>CM060366.1:156546990-157792640 GCA_030545235.1 Helianthus tuberosus | reverse complement strand
TGGTTTTAGGTTATTGACACTTGTCACTCTATAAATCATTTTTACACTTTTTACAAATAAAAGTATTTGTAGAATAACTTAACCCCTTATGTCAATAAACTTTGTGTATAAAGGTTTCAAAACTATATCACACGTTCATAGAAGAGAAAATAAGATAAAAGATGAAACCTCAATGCTGGAAAAGATAGTTGGCTTGAGTCTTTCGATGTCAAAGGTAGGAATAACTACATTCGTTAATGTATCTCCTAATTTGGTGTCCTGACATATCATCCTTATGAAGTCATGTAGGCATTTTCCATCATACATTGGCCCTCTAATTAAGCTCTTTAATCTTCTTATAAAAGTATAGCTGTTGTTCAAGAAATAAAAAAAAAAAAAATCATGTCAATGTTATTTGTTATTTTGAAGTAAATAAATCATAAAAAAGATGAGTTGGTGTAGGAAACACCAAAGAATTTTAAATTTTAAAAGCAATTACAGATTCTATTACACTTTATCACGGAGGAAAGATAATAGAGAAAAAGGAAAGATAATAGAGAAACCTGTTAAGTACTATATTTCAAAATAAATATTACATACCACCAGTGTTGAGGGAAGATCTTGGGGCACATACGAAGATAGAAATCTATGATTTCTTTAGCCGCGAATAGAGGGCGCTTATTAGCACTTGGAGCGGCTAACATCGCAGTGATGAGACCACCGGTACTAGTCCCAGCAATAATATCAAAATAGTCTGCGATTCTTGCATCTTCACCGTCTAATTTCTGAACCATAAACCACCTTAGTTATATCAAAACCCAGGTTGTCAGAATTTAAAATATGCTAAGATACTTATGTTAGTGATGTGTGTTAGCAATTGCACTTATTATTTGTAAGAACAAGATCCCTTAAAACATCGTAAGAATAAGATCCCTTAAAATATCAAATCTAAAAACCGAATATAAGCAAAAACTAACAAATTGCATGTTCTACCTGAAGTTCACCTTCAAGAAATTCAAGAATTGTAGCTGGAATTAGACCTCTAACCCCACCACCATCAATGCTAAGGACTGTGATCAGATCCCCAGCTGGGGGCTGAACTATTGAATTTGTTCTCTGCATCACAGTGATGTATTTGTTGCTTATATGTGTATTATTGTTGGTGACTGCTCTTTATGTTTTTGCGACCCAGGTGTAGTACACTGATCTTGGCTTTAATATTTATAGGCCTATATATGCGCTACTTTTCTTGCTCGAGAACACCTTTCCAGAATTTATAAACTACTATATTGGTTGTTATGGATAACATGCTTTCCCATACCATAACTATATGATCAAAGAATTGTATTATTGGCATACACTAAGGGTCTGTTTGGTATGGGGTAATGGAATGGACGAAGGAATGGAATGGACGAGGGAATGCAATGGATCATTACCATCCCATGTCTTGTTTGGTTACCATGTGTGAATGAAATGAATTATTATTGTGTATTGTTCGGTAGGCAAGAAAAACGAAATAATAAAATCAGCGGTGAGTGGTGGTGGTGGTCGGTGGTAGTGATTGTGGGTGGTTATAGGTGGCGGGGGTGGGTGTCGGCGGCGGCGATGACAAGTGGTGGTGCCTGCAAGGTGGCCATTGGTGATGGATGGCAGCAGAGGCGGCGGTTGGTGGCGGCGGGTGGCGGTGGTGGTGGCGTCGACGATGGTGGTGGGCGGCGGCGGCGAGTGGTGTTGGCGGTTGGTCGCAGCTGTGGGTGATAACGGTGGCGAGTGGGTGGCGGCGGTGGCGGTGGTTGTCGGGGTGAGGTGGTGGCGGGTAGCGGCGATGGCGTCGGTGGTGGGTGGTGGTGGTGGTGGCGAAGGTGGTGGGTTGTTATGTTGTTGATGAATGGTGTAAGAGGGGATGGAATGGAAAAAAAACATGGGGGGTGGAATGAATGATTTTGAGGGAATGGAATGCCTTTTGGAATGGATGATTCCATTCCATTGACCAACCAAACACCTTTTTCTTCATTCCCTCGTAATCATCCATTCCATTCCACCTCTCATTCCTACATACCAAACACTACCTAAATCCTTAAATCGACACCTTTAATACGAGTCGTTAAGCATATATATGATGCAAGTCGTATAGCGGTTTCAATTTCCAACAAAGACTAGTGTATCAGATTTTGTCAAGTGGACTGAACCTATATGAGTTGTATAAGCCTATACGGGTCGAATTGAATTAGTTTTTTTTTACAATTTTGTTTATACATTTATCTATAGTTGTAACAAGGTTTTCTTTAAAAATATGTATATTTTTAAAATATAAACATTTTCAAAATTTTTTGTATACTATGCACAATCCTTGGCAATCGAAGACATACCTCTTCTAAAAAATAGTGTAGTACAGGTTTTGTACATGTATCGTATAGTGTATTTTAGTATACTATAGTCTATGTGAAGTATAGGTCTCGTATGAGTATATAGGTGTAGTAAAGGTGCCGTATAAGCTTATAGTTGTAGTATAGGTATAGGTATAGGTATAGGTATAGTGTAGAATAGATGTAGTATATGTGTAGTATAGGTGTAGTATAAGTCATGTATAGACGTCGTAAAAACCTATATGTGTAGTATAGATCTCGTATACGTTTATAATTGTAGTATAGTATATTTGTAGTGCAGTATAGTATAATAAACTATAGTATCATATATAACATTTATTATCTGATTTTAAAAAAGTGTTATTAGATTTTAATAATCCTAAGTTGTCATACCCCGATATTTCCACATATTCCGGTGGGCCCGGTGGGGAGTATCGTGACGTAGTTGATATCATCATAGACAATTAAACACAATTATAGCACATCGGAAGGCTTGGAAGTTATTTACTATTACAACTTGAAATGTTCAAAGTTCAAAATGAAAGAATTATACAGACGGATGTAAAAGAGATCCACAGGCGGACCATTAAAACAAATACATAAAACAGAGTTTGACAGACTTTAGGCATCTAAGGATTTGCAAGAGCCTCTTAATAAACGCCAAGTAGCTCCAGCCTAGTTCGTGAGGTACCTGTCACTTAGTCTTTGGAAAATACGTCAGTTTTCACTGGTAAATACAATTAACTGACTCATTTGAAAACATTTATGAAAATTGGTTTAGGTGCACAAGGCACAAAGTCTTTTATAACTTGGAACAATTTCAATTAAAATCTTGTATACAGATTTACATGTTTGTCATACATTTGGGGCCGGTTTGGAAGTCGGTCATGATTAACCGACTCACCACTTATAAAACCCACAAAGGAGTTATCCCCAACTTGTGGGTTAATTTAATATTTAGCATTTGCATCTGTCGGGTGTATGCCTACACCCCGTGCATAGGTCGTGGCCATTAATAGTTTAAATGAGGCGAGGATATCCAGGACACGGTCGTTAACCCCCAAAGTTTATGTTATCAAACAAAATAGATTAAAACGGGTTATGCAGATTTATTAAATCACAATCCGATTAAATGATCTCATACCCGACCAAGCGGTAATAATTTATCGTATCCCAAGCCCGTATAAGGGAAAATAAGTTAAAAGTATTTACCTGTCGCAACCACCGTCCCCTAATAACCCGGGAACGGGCGGCCGCGACCAGTTTCAGTGGTATCGGTGTTTATCATTTTGGCAAGGGAAATTTCATCAGGATCGTAGTTAGGAAATATTTTATCAGAGTAAAATACCACACTTTTATAATATTAACCACGTGGGAAAAATCCCAAGTTTTAAGTACACACATTTTCATAGGGATAAACCCTATTTTATTTAATAAAAACATCTCTTTATTTTAGCTAACTTTATAGCCACTTTTTCAAGCCTTCAGTGTTGTCCAGCTGGCTTCTATTTGGCTTTCACATTTTGTTACCTAAAGCGCGTTAAAAAACATTTTATCAGTGGGAAATACTGGTGAGTGAATCCCAGTTTAATCAAGATAAGTAAAACCATTTTACAATACTGAGGGCGGTCGCGCAATTACATTTGTTTCCATCTACTTTAATTACCACCCACGGTACTGTCAGCCCGACTTGTGGTCATGTTACTACTCACAATGTAGTAATAAATTTTGTATACAAAACCCCAACATACCGATGATAATTGTAGAATACAAATACTCAATCACTGTTTAATATAATATTAATTGTTTGAGGTTTTGTAAAAACAGTTTGCAAAAAGGAGATTACTCAAATTGCTGTCTTAGGGTTTTCCTTAAGGATTTTCTGGTGATAATCTATTAATTACACAATGCACACACGTTAGTATAATAACCCAGTATTTACATTAGTAATGCCCTCCCCGAGACGGCATTCGAACAACTATGTCGGGCAGAACCTCGACAGCCGTTACGGAACCCTGGATCAATCAGGCAGCGTATCTAATACGTAACCGGGGTTATGATACTTACAACGAGGCAGAACTTCGTTATTTAGGGGAGTATTGTGCCCAAAAATTACTTTAACTATGCAGAAATTCGAGAGAGAAAGTTGAGTGGTGCGAGTTGGGACTGAAGGTCGATGGCCTCTATTTATAGGGCCTGATTTCGTGTTTGTGGCGCCCCGCGAAGAAAAAGGCAGGGCCTTCGAGGCCCGCGACCTAGGGTTGTAGGGCCTAGCTATGACCAGTCAGCACTTATAGGGTCGACACATCGCCCGACACGTGGCAGCACCGGGTGCAGCCTGATCACCTATCTGTCGCGGCCCGCGTAGGCCGAAGGCAAGTCCTTCGCGCCCAGCGAGAGACCCCAAAATCTTGATTTTTATTTTATTTTCACTTATATATGGTATTTTGTGCTCGGTTTTCGCATACGGGGTGTGTTTTAAGACATATAGGGACATTTAATATATATTAGAGGTGTCAGGAATATTTTGGAGGTTTGTTATATCCTCCCCACCTTGTTTTAGAACTCGTCCTCGAGGTCTACTGGAACAGGTGTGGGTATTTCCTTTGCATTTCTGATTCAAGCTCCCAAGTGTATTCTTGTCCTCGTTTAGAATCCCATTTCACTTTGACCAGAACTAATCTTTTGTGTTTGAGATTTTTGACTTTCCTGTATTCAATCTGTAGAGGTCTTTCTACAAATTTAAGCTTTTCATTTACCTCTATGTCCTTAAGAGGCACTATCAGTGATTCATCAGCTAAGCATTCTTAAGATTAGATACATGAAATACATCATGTATTCCTGCCATTTCCTCTGGTAGTTGTAGCTAATAGGCTACAGGTCCTATTCTTTTAATAATCTCAAAAGGTCCAACATACCTGGGGCTTAGCTTTCCCCTTTTGATGAATCTTACCAGTCCTTTCCAAGGAGAGATTTTTAATAATACTTTATCTCCTATCTGAAATTTCAACGGTTTTCGTCTGTTATTAGCATAACTCTTTTGTCGGTCACGTGCTGCTTTCAGTCGTTCCTTGACTTGGATAATCATGTCGGTCGTTTCTTGCACTATCTCAGGTTGTGATAGCTGTTTTTCTCCAATTTCTGCCCAACAGACTGGCGTTGGACACTTTCGTCCATAATGTGCTTCGAATGGTGCAGCGTTGATACTGGTGTGATAGTTGTTATTGTATGAAAATTCTATCAATGGTAAGTGATCATCCCAATTGCCTCTGAAATTTATTACACAAGCTCTAAGCATATCTTCCATTGTCTGAATTATCCTTTCACTATGTCCGTCCGTTTGAGGATGATATGTTGTACTTAGATTCAACTTGGTTCCTATTGCCTTTTGGAAACTTGTCAAAAAATGAGAGGTAAAACGGCTATCTCTATCAGAAACAATTGATTAAGAAATTCCATGTAATGAAACTATTTCATTTACATACAATTTAGCTAGTTGCTCCATACTAAAAGTTTCCTTCATTGGTAGGAAATGAGCTGACTTAGTTAGCCTGTCTACAATCACCCAGATTGTATTATTACATTTTCTTGTTTTGGGTAACTTGGTAACAAAATCCATTGTTATCAATTCCCATTTCCAAACTGGCATTTCTAATTGTTGCAATAAACCTGAGGGTTTCTGGTGTTCAGCTTTAATTTGTAAATATGTTAAACACTTAGAGAAATATGTTGCTATATCCTTTTTCATTCCTATCCACCAAAAATTCTTTCTTAAGTCCTGATACATCTTATCACTTCCAGGATGCATCGTATACTTAGACTTATGGGCTTCTTCTAATATACGGTGGCGTAGGTTTCCTAATTTAGGTATCCACATTCTTTTCTTATGGAATCTCCAAATTCCATATGTTCCTTGTTCTAATTCCTTAATCATTCCTTTCAACTTTTCAGTATCATCTTTGATTACTGATTCTTGTGCTTCTTTAATCTGTTCATTTAAATCTACCTGCAGGTTTAACTTAAGAGAACGTACTCTTTTTGGCTTTTCATGATACTTTCGACTTAAAGCATCAGCTACCACATTTGCCTTTCCTGCATGATATTGGATATTACAATCATAATCACTAAGAATTTCCATCCAGCGCATTTTTCTCATATTCAACTCCTTTTGCCAGAAAACATACCTTAAACTCTTATAATCGGTGAAAATGGTAAACTTACTACCATAAAGGTAATGTCTCCAAATCTTAAGGGCAAAAATTATAGCTCCAAATTCCAAATCATGGGTTGAATAATTTTCTTCATGATTCTTAAGTTGTCTAGAGGCATAGGCTATACCCTTTTGACGTTGCATCAATACACATCCATAACCTAACTTAGAAGCGTCACAATAGACTATAAAATCTTCAGTTCCTTCTGGTAATGCTAGTATGGGTGCGTTGGTTAGTATTTGCTTAAGAATTCTAAAGGCTTCTTCTTGTTTTGGTCTCCATTCAAACTTAACAGATTTACAGGTTAGCTTAGTTAAGGGAATGGCTATTCTAGAAAAATCTCGAATAAACCTTCTATAATAACCGGCCAATCCTAAGAAACTTCTAACCTCGGTTGGTGATTCAGGGGTTTTCCATTTGGTAATTGCTTCGATCTTGGTGGGATCCACATGAATTCCTTCATGGTTGACTAAATGCCCAAGAAATTGTACTTCTTCTAACCAAAACTCGCACTTTAAAAACTTTGCATAAAGATTTTCCTTTCTCTATAAGCTTAGAAGTGCGTGCAAATGTGCTGCATGTTCCTCCTTATTTTTAGAATAAATGATAATATCATCTATAAAGAAAATTATGCATTTATCCAAATATGGCTTACATATTCGGTTCGTCATGTCCATAAATGCAGCTGGGGCATTGGTTAAACCAAATGGCATGATAGTAAATTCATAATGGCCATACCTTGTTCTGAAAGCGGTCTTAGGAATGTCGTCTTCCTGTACCTTTAATTGATGATATCCTAATCGTAAATCGGTTTTAGAGAAAAATCGTGCTCCTTGCAACTGATCAAACAGATCATCGATTCTCGGGAATGGTTACCGATTCTTAATCGTGACTTTATTCAATTCACGGTAATCAATGCACATTCGCATTGACCCGTCTTTCTTCTTAACGAATAAAATCGGCGCTCCCCATGGCGATGAGCTTGGTTGTATGAATCCTATCTGCAACAATTCGTCTAACTGTTTCTTTAATTCTTGCATTTCTGCAGGTGCCAAATGATAGGGTGCTTTGGTAATTGGTGCTGTCCCTGGTAGTAGATGGATTCTGAATTCGACTTCCCTGTCTGGCGGTAGTCCTGTTAGTTCTTCTAGAAACACATCTGGAAACTGAGATACTACTAGGATATCCTTCAGTTCTTTTCCTTTAGTGTTAGTGATTATAGAAATCAAATACACTAATGACCCTTTTCTTATATAACTAGTTGTTTTCATTACAGAAATGAATTTCGTGGATCTAGATGGTTTATCTCCTTTAATTGTGATCTTTTCACCCTTTGGTGAACTTACTTGGATTGACTTTTGATCACATAAATACTGGCTTTATTGGTTATTAACCAATCCATTCCTAATACAACATCAAATCCTGCCAGATTCATTGGGTAAAGGTTTGTAATAAACTTTTTATTTAAAAACTCTATTCTTGCTCCCTGTGAGATTTCGGTAATCTTAATGGTTTCCCAATTTGCTGTTTCTACCAGATATTCTTGTGGGAGTTTAGTTAATGGTTGATTGAGAAGTTTGTAAAATGAAGTATAATAAAACTTTGGTTTGCACCAGAGTCAAATAATACTTTAGCAAAAACATCATTAACTAAAAACATACCGGCAATCACGTCCGGAATCATCTTTGCTTCTTCTGCAGTCAGAACAAATGCTCTAGCATTTTTAGTAGTCTTGTTGTTCATGGCTGGAGCAAGTTTCGGACAGTTCGGCTTGATGTAACCTTTTCCTCCACAATTGAAGCATACTCCATTATTAGGTTTCTTCCTACAATCTTCTTCCTTGTGCCATGGTATCTTACAAAAATTGCAGTAGGTGGAGCATCTTCCTGAATGCTTCTTCTTGCAGGCCTTGCAGTAAGGTGCAGAGGTAGAACCTACGTTTTTCCCACGGTTGAAATTACCGTAGCGGAATTCCTGGGTAAGCCTTTGAGCTAGGTTCCTCCTCTAGTCTTCTTCCCGTGTACGCACTATTTCATCAGTCAAGGTATTTGCTAGTTCTACAGCTTCTTCTATAGTATGAGGTCTAGCTGCCTTGACTACATGCCTAATCTCACTGATTAATCCCCAAATGTAACGAGAGATTAATACTGGTTCTGGTGATGCAAGGGTTGGCACTATTCTAGCATATTCAAAGAATGTAGCAGTGTATCCCTTACTATCTACTCCAGTCATTCTAAGGTTTAGGAACTTATTTGCTATCTATTCTTTTTCATTGGGAGGGCATAATTTCCTTTCTACCGTATTCTTAAATTCCTCCCATTCCATATTGTAAACCCTGTCACTTCCCCTAGACTGGAGGATAGTGTTCCACCATTCTAAGGCTAAGTTCTTAAACATATTGGAAGCAAACATTATCTTATCCTCTTCAGTGCACTTACTTATTTTTAAGACTGCCTCAGTCTTTTCTATCCAGCGTAGAGCTGCAATGGGTCCTTCATTGCCCGAGAATTCTATTGGTTTACAGGACTAGAATTCCTTGTAAGAACAACCATAAGACATGGTTCTTCTTCTTTTGGGAATGGGCACTTGAAGTACTGGTCCATTGTTTACGCTATTTTCTGGTTTAGTAGGTCGCTTACTACCATTGTTAACTTTATTATCTGCTTCCTTAACCATTTTGATAATATATGACATCGCATCTATTATCCCTTGTGCCATTATGTGTTGGATGACACTGTTATCCACTTGGTTTCCATTATTATTGTTATTCTGGTTTTCCTGGTTCACTTCATTGTCCATCTGAATTTCAAACATTTGCCACATATTAATATCATAAGGCAATATCCAATACAAACAATCACACAACACACATATTGATAAAAAAACGTCGATCATTGCGACTTTTACTCTTTCTTATATATTAAGCATCCATATATATTACAATACAACTGAAATTGAAATTACAATACTATTAGGCATCCGTAGCTATTCTCTAGAATTTTTTTTCAAACATACACACATATTATATATATATTTATTATTATTATATTATTACTATAATTACTAATGATAGGGGTTCATCCAAAAGTCCATATTACGCTCGTCATACTTCCAGACGAGTCGTTCTCCTATCTGCCTCATCCTTTCACTACATTCTAAAATCTCCTCACCAAAGGTTCGCAATTCTTGCACAATTTCTGCACTCATTGGGGGTACAGGGGCTGGTACTGGGTTTGGGAACTGGGGCATGGGATCTTGGTAAGGGTAAGGGTAAAGGTTCTCTAGAATTTCCCTGATGAATTAATCATTATCATAATAGGGGTCAAGAGGGTCTAGATCTGGGTAAGCTGCTAGGTTTGGCATAGGTTCTTCGTGTATTGGGTAACTTTGCTGGTAATCCCTATGGTCGTCAAACCACGGATCGTAGTTTGGGTCTAAGGGATTGGGTGCTGGTACTCTAGGTATCTTTGTTGGGTCAAAGTCATGCATTTGGATTTGGTTTTCTGGGTTGGCTTCAATCTCCATTGGTTGTGTGGGAAACAAGGGTAATGGTTGGGGTGCTATAAGTTGCTCTAAATTAGGGTCTGCAACTGTAGTTGCTAAGATATGAAAGTTTGCTAGACTCCTATTGAGCATATCCTGGGCGTGAGCATCTGTTTCTCTCTTAATGGCTGCTAAAGCTCGTTGCTGTTGCAACTTTTTCATCCTTTTCCTACGTTCATGAGCTCCTCTGCTGAACCATCCTCTCTTTTTAGGAGGTAATGGCTCTTCAGATTGGGCCTTGAACACGAATATCCCATCTTCATTGTCAGCTGAATACCCTGAGAGGGTAGGCTGTGAAGAGGTGCCTTCGTCCCTAAGTGAGCTGGACAACTGACGGTAAGCGTCGGAAGGTCCTTGGTCGCTCATACTGTAAACTAACAAATAGTCAAATAACACATAATAATAATATACATATATGCACGTAGTTCCGTAGATAATTTCCTAACATTTTGAATAATATCTTGGTGTCAGCAGAACACTTCTGTAGCTGAACCAATGGCTTAGCTCTGATACCACCTTCTGTCGCAATCCCCGTCCCCTAATTACCCGGGAACGGGCGGTCGCGGCCAGTTTCAGTGGTATCGGTGTTTATCATTTTGGCGGCGGAAATTACATCAGGGTCGTAGTTAGGAAATATTTTATCAGAGTAAAATACCACACTTTTATAATATTAAACACGTGGGAAAAATCCCAAGTTTTAAGTACACACATTTTCATAGGGATAACCCCTATTTTATTTAATAAAAACATCTCTTTATTTTAGGTAACTTTATAGCCACTTTTCTAAGCCTTTAGTGCTGTCCAGCTGGCTTCTATTTGGCTTTCACATTTTGTTACCTGAAACGTGTTAAAAAAACAATTTGTCAGTGGTAAATACTGGTGAGTGAATCCCAGTTTAATCAAGATAAGTAAAACCATTTTACAGTATTGAGGGAGGTCGTGCAATTACATTAGTTTCCATCTACTTTAATTACCACCCACGGTACTGTCAACCCGACTTGTGGTCATGTTACTACTCACAATGTAGAAACAAATTTTGTATACAAAACCCCAACATACCGACGATAATTGTAGAATACAAATACTCAATCAATGTTTAATATAATATTAATTGTTTGAGATTTTGTAAAAACAGTTTGCAAAAAGGAGATTACTCACATTGCTGTCTTAGGGTTTTCCTTAAGGATTTCCTGGTGATTATCTATTAATTACACAATGCACATGCGTTAGTATAATAACCCAATATTTACATTAGTAATACCCTCCCCAAGACGACATTCCAACGACTATGTCGGGCAGAACCTCGACAGCCGTTACAGAACCCAGGATCAATCGGGCAGCGTATCTAATACGTAACCGGGGTTATGATACTTACAACGACGCAGAACTTCGTTATTTAGGGGAGTATTGTGCCCAAAAATTAGTTTAACTATGCAGAAATTCGAGAGAGAAAGTTGTGTGGTGCAAGTTGGGACTGAAGGTCGATGGCCTCTATTTATAGGGCCTGATTTCGTGTTTGTCGCGCCCCGTGAAGAAAGAAGGCAGGGCCTTCGCAACCCACGACCTAGGGTTGTAGGGCCTAGCTATGACCAGTCAGCACTTATAGGCTCGACACATCGCCCGACACGTGGCAGCACCGGGTGCAGCCTGATCACCTATCTGTCGCGGCCCGCGTAGGCCGAAGGCAAGGCCTTCGCGCTCCGCGAGGGACCCCAAAATCTTGATTTTTATTATATTTTCAATTATATATGATACTTTGGGCTCGGTTTTCGCATACGGGGTGTGCTTTAAGATATATAGGGACATTTAAAACATATTAGGGGTGTCGGGAATATTTTGGAGGGTTGTTATATTACCTCAGTTAATTATGCCAGGAATGCTACTCAGCCGTATATTTCTAAGACTTTATGCACGTATCTTCTACTTAGGCTACTTAATCTGTAAGGAAGGTTTTATTAACCTATTAGGATACTAACAGGTCTTATTTAAGTCAAAGACTTAGACCGGTTAGTTTTAAGGATACTTTACGGTTCGAAACGCTAGATTAAGCGGAGACCGGAATGGAATGTAATTTAGTCCCAATAAGCATGAAGACTTGTATAATATGGGTAAACTAAATACATTCTGGATTTTGAAGTTTAGATGATAAGGTTAAACTCGTTTCGGTTAATTCATGTAAACTAGTTACATAACTGCACTGAACGCGTATAAGCATAACCGGTAACCGAATGAGTCATATACAAGTTCCATATGTTATTATGCTTAAAATATGTTAAGACATTAGTAGGATGTCAACATGTATGCCCAAAAGAATTTAAAACCGAATTAAGCCCTGTAAGGGCATTTTGGTCATTTTAAGATTTATAAAAGAGGTTTATAGGTAAACTGAAGTTCTGGTAAAAAAACATTCTGTAAAAATATTTATTTTATGATGTTATATCAGTATGATATCATACATATGTGTGGTTTACCACTTATGGCCAAACTATGCCCCGAAAGGGCATTTTGGTCATTTGACATATGCTTTTAAGGATATATTTAGAATTCTGAGTTCATAACTTATACCTACTGTAAAAATATTTAAAATCATTTATAAATTCAGTAGGTAACAAGTCTTGGGTGCTAAATATGATTTAAAACCATACTATGCACCTAATTAGCGTAAAAGCCGATATTGACGATAATTACAAGGTTTATGTGATTCTGAGATTCTGACCAGCCTTGAATGGTCAAAATATTTTATTTTTCATATTAGATCAGTAGCAAAAAGTTTTGCATGTTAATTGTATGTCAAACTCATTTTATTTGCAAAAAGGGTACTATCATAAATTATAGGCTTTGTACAAGAACTCAATGTTAAGGTCAGTGTAAAATATGACCCAACACTCCAATAATTCCTAAAAATGATATTATAACATTAGGTAAAGAGTTTTGTGCTAAAATTTATGTTTAAACTTGTTTTACATGCTTAAGGGTACTTTGGTCCTTATAAAAGCATTATTTTCGATAAATTGCATAACATCAATTTAAGACCAGAATGTAAGTGTCAAAACATTTTATATGTGTTTACAAATCAGTACCTAAGTCATTTGCATGCTCATTTATTTGAAAATCTTATTTTTAGACCAAAAGGGCATATTAGTCAAGATTAAGCATAACAACGGAAACATGCATATAATTCAGATTACTAAGTGGCCATGTAATATAACCTCAGGGGGTTATACTACAATATTATATGGTCACAATGGAAGCTTAATACATAAAGGAATTAAATTAAATCGGGTCAGAACTTAAAGTCAAAGCAAAAGTCAAGCTTTTGCGACTTTTGGTTGCGAACCGAGCTTAAACTTAGAATTGTCGGGTTGAACATGTTTAGACATGTTCTAATAATATTTACCAAGTTGTTAAAGTGACAAAACATGATTTATAACCTCTACATTATCAGATTTGATTTTTATTTAAAAATCTGGCTAGTTTGACTTTTTATTTAATTACTTTGACCTGACAATTAACTAAGTAAACGTGATAATTAGGAGGTGCCCTTTTGAGGGATTAACACCTACCTAATTATGATCACGTAGCCATATTCGCCTCGAACAATGGCTGGACCGTTTAGGTCTAAACCGAAAGTCAAAGCCGTTTTGCGGCAACTTTGACTTTCTGTCTTTAAACGTATAAAAACCGAACTAGAGTGGCTAAGGACACTTACAAAGTGTCCTAACTAGAACTTTAAACTAGAGGGAGCTTCCTTTTTTATCAGGAACCTCAGAAAGAGTGAGAAGAAAGTGGATTTTGAAATGAGCAAGGAAATGAGGCATCCCAATGCCTCTATTTATAGTTAAGGAGGTTAATCTTGGATCATGCCAGGTGTTAGGCAGGTCCAGAGATGATCACAGGTGTCCATGGTGGTTTTAAAAACCATCAAAATGCTCCATGTTTCGAGTTATGAGAGTATGGAATGGTATAAGTGACAAACCTGCAGCTGTCCAAAACATTATGCCCAGATACAGGCTTTACGGACCATAAGCACGAACCTCATACGGTCCGTAACCGCTTTGAAATATTTTTCCCAGATATAGTCTTTACGGACCGTAAGCATGAGCCTTATACGGTCCGTATCCAATTGATCAGCGAACCAGATTTTTGAAACTTTACATATTTGGCCCCTCAACTTTTATAATCAATATCAATCATTCCCGAGAGAATGATTTAACATTATGAAGCGCTGGGTTTGATAATAGGTCACTCAGAGGCATAAATTTAGCATGTTGACACTTTTAGTCCCTCCGCATACGTATTTTCATTGATTGTCAACTTTAGTCCTTCAAGATGAATCTTTTACAAGTTTTGGGTTTAGGACAGGTGTCCCCACGTAATTGAACACGATTTTACGAGGTGTTACATAAGTTTTACCTGTTGACCTAATAATCCTAACTTTAAAAATTCCCTCTAATGATCCCAACTTGAAAGAATTTGGCCCCCATTAATCATTTTCTAACATATAAGAATTTGATCTCCTCAATCGATTCAAGTGCACCTGCAGCCTCCTTAATAGATTCAAGTGCACTACAGTTAGGAAAGGATTGATGGAGGCCAAATTCTTACAAGTTGGGATTGTTGGAGGGAATTTTTAAAGTTGAGATTATTATCGGCCAACAGGTGAAACTTGGGATTATTAAAATCCAATAACCCTTTAAAAACTATTAAATTTTGACTTTACCCCTATACGCATCGTATAAGTTAAAACTAGGTCGTATAGTACAATTATACGACTGGTATTGACCTATATGATGCATATAAAGGGTCTCGTATTATGTTGATACGCCCCCTTTTTTCATGAAACTACACCCATATACGCATCGAATAGGTCAATATGGGTCCTATAATTGTATTATACGACCCAGTTTTGACCTATACGAAGCGTATAGGAGTAAAATCAGAATTTCATAATTTTTGATTTTTCCTTTTCGATGTGTATACGTCGTATTTTGATGTATTTTGTCGTTACGTGTCATTTTATGAAGTATATGCTCTATACGCGACGTTCGGTTATGTGTGGTATCGACTTATACCAATCTATGCGTTCCGTGTAGTTTTAATCAAAACTATAGTATAGTATAGATCTCGTATTATAACATAGATACTCTACTATGCGTATAGTATAATAATTTATAGGTGTAATATAGATCTCGTATATGCTTATTGTTGTAGTGTAGTGTAGAGTAGTATAGTATAGTTTAATAAACTATAGTATAAGTGTAGTATACAATACAATTATAACATAACTACTATAGTATAAGTGTAGTATACAAGACAATTATAACACAAGTACTATAGTATAAGTATAGTATGGTATAATAAACATGTATCAAACCTATACTACATGATAAATTAAAAAAAATTAAAATAAAGAATTCTTTTATTAAACTTTTATAAAATTATATATTATTGTATAAGACAATTATAAAAAAATACAATTCTATATGACCCGTATAGATCCAGTCAGCTGCTAGAAAAGAAATGGCATACGACCTGTATAGACTTATATTGCTCGTATTGAAAAAGCAAAATGTATAGATAAATATAAGGGTGAGTCAATAGAAAATCTCATGATAAAATAAGAAACGGGGAGATAAAAAAATAAATGTTGTGCTGATTTTTCTGTGCATTTGATAACGTGTAATCTCTATATTATACGACTTGAGATGTATATTATGGCTAGTTACATATTTTATGTTTCAGATTATAATAATGTATGGCTAATAAGGCTAGTTACATATTTTATGTTTCAATTATAGTTATGTAGGGCTATTAAGGCTACTTAATATTTTATGTTTCAAAATATATAGTTGTTGAACGTGAATAATAGATATGCCTTTATTTAGTTAATATTTGATTTTAAATGTCGCTTATTATAAATTTATAATGGAGTAGATGTTGCAACTTTCAATGAGTAAAAAACATTTGTAAAACCAGATATCTATATATATATATCTATATATCTATATATACATATATAAAGCATATCCTGTATCTACAAATGTAATTTCCTATCATATTTTTAAGATGGCATACAAAAAGCTAGAACAAATTCCTATATTTTTATACTTTTTTTCCTTTTCCACCCTTATACAAAGCAGTAACTAATGCAAATTGATTGTACAAACCAGGAATTAAATCAACCCCTTCGTTTCCCGTCCCCTCCTTGAGTTGAAATTAGGTTATTCACTCTCCGTAGATGCTCTCCTCTTCGTGATGCGTTACAATAAATTCATCTCAAATTCAGATTCACAATCTCCAACAGAAATCAAATCCAATGGAGAATATTGTTCAAGAGGTTTGTGATTCAATCATTTCACTTCATACAAAGGTTACTAACAATCACAGACCTAGTTTTTGGTTTCAATGATGAAATTAGGGCACTTTTAAATCTGGTTTTAGATAGAGACTAGAAAATTAGTGTAACAACCCGCACCTTCGTGCGTTGTTACTACTCGTTATACTCGTTACGCCTAGCACCGGAGATTCGGATCATAATGTGGCTTTATCGCATACGTCGCTATTTCGCAGTATTTTCGCATATTACGCATACTGTATCGCCATAACACATCGCATCACACACATTAACGCTCATGATGACGTTGAGTGAGGACCTATTCTACCCTCCTCGATGGCTGTGAAGCGTCGCAAAGTAACGCATATTCGAAACGAAACCCGGATATTGTATCGCAACTTTGAAATATGGATATGTATACGACCCTATGAGACAAATTATAATGAATATATGAAAATGTGGATGAAAATGTGTAACCAAACTATCGCAACGTTTAACAATCGAAACGGAACTCCAAAACTCAGCTCGCCGGAGGCGTTTGATCGAATGGCCATCCGATCGGACTGCGATCCGATCGGACCAGCCATCCGATCAGACTCACTGCACGACCTCCTCTCCTCTCTTGCCTATAAATACCCCCACTCTCACATCAATTGCCTTGATGTGACAGCTCCCACTCGACCAGCACGCTTTTGGGCTATTTTCTCTTGATTTCTCACGATTCTTGTAAGTTTCCAACTCAAATCTTGTACTTCTATGATCTACACGCACTTCTTCATCATTTTCTCTTCTAAATCTTAACTTTTAACCGTGAAATCAACGGATTTGAGGTGTTCTAGGGTGATGTCATCACGAAGTTCTTATGAACTTCAAGTGTTGGCCTCATTCCACCAAGAACAACTCAGATCCGCAGGATTTCCACAAGAATAAACAACATTTTCACACAAATCTACACATAATCATGAATAAAAGGATTGAAAGATGGTTTTCCAACTTTCTTTCAACTCTTTTACACTCAATGCACTCAAAACCGATAGAATCGGAGCTTATACCGACCTACTCATTCTTAGTGTCGTGTTGGTTCAAGATCCGATTTCTAACAAAGAGACGACCGATTTCGGGTTCACCAAGAACGACCATCACGAATCAGTAAACCGGTCAGATTTGGGTGATTCCTGTCCGATCTGGTCCCTTAGTTCGAGATGGGGCTTCTCTTGTTTAGCACGTCACAACACCGTCTCGATCAAAACCGCCAAAAACCTTCAAAGTTAGTCAAGTGCCAAGGACGACTAGATCGTTTGGATGGATTGCCGTCCGATCGGACAGCCATCCGATCAGACAGGCAGCCATTCGATCGGACAGGCAGTCAATCCGAACGGACAGGACAACCATCTGATCGGACTGTCATCCGATCGGATTTCACCTTGGATCCCACACTTGACTTTAATTTCAACAATTTGGAGTACTGTCCGATCCATTGACACCTTGCTCCGTTTAACGCACAATTCAACGCTCACGCTATCGATCTGTAATCAGGGTAATCTTAGACGCGCCCCCCTTCAATCCAACCAAGCTGTGTTTACTTGTTGAACACCGACCGTGAGTATACTCGAATCATTTTTATCGCATTTTGGGTGTAACATACGTTCCTATTAAATCAAATTTATCAAAACGAATTATTTAATCAAACTATTTATCACTTGCGAATAACTGTTATGCATATTCACACGTGATGCTAGTTACATATGTGTTAGGACTTATACTCGCGAGGTCCCGCCTTAACTAGTATAGTACTATAGCACCCGACGGGGTCTAGTTAGGATGAATAGCAATCGCAATCATAGCTCGAGTGACATAGCCGGTAGTATCTGTCTTATGCATGTATGTTGAGGTATCTCGTTTATGTATTTGGTAATTCGCAGCACTTTTATCTATTTACGCTCACTATCAAAACTTGTATACTCGCCAATACTTTAGTATTGACGTTGTTTTAACGTATGTTGCAGGTTTAGTCGCAGTCTACATCAAATCAAACTCGCTCTCTCGCTCTTCATCGCGTCCTCGCGCATTCTACCCCGACATGTATATGTGTAAGTATAAGCTACAATTAACTATATGTACGAAACGAATCAATTGTGTGAGAACTTAGGAATCTCGTGTCTCCTATGTGACTCCTGTGTGAAGTCTATTATATTACTTGCAACAAGTTTTGTCGTGCTTAATCGCATCGCAAAACTCAAAATCATTATGATCAAATCTCACTCCAAATCTCTCTCTATCTAGATGCCTTCAAACGACTCTACCTCGAGACAAACAGCTAGGAGAAGAGCCAAACGATGCGCCGAGAAGAGGATTGCCTCGCTTGTGGCCAGGGAGGTGGCCAAGGTCATTCCTCAAATTGTCGCTCAAGTGCACTCTCTCAGCAACTCTCGAACCTCGGGAGACATTAAGACGGAAGCGCCACAATATGCTTTCCTCTACAAACACTTCAAAGCATGTGACCCAATGGAGTTCACGGGTGAAGGAGGTGTGTCCCAGCTACTCCAGTGGTTTGATTCTATCGAAGTTACCCTTCGTCGGAGTGGGTGTCCCGATGGTTTCCGTACTACTTGCGCTACCGGGGTATTTCAATCGCAAGCACTCGACTGGTGGACAGCCGAACGTAACAAACGTGGGATCTCCGCAGCTTACGCTTTCTCTTGGTATGAGCTGAAAGACCTCATGAAGAAAGAATACTACCCTCCCCACGAAGTCCAGAAGCTTGAAAATGAATTTTGGGAAATCAAGCAAGTCGAAGGTGACAATACTAGCTACACCGCAAGGTTCAAACAGCTTAGCATAATCTGCCCAAGTTAACACTTCAGAAAAAGCCATCACGAAGTATATTCGCGGCTTGCCAGAGTGTGTGGGCGATTTTGTTGAAGCTGCAAGACCTGCTACCATCGAAGAGACCTACAGCTTGGCCGCAGAAATCAACGACAAACGAGTCCTGGACGGATTTTTCTCCAAGAATCCTGTCAAACAAGCTCATCAAGCAATCGTCATCGATTCTTCTGACGATTCCTCCGACGATTCTTCAAGTGAGTCCTCGGACGAATCCTCCGACGACAACGCGCCGCTTTAGGAAGCTCAGCACAGTCGCAAACGAAAGACCACGAGTCCAAACTCCTCAACAACTGACCTGTTGCAACCAGAACCTCTTCAAGCGATTCCAGTTCACTCAAAGCGCGACTACAACGGAACTCATCCCCTGTGTCTCATGTGTACGTATCATCACCCGCCAGAAGCTAACTATCGCTTTTTGCATAAATTGCAACTGGTATGGTCATCTTACCCAACACTGTCGCACGGGACCGCAGAATTGAGGAATTCCAGCAACAATTGCAGTCTCCGTAGAAGTTGAAAGACCGGTTTTGACTCCGAAATGATTGCGAAACGAACGTGTGACGTGCGGAAACCGTACACGAACGTGACCTAACACACAAGATGTAATATAAACGTGATTCTATTAGAAACGTATGATATTGTACACCACCTGAATCACTTTCTCTCTCTAGAATCTCTCTCTAGATCTAGAGTTCTCCAAATATCAAATGAGCATAAAGTCCTAATTCTAACACTAAAGGATCTATTTATAGGCCAAGGGGAATTAATGAGACTTCTCATTAATTACAGAAATGCCACCTTGCCTTTTGTCTAGATATTACAATATAACGACTTGTTTTCTTCTGTTTCTCGCTACGGCTTGGATTGACGAAGGTGATAGACATAAATGCACTAACAAACTCCCCCTTGGATATTGCCGCAGTCAATCTCGTAGCGTCTTGTCTTTCTCTCTCTCTTTGAGTCTTCTTGAAGCTTTAACACGTTTTCATCAACGTAGACTCCCTCTTGCTAGAACAGAATCCCCGTGGATCTGTCTTTAGCTTCAGCTCCCCCTTTCTGTAGACTCTTTTCTTCATCAGGCTCCCCCTTTCGTCAAGCTTCCGTGCTTTGGGATCGACACCTGGCTTTCCGTATACAGGCTCCTTTAATCCACGCTTCCTCTTGCGTTGAGCTCGTCTTCAGACCCCCCCCTTAGACTCTGCTGTCGGGATCGTAGTCTGGATTAGTATCTGCAACTCTCAAACATTTATAAGTACAAACATTTTGAACATTCGATTATCCAGGAATTGTGACCTGGCTTTTTTAAACTTTCTAAATCAAGATCCTGGCTTTAAGATATAATAATATGAATATATCCAGAAATACTTGATTCTCTCCTTCTATCAACAATCTTCATTGATTTGGCAGTTTTTAAGAATGCAACATCGAAAACTGGCTCTTTTACAGATTTTAACAATCTAAGAATCCAAATCCCTCACAGTTAATCATCCAAGTCCAACTTAATGACCTTGGAGATATCACAAAATGTTTTTGAATTTTTTTTTTAATTTTAAAACTACAAGTTTCAAATTAATGAACTTGTTTTATTTTTCAGATACACAATCAGCATACTAAGATTTTAAAACTCAGCATCCCAGACATCGGTTGTCGAAAATAAAGTGAAATCAAAATCTTTTTGTATTTTTCTGAAATATAAAGCAGAAAAAAATATTTACAAACATATTTACAGACAATATTTTTATTTGAGTTCGCGTCAGAGGATCATATCGGTTTATGACAAATCACTAGCATCGTTGAGCTTTAAACACTTTAAGTTCTAAACAATTCACATTGATTGACAATATTGTTGTCCACTTAAACTCATTCTAAAAACTTTCGAAATGCTTACCGATACGTTAAGGTATATTAATTTGCACTAAATTCTTATGGACCCCATGATCTCAGCATATCCCTCATCATGCAATACACTAACTCAAGTAATGCCTTTAAACTTTCATCAGCTGTGATATGTGTAAAAACAACGCAGAATGTTTAAACATTAACAATCAGGTCGATCTTTCGATACGCAGAGAAAGTCCAATGTTTAAACAAAATAAGAAATGAAAACAAGTTGAAATTGTTTAGGCTTTAATCACCAGTTCGATACTCCCGTATACGCAGAAGTGATCCAAACCTTAAACGAAACACCAAAGAAAATAAAGCAGAACGTTTAGGCAAAAACATCCAGTTCGATACTCACGTATACGCAGAGGATGTCCAATGCTTAAAGAAAATAAAGAAATCAAACAAGTTTAAATCTTTGCAAAATGAAATGCACAATCACAGTGACTTTTTCAGCAAGTTGTGAAAGTTCACAAACTGACCCGTTTTTATGCTCTTTCAGCATTCAGCGATTACTGAGTAGGTACACAATCACGAAGGATAAAACTAAGTACTATGCTTTCAACCGCGTTTCCCACTAGAACTCGGCTTTTTCATTTAAGTTTGTATTGTTATTGCAAATCTACTAGTCTAGCTGAGCCTATTGTCACATCTTTAGTGAGATTGTTTATCGCTTTTTAACTTTCCATTTCTTTAGCGTACTGTGATTGTCTACTGATGTACTATCATTTCCTCTTTTTACACAAAAACTCATTTTTGAATTTTATCATGTTTTTGACTTTTTCAAATTTTCTAATGTTTTTGGATTTTCTGACAATAATACTCCCCCTAAAATGCAAAATCATTTAAAAGAAAATTTGACAACCCGATACTGATAGCTTCGTCTCGCCATCCATTTTCTGCTTCTTATGCACTGATTTAACACATTGATATTTTACATTTTGAAAACCGTTTTTCAATCTTGTGAAATTAATCATGTTTGTTCCGCCGTGAGGATTTCGGCATATTCAAAAACAAATTTTTGTAATTTTTGAATTTTTGACAAATTTAAAAACAAAAATATTTTTGGTTTTTAAAATTTTCAATTTTTAGAGTTTTTGAAATATTGTTTATTTATATACAGAAATCTAACAAACTCCCTGTTTCAACCAACACAGGGTTCAGCAGCCTTCTCTTCCTGTGTCAGGCTGCTCCTATTTCCATTTCCACAATCTTCGGTTTTCTTGAGCACTTGCACATTTACACTTACTCAATTACTTGAACAAATTGGCCCAGGTCTGCTTGACCTTAGGCATTTCAACACAATATATTTTATTCAACTTTGGAAAATCTTTGTCATCTTTCACAAAGACTTTATCAATTTTGACTTCAACTTTTTCGTCGTTTACCGAAGTCATTTGTTTCTTAACACTCCATCTTTGACCTTTAGGAGTACCTCGTTTGTAAAAATGTGATTCTTTTCGAACATTTTGATTTTGAACAACATTTGGTTTCCAAAAGTGCTGAGGTTTTGTTGCGTCAACCGTTGTTTTCCAATTCTGTGTTGTTCTTAATCTGGATGTGTGAGAATTCCAGGCCTGTCTATAATCGAACCTATTTGGATTTGATTTCCAAGTTTGATTCGAAGCAAACTTGTTTGTGTTGTATCTCCAAGTTTGTTTTAAATCAAATCTGGTTGACCTTTGTTTCACATCCTCAGATTTCTGTTTCTCAACATTATCAGACTTCTTTTTCATCTCAACATCAACAGGTTTCAGATTTGAAAACTTGCGAGCAAGATGTCCAGTTTGATCACATTTGAAACATGTTCGCTTGGACACATCTTTGACCTGTGGTTGTTGCATTTTCTTTTGAGCATAGAACTCTTCATTAGACTGACACCTAAATTAGAGTTCTTTCTCTTCTTCGGAACTTGTTCCTTGAACAAAATTCATCTTTGTCTGATAATTTGGCGTTTCATTTTTATTTCGACTTTGTTTCTTCTTATAACCCAACCCAGCCTTCAGGTTTTTCTTCTTGTAACCAGGTTTGTTATAAAAAGTTTTGTGACACTTTCCAGCAAATTTTGAAATTTCAGATTTTTCAATCTCAACCATTTTGAAAACTTTGTCAATCTTTTCTGAAATGGGAATACAACATCTAAGAATAATTTGTCCGATCCAATCATGGTATAAACCAATCCTTTTGAATCATCATTCAAATTTTTCTCAGATTTTGAGTTTTTCAGATATCCATCATGAAAATTACCTTCATTTTCATCCTGTGATTCAGATTTACCTGTTTCAACCGACTCTTCTTTCAACACACTTTCAACGACCTTACCTACCACCTCTGAATCACTAGAATCATCAGATTTGGAATAGGTTACGTCAATGTTATCTGGCAATTGATCTACCATGTTGAAAGCTTTTTCGACCTTTTCATCATCATAAAATGCAAACTTTTCCGGTGGAGGAACTTGATGAAACTCTGAGCCAATGCACATTTTGTTTTGCTCAGAATCTTTACCATCCGGTGTTATGTTGAAAATTCTTTCAAGCACATATGATGACGCATGATAACTTTTTAACTTATTGTTATCCTGTTCTAAATCAGCAATCTGACGCTTTAGCTTAGCAACATCCTCAATGTAAGAGTTTACAACTTGTTGCTTTAATTCATACTGTCGCTTAAGCATATTAGTTGTTTCAGAACTGTAATTTAGTGTTGACTGAACAGGTTTCATTTGACTCTTCACTTTTTTATATGACTCTTTTGTAATGTGATAAGCCAATTTTATTGAATCATATTCTTTTTTCATTTCTTGACACTCATTTTCCTTTTGAAAACATTCTTCTGTCATTTTCAAAACTTTTTCTTTCAAACTTTCATTTTCTTTTTCTAAATTTTTACATTTTTTCTGAAATCTTTTCATCATTTTCTTTTAAAACCTTTTCATTTTCAAACATTTCTTTGTATTTATTTTTAAAAACCACTTCGATTTTTGTAAATTCAAGATCTCTTGTTCTGAACTTTTCGTCTTTTTCAGTACAAGCACTGCACATTTCCATGCATTTCTTGCACTGTTCAACAGTTTCATTTAAAACTTCAGAATCAGAATTTACCTCAGTGATTGGCACCTCGGTGTTTGCTTCTGTCTGCTTCTGATCAACATCTTCTTTCTTTTCTTCTACACCAACACCAGTATCACCAGCATCACCAGCTTCCAAATTCTCATCCTTCACTGCTTCTTCTTCTACAACCTGATGCTCTTCAATCACAGCTTCTATTACAGTTTCTTCATTCACTACACTATTCTCTTCCTTTTCTTTCACTTCTTCTACTTCTACAGCTTCAACTTTAACTTCCTCAGCGATTTTCTTCAACTCATTCACCATCTCATCAACATTCTTCTTCATTCTCTCTTCATCCCTCTTCTTCAGACTTGAAGTCATAACATCTCTAAGGAGTTTTTCAAACCTCTTCACATATGTTTTATCTTTTCCAACATTTGTATAGTATTCGACGGATCGAGGGATTACTAACAGAACATCATCAAAGATTATGTCTTTCTTGGGAGTAACAGGTTCACCATTTCTGTTGACGTAGCATTCTCGCTTCTTGTCCCATCTCTTGTTGCTTACTGCACTTTCATACTCTTCTTGCATTTCATTCATTCTATTCCAAGCAATGTTTCTTTCTCTGTACGTTTTCTCACTCAGAATCTCTTCTCTGGTTTTCTCTTTGACTTCATCAACAAAAACACAATGTTTGCTTTTTGATATTGTTCTGCCATGAGCTGTGACTTTTTCACCAACACAATCACTCAGAATGTCTTCTTGACTTCCCTTTTTAATTTCAGCAGCCAATCCTGAATCAGATGGAATGTATTTATCCCAACTGAAACCCTCTGCCACTTTTTCATCATCTTGATGTATAAGTAAAGCTTTCTTCTTGGGATTATTTTCGATCATTTTTGGCTCTTCTTTGCTACGGTGGTAAATCGCCTTTCGGTAATAATCATCATTGAATGGATTTTCATTTCCATCAACTGCAGAATTATGACATTCTCTCTTGAAATGACCTCTTTTCTTGCATTTGAAACAAGTCACTTTGGATTTATCAAATCCCAACTTAGTTGATGGACCACCGATAGACTGCTTTCCAGTAATCTCCATATATCTCTGAGCTCTGCGGATGCAACTAGCCAAACACCAGCGGATATCAATAAGTTCCATCTCTTTCGGATCAATCTGGTCATAGTCTTCTTTGGTCAATTCGGAATTTCCAATTTTGCCAACTACTAGACCTTCATATGATTCCAGAACAGATGCAAGAAAACTCATTTGTTGCTTGGCTGCATTGATGCTCATAGTCGGAGAATTCTTCAATTTGAGAGCAATGTTGTAGAGAACTTCTTCAGATTCTTCAACAATTGCTTTTGATGAAGACGAATGATATCCCGGATTGTAGCTTGATGAGCTTGTCGGAGGTTCTTTTGTCTTCACACCACTGAATGCTGTTTTTGGTGATTCACTAACTTTCACCGAAGGCATTGCACCTTTGTAATAAAGACCGACATTTTGTTGATGCGAAGAACTGCTCATCTTGTTCTGCTTTTGCAATTCAAGCTCATGACTTTCTATCTTTTCTATCAAGACATCAAGAGAAATTGTATCATATAAAGTATCATTTTTCAATATGAATACAAACGTTTGCCACTGATCAGCTCGTGGTAACGCTTCTATGATCTTATCAATTATTTCTTCTCGAGTTTTAACAATGCCAAAACGATCAAGTTCAATTTTTAGATGACCAAATCTCTCTATCATTTGTCTAACTGATTCACCTTTCAAACTATCAAACAAATCAAATTCTTTCTTTAATAATGCAATTTTATTTTTCTTGATTTTGTTTACCCCCCTCAGCTTTTACCCGTAAAGCTTCCCAGACAGATTTTGATGACCCATCATGTTGAAGTAAAGCAAACAGGTCATGTCTAATTGATGATTGAATTAAAGCAATCATTCTCTGTTCAGCTGAGAATTCTCTTTTGTCTTCTACTGATAAACTTTTGAGCGGGGTTTCTTCTCCTTTATCATCGGTCGGTCTACTATAACCAAATTCCAAACAAAACCAGCTTTCATGAGCGTAAGATTTTGCCCAGTTGATGAACCGCTCTTTCTACCAAGTGTAATCTTCAATGCTTTCAAGTGTTGGTGGTTTTGAATTTGTTCCGTAGAAATTATCATGTTTAATGTTTTCATTGATTGCTTTTGTAATGATTTTTGGTGTGACAGTTGAAGTTTCGGAAGACTCGGATGTAAAAGCGTTGTAGAACGTGTTGTAAAATTCTTCAGCCATGATGTGATCTTCTAAAATTACCTGAATCAAACGAACAAACAAACACTTATCAGTTTAAACACTATCAAACAACTGAATCAAACTGATAGTCGGACTGGTGAATATTTTGTGCGGACTGAGTTTGATGCGAACTGAGATTTAAGTTGTCAAACCATACGAACTGCTATGACCTGGATCAAATTCAAACGACCTGAAGACATTCAATCCATACGAACTGGTTCAGTTTCAAACGATCTAAACCGAAATTAAGTAACCTTTTCAAATGACCTGGCAACACCACACGACCCGTACCAAATCAATGTGAACCGGTTCTTTACAAATTTCAATCTGATATTATTCAAAAGCAATTAGCCGACAACTTTTAGTCAAAAATCAATTACATTGGGCCGCAATATGTATGGATCACGTGAACATGGCAGGCAACAATTTCAATATACATCAACTTGAAACGATTGCAAAACGAACGTGTGACGTGCGGAAACCGTACACGAACGTAACCTAACACACAAGACGTAATATAGACGTGATTCTATTAGAAACGTATGAAATTGTACACCACCTGAATCACTTTCTCTTTCTAGAATCTCTCTCTAGATCTAGAGTTCTCCAAATATCAAATGAGCATAAAGTCCTAATTCTAACACTAAAGGATCTATTTATAGGCCAAGGGGAATTAAAGAGACTTCTCATTAATTACAAAAATGCCACCTTGCCTTTTGTCTAGATATTACAATATAACGACTTGTTTTCTTCTGTTTCTCGCTACGGCTCGGATTGACGAAGGCGATAGACATAAATGCACTAACAGAAGTCCTCCACAGCAACATTAATTATGCTTCCAATGTTGTTGAAATAATACGACTTATCGCCGTCAAACTCTTTTATGTGTGGAAGCTTATTCTATTTCTCGACGCGATATGGACTCTATTTATCTCTCACTCTCTCGCACTCACGCACAATCTATATGCTAGCACTATGTACTATATAATTTACCCCTGCTATGTGTTCTTGAGATAAGGTACGCTAAACGTGCAAGAATCAAATTAATCACGGGTGCACACGAGACGACCGATAGAATCGGAGCTTATACCGACCTTCTACTCATTCTTAGTGTCTTGTTGGTTCAAGATCCGATTTCTAACAAAGAGACGACCGATTTCGGGTTAACCAAGAACGACCATCACGAATCAGTAAACCGGTCAGATTTGGGTGATTCCTGTCCGATCGGGTCCCTTGGTTCGAGATGGGGCTTCTCTTGTTTAGCACGTTACAACACCGTCTCGATCAAAACCGCCAAAAACCTTCAAAGTTAGTCAAGTGCCAAGGACGACTAGATCGTTTGGATGGATTGTCGTCTGATCGGACAGCCGTCCGATCGGACAGGCAGTCATCCGGACGGACAGGCAGTCAATCCGAACGGACAGGTAGTCATCCGAATGGACAGGACAACCATCCGATCGGACTGTCATCCGATCGGATTTCACCTTGGATCCCACACTTGAGTTTAATTTCAACAATTTGGAGTACTGTCCGATCCATTGACACCTTGCTCCGTTTAACGCACAATTCAACGCTCACGCTATCGATCTGTATTCCGGGTAATCTCAGACGTGCCCCCTTAAATCCAACCAAGCTGTGTTAACTTGCTGAACACCGACGGTGAGTATACTCGAACCCTTTTTATCGCATTTTGGGTGTAACATACGTTCCTATTAAATCAAATTTATCAAAACGAATTACTCAATCAAACTATTTATCACTTGCGAATAACTGTTATGCATATTTACACGTGATGCTAGTTACATATGTGTTAGGACTTATACTCGTGAGGTCCCGCCTTAACTAGTAGAGTACTATAGCACCCGACGGGGTCTAGTTAGGATGAATAGCAATCGCAATTGCAGCTCGAGTGACTTAGCTGGTAGTATCTGTCTTATGCATGTATGTTGAGGTATCTCGTTTATGTATTTGGTAATTCGCAGCACTTTTATCTATTTCCGCTCACTATCAAAACTTGTATACTCGCCAATACTTTAGTATTGACATTGTTTTAACGTATGTTGCAGGTTTAGTCGCAGTCTACATCAAATCAAGCTAGGAAGTCTAGAAACTCACCTAAAATATAGGTTGGCGGATTTGTACTGTTCGAGAGGACAAGAAATATGTGATAACTTATGTGATTGTGATATTTGTTAGTATGGTATAACAAATGTAATCAATATTGTCGCTTTATTTGTTATGGATTTTCTTGAGCAATCTGATTCACCTAGTGCCGCGCCCCGATGATTCCGCCATCGGTTGGGGTGTGACAATTAGAGACAACCGGAAAGATGCGACAGAAAGATAACAAAGAGAAGCCGCCGCACCAGCGAGCCACCTGCGGCAATGACGGTGGTTCCAGAGTTTCCAGTCACCTCGTCGGTTGTGACAACTGTCAAATTTGCATGCATCCGTACAGTTAATTAATAATTAATTTGTGCTTAATGACTGTGCTTGATTACAACTGTTGACTAAATTGCTTTCTAATTTCTGTTACATACATACATATGCATTACATTTATATTGTCACTCCATTTATTACACGCAAACTTTAGTGACAAACTAGATGCACAAAGCACAGTTAGCACACTGAGCAGATAACCCAGAAAACATGCTGACAATGCCAGCACCTAGACATACAATGATTTTGAGACCAGTATGAGCCAGAGATAGAATACTACACTAATAGGGAGTGTAGGGAAGTAAGGGTCATAAAACTGCGTCACTAGGTGATAGTTATCGTGCCGGGAAGTGCCTAAAACACACTTTAAATGCAGAATTCTGCACTAATACGCAAAATTCAGCATTTAATAATACTAGTAAAGTGCAAAAACTTGGCAAAATAGTCCTAGATACTTTCCAAAGTGTTGGGAATTAAATGTGTCACTAAAAGTAATATAAATGACACTTTATGGATTAATTTAGCACTTTAACGGACAACACCCAACCGAACAACCGGACTTTACCCGAAACATAAAAATATTGCCAAACACATTGTTTTTATTTTTCTGAGCTAGTTAGGGTCCCCGAACACCCTAACACACTTTATAAATAATAACAAATCTTAATCCACTAACTTAACCTTTAAAAACTAACTAAATTGTAACTAGATCATTAGAACGCAACTCTATGCCCCCCCCATTCGAACCGGTCATGGGAAGTGGGACACCCCCACAATCCTTCCAATTATTTTAATTGTAGATGTTGGTGGATTAGAAGCATAATATACTTTGGTTAAAAGTGAAACATGGATTATAAATAAGCACATAGGTCATGAATCTTCTCATTTCACAACTCGACTTCAACACACTTTTCCCTCTTCCCTTCCCTTGTGTTCGGCCGACCCCAACAACACCCACCATCATCACCTTCAAGTCCATTCCAAGCAATCTCCATACTTCCAAAGGTGTAAGTGATCCTAGAAGTAAGCTTGGTGTATTCGGAAGCTTAAGGACCGCTCTCGTTTACTTTTATCCATCACTTTTACACACTTGAACTCCCCTAGCCTTGTGCTAGTAGTAAGTGCCTTAGATCTTCATCTTCTTCATATTTTTGTTGGTTAATAGTAAAAACAATGGTGAAAATATAAGAACTCTCAAGAACATGAACAAAGTCTTGACATAAACTAACAAAGTGATGAAGTAGTGTTAAAATGAAGATGAAATCATGTTGTTCTTATGTTGTTATGTTTGTTGATTGTTGTTTACTAGATAAAATGATATGGTTCATCATATAGACTTGCTAGATCATGTTTAAAGACATGAACTAGCAAGATGTGAAAGATAGAAATGTTGTGGATGATGGAATCATCCACACATAAACTATGAACTTGAATAAACACATGTTTTCTTGAAAAATAAAGATCTAAATGGGATGTAAACTTGTAGATCTAAAGATCCATGAGTGGTTTTCCGAAAGAACCAAGTGAAAAGTATGAGTTTTGTTAAAACTTGGATCTAAAGATCCAAACTACTTGATTATACTATGATTATACTACTGCTTGATTGGTTGATAACCTATTATGTGTATGTGCATATGATCTCTAAACAACTATATGCACTCCCCGAACGAATAAGACCTGACCCAACCTATCTTCTCTTCAGAAGATGTCGATACCAACAACCCTCTGCCGACAACAACAGAGTCAGAACTGCAAGGGCGCATCTCGCAAGCCATCGCACAACTCGAGGCCCTTCGCTCCGAACACGGCGGAGGTACCTCAGGAAATAACCCACCCAGCAGCTGCACTTACGAGCAGTTCTTGAACTACAAACCTCGAGGATTCGACGGCACTGGAGGTGCCTTAGCTTTTGTGCGTTGGGTGGAGAAGACGAATTCTGTCTTACGGTTGAGCAAATGTGCCCTAGAACATCAGGTCACGTACGTAGCTGGACTATTTTAGATGGGGCTCTGTCATGGTGGAACCTTCAGGTTCAGGCAATGTGCGAGACCACTGCGTATGATTTGACGTGGGACGAACTGAAGGAACTGGTGCGTAAGTAATATTGCTCTCGGGCAGAAGTCCAGAAATTGGAAACTGAACTATGGAACTTGAAAATGGAAGGTCCAAAGATAGCTGAATATGTGCAGAGATTTGGCGAATTATCACAAGTTGCTTCGCGTTTGGTGGAACTAGAATCTAGGAAGATCGAACGTTTCATTGGGGGACTGGCACCTCAGATTCTAAGCCTGGTAACAACATCTAAACCTTCAACGATCACCGAGGCTATCGACATAAGCGTGGCGCTCACGGAAGAAGCAGTTAGACGAGGAGAATTTTCCACTACGGAGGAGAAAAAGGAGACTCCTGTAGAGTTATCTGGGGATAACAAGAGAAAGCTCGCAAATTTCAAGGTGGTTACTCAGGGGAGTAACGAGAAGAAGGCCAAGAAGGGAAAAGACTACATGGGTATCCTACCTAAATGCGACAATTGTCTACGTTATCACGTCTGGCGATGTAAATATGGAAAATGTGATAACTGTGGTAAGAGGGGACATCCCAAGGAAACTTGTAGGCAAGGTATTGAACGTGGAAATAAAGACCAAGATGGTAGCAAGAACCACGGAGGAAACAATGACAATGACAATGATTAAGGCAGAACGAGTGACAAACAAAAACGTTCTCAAGGTTGTCTTAACTGTGGGAGCAAGAAGCGTTTCAGAAAATACTGTCCTAAGAAGAATCAGGCACAAGGATAAAAGCTCAGTAGCAAAGTTAGGGGAGCAAGCCAGGAACCCAAGCTTGGATATCGGTACGTCCCATATTACTCATCGATATGCATTTGTGCTACTAGATACTGTCGCCAATTTTAGTTTCGCATTTCTAGAGGTTGAAAGTATGCTTGGGTTAGTAGTAAGTAAGTTAGATAACCCGCGCTCGATAGAACTAGCTAATGGGAAGCTAGTGGAAGCCAACAAAATATTTGGAAATGGCAAGATAGAACCCGGAGAGCGTGAGTTTACGCTTGATCTACTACCAGTGAATTGGGAAGCTACGATAAGGTAATTGGGATGGATTAGTTGCCAAGCGATCGAGCAAAGATAGATGTTCGCATCCCAATGACGAATGAAAGAACGATCATGACTCACAAAGCAGGATACGCCTCTCCAGATCACGAATTGCTTGAGGGCATGAAAGTTGTTGCGGAAAGGATGTGTTGTTTTCTGGCTCATGTCGGGGACAAGGGAGCCGAAGAACTAAAACTCGAAGATACCCTCGTGATCAGAGAATATCCTGAAATCTTCCTCGAAGACTTGCCAGAATTATCTCCTCAACGACAAGTCGAATTTTTGCATCGATTTGATTTCCAGGCATCACGCCTACAACCAACGCACCCTAACGGATTACACCTTTGGAAACGCAAGGATTGTCAGTGTAATTTCAGTTGTGGATAGATAAGGAAGATAACATACCAAAATTTTCGTTTTGGGAAACCCCAGTTCTGCTCATCAGGAGGAAGGACGATGATTTTCAAATGAACATCAAACTACCAGGAGCCGAACGAGTTAGCCAACAAGAGTCAGTGACTCTTGCTAAGACTGACGACTTACTTATTTGATTAACTGCGCGGATCCAACCAGTGTTCCCGACTGGTCGATGATCGAGTAGCTGGGAATTCAGGAAGAAAGTACATCGAGAAAATTGTGCGACAATAATTTGTTTTAACGTGCACAAGAGTGGTGTTTCCTACACGATGCATAGAACAAATTCTGCACCGAATTCGAAACACTGAGAATTTAGAAAACATGTACTTAGGACCATCGGGAACCCAGGTCCAAATTCACAAAGGTTGTTACCTAGGAACCACATCCGTTAACTCAAGCAGACACCATTAACCTGACATATATGCCAGTTCCGTTGACCAAACAGAGAGTACATGAATTTCTTTTAATTCTAATGAGTAGATGTTTGCATCTCTACTCCCCTTAATGGTAGTTGCATCACGATCATCTTCCTCGCTGAGAGCGAACACACATTTGCTTCGATATCTGGTTATTTCTTCATTTTAGAAGATACTCATTATTCCTTTTTCTTGGAAACTTATCTGACATACATGCATCATTTGCTACGCATGTGGTTTCGTTTCGAACGAACACTTCATTGAAAATTTAAAAGTTAAATTGCTAACCTTAATCACTGGTTTGTGATTCGAATGACCTACATTATTGTAATTGTTGACTCTTTTGCTATCAAGTCAACACACTTTCCTGAAACTTCTTTTATTTCAAGTTACATTCATGGTTTATCTTTGTGGCCATGCCGAGATTCTTTTGTTGGTACATACATTTATTGTCAGGTTACACTGAAACCCAGTTCAATTGCTTGAACTTATCCAATTCGCATATTTAAGACATCATATGATGTATTGAGAGCATCATATTCAAGTATCTTCGCAAATGTTCTTTCGTTACGATTCATAGTAGACTTAGTTAGTCTACGGTCCCACTAAATCGTTTGTCGAATTCAACACCTTGCGGTGGAACCTTCACGAAAACGAAGCTTGCGCTAATTTGGTTACGCACCTCCTACGCGGATTTAATTGTTTATTCATTAACTTGCTTTAAATCCGTCTTGTTTATTTCAATTAAAGCAGTCTCTACACAGTTGTGTGTTAAGGCAATGGTACATAGATTCATTTCATAGCATGGTGTACCTCCTAACGGTTCTTTCGTTACAAATTAAATACCTTGTAGTATTTATTGTTTTCCACTTTCAAACAGAGACAGTAATACCTTGATGCTCCGTATTCAATTGAAAACTCTATGACATTGTGTAAATAAAAACTTCAGGCTTGTCTAGGTACATCTTCAGTTGACTTCCAACACGGTGAACTTGTTCGGTCACCACTAATATTGAATTATGTCATTACGACACCTTGTGGTGTCATTACCAACTTGTAACTTGTGCTAATCAATGGTCAACCGTTTCACACAGAACTGCATATACTTTTGTTTGACTTGTCATTTAAACATTTCTGATGCAACTACGAATCAATGATACACCAGATTCACTTGTATTCCATTCGATGTACTTTCGAGACTTAAGAATGTCAACACACTAAACCTTACCATTCATTTATTTGGGAGGTTGACAGATCATTTTACTATTACATGTGGGTTGTTGATTTTGAATTCATATGGCGGACGCTATGGGTTGTGGAAAACTCGTCTGCATATTGCAACCGATCGTTTAAGAATCTTATTTGACAGATCTCCTCTTTTTGTGGAACCCTGCTAGCTGGATTACGCTAGACTATACGTCAAATACGTACTGTACCTTTGACATCAAATGCTATGAGCACACACCTTTTAACCCTTGGATTCGGGTTGTTATATATTCTTGGACTCACCTAATGTGAGTAAGGTTTGATTCGGTTTGGTGATTATCTACCTCGGTATTATTTATATACATACACATGTGACAGAATCACAAGGAGTTAAGGTAGTACAAATTTCGAGGACGAAATTTTCTTAACGGGGGTAGAATGTGACAACTGTCAAATTTGCATGCATCCGTACAGTTAATTAATAATTAATTTGTGCTTAATGACTGTGCTTGATTACAACTGTTGATTAAACTGCTTTCTGATTTCTGTTACATACATACATATGCATCACATTTATATTGTCACTCCATTTATTACACACAAACTTTAGTGACAAACTAGATGCACAAAGCACAGTTAGCACACTGAGCGAATAACCCAGAAACATGCCGACAATGCCAGCACCTAGACAGACAATGATTTTGAGACCAGTATGAGCCAGAGATAGAATACTACACTAGTAGGGAGTGTAGGGAAGTAAGGACCATAAAACATGCCGACAATGCCAGCACCTAGTAGTAAGTGCCTTAGATCTTCATCTTCTTCATATTTTTGTTGGTTAATAGTAAAAAGAATGGTGAAAATATAAGAACTCTCAAGAACATGAACAAAGTCTTGACATAAACTAACAAAGTGATGAAGTAGTGTTAAAATGAAGATGAAATCATGTTGTTCTTATGTTGTTATGTTTGTTGATTGTTGTTTACTAGATAAAATGATATGGTTCATCATATAGACTTGCTAGATCATGTTTAAAGACATGAATTAGCAAGATGTGAAAGATAGAAATGTTGTGGATGATGGAATCATCCACACATAAACTATGAACTTGAATAAACACATGTTTTCTTGAAAAATAAAGATCTAAATGGGATGTAAACTTGTAGATCTAAAGATCCATGAGTGGTTTTCCGAAAGAACCAAGTGAAAAGTATGAGTTTTGTTAAAACTTGGATCTTACATAAACTAATCATATTTTTAGTGGATAAACAAGTGTAGAAGCACTTGTGTAATAAGAAAATCTCACAAAGAAATATTTTAGAAATTATGACTAGAAGTTGTGAATATTCAAACTCGTTAAAAATGAAGTCTTTAAGGAACTAATCACATTTTTAAAGGTAACAAGACTTACAAAGTATGCTAGTAAGTTACTACATACTTTTATAAACTTTCAAGTTCATAAGTTTATGGTTTATGCTTATTTTTGTCAAGTTTGGTAAATAGAGGTTGTATGTTGATGATTGAGAATTGATTAAATGATTTTACAAAAGAAAATGATATGCTAGTAAGCATGGACGCCTCCATTTACAAAGGAAACTCTGGCGAAATTTTCTAAAAATTCCAACACTTAGAAAATATTTTTCTAAACAAGTGTTACAAGTATATTTTATAACTTGTGTTTCAAATATAAACTTCGCCATAAATTTTTTTACGAAATACAAAGTATCGGAGGTTGGTTTTCGCAAATAAAAGTGAGTAAATATATATTTAGAATATATATTTATTACTGAGACACTTGTGTGATTATTTGTATATTTTGTGAACTGGTTATATTATTTTAGGAAAAAATAATATAACTTACATAATACCATGGAAATTACAACTCCAAAATAATACCAAAAATTGCAAAGAATAAAATATTTAAGTTACACACGTAATATTGTGAAACCGAACAAGAAAACGTAACTTAAGAAAATATTCCGGGATATACCATTACACTATATTTTTGGTAAATATTATTTTGGGAATGAAAGAAGTGAAAATATGATTTCGTAAATATTACCAAGTATATCATATTTTTTACAACGAGAAAATATATTATTTTTGGGAGATAAAAATATATTTTCCTAGTATATTTAGAAGATATATAATTTTTGAGAAAAATATATATATTCTGGGACAATACATGATTGAACAAAATGAGTTTATATATATTTAAGTGAGACTTGAAATATATGGTTTTTGAAATATATATTGGGAATATATTAACATATTTTTATTTGGAACAATACACCGAAATACGACGCCATTACTTGGCAAGATATACAAATACAAATACGTAAATACATGTATGAGATACCCCCATCCTTGGGAAGGAAAATGCGAAGTTAAAATACTTGAGAAGTAGGAATATGAAATATTGTTTAGCAATTAATCCAAACGTTAACTAGTGATTATAACTTGGAATAATGCCAAGAAACCGTAACTCAAAAACATAAATACTAAGACAAGGCACGACCCGTTCGTCTAATAGACGTTAGACCATTGTAGGTAGTCGTGTTTGCCGTGGAGATTTGGGTTACAAGTATGAAGACGCAATACAGTGAGTTCATGTCGCCCTTTTCTCTTAACTGTTTTTAGTTTTTATACTTCGGGGGTGGAATACATGTTACATTAATTACAGACACTTTTATACATGGTATGGTTAGCTTAAGGAGGGTATACTACTTAGATCATGTGAGTGGGTAGGTGGAACTTGAGGCCATTAATCCTCGTTGTAGGACCGAGGGTCATGAGTGATAGATCTATTCGGGTGTAGCGAGCCCCACTCCTGAGTCCGCTGAGTGGAACATGAGGTGACTATGAGCCCGACGCCAAAATCTGCTAGGTTTGAGTCTTCCTGCATCACTTCACACATATCATTGGCTTTGCAACCCAATGGTGATCTCTTTTTCCTTAATTGCTACATACCAGGGATTTTCATACATACAGACACATTACAAAGGTTTATTCATACTCACTTACACATGAACTGGCTCAACTTTTGTTGATTTTTCAAACTACATGTATTTCAGGAAATTAGTAAATGGATCTGGCGGGCGTTGGAGTTTTTAAGCTGTGTTGTAAATAAAGATGTCATCCAAGTCATTAGGGCTTAGGAGACGTATCTTAATCCTGGACAAGATACGTGGTCCTAAACTCGGGTTTGTTGTAAAATCTTTTGTTGAGTCTTTTTGAACTCCTTAAAATATGTTATGGTCTGTAACTTGAATTTGGTATCGACATTTCAGACAATTATGTTTTACTACTTTTAAACTTAAATTAATGGATGTACATCTACTGGTTTTATCATATAGTGTTGTTATGATCGTATGCAATGGTATTAAGAAGTCACACCAATAATCACGCTTCCGCAAAAGTCAGGGTGTGACAGCGGTGGTCAACAGCTGCAACCCAATAGTGACCGGCGAATAGGCAACCTCCGGTTAAATTCTGGTGAGAAGATTTAGGGGACTGCACCTAGTTTGGTAAGGTTTTCTGTTGCTGCCTTTACTTGCTTCTTATGATTTTAAGATGTGTGTAGGGTTAGGGTGGTGAATTTAAGCATGGGTGTTGTTCTGATACACTTTTCGTCTTCTGAAACTTCTATCTTATGTTCCATTAGTTTATTGTGGTGCTATATGTATTGATAGTACCCTCTTTTATCATCTTATACTGGTAGGTAATGAACCCCTTTATTAGCAAATGGGTCAAAATATCAACTTTTTCATGAGTTTTATTTAGGGCTTCGGTTGAATTATTCTGCTTAGCAGTTTGCTCGTTGGTTAACTCAGGATCATGCCTTCTTAAGTTCAAGTCTATGACTTCAAGAGGGTGTTCATTTTAGGGCTTTTATTGAATTGATTCTGCTTTGCTGTGTTCGCTACTGATGTAATGTGTTTTGCTTTAAGCGGTCGCTACAACTTCTTAACAAACGCTAATAGATTGATTTTGTTTTTATAAAACATTATTGCTAGAAAGGTTCAATACAAGAGCGGTGGCGGCTGTGGAGATTGCAGTGGCAGAGTCGAAAGGTTCGGCGGTGGCTGAAGAGGTAGAGGTAGAGGTCGCGATGGAGGTAGCGGAGGGCAAGTTTTGCCGGTGAAGTGAATATGGTTCCTGGTGAAGGATGTATAACGAGAAGAGGATCTTGGTGCAAGTACAGGTTAGTTGAAATCCAGTATAAGTTTTAGTTTGAAAGACTGAGTGAATTTGTTAATTGATTAATTAATTTGAGTGTGCATTTTGTGTATGCATTCTGTTTTGACTGCAAAATGGTTATGGGACTGACATGTTTTTTCTTTAATTTGGCCATTGATATGTGTGTTTTCAAGTCCATAACTGAATTGCAAATTATCCGCTAAAATGATCTATTGAACAGGTATATATTACATATTCGTATACCTATTTTTGCTGTTGAAGATGATTTAAGCACATGTGTTATGAATATGTGACATTTATTCAAGTTGTTCTCACTTTATTCAATGTTTATGCAAGTTTTATTTTTTAGTTGCATTCAATATACGACCCATGAACCCAGGTTCCAGTCTTTACGCTCTATGGTATCGGTTTGGGATTTGGTAATTTTGCCATATAATCGCCCTTTGGGTAACTGTAATCTGGTTTGCATCTTGCGTCTAATATAAAGTTGGTTTGGCCATTTAGAAAACATGCCATGTTTTACTGTCTGATAACGTTTTTAGTACTTTATTCCCTAACCAAAGGAAGAATAATAATACTAAGATGTGTCATGACTTGGGAAGGGCATTTGAAAACATTTATGGTGAAAAATACCAACATGTGCTAACTGGTTTTGTAGGGAGAGAGTGGGCCGTCCTTTTCGTTGCCTAGACCATCATTATAGGAGAGAAATTGTAAGGGTATATTTGTCAAATATGGAACAAATATGTAGCCACTATGTGGAACAAATAAAATGAAGGTTTGGGAAGTTGATAGAAGATGAACTTAGGTGGTCAAGGTATGTAATTCTTACAAGAGGTGGAAAATGGTTACGTTTTAACTAATGGGTAGATTGAATTTGTTTAGGATTTACCGGTTTGCTACATTTTTTAGTTACTATCAGTTTGATTACAAAAGATTTCAGTAGTAAATTTTTTTAATAAAATTGTTTTAGGAGGTTTTATGCATTAACGCTTTGGGCGACTTGCGACCTATACTGCTCATTTGTTTCCTTTTACGTTGTTTTTTATATTTTACCTTTCTGAAGAGTGAAGATAGTGTAACATTATTTCTGCACACGTTTCAGCTTCTGTAATTTTATGGTTGGAAATTGGTGTAATTTCTAGACGTGGAATGTCAAGGGAGAAATCTGATTGAATAATGAAAATAATTGTAACGGATTTTTTTATAATAACGGAAGTCACATCAACGCTAGACAATGGTATTGATTGGAGAAACTGGTTCATGGTGTAGGTAATGGTACTGATTGGAGAAACTGGTTCGGGAAAAAGCACCTAGCTGGTTCAATAGAGAAGTGCCTGTGATATGGGAAAACGGCAGGGAGTTTTGGGTGTATAGTTTGGGGTTTGGGGTTTGCGGATCATTAGAAGGATGGCCGAACAAACAACGGTTTTCTGAGAAAGTGAGAATAGGATGTAAGTTATTGTTATGTTTTTATTTTTTATGTGTGAAGTATTGATAGTTTTAAAAATCTCAACTTGTATAGCTGTAATGAGTTGGTGAGAAGGGAGCAAGATAAAATTATATATGATGAATCACAACAGTGTGAATCTACACCTATGAATCGCTGCTGTAAGTGTGATAAAAAGGTAAAAATTCGAAGCGCTACATCTGACCGTAAAGGGTATAAAATGCGGCTATAAATGTTATAAAAAGAGGCATATAATGCAGCTGAAGATGTGGTAAAAGGAGACGTAAGACAGCTGCAAATGTGATAAAAAAGTGAAAAAAACACAGCTGCGAACGTGGTAAAAATATGCATAAAACTCGGCTGTAAACATGTTAAAAAGGTATAAAATGCAGCTGCACATATGGGTTAAACAATAACAAACGTGTAATGTGATCGAATGGGTCAAAGAATCACAAAGGTGAAAATGTGTTCAAATGAGATTAGAACCACTAAAGAGTCTTTTTGAATGGCACTCCTATGTTTTTTGATACATGCAGGTCAGTCATAGTTACTGGTAGTCTTTTATATCAGCAAATGTAGTTCTAAACATGTAAAGGAAGTCAATGAGTAAATTCTATTCTAATTGCTTAATGGCTAAATTAAGTTGTGTTGTGCCAATCATCTTTCATAATGGGCTCTTTTATTTTATTCACAAATACAAGTTGCAGCAGCTGCTCAAAGCTTTTGATTGGTCACTTTTGCATTATGGTTAGTTCAATTCGCTTTGGATTTCATGTAATAAAATGTTATAAATAGCTTACATCAATTTTTTGTTCTTATGTGATTGCTTTTATAAAAAATATTGATATCAGTTTTCTTTCACTTTTTGCATTTATCATTATGTTACATGCATTCCAAAATGAGGCACTTAATGTCTATATTGAGCATTCTTGATGTAACAACCACATACACATCATTGTCGCCGTAAGCCAAAGTTCCGCCGCAACGCGTGGGTCTCCCACTAGTAAATAGATAACAAATATTAATATACTAGGCTATCACCCGGGTAGAAACCCGGTTAGGAAAATTTAAATTACATTAATCATAAGTGTATCAACAAAAGTATTGTAAATAAAGTAACATTACATAAATTCCTCTGTTTGTCTGAAAAACATTTAACTGGCTTCTCAAATGTGTAAAGGTCCTACAATTTTACAATGAAAAACAAACATCAGAATCGATCTTTTTCTTTTTCTTTTTAAACCACCCAAAATTCAAGGAGAAAATAACTTGTACCTGATTTGCTTTAAAAGATGCACGTCAAATAATAATCAAGGTAGGTACTACAATGAATGAACATACGTATACTAAAAAAGAAACTATGAACCTGAAAACAGTTAGATACAACATCTGAATCTTGTAGATACTCCGGACGCCCCAATGATAAAAATGCAACCTTCCACCGAAATACAAAGAAGACAGATGTTAACATGTGTTTTAACATCCGCCAAAGTTTCATTTTCATGAATTATCAAAAAGAAAGGCTCCCCAAAGTTCTACACTTTCCGTAAATCATAAAAAAACGTAAAAATAAGGTTTAACAGAAAAATACTTAAATAAGGTTAATTGGTAGAATAGAAAACTGGTTAATATGTAGTGTGTACCATCTGGTTCTGTGCAACCTCTTTGGTGAAATGGTAAACGTGATTTAACCGGTCCTGGGGTCCCAAGGTCTTCTCTTCTTCTGGAATCTAATAAATAAAATAATAACAACAATAAAATTTCTAAAAATAAAATTGTGAAACACAAATAGCATTTGGCAAATTTGCATTGAAATAAATACACCAAAAGTTAGAAGCCAGCTTACTTCCTCAGCACGTAATGTCCAGTATTGATCATTTATATTCTCAATCATGACAGTCAGAGGAAAGATCTGTGAGAAAAAGAAAAACAAATATATATAAAAACAGAAGGTAAAAATCCCGAAGTACTTAACCATTCTAGTAGAAACTGAAATAAAAAATATTAAAATCATTTCGTTAACACGATGCAATACCTTGTAAATCTTGTTAAAAATATATTTTTAATGTAATGATTCGAGCATAAACCAAGCATAGTAAGAAGATAGAGGGCTGTGATAATTTCAAAAAAAGGCTGAAGTCCCCATCAACTTCTGTCGCAGCACCACCACTTACCAGCAGCCACAGACTACCAACATTGTCGCTGAGAGAATAGTAGCTCCATTTCCTTATGCCGCATAAGCTTTGTCACTGTCGCACCTCCAAGCCACCACCGCTGCTAGTCACCACTGAATCACACCACCCTTACTATTGTTATGTTCAACAACCCTTTATGCTGCCGAACTTAGTTCCGTGACCACCACACTTTTCGGATCACCTGTGACATGTCATCACGAATCAGTTGACTAAGAGACCATGGGTCATGTCAAAAACATGTTTGTACCTCATGTTTAAATAAGTTGGAAAAGATATTTTTTAAAAGTGTTATAGGGTCGATACATGATTAACCTGTCACACCCCGACCACGTAGAACATACAAAACGTGGCGGAAACATTAGGGAGTGTTGTAACAGAATTAATTGTTTCAAATCCATGGCAATTGAAGTTTCCTTTTATTGATTAAAAGTGTTACAATGTCTTAACAAACAAGGAAATACAATATAATTAACTAGTCTTGCATCTTTTATTGTCACTAAAGCCCAAGTCTGCCTATGTGTATCTTGATCATCTTATGCAACAGCTCCTGAAAAACACATGTGAAAATAGGTACGTCAGCATAAAAATGGCTGTGAGATACATAGGTTTTGTGAAAATAGGTTTCATGACTTATGTTTGAGAAAATGTTTAGTCATGAACCTTGTAATTTGCTTTGTCTTTGTAAATCATTTGAAAAACAATAAGTTCAGATGATATGTATAAATAAGAAAATAATGCATGGTTAAATGAGTAACCATGTAAAAATGAGTTTGTATAAGTTAAGTTGTTTGTAAAACAATGTATTGTGAAAAGTATGTTATTTGTATAAAATGTTATATGTATCAAACTGAAATGATTCAAATAACGCTACGATATATGTAATACCATACAAACACTTATATATAGGAAGTACCAGCGGCGTATCCACCATGCTTGTATCATATTACACACGCATCGTTACTTAATCACTTAATCAAACCACCAATGTAATAAGTCTATGTTTAAACCAATAGTCAAAAGTCCTTGTATAAACCATGTCAAATGTTTATAGTCCAAAAGTAGTCAAGTAATGTATAACCAAAATGATATGTATGGTAAGTAAAATTTAGACTACTTAAACCATAAGTAAAAATGTACAAAACAAAGTATTGAAGTAAAACTTGGTTTAAATCAAAGTTATGTTTTGTAAGATATATGCATGCTATACTGAATATGAACATTTATGCGGTATTGTGAAAATTCATACATCCAAGCCTTGAGACAGATGGATAACTATGTAAAAGTGAGTTATCAAGAGAATATGTATTCGGATTCGGTCATTCCTTTCATCTCCTTTCCCTGGGATGTCCGGAACGGGATTTGTCAAGTCCTATGGTACCACTACCTACTAACGAACGGCATGATCGGTGTTAATGAATGTATAGTATAGTTTAAACAAACCAAATGTCATACCAAAATGTAAGCATGTTTTATGAAGATAATGTACCTAGTATGCTAGAGTAAACATACAGGGTAGAGCTGTAAAACAATGTGTCCATATGTTACTGGAACATATGCAACAGAGATGCAGTATAAAACAATGTACTAAGTATGCAAAGTCATCATACAAAGTAGAAAAGTCATGTAAAACAATGTACTAAGTATGCAAAGTCATCATACAAAGCATAGAACACCATGAAATCATGTACTATAAATGTACTAATGAACATAGCAAGTATATGATGTGAAAACAGGAAAGCACGAAAGTAACAAGTAGGCACATGTGTTTCACCCCAAAACAGTTTGGAAAACAGTAAAAGAGGGGTCTATGTACTCACTTGAGATTGCTCAGAAGTCCTTGAGTAACAACCAAACAATGCTAGAAATGGCGGATATCAAACGGCACCTAATATAGGTAACTATGTTAATTAACCGGACCTAGATCGGAAGATCGGGTAGCATTAGGGTTTGTAAACCAAACGAGTGTAGAGACTCGTGTAGTATGGTTCAACAAAGCCTACATACTAATTGAAACATAACATAATTGTTTACGACCCGTTTAGGTAGTTTATGCTACTTTAACGCGTCGTTCGCGTGAAACGCGTTCGGACCGTCTAACTAGTCCTATGACAAGTGTTATATGCCTAAACATGTTACAAAATCAGTTATGTGACAAAAGTTTAGGTTACATATGCTTAATTACCAATTATACATGAAAAGGGTATTCTGGTAATTTACCTAAGGCATATAAACTACCTATCATACAACTACTCAACGATGTGACCATAGGGTATAACCTCGGAAGGTTATTCCCTACCTACTATGGTCACCTAATGTATTTGGTCGGATCCTAATGATCGACCAAATGGGTCGAGTTCGAAGGTATAGGCGATTTATTAGATCGCCTACCCTACGACCCTAGACACCGTGGTAATCAGTGGGCATAGTCCCAAGGGACTATGACCAACGTGATTACAATCACGTTGCGAAGTTCAAACGAACTTCGCATTGACCATAAGCTGGTCAACGCTGAAAGTCAAACAAAGTTTGACTTTCTGACTCTAAAAGCAATAAAATAAAGAAAAGAACGAAAGAATACTTACGAAGGGTCCCCGAATGCTAATCCCGATTCAAGAATCTCAGGTATGAAACAATGGTTTCAACTTAGAGGTTCTCAAATCAGAATTCTTGTAATTTTGAAGCATGGGGGGTGGGGTATTTATAGTAAAAGGTCCACCGTTAAGATCGTTTCATGGAAAACGTGCCTTAATCCCACCCGTACAAGTGTCGGGACCTTATGGTGACTAAAATGTGATCCTTATCAGATGACTAGACAAAAGAGAATGTGTGGTGGTGGATCAAACAGCTGCAATCTGCTGTTAGAAACATTTAACCTGGTCAGAAGGTCTGACGCGGGCCGCCTAAGGATGTTAAGATCCTGAGGCGGGCCGCCTAGGAGTCACAGATCAGAACAAAGTTTCAGAAATGTCAGTTTCAGTCCCTGCACGTGTTTAAGGCCATTTCCGATACTTCTAAGGCCCGTAAAGCCAACTTTAAGGCCCTAAAATGTTGCCTAAACATTGAGGACATGAAACATGCTCAAAAATATGCCGGGTGTTGGTTCGTTTGGTGTACGAACGCGATGTTCGCTTAATTACGACGGAATGCGCATAAGCGCGAAAAACGATCCAAATGACGCGACGAATGGATTTTTGGCAAGACAAACACTAAAGTATAATATAGTCATGCTTACATAAATTTTTGGATGTCCGGATGTATTCAGAACGTAAGTTATGCGCGAAAATGCAAACTTGTGCACTTTTTGACACTTTTAGTCCCTGAATGTTACAAAAGTTTATTTTAGCATACCGAACACCTCAAAGCCTATTTCTAAGCTATGTGAAGGATATTTATGGTATGTTTAACTTATGGTCATGCTCCGGAATGTCTGTTACAGTTCAAATTGGCATACTTTCACAGTTTGTCAAATTTAGTCCCTGTAAGCGATTTAACTTGATTTTGCCATACCAAAGCCTTTAAAACTTATTTCTAAGTTATGTAAAGGTTATTTAAGGTATGTTAAGCCTATTTCACTATTCCGGAGTGTTTGTTGCATTAAACTGGTTATATTTACGCATCGGTGCGCGTATAACCTTCCAGAAAGCGATTTAGAGTTTGAAATTGAACAAGAATTGATATGTGCAAATGATACACATATTTTTACAAATACCAAGTATGAAATATAATATTTCATTGGTTCGGTATTTGTTTGATGGCCGTGGAGGCACAGGTGTTACATAACCGTCACCCGCTTTTAACATTATTTTTACGAAATTATTAAAATAATGTTAAAATTAGTGCACTTTCACTTTAGCCCCCGATGACCCACACACATATATATTATATACCCATACCGCAAATGGGGTATAAATTTCCAAAGTACAGTTTTTACTAATTCCACACCTCATAATTTTTTTAGGTCAAAAAGATCATAAGTCACACATATGTATATTTTTTAGTTACTAGGTGCTAGTTAACAAAGAAATTTACAGTTTAAATATTCTCTAATAGGATGTTTGACAGACAACATATTAAATTACCTCCACACCTCACCAATAGGAACCTATTTAAACCATATTTCAGTGTATTTAAAATCTATATATGAAATATTAAAAAGAGAAAAAATACATTCACCCTAATCATGAGAATATGACCATAACCCTGTTAAACTTCTCACTAAATGATAAATAATAAATGATCGCAAGTTTTTTAGAAACACGAATTTCACAAAAAAAAAAAAAAAAACACATATGGAGTTGAGATATAAAAAACACATGAACAAGTCTAACAAAAATCAACTATATATAACTGATCTAGCAAGAATCATCTAACATCAACACAACACAAAACTGAACATAAGTTGCTAAATTATACACCTTTTGAAACCCTATTTGCGGCCCTAGTTTACTGCAAATTTGTTGCATAAAACAAAGATATGACTTGATTGATTTGGTTCGTTGCCGACATTGGTGTAGGAACCGAAAGAGAAAGGGGTAGTCACCTCAACAATGGATAAGAAATCCAATGAAAGCTTTGTATACATCAAAAACACAATATGGTATCTTTCAACCTGAGTCCCTATCTTCAAAAAACCATTATTATTATTATTATTATTATTATTATAAAACTAAATCTAGAAAACACAGTAAAGAAGGTTGTATACATAAAAACATAATATAGTATATCTTTCAACCTTTTAGTTGAATCTTTTTCTTCATCTTGTTTTGAGCAAAACACAACCCAAGTAAACATTTGATAGGTAAATATGTTGAAACCGCTACCTTTATTTTATTTTCTGTAAAATGCATTATGAAAATCCACCACCCTTTGAAGTCATCTTCATCTAGTTTGTTTGCGCACCTACCTATTAATCACATTAACATTTACACTTCATCAACAACTTTAATCAAATGCAAACATTTGACAAAAAACCTAACAAAAGAAGGTGATCTGATCGAAAAAACATACTTGAAATTGTCTCTTATAAGAATTTTACACAAAAGCTAAAGTGTGAAATCGCTCATGCCACGACCTTTCAAAATCACCATCCCCTTTACTTTGCGCCCTTGTGAAGGAACGTAACCTGAGATCATCGAGCAATTTTTTTAATGCCCATAGCTACAAAAAATAAAAATAAAAATATCAAAAAAGGGAATAAGAACATGCACAAAGATATTCATTAGCATTGTGGAACTTACTATAGAAAACCAATAATTTTCTAGAACAGTTAAAGAATCATGTGCCTCACAATCATGTTTCTCCACTAATGCTATATTCAAGCACACCCAAGACCACCACAACATTGAAGATCATTGTGACATTTGATCGAGCAGCTTATATGCAGTTCAATATCATCATCGTGTGCATATAGAATGAAAACTCTATGTGCCAAAACTCAATGAATACTGATGAATTTCAACTAATGAGTTACATTGGTAATCCAATTAACATCAATTTATGCAGCTAATATTACTTACTGATTAAGACCAATCAAACAAAAAAAAAAATTTAGACTTGTGATTTTTGATGAAACATACTTGTAATGAATTACATTGATTTTTGATGAAACATACCTGGAGATTCGGATTTTCACCATAACTCAGATCTGGTTCACCAGAGATTTGGATTTTTTCTGGAGTTCAAAACAATTATCAACCCTATAACAATTATCAACCAATCTATTATAAATGAACAATATCAAACAGAAAAGGGTTAAGATTAACAAAATTTATTACATTAACAATAAAAATTACAAAGGGAATGAAATAAACAACATACCTTCGATTATCAATGATGAATCGGTGAGAATAGATGAAGCAGGTTTGCGATTTTCAGAATTAGGGTTTGATAGAAGTGAGCTTGTTATTTGTATGGGAAGTGTGTATATATATATATATATATATAAAGGGAGAGGATCATGAGAAAACTACATATAAATGAGAAAACTAGAAAACTAACTAAAAAAACCTAAAAAACATACCAAAATTTTTTTTTTAAAACTTTTTATAAAAATATCGCTAGTTTTTATATACAAAAAAAAATTTCAAAAAAAAAAAAAAAAATTTGTTGTACTGCACATATGTAGTATTACACATGTGCAATATAACAAAAAACTTTTTTTTCTATTTTTTATTTTCTGAAAAAAAATTTCCAGGCACAAAAAGCTGCGATTTTTTTTTATAAAAATTAAAAAAAAAATTTGGTATGTTTTTTAGGCTTTTTTAGTTGGTTTTTTGGTTTTCTCATTTAAACTAGTTTTCTCATGATCCATCCCCTATATATATATATATATGATCCGAACCTTGGATGACCAAACATGCGATTCAACCAAAAATCAAGTTTTGGGATTTATGGAAGATGATTTCCTCATAATCGCCCGGAGGTAATCAGAACCAAGGGGACAACGAAGAAGAGACTAAATAAAAACAACAACAAAAAGATAGGGCTTTACCAAAATTGTAAACAAATCTCTGGGATGCATTGCTTGAAGACCGAACAGCTAGGGTTTGGATGAAGATTGTATCAGAGGGGAGAAGATGAGAGGAGTACAGGAGAAGGAGAAGGAGTACAAATCTTGGGTTTTACAAAAGAAACGTATATGCGTATGGGTCAGAATACGGATCCCGTGTCAACTCATATACCAAAATCTTTTACCCAAATTTTGGAGCCCAAAACCACATTTAGATGGTCTTATAATGCGCCACGTCAGCCCATATTATTCTTGTTTATTATATATAACTAGCGGTAAGACCCGTGTGCAAACACGGGTCGTTTCTTAGAAAACCATGCATAACACATATTGATAGAACATATAGATACATGTATAGATATTGTACCAAAACATGTCATCTATTATAGCTAAAAGACAACTATAAGTACATATAAAAGATGTCTAACAAAGTTAATAAAAGATGTCTAAAAGATGTCTTACAAACTTAATAAAATTGATTAGTTACATATGATTATTTCCATTCTCTTATTCAAAAAAGAGAGTATCCACCCATTGACAATGAACATAAGTACATATAAAAGATGTCTAACAAACTTAATAAAATTCGAATACAAGTTAAGTTTTAACAAACATTAACTAAGAACATACGATCACCTGCCAAAACAACACACATAAAACCTCAGTCAAGAATTTGTTACGCAGCAACATCTCCTTTGCTACATGTTGGGATCTGGTTAAATATGTTACTGGAGACAATGTATCAGCTGCTGATCCAACAATCTCCCTATACAACAGATGATACGAAAAGCCTTCTTTATTACTGATTTTTATTTATCATCAACATCTCCCTGATTTGTTCTTTGAATTGTAGTTCAAAGTCTAGGGAGAACATGTCTTCTTCATCATCCCTTTCAAGTTGAAGGTCCAACAAATCTTGGAGATCGTATGCATTCAGATTATATGCACTATCCATTTTAAGAGACGAAGTAGGTTCTATGGGTGGAAATGACGAGCATGGACTATTTTGAATGGAGGCAGATGATACAGGGATTGCTGATTTAATTTCCTCATCATCTTCTAACACAGTATGAGTTTTTCTCTTACGTGTGTAGATGATTTCTGGTAAAGGAGAATGTTTTGGTAGTGAAGATGAATGTATGGGAGATCTTTGTGACGTTGGAGGTGGTCGGATTATGGTTGGTGTAGTGAAAATGATCATGGTAGATGTTTGACAAACTTCTGCTGAAACAACTGGTGTCTCAGCAGCTATTTGGTAAGCATCTACTTATACTTTTGTTATATCAGCATCTATTGACAGAATGGGTGATGATGGTGTTGAAGCTATTTTCTCCTTCTTTTGTGGTGGTTTTTTTGGAGAAGGGTTGGAATTAGGTTGAGCAGGGGATACAATTTCTGTAGGATTAGCTTTTGAATCTGGTGGCAACTTTCTCAATGAATCTTTCTCCCCCTTTTTGGAATCATCATCATCATCATCATCATCATCATCATCATCATCATCTTTCTCAAAGACTGATGTAGGGGTGGTGCGAGAAAGTTTCAACAGGTGTTCCTTAATGTTCATAATGTCTGCTTGTGTGTCTTTATACCTGACATCAACCAAATTTCTGATAAATTCCAAACTGAAATTTCGGTTACTTTCAGCCAAATTTCTCTGAGCTTGAAGGATGGGTTGCATAGAATTCCAAAGCTCATTGGCAATTTCCTGTGTGGTAGGTTGACTTTTAGAAAGCTCTATCAACTACTTAATCAATTCTTTCATTTCAGCAACATCTGTTTCAATGGTAGAAACTCTAACCGTCAAATCCTTATAGTTTAATTCATCACCTACTTTAATAGGATCATCTGAATTCCCACCTATAGTGGTTGTATTTGTTTTAATAATAGGAGAAGTCTCCATATCATCAGAAACAGATGCCCCTTTTTCTTGGTTCTGGGGACTTCCCACTGAAGCAGAGATTACAGTTGTGACCTCATCAATGGTTGCCTTCAAGGGAGTCTTAATGATGTAACCACTGTCCAACTGATTGGTGATGAGTTCAACAGTTGTAGTGGCTGCTCCACTTGAACTACCACAAAGAGTTTCGTAATACTCAACGGGGATAACCTCCTCAACTGTTGTTAGGATAGTAGATTGAATTGGTTCAGTCACAGTCATTTGTTGCGCTATACTCTCAGTAATGTGTGCATCAGAAGTTATGTTTTCTTTCTGAAATTCAATTGCTTCAAACAGAGGTAATATTGTTGATGGAACTTGAGAAGAGGGCTGTGGTGTAGAAAGCGTGATTGCCCTGGGAGAGGTGTGACAACTCGTAGTTCAGGGATCTTTTACTAGTTCTTTATGCGCCTGGCTTTACGTTGTATTGCATGTTGTATTCGGAATGAATGAATTTACTTGAATGAATGTGTGGTTTATGCTTAACATTAAGTTTAGTTGGTCTTATAAGAACTTGTTTTCATAATATCTTTCGGGCCGCACATCTTGATCTCGACACACCCCATCCCGTGTACCATTGTTCTCGGCCCAAACAAGAGAGCCCAACCAGTCCTCTTGTGCGCATACACACATGGGTTGTGTGTGTGGTTTCTCATAATCCACAAATTGCACAAGTTAGAAAAACCCTATCCCTTCCCTCTTCCTTTCGGCGATCGATGGCAGGCACACCCCTCCGAAGCTCTCTCTTGTTCGAGTATCTCCCTTTTCACACCTCACGGTTAGTATGATAACTGTTTGGGTTTGATTCCTTGTTGAATAGTTGTGTTGTATCTCGGTGTTCGGTTATGAAAATATGTGTTGATTAGAATATGCATATGAGATAGAAATCATGATGTAGGGCCTTGTCTATGGACTCTTTGATGATGGCTAATCGATTTAGAGTAGTGATTGACAATTAGAATTGTTTGATAATTTCTGATTATGTGTGTGTGTGCCCATGATATTGATTTCGGTAATGGGGATTTCATTAAAACAGTCATGCATAGATCCGGGTTGCACGATGATGAGCATGTTAAGTGTTGTCGATGTTGTTCATGATATGTGTTTATGTGAATTAATGAAACGGCTACACTTAGGGTTTTATGAACAAGAATAATAAATTGCTAAATTATGTTATTAGATCTGATTTGGAAAATGATAAAGTGCTTGCTGACTTTACAGGATAGTGGTTAACAAGGGAATTGATCAGTTACGTTCTTCATGGTCTCGACTGAGGTTGCGAGTCGAGACCTCATGGTTTCGACTCGAGACCAACCATCAACAAACAAGGGAACTCGAGACAGCCTGGTTGCGAGTCCGGTTCTGACTCGAGACTTGACTCGAGACCCATGGTCTTGAGTTGCAATTGAATGAACTGGAATCCCTTAGTCTTGACCCGAGACCGTGGAACTATAACTCGAGACCTTGTGTTGCGAGTCGAGACCGTCTAGTCTCAACTGATGGGCACTCGAAATGATATGTTGGGCCTCTTGGGCCATATGCTGGTTACTGGGTCCAACGTACACTGAGTTGCATGATTACGTAGGCTTTGTACTGTTGGGTCACATGATGATATTGAACTGTTATGCCATGAGACTTGTATGTGTTGGGTGTTGTTACGTGAATACTGGTATCCTATGTGCTTAAATGTGTGTAAGGAATTATCTGACTACTTGTGCCTAAAACTGATAAGCGTTGGTAAACCTCAGAGGGCGTGATTGACTGACTTGAAACAAGTAAATAACCAACTGAGCAATCTAAGGTCAGTTCACTTCTCTGAGCATGCGTCCCGGTGGGTGGGACAATTAAACGGGTAATCCTGAGAGGAACATGTATTTTCTGGGTTAAACTGGGATGTTGGATAATATACTCATTCCCTATCACCTTAAGTCCCATCTTATACCGAATTAGTTACCTGAGAGGTAACGGGGTATTAGTTAATAGCACAATTAGGCTTGGCAACCTCGCACCGTACCTGAGAGGACGGGCGTGAACTAATGACCTTAAAGCATGACCAATGCTTAGATAGGGGGCATTGGGGACGGGCAAAACAATCTGGAGCCATCTTGTACGGTACTCGAGTTATTATCAACATTGCTTTTGAAATTGTTATTAAACAGGATTTAACACTTGGTAACCAAACATTTTCGTAAAACTGTGAACTCACCAGCGTTGTCTGATACACTTTTTGCATGCTCGCTTATCATTCGATTTTCTGGACAAGGAACTTGCTGTCTGGGATTGCTGGAGTGGTCATGGGTCGAGCTTCTGGAATCATGAAACAACTTTCTTAGTTTTCGTACATTTGCTTTTGTAATCATTAAACTATGGTTTACAATATGCTTCCGCTGAATACATTAAACTTGAGCTATGTTTGAGAATGATTTACTTTAATAAACGGGTTTTCTTATTATATCCTGTATTTGTTCAATATGATTGGTGGCTGGATCCTGGTACGTCACACGCCTAGTGGGGTTTCCGCATGTGGTATTGTGGGGGTGTGACAGTTTGGTATAAGAGCTACTGGTTATAGTGAACTAGGTTTTAAAACGTTTTTATAAAACCAGACTATAACCGAACCGTTCTGAAATCGACCATGATACTCAGCTACAGATTGCAAGGTTTGTCTCTCATTTACTTATTGCATAGCATAACTAGTGTACATCTATGCATGCCGTTACACGTGATTGCACACTTAGCACCACATAATGGATTCATGTGTTTCTTGCCTATGTTAGGTGACTGATAGTGTGACGTCCCCTCTAGACTTTCGTGATCTATGTTTTGTGGTGTCTTTTGTCTTATTACTCAAGACAGAGGAATCTTTTAACGCGAGTTGAGAGGAGCTGAGATAAACATGCAACTCACAATATCATTATGGGTGCACACATAATAATAATGTGGGGTGCATATGAATCCCAATGAGGCTTGATGAGTGTGAAGGATATTCTTTCTGTTGTTTGACGTAGTGATGGAACTCAGTAATCTGTAGAAGCCATAGCGGTGTTTGACATCTACTTAATTTCGACCCTTAACCTTTTCCACTCTCTTCATATAGAATCATGAGCGGATGAAATGGTGGACGTGGTAGAGGCCGCGGTGGTGAACGTGGCAACATTGTGATGTCGCAAGCTGAACTAACCGACCTGATCAATACTCGTGTGAGTGAAGCCCTAGCGGCTCAGCAGGCTGGTACGATATATGTGCCAAATACTCTTTATCCTTGTGTCGCGCACTCGATTCTTACTCGCGTATTGTATTTTCTTTCGCCCTTAGGTAATCAAGTGAATCAGAATCAGAACAATCCGCCTGTTTGCACGTTTAAGACGTTCATGGATTGCAAGCCACGGACGTTCAGTGGGACAGAAGGAGCTGTGGGGCTGCTACGTTGGTTTGAAAAAGCGGAATCAGTGTTCGCTATGTGTAACTGTCTTGCTGGGGACAGAGTGAAGTATGCTTCAGGCACACTTGAAGATGGTGCCTTGACTTGGTGGAATTCTCAAGTCCAAATGCTGGGTATTGAAATGGTGAACGCGACTACTTGGGAAGATTTCAAGGAGCTGATGCGAGAAGAATACTGCCCTCGAGATGAGATCCAAAAGTTGGAGAATGAGTACTACAACCTAAGGATGGCAAGCTCTGAAATCGAGGCGTATACGAAGCGGTCTCATGAGCTCGCAAACATGTGTCCTAAATTATCACAACCACCACATCGTAGAATTGAGCTGTACATCAATGGTCTAGCACCACAGGTCAAGGGTTTAGTCACTGCTGCTAACCTTGACAACCTGCCTCGAATTATCCGTTTGGCCCATAAGATCACCGACCAAGAGGTGGAGCATGGCTCGCTACCACCACGTGTTTCTACTACTGCCCCTACTGTTGCAGCTACTACTCCTGTTAGTGATAACAAATGCAAATGGAATGATGCGGACAAACTGTCCAACTCAAACCCGTCACAGAAGAAGCCAGACAACAGTATCAACCGCAGTTTTAGTCAGTCGTCCTCCGTTAATCAGAATCAGAGCAACAGCTCGAGTCAGGGTTCTTACACGGGGAAACTGCCAAAGTGCGTTAAGTGTAACTTCCATCATCGTAGATCATGTACCCGAGTTTGTCATAGATTTCATAAAGTGGGTCACATGGCAAGGGATCGCATGGCTCCGTTCCTAAAACAGCAACCTTCACATCAACAGCAACAGCAACAACAGGAAAGGCAGCAACCACAGCAAAATCAAGGTAATCGTAAGGGATGCTTCCAGTGCGGAGATGAGGGTCATTTTAGGAGGGACTGCCCTCAACTGAATCAGAATGCTGAGAATAATAACAACAACACTGGGAACAACAACAACGGGAACAATGGTGGAAATGGTGCGCATGGAAGAGTGTTCACTATTAGTGCTGGGGAAGCTAGAAATGATGGCAACGTTATGACCCATACGTTTTCTATGAATGATCTCTTTGCTTCTGTTTTATTCGACTCTGGTGCCGATTGGAGTTATGTGTCTCTGGGGTTCAGTCGTGAGTTAGTTGACCCCTACACCTCTTGTAAACAAACACGTTGTAGAATTGGCTGATGGCAAGTCAATTGAAGCCTCACACGTTCATTTTGGGTGTAAACTCGATCTTATGGGTCAAGTGTTTGACATTGACCTACTTCCCGTTGCTCTTGGAAGCTTCGATGTAGTCGTTGGTACGGATTGGTTGTCTAAGCACCAGGCAGAAATTCTTTGTAAGGAGAAATCGTACGTATCCCTCTCCCCAGTGGAGAATCTCTGTCGGTTCAAGGTCATCGTGGTGGTGCAATGGTTGGCATCATCTCAGCCATAAAAGCCCAGAAGTGTCTACGAAAGGGCTACCCTGCTATTTTAGCACTCGTTACTGACACCCAGCATGAGGAAAGAAGAATTGAGGATCTGCCTGTTGTTCGTGTGTTTTCTGATGTATTCCCTGAAGAACTTCCTGGTTTACCTCCTCACCGCCAGGTGGAGTTTTAGATTGACCTTACACTAGGAGCAGCCCCAATTGCTCGTGCTCCTTATCGTCTTGCACCAGGAGAATTGCAAGAACTGTCCAATCAACTTCAGGAACTGTTGGATAGAGGCTTGATCCAACCTAGTTCTTCAGTTGCAAGGGTCAAGCTTCTATTCGAAAATCAACCTAAGATCGTGCTACCATCAGATGAGTGTTCGAGAGGAGGATGTTCCTAAAACGGCTTTTCAAACACGGTATGGACATTACGAGTTTCTGGTTAGGCCGTTCGGGTTAACTAACGCACCAGCGGTCTTCATGGACCTCATGAACCGTGTTTGCAAACCGTATCTCGACGATTTTGTCATTGTGTTTATTGAAGACATTCTAATCTACTCTAAGAGCAAGGAGGACCACGAGCGGCACTTGCGTCTTATCTTGGAGCTCCTGAGAAAGGAGCAACTCTACACGAAGTTTTCTAAGTGCGACTTCTGGATTCAAGAAGTAAACTTCCTAGGCCACATTGTTAACGAATTGGGAATACACGTGGACCCCGCCAAGATTGATGCTATCAGAAATTGGGCGGCACCAAAGAATCCTTCGAAGGTGCGATAATTTCTAGGTCTCGCTGGATATTACCGTAGATTTATCAAGGATTTCTCAAGGATCGCTCAACCTCTTACCTCGTTGACACAGAAAGGCGTTGTATATTCTTGGGGAGCGAAGCAGGAGGATGCCTTCCAACTCTTGAAACAAAAACTCTGCAGTGCACCAATCTTATCTTTACCTGAAGGTACCGAGGATTTTGTGGTGTACTGTGATGCTTCTATTCAGGGACTCGGTTATGTGCTGATGCAACGCGAGAAGGTGATTGCTTACGCCTCAGAACAGTTGAAGGTTCATGAGAAGAATTACACGACTCACGACTTAGAGTTGGGGGCCGTGGTTTTCGCGTTAAAAATCCAGAGGCATTACTTGTACGGTACTAATGTATACCAACCACAAGAGCCTCCAGCACATCTTTGATCCGAAGGAGTTGAACATGCAACAGCGTCGCTGGGTGGAACTCTTAAACGATTACGATTGTGCAATCAAGTACCATCCAGGTAAAGCTAACGTTGTAGCTGATGCCCTTAGTCGAAAGGAAACGAAACCCAAGCGTGTCCGCGCTCTGCAGCTCACTATCCACTCTAATTTACCTGATCAGATCCGTTCTGCTCAGACTAAAGCGTTAAAGGAAGAAAACCTGGAAGCTGAATATTTGCGAGGCATGGAGAAACGCTTTGTAGAGAGATCTGATGGCATTTATTATTTTATGGAATGGATATGGGTTCCTTTGTATGGTAATCTTAGAGAGCTCGTGATGGATGAAGCGCACAAGTCTCGATACTCTGTTCACCTAGGTTCTGATAAGATGTATCAGGATCTAAAAGTTTTGTACTGGTGGCCGAAGATGAAAGCCCACATCGTGACATATGTGAGTAAGTGTTTGACTTGCGTGAAATTCAAGGTGGAATATCAGAAACCCTCTGGTTTACTCCAGCAACCAGAGATACCCATGTGGAAATGGAAACAAATCGACATGGACTTTGTCAATGGACTACATAGAACTCAAAGCGGGAATGATACCATTTGGGTGATCGTCGACCGTCTCACGAAATCAGCGCACCTCCTAGCGATCAAGGAAACTGATAAGTTCTCGCAACTTGCTGTAGTTTATCTGAAGGAAGTGGTTTCTAGGCACGGGGTGCCAACCTCTATTATCTCTGATCGTGATCCGCGTTTCATATCCTGTGTGGTAGGTTGGCTTTTAGAAAGCTCTATCAACTGCTTAATTAATTCTTTCATTTCAGCAACATCTGTTTCAACGGTTGGCACTCTAACCGTCAAATCCTTATAATTTAATTCATCACCTACTTTAATAGGATCATCTGAATTCCCACCTGTAGTGGTTGTATTTGTTTTGATAATAAGAGAAGTCTCCATATCATCAGAAACATATGCCCCTTTTTCTGGGTTCTGGGGACTTCCCACTGAAGTAGAGATTACAGTTATAACCTCATCAATGGTTGCCTTCAAGGGAGTCTTAATGATGTAACCACTGTCCAACTGATTGGTGATGAGTTCAACAGTTGTAGTGGCTGCTCCACTTGAACTAACACGATTACTTTCGTAATACTCAACGGGGATAACCTCCTCAACTGTTGGCAGGATAGCAGATCGAATTGGTTCAGGCACAGTCATTTGTTGCGCTCTACTCTCAGTAATGTGTGCATCAGATGTTATGTTTTCTTTCTGAAATTCAATTGCTTCAAACAGAGGTAATATTGTTTATGGAACTTGAGAAGAGGTTTGTGGTGTAGAAAGCGTGATTGCCCTGGGAGAGGTGTGACAACTCATAGTTCAGGGATCTTTTACTAGTTCTTTACGCGCCTGGCTTTATGTTGTATTGAATGTTGTATTCGGAATGAATGAATTTACTTGAATGAATGTGTGGTTTATGCTTAACATTAAGTTTAGTTGGTCTTATAAGAACTTGTTTTCATAATATCTTTTGGGCCGCGCATCTTGATCTCGACACCCCCCATCCCGTGTACCATTGTTCTCGGCCCAAACAAGAGAGCCCAACCCGTCCCCTTGTGCGCATACACACATGGGTTGTGTGTGTGGTTTCTCATAATCCACAAATTGCACAAGTTAGCAAAACCCTATCCCTTCCCTCTTCCTTTCAGCGATCGACGGCAGGCACACCCCTCTGAAGGTCTCTCTTGTTCGAGTATCTCCCTTTTCACAAATCACGGTTAGTATGATAACTGTTAGGGTTTGATTCCTTGTTGAATAATTGTGTTGTATCTCGGTGTTCGGTAATGAAAATATGTGTTGATTAGAATATGCATATGAGATAGAAATCATGATGTAGGGCCTTGTCTACGGAGTCTTTGATGATGGCTAATCGATTTAGAGTAATGATTGACAATTAGAATTGTTTGATAATTTCTGATTATGTGTGTGTGCCCATGAGATTGATTTCGGTAATGGGGATTTCATTGAAACAGTCATGCATGGATCTGGGTTGCACGATGATGAGCATGTTAAGTGTTGTCGATGTTGTTCATGATCTGTGTTTATGTGAATTAATGAAACGGCTACACTTAGGGTTGTATGAACAAGAATAATAAATTGCTAAATTATGTTATTTCATCTGATTTGGAAAATGATAAAGTGTTTGCTTACTTTACGGGATAGTGGTTAACCAGGGAATTGATCAGTTACGTTCTTCATGGTCTCGACTGAGGTTGCGAGTCGAGACCTCATGGTTTTGACTCGAGACCAACCATCACCAAACAAGGGAACTAGAGACAGCCTGGTTGCGAGTCCGGTTCCGACTCGAGACTTGACTTGAGACCCATGGTGTTGAGTTGCAATTGAATGACCTGGAATCCCTTAGTCTCGACCCGAGACCGTGGAACTATAACTCGAGACCTTGTGTTGCGAGTCGAGACCGTCTAGTCTCGACTTATGGGCACTCGAAATGATATGTTGGGCCTCTTGGGCCATACGCTGGTTACTAGGTCCAACGTACACTGAGTTGCACGATTACGTAGGCTTTGTACTGTTGGGTCACATGATGATATTGAACTGTTATGCCATGATCCTTGTACGTGTTGAGTGTTGTTACGTGAATACCGGTATCCTATGTGCTTAAATGTGTGTAAGGAATTATGTGACTAGTTGTGCCTAAAACTGATAAGCATTGGCAACCCTCATAGGGCGTGATTGATTGACTTGAAATAAGTAAATAACCAACCGAGCAATCTATGGTCAGTTCACTTCTCTGAGCATGCGTCCTGGTGGGTGGGACAATTAAACGGGTAATCCTGAGAGGAACATGTATTTTCAGGGTTAAACTGGGATGTTGGATAATATACTCATTCCCTATCACCTTAAGTCCCATCTTATACCGAATTAGTTACCTGAGAGGTAACGGGGTATTAGTTAATAGCACAATTAGGCTTGGCAACCTCGCACCGTACCTGAGAGGACGGGCGTGAACTAATGACCTTAAAGCATGACCAATGCTTAGATAGGGGGCATTGGGGACGGGCAAAACAATCTGGAGCTATCTTGTACGGTACTCGAGTTATTATCAACATTGCTTTTGAAATTGTTATTAAACAGGATTTAACACTTGGTAACCAAACATTTTCGTAAATCTGTGAACTCACCAGCGTTGTTTGATACACTTGTTGCATGCTCGCAGGTCGTTAGACTTTCTGGACAAGGAACTTGCTGTCTGGGATTGCTAGAGTGGTCATGGGTCGAGCTTCTGGAATCATGAAACAACTTTCTTAGTTTTCGTACATTTGGTTTTGCAATCATTAAACTATGGTTTACAATATGCTTCCACTGAATACATTAAACTTGAGCTATGTTTGAGAATGATTTACTTTAATAAACGGGTTTTCTTATTATATCCTGTATTTGTTCAATATGATTGGTGGTTGGATCCTAGTACGTCACACGCCTAGCGGGGTTTCTGCATGTGGTTGGATCCTAGTACGTCACACACCTAGCGGGGTTTCTACTTCATGTTGTGGTGTCCCTGTGCTTACCACATGATCCTTTTGTGAGGATACGTGAGGTGTTTGGATGGGTTGAGATCTTTCCAACAAATGTGAGGAAGTAGCAGCAGTCGTTTCAAGTGACATTTGTGGTGTCACTGCATTAACCTCTGGGATCTCATCAAGCAGAGTAACCTTTTTATTTTGTTTCCTTTTGGTGAGCTTTTTGGATGAGACAGATTTCTTTTTGCGTTTTCCTGGTGTGTGTTTCACAACACCGGTTGTGGTGTCATGATCACCAGGAGCAGTTGGCTCAACAACAGAGGTTTGAGCAACTGATGCGGACGTATCTAAAACAGGCTCATCCCCCTTTGTTTCCGTTGTTGAAACTTTTGATTCTTTATCCATAAGTTAGTAAAATTTTTACTTGTAAGACTATTTATTTGAAAAGCTACACCTTGTTCAAAATCTGTTTGTTACACTTGTTTTCGTAGGTAGTTGCTTAGAAGTCTTGGATACAACAGAAAAGCATTACTATGAAGACCTTTTTTCAATTTTTTCACATTTTTCACATTATTCAACAAATAATAAAACAGTGCTTGTATAAATTGTAATCAGATTTTGTTAAAATAGCATAACCCAAATACTAAATGTTCAAAGGTATCTCACTAAATGAGGTGGTCTTGGCTGAGAGACAAGTTAAAAGAGTATGAAACAAAAATTTCATTGGCGGAGGGAAGTTTGGTTTGTAGATAGTAACTTCCTTTAATTGTGCATCATACCCTCTTTCAATGAACTCTGTATGAAGTTCAGGTTTTTCAAAGTTGGTCTTACCTCCCAAGTCGTCCAATGCAAATGTAGTGGAAATTGTAAAGGGAGAAATTCGTACCACGCTTTCCCCGAACTTAGATGTGATGGCAACTGGATTATTATCTTCGGACTCTATTTCAGCATTAAACCAAAATTGTCGAAGTGTTTCTGTATGAACTGGAGCATCAGCAGTGTTGGATCTGAGTTTGTTTCTGATTGTATTTTGTGTTTGTAATTAAAATGAAGATGGATGAGTGTGCAGCGGAATTATGATGAAAACAAACTTTGCATACAATCAAATGAGAGTAATACTTTAATCAAACATCTTTTCACAATGAATCGGAAGATTGAATTTATTTCAATAACGATTACAATGATTGATGAATGAATGCAAACTCCCCCTCAGCCAGAGCTCAGTTGTTTGTTCGTGCAAAGAAGACGATGATGCAAAAGAGCTGATAGAACAGTACAAAGTACTGAACTATTTATAGGCACTTACAAACCACTGAGCATCTTAGCTGACGTCACCATGAAAGTGACATCTAACCTCCTAACAAACTCTAACCTCTGATCTATACAAACACTGCTATGTTAACTACTGCTATTACATTACATTACAAAAGAGACTATAGATCAGCTGCTGCAACTTTCCACTACTGTGAACCCAGCAGTACTTATCCGGATCAGCAGTGCTTGACTCAAGTCTTTACTTTGAGCAGTAGTTGTAGGTCAGCACTTTGCAAGATCAGCAGATAGGAGGTCAGCAGATATGAAATCACTTTCAAGGGGAGAGATTTGTATGTAAACATCTGCTTATTCTGGATCCACTACTCTGATCCAGTTTTGGCTTTAATTATCTGTTCCTCTGATAGGGTTCAATCCCAACAATCTCCCCCTGGAACAGATAATGCCAAAACTCTTCATTATTGTGGAAAACTTTATTGCCTCATCAACAGTTCCCTTATCTGACCTTTAAATTGTAGTTCAAAGTCTAGGGCATCTGTGTCTTCATCTTCCCTGCTAAGTGGAAGATCAAGGAGATCCTGCAAATCTTCAAGACTCAGGCCAAGAGCTTGTTCCCTTGATATTTTCTCCACTTCTCCACCAGACCTGAGCAAAGTCAATACGCAGGTCTGTTTGTCAGTTTCCCACTTTTGTATTTTTGAGCCTGGTGGGTTTCTTGGGAGATGTTTATTTACAGAAGTATTTGGTGAGGCTGGCCTATTCAACACTGGCTAAGCAGTACTTGCAGATTGTTCCAATTCAAGATCTTCTTTTATCATTAATTTCATGCCTGCTTTTACAATAGCATCACCAGCTATTAGATCTTGAATTGTTTCAATAGTCGACTGGTTTTGGCTCCTTCTTTTGTAGATGACAGCACCAGTTGGAGCAGTGGCTCTCCTGATTTGCAGCTTTGATGGTCTTTTTGAAACCTTTGCTACAGGATATTCAGGCTTTTGAGGAACTCTTGGATCTTTCTTTCTTAATTCCTCCAGCCTTTTGTAGGTGATCCTGACCACATCTTCTTTCCATCTAGTAACTTGTCTTTTGTTTCCATATTCAGCAGCAACCAGTTCTTCTTTCATTCTTTTCAGTTCTACCTGTTTGTCAGGTACATTCTTTTTAAACTTTGCCCAGTCAGGAGGAGTGTGAGTGACCTTCCTTTTGATCATGTCTTGAATTCTTGCAGCTTCATTTTCAAGCTCAGGAACAGTCCACTCTTTGTACATGTATCTCTCTCCTTTGTACTTCTTGTGAGCCATGATGCTTTCAATGTAGTCTTTCTTCAAAGTTTCAGCTGCTCTCTCTGAAATTTGTTGACTGACATTTTTTGCAAATTGTTCTAGGGATCTGACCTGTGTGAGTAGATATTGAAGATTTCTTGAAATTTCTTTGTCAGATTTCCCTTTTGTATTTCTTTTTGAGATATCCTCTGCTTGCTTGGCCTTGATTTTCAAATACTCATCAACATTTTTAGGCCAAGGATATCCTTTTATTGATGGCTGCTAGTTCAAGAGGAAATTGAACACCTGCAGGAGGTAAGGGCTTGTTCATTGGAACTGAAGAGAGAGGAACTGGTTTTGGTATTGTGACAAGAGCCAAAGATTTTGAAGATGTTTGTGGTGGTGAAGTGTCATCATCTTTGAGAATTAGCCTTCTCCTCTTTGTTTGAGGAGGGGCTGATGATGTTTTGGATGGAACAGTGATGGTGGATGTAGTGGCAGTGGTTTGTGATTGACTAACAGTTGTTGAAACAACTGGTGTTCCAACCACTGTTGTCATTACAGCAGATGTTGTAACAACTACTGTCTTCTGCTTTTTGGCAGGAGGTGATTTTGTTTTTGGTGGTAATGGTGGTAAAGCAGTGGATTTGGTGTATGTTGAAGTGGTGTGTGTTGAAGTAGGAGCAGATGTTGAAACCACTGAAGTACCAACAGTTGTTGATACAACAGGAGTTACAACAGTTGTTTTAGGTGGTGGTTTTGGAGCAGACTTTGAACGTCTGGTTGGAATGGATTTGGGTAGCCTTACTCTTCTTGTAGGCTTCTTCTTTTCATCAACAAGATTTTCATCATCTTTTGACCCTGAAGTACCCTGATCCGGGTAATCCACCTTGGCTTTCCTTTTGGCCTCTCTATCCCTTTTTACACTTGCAACTGCTTCTGCCAGTGCATTTGTGGTCACATCAATTTTCTTGCTTCCATCTGGCAAAGGGATCTGTTTGGTCATGTTTGCATTTTTTGGTTCAATGTAGAGACCATCCTCTATTCCCTTCTTTTTCTACTCCTGAATTTTCTCCCCCTTTTTGGCATTATCTTCTGGGAGTTGATAAATGAAGCGAACTTTTGGAGGAGCAGTGCCAGTGGTGTGCAGGATCTGAGTTTTGAGAGCCTTTAGATCAGCCTGAGTATTCTTGAACCTTGACTCCATTGCATTTCTCAGCTGTTGGACATGTTTTTCATGTTGCTGATCTGCTAATTTTGCTTGTTGATGGAGAAAAGGTTGAAACAAATTCCAGAGCTCATTTGTAGCAGGTGCCTTTTGTGGAGCAGGTGCTTGAGATGGAACAGCAGTTGATTTTACCTTTTGTACTTGTAACAACTGTTGTAGCATATCTTTGAGTTCTGCAACAGAGTTATCAAGTTTTTCAATACGATCCGTCAATTTCTGGTACTTTAAACCATCACCCAAGTTAATGGGATCATCTGATTTCCCACTAGCAGTGGTTTTATCAGTGGTAGATATAGGGAGTATACTCCAAACATTAACCACTGATGCCCCTTTTTCTTGGTACTGGGGTCTTCTTCCTTCAACACTTGACAACCTTTTGATGTTGCCAGTAGGATAAATAAATCCATTGGTGGTTGGCAGAGGTGCTATGTAAGGAATTGCCTCCAAGGAAGTCTTATTAATGTAACCACTGTCCAACTGTAAACCAGTTGGTTCAACAGTTGTAGTGGCTGCTTCACTTGGACTACCACCAAGAGTTACTTGTAACTCAAGGGGTGTAACCTCCTCAGGTTGTGTTGGTGGGTTAGCAAAGATTGATTCATCAGACCCAGTCAGTTGTTGAGGTGTATTCTCATTGATAGGTGATTGAGAAGGACTGGTTAGTGCCTGGTTCAAATCAATTGCATCCAACAGCAGTTTAGTTGGTGGGGGAATTGTGGATGTGATGGGTGGTGTAGAAAGTGGATTTGCCCCGGGTATTGAGCTGTGGATGATAGAAACAAGTGTTTCCAGAGCATCATGATGTGGAGACCCTATTTGTACAACCTGTTCTTTTTGTGAAGAAGCAGGAGGAGTTTCGGTTATGGGTTGAGATATTTGTACCAACTGCTGTGAGGAAGAAGCAGCAGTGGTTTCTTGCGACTTTTGTGTTGTCACAGGCATATGCTCTGGTATCTCATCCTCCAGAGTTGCCTTTTTTATTGGTTTGGGGGGTTTTTGAGTTTTTCTTTTTGTAGGCTTTTTGGTGATTGTAGGTGTGGGTTTCAAAACAGTTGGTCGGCTGCTTTGATCACCTTGAGCAGTGGGCTCAGCAGCAGATACCTGAGGAGCAGTTGTAACTGCTAAAATCTGCTCAGGCACCTCTGCTTGTGTTTTGCAAGGTGCTAACATTCTTGAAAAAGTTTCAGTTGTTAAACTGTTTATTTGAGTAGAATCACCTTGGTTTATTGCAGCTAAATCATCCTTATTGAATTTCTTTTCAAAATAGTAACTTAAAAACCTTGGAAACAGTAAGAATGATTTTGTGTCAACATTATTAACCAAATCTTTAAAAATTTCCCGTGAATAGTTAAAATTTTATTCTTGAAGAATTGCATATCCCAGATTTTGAATCTTTAAAGGGATTTCATTAAAAGAAGTGGTTTTATTTGAAACACATAGTAGGAGGGTATGAAATAAAAATCTGGTTGCAGAAGGAAAATAACCTTTTTGTAAGGTAAGTTTCTTCATCATTGTGGCTTCATACCCTCTTTCAATGTAGTCAGTTTGCAACTCGTTTTTAGTGAAAGAAATTTTACCTTCTTGATCATCGAGTTGAAAGACCTCTGAAATGGATTGTGGCGTGATTTGGACAGCTTTACCCTTTATAGAAGAGTGTATGGTGGTTGCAATGTCTCCTTGTTTTTCAAGGGTTGCATTCTTCCAAAACTCCCTTTGGGTTTCCAAATAGATTGGTGCATTGACGGTGAACAAAGTTTTGTACTTTGATTTTTCCATGGTGTTAATGATGGAATCGAAAACATTGGTGGTTCCTGGTTTTGTGAGAAGACCCAGGAGATTGTGAGATGATTTATACAGGATTTCTGTGGAGATTGCCATTTGAGAGGCTGTTTTCGATGAAGATTTGGATGAGGGTTTTGAAGATGACTTCGATTTCGTCATTTTGAAGATGATGATCGAAGAAATTTGTGAAGAAATGAGATAAAAACTGCTTTGAGAAGAGAATTTTTAAGAATTTAATTCGACAGTAAAACCCTGTTTTGGTGATGAGTGGGGGATTTTATAGGGAAGAAAAGTAAATGCTGAGGTGGCAGCCGTTACAAAAGGTCTGACCACTATGTACTGCCCACGTGACAACCCCTGGTGAAAATGAAGGACAGTACTTTTGTGAAAGTGACTGATGAAGGCAGTGGTATGAAAACAATGGATGATTTTCACTATCAGTGGATAGCATATCAGTGGATAAGACACTGCTTTTGAACAACAGAGTTTATCAAAGGAATGAGAGAATAGGGGTTGACTTTCAGCAGTGGACAGACTTTTGAAGTAGAGCAGACTTTTGAACAATCAGTGGTTAATGGCAGACTTTTAAGGATTTTAATGAAAAATTTCATTTTTAGCTATTTTTAAGGATGGATTTTTGATTTTCTGAAAACATTTTGTTGCTTTTATTCATAGAAAAACAAGATGTTGCTTGTTATTCCATGTTCAGCATCCCAATCCTAGAGACCAAGCTTTTAAAAGTGGCTGTATCAAGTGCTTTTGTGAGCACATCTGCCAGCTTGTCTTTAGTTGGGACATGATGCAGAGAAATCAAACCTTTTTCATAGCAATCCCTCACAAAGTGATGTCTGATGTCGATGTGTTTGGTGGTTGAATGAGAAACTGGATTTTTGATGATATTTTATGCTGCCTGGCTGTCCAACATGAGTGGTGTCTTTAAAGCAGTGATACCAAAATCCAGCAACTGATTTTGAAGCCACAGGAGTTGGGCTGTACAGCTTGCAGCAGCAATGTATTCAGCTTCAACAGTGGATGTTGAAACAGCTGCTTGCTTTTTTGCTTTGCCATGAAACTAAGCAATCACCTAGAAACTGGCACCCTCCTGAAGTGGACTTCCTTGTGGTGTGACATCCAGCAAAGTCACTGTCTGAAAAACCTGAAAGCTTGATGTTCCCATTAGCTGGATACCAGATACCAAGTGTGGGAGCACCTTTTATGTATCTGAAGATCCTTTTTACAGCAATGAGATTTGATTTTCTGGGAGCTGATTGACTTCTTACACAGACACATGTTGCAAACATGATGTCTGGTCTAGATGCAGTTAGGTACAATAAAGACCCAATCATGCTTCTATAAAGTGTTTGGTCAATCAGCTCATCTTTTTCATCAGACATGACCAGTTTATTTATTGCCATAGGTGTGCTGCATGGTTTACAATCATTCATATCAAATTTGGTCAAAAGTTCTTTAGCATATTTGCTTTGATGAATGAAAGTTCCATTTTGCAATTGCTGAACTTGGAGACCAAGAAAGCATTGCAGCTCACCCATTGCACTCATTTCAAACTCAGCTGTCATGAGTTCTCTAAACTCTTCACACATTGAGTTACATGTGCTTCCAAAAATAATGTCATCCACATAAATCTGGACAATCATTAAATCCTTCCCTCTCCATTTTAAAAACAGTGTTTTATCAATGGTACCTCTTTTGAAACCATTTGAGAGTAGGAAGTTGGAAAGAGTTTCATACCAGGCCCTTGGTGCTTGTTTCAGGCCATACAAGGCTTTGTTTAGCCTGTAGACATGATCTGGATAAAATGGATCCTCAAAACCTGGAGGTTGACAAACATACACCTCTTCTTGAATTGTACCATAGAGGAAAGCACTTTCGATATCCATTTGAAACACCTTCATATTGTGGTTGACAGCAAAGGCCAGGAACAGTCTAATGGCTTCCAATCTTGCAACAGGGGCAAATGTTTCATCATAATCAATCCCCTCTTCCTGTCTGTAACCTTGAACCACAAGCCTGGCTTTATTCTTGACAACAATACCCCTTTCATCAGTTTTGTTCTTGAAGACCCACTTTGTGCCAATGGGACTAACCTCTTCTGGCAGTGGTACAAGCTCCCATACTTGTTGTCTTTTAAACTGTTGGAGCTCCTCTTGCATGGCTTCTACCCAGCTATTGTCTTTTAGTGCCTCTTGGTACTTGACTGGCTGATGGAGTGATAGAAACCCAGCAAAAAGACAAATGTTTTGGGTTTGGCTTCTTGTGAGCACCCCTTCATTTATGTTGCCAATGATTTGATCAGGTGGATGGGATCTCAAGAAGATTAAATCTCCTTGGTATGATATGATGGCATTTGTTGGTGAAGGCTGCAAATGTGTATCATCTGAGCTAACCACTGCTGGGGACTTTGATGATCCATTAGTGGCTTCAAAAGGTGGTGGAATAGGAGGTAATGAAGTGGACATTTGCTGACTTTTATCCACTGTTTGAGGGCTTTTGTCAGCAGTGTTTGAGGATGTGGAAGCAGTGGTGGAAGGGCTACTTTGGTCAACAACTGTTGAGGTAGCAGTGATTGAGCTTTGACAACTGTTTTGAACAGCTGTTGCTTTTCCCTTTGTGGCAGACCTTTGAGGGATGATGATTTCATACCCATAGTCTGGTGTTGTATCCTCTGATGGACCTGCACTGTTAGTCTTGACAGCAGTATTTTCAAAAGTAATTTTTTCAAGATCAAACAGATCTGCAGGATTTTCTGGGATTTTCATTGATGAAAGTTCATTGAACTTAACATTCAAAGTCTCCTCCACTGCCTTGGTCCGTGTATTGAACACTTTGTAGGCCTTGGCAGTGGTTGAGTATCCCAGATGATAACCACAATCAATTTTGGCTGCAAATTTTGAAATGGAATCTTTTAAGTTCAAAATAAAGCATGGGCAGCCAAACACTTTGAAATATGAGATCAGTGGTTTGATTTTATACAGAATTTCATAAGCAGTCTTTTTGTGCCTGCGGTTTATTAAAACTCTGTTCTGGACATAGCAAGCAGTGTTTACTGCCTCTGCCCAGAAAGTTAATGGCAAACCTGAATCTGCAAGCATAGTTCTGGCAGCCTCAATCAAAGTTCTGTTCTTTCTTTCAACTACCCCATTTTGCTCTGGTGTTCTAGGGATGCTGTACTGCCTTACAATCCCTTTCTTCACACAGAAGGCATCCAACTCCTTATTTTTAAATTCTGTGCCATTATCACTCCTGAAGCTTTTCACTGGAAGGTCAAATTGCTTTTCAACCTGTGTCACAAAGTCTTGCAAAATGCCTGCAGTCTCATCTTTTGAGTGTAAAAAGAAAGTCCATGTAAACCTAGAAAAGTCATCAACAATAACCAAACAATATCTTTTCTTCTTGAGGCTCATGACTTGAACTGGGCCAAACAAATCCATGTGTAGCATTTGCAAACACTGGGTTGTTTTGGACTCTTCAATGGACTTATAAGAACTTTTATGCTGTTTTCCTTTTAAACAGGAAATGCAATGTTCAGGACATGAAAACAATTTTTGTGGTAGGCCTCTCACCAAAACCATTTTTTGAAATTTCAGTGATTGTCTTAAGATTTGTGTGCCCCAGCCTTCTGTGCCAAAGTTCTGTCTCTTTGTTAGAGGCAGCTGAGAACAGACAGGCATCTGCTCTGGGACACTCTTTGGACATATCAACAACATAAACATTGCCACTTCTTTGAGCAACAAGTTTAGTTTGACCAGTTTTGATTATTGCTTCAATCTTTTTGACCATTTCTGGTCCAACAATCCTACAACAATCTTTTGTGAAGAATGACCCAAACCCTTTGTCACTCATTTGTGATACACTCAGAAGGTTAAATTTTAGATTGTCTATCAGATTGACATTTTCAAATTTTACATTTCCAGATTGCACTGTACCAGACCCCAGAACTTTTCCTTTACTATTATTCCCAAATGATATATCACCCCCTCCATGGATTTTAAAGTCTTTGAGGAGGGCTTTACATCCTGTCATGTGCCTAGAGCCTCCACTATCTACATACCAAAGACTATCAAAGCATGCAGAAGCTCCCTGCACATGAAGTAAAAGGATTAGTTCATTAGGGTCTCCAAAGCCAGCAGGGCTTTGGATGGGGTCTCAACAGTGTCTGGGATGGATGCAGAATGATGGACAGTGGTTAGGTCAGGGGTTTGAACTGTTTTAGGACAGTGTTTCTCTAACCACTGTTGTGGGTCCTGACCAATCATCTGCTGGTAACCAAAAGGATGCCTGTTCACTCTGGGTTTAGAGGGCCTTTTGTAGGCCTCATAAACGTGTGGAATCCTTTGGTAAGACTGTTTTTCCTTTCCTTTTCTGAATTGATTAGCAGGGGGTGCATCAGTAACCTGAATATCTCTTTTGACAGATGTTTGGTTCAGCTGTTTTGTGACAGCTGTTTGAACTAGCACAAACAGTGGTTGTTTCTTGGTGAATTTGACAGATGATGATGATGGTGATGAACTCAAGGATGTTTTAGCAATGTACTCATTCTTTTTCACATCAAAGTTTTTGAGATACACACATGCTTGAGTTTTGTGGTTTGTTTTACCACAAACAATGCAACTTTCAGCTGAAACAATGACACTTGTTCTGTTTAAATCATAAGCTTTTAAGTGGAAACAATCTTTTGTTAGATGATTCCTTTTTTCACAGAATTCACAAAACAAGTTATCAATTTTTTCTTTCTTCTTTCTCTTTTCAGACTCCTTTGCAGCAGAGGTTTTAACCACTGCTGGGATGTCCTTGAGAGGTATGACTTTAGCTTTTGGAGCCTTGACACCATCAGTTGATGTAAAGTCCATTGGCTTGAAATTTTCAAGAATATCACACTCATCAGACCATTTTGGTTTAAACTGATATTCTTCAAGCTCCTCAAAAGTAGAGGATCCCATTGGTTTGTCAAGTGTGATTTTGTTACCAAGTTTGTCAGTGATTTTCACTTTTTGGCCATTCTTGTTTGTGGGGATGAACTCAGTGGTTACATCAGTGGTTTGAACAGATTTTCCAAAAGCAGTGTTTTCATCATCATGTTTTCTATAGCCAACCCCAAATTTCATATTGCTTTTTATCTGTTTTTCAAGCATAACCTCATACCCTTTGCATGATTCCACCCATCTCTCACATGTGATTTGGGTGGACTCTAACTCCTTCTTGCAAACTTGGTATTTTTCTACCATAGTTTGGAGTTGGGTTTTGGTTATGCTCTGCTCTTCTTTCATGCTGCTAATCTCCTTTTCTTTTTCAGCCAATTTGTTTTTAAGTTCTTTTAAAGATCTTTCAAATTTGACTTCATCAAATAAGATTTTATCCCGAAGGTTTTCATTCACCTCTTTGATGTTAGCAAAAGCAATAATGCAATTGTCAGAACACAGTTTTTGTAGAACTTGAGGAGATACCTTGGCAGCAGCCATCATTGCACAATCACATTGATGATTCTCTTCAGCATCAGCTATCACCTTCTTTTCACCAGCCTTTTCTTCCTTCTTTTCTTCTTTGTCTTCTTCGGACCATGGATCTGTCATTGGTTCAATCAGGGTACCTGAAGTTTCTCCCAACAGTAGTTCACCAGCCACAGCAGTAACCACTGCTTCAGTCACCTCATCAACTGTTTCAAAGCTCAGCTGTTCCTCCTCAGTTTCAACCCCCTCCTGTATTGACTCTAATGCCATCAAACAAAATTCATTATGAGAAGAATCATTAGAAGCATAGAGTGCAAAATTTTCATCACTAAGGTCTTCAGGCATACTGCTCCAGTCAACAAACCCTTGAGTGAAAAAACTTTGTTGATCTGGTTGTACTGCTGCTGGTGCAGGCTGCACTTGTGCCTGGGGAACAGGGGTTTGAACATATTGGATTTGTGGAACAGTAGTTTGGACATAGTGTACTGGCACAGGGGCAGCAGCATAGTGAGCAGTGTTCACTTGAGCTGCTGGGGCATACTGGGCATAGTGCACAGTGCTTTGGTTTTGAGGTCTAGGATTTGAGCTAGGATGAGTAATTATGGGACCAGTAGTTTGACTCCTACATTCCCTAGAGAAATGTCCCAACCTATTACACTTGTAGCACTTGATTTTCGATTTATCCAACCCAACCCTTAGATTCCCATGCAAACCTGGGAATTTTCGCCCTGTTGTTTTGTAAAATTTGCTAGTTCTAACACTTAGCAAAGCCAGTTGGTGCAGGATGTCCATTTCCTCTAAGTCAGTGGGATCAAAATGTTGCAAATCATTTAGTTCAAAGCTTAAATTGTCTGACATCTGGTTTTCGTTTGCAGTGAATGCATAACTAGCAGAGTGAGGATCAGGGTTGTTAAAATTTGCCCCAGCAGTTATGTCAATGAAGTGATCATAACCCTGATCCTTACCACTGCTCCCAGATTCTTCTTGACCCAGAAGAGCAGTGTTACCGAATGTATAATCATCAACGGCTTTTCCTGACTCTTGTAACTTCCTTTTCTAGTTCAACTCCCTTTCGTAGGTCAGGAGTCGACTGTGGAGTTGGGTCAAGGTCAGATCCTTGAACTCAGGTGAATTTCGGGTGACAAAAGCTATGGTGTCCCATTTTTCTGGCAGTGACCTAAGGAACCTGCTATTTTGAGTTGAGTTTGTAAAAGTGGTGTTAACAAGCCTCAGTTCACTGATGAGACAACTGAAACGCTCAAATTGTTTCGTTAGTGATTCACCTTTAACGTAACAAAATGTTTCATACTGTTGGTTCAGGATTTCCCTATTGTTTTCTATGACTTCTTCGGTTCCCCCAAATTGTTCCTTAAGTGCGTCCCATAATTCTTTGGCACTGTTACAGTGTAACAGTCCAGCATATATCTCATTGGGCAGCGCTGATGCTATGATGCTAAAAGCTTTAGCATCTAGTTCGAACTTTTGATAATCGGTTTCGGTATAATTTTCAACTGGTTTTGGAACGAACTTTTTAGCATCTTCAGCGCTTGGCACTGTGGGAACATGGGGACCATAGATGACAGACCTCCAACAACCTGTGCTTTGTTGAGCGAGGATGTGACCCATCCTCCTCTGCCAGATGTTGTACTCATTTCTTTTTAGCATAGGTGGTTTAAAAAGCGAGCCGATATTGTTTTTATCATCCTGAGATTGTGACGTCATTCTTGTTGTTTTACAGACACTGAGAAATCAACTTTAATGGTGATTAATCCTTGCTCTGTTTTTCAACAAACGAACAAACGATCAGTATCAACTGTTATGATCTGAACTATTTACGTCAAAATGATTGTTAAATCAAATTTGACTGTCCAAGCTCTGATACCAATTGTTGGATCTGAGTTTGTTTCTGATTGTATTTTGTGTTTGTAATTAAAATGAAGATGGATGAGTGTGCAGCGGAATTATGATGAAAACAAACTTTGCATACAATCAAACGAGAGTAATACTTTAATCAAACATCTTTTCACAATGAATCTGAAGATTGAATTTATTTCAATAACGATTACAATGATTGATGAATGAATGCAAACTCCCCCTCAGCCAGAGCTTAGTTGTTTGTTCGTGCAAAGAAGACGATGATGCAAAAGAGCTGATAGAACAGTACAAAGTACTGAACTATTTATAGGCACTTACAAACCACTGAGCATCTTAGCTGACGTCACCATGAAAGTGACATCTAACCTCCTAACAAACTCTAACCTCTGATCTATACAAATACTGCTATGTTAACTACTGCTATTACATTACATTACAAAACAGACTATAGATCAGCTGTTGCAACTTTCCACTGCTGTGAACCCAGCAGTACTTATCCGGATCAGCAGTGCTTGACTCAAGGCAGTAGATAGAATCAGCAGGGCTTTAGTCTTTCATCAGGTCTTTACTTTGAGCAGCAGTTGTAGGTCAGCACTTTGCAAGATCAGCAGATAGGAGGTCAGCAGATATGAAATCACTTTCAAGGGGAGAGATTTGTATGTAAACATCTGCTTATTCTGGATCCACTACTCTGATCCAGTTTTGGCTTTAATTATATGTTCCTCTGATAGGGTTCAATCCCAACAAGCAGTAAGGATTGATTTGTATTTTGATGACGTTAAAAGGTCAATTATTGAGTGAAAGCTGGCATTTTTGCTGGTTTTCTCGAAGATGGGGAGGTAGTTGTGAGGGTTTTTGATGTTCAGAGACATCATCGGAGAAGAAGGTGATTTGGGGATGAAACAGGGTTTAAGTTGGAGAGTTTATAATATGTTGGAAACTGTTTTTCAGAATTTTGAATTCGAGATGGCATTGGTAGAACCTCAATTTAGGGATGAAACAGCTTTTATATAGAGAGAAGAAGTGAATGCTGACGTGGCAGTAGTTACAAATATTTGATGGCTAAGATCTGTCCGCGTCAGAACCTCTCTTGTGACAACCGATGACAGTTGTTTGGAAACCTCTGTTGGTCGACTATAGAAGTTGGGAACAGTGTGAGTCAAACAGTCGTTAGATAAACAGAAGTTATGAGATGATAACTTTCAGTAGTTATTTTATTTTTAGCTAACATCTGTCTATGTCAGAACCTCTGTTGTCATAATGGATGACAGTCAGCAGTATAGTAAATCAACAGTCATTAGGATAAAAAGAATTTATGACAACAGATGGTATAATTTAGCAGTGGGTGTATTTTTAGGTAAGCAGAAGTTTCAAAAACAATTGTTTTCAATCGGTGTAACTCAACAGTCCTAAGTCTAACATCTGCTATTAGCCCAACCACTGTTAGTATCAAAACCTCTGTTGAGCATTTTAAGATTGAATATCATCTGTTGTTCGTTAACATCTGTTGACCCGTAGCAGACCTTTGCATCTTCAGACATTTATTCATCAGCAAATGCTCTCTTTTGTCAGCCTTTAGCTATAACACACCTTTTACAACAGCAAATATCGACTCCTTGTAATTAGGTCTTACCGAAAATTCATCCAAAAAACTGTTATTGATAAACAAAATTATATAATAATACTTAGGAATGACTGAAATAATTAAAATGAAGATGCGACAATAAAGATTAATAGTATTAAAATTTATTCATTTAGTCAACAGTGGTAAATCAACAGTCGTTAGCATACACAGTTGTTTCATAAGAAGGTTCGAAATATATGACAACAACAGCAGATGTTCTCTTTTACCAAACTTTAACTACGACAGACCTTTTACAACTCCAAATATTGACTCCCTGTAATTTGCAGGAGCACAGATTCTTTAAAAAACTGCTATCAATGATCAAATTCTGAACATTTGTTTTCTCTTTGCACTCATCTGTTCACCATCAAAACAACCCTTGATACTATTAAACCTCTATTGCCTTACCAAACAGATGTTCAGACACAATTCAACATCAACATAATCTGTTCACCATCAAACCAACCCTTGATACTATTAAACCTCTGTTGACTTACCAAACAGATGTTCAGACACAAGTCAACATCAACATAATCTAAATCAAACTCAAACTCAAACACTAAATAAGTAAAACTAAAACAGAACATAGATTCATAAGATTAAAATTTATTCATTTATTCATGACATTAAAATTCCAATAATTACATAACATACTGAACAACAAAGATTATTAGTATTAAAATTTATTCATTAAGTCAGCAGTGGTAAATCAACAGTCGTTAGCATACACAGGTGTTTCATAAGAAGGTTCGAATATATGACAACAACAACAGATGTTCTCTTTTACCAAACTTTAGCTACAACAGACCTTTTACAACTCCAAATATTGACTCTCTGTAATTTGCAGGAGCACAGATTCTTCAAAAAACTGCTATCAATGATCAAATTCTGAACATTTGTTTTATCTTTGCACTCATCTGTTCTCCATCAAAACAACCCTTGATACTATTAAACCTCTGTTGACTTACCAAACAGATGTTCAGACACAATTCAACATCAACATAATCTGTTCACCATCAAACCAACCCTTGATACTATTAAACCTCTGTTGACTTACCAAAACAGATGTTCAGACACAATTCAACATCAACATAATCTAAATCAAACTCAAACACTAAATAAGTAAAACTAAAACACAACATAGATTCATAAGAATAAAATTTATTCATTTATTCATGACATTAAAAGTCCAATAATTACATAACATACTGAACAACATTAAAGTTCAAATCTAACAATAACAGCAAGAATTAAGAAACTTTAGCTTCAACTCCATCGATTGCTGAACCTTTCGATGTATGTCCTTCAGCATCGCCATGAACTCCACGTCTCTATCACTGCACTCTATATTACTGATAACACAAAGCTCACGAACGGAAGTTGAAGGCATCCGCATAAGATCTCTGGAAACCTGCTCTCTGGTGAACAGGCCAACTTGCAATCCATCAAAACATCTCTTCAGCTCTTAAAGAGTAGCCCTATCTTCATACACCTGTTCCTCGATTTGCCTGACAAAACGCTGCTTTAAATCATCTGATTTTACAGAAGTGAATGACGCCATTTGAATAAACTATGTTACTCGACTTTACTGAAAGTATGATATCTTCGTAGGAAAACGTGATGAAAAACAGGTGAAGTGACTATGAGTTTATATACTGAAATATCTAACAGTGAAAACGTGTAGATTTAATATAAACATATTAATGTATATTTTAAAACAGCCGACTTTTAATGCAAAAACCTTTTCAAACCCCAACTTTTATGGGAAAACTGTAAAATTAAATACCAAGAAACCCAAGGGACAAAATTTCAAAGTTCAAAGAACAAAAGCAGATTATCACAATTACAATTAACCTCTTCATTTACCATGTAGACGTGTTTTTAAACTCTATAAAAGACTGATGATTACTTTTGATTCAAAACATCAACAAATTGTCCTACAGATCACTTTCTGTAAAAAATTGTTCCAAATCAGAAAAACCAACAAAAAATCTACATGGCAAACTTCAGCTTCTACCACTGGTCAGACACCAGCGATGTTAAAATACAATTCTCGATGTGGTCACTCAAAGAACAAAGAACAGACGAAGAACTAAATAGGAAAGTCGATATAATCAATGACACTAATTACAACAAAACATGGAACAGCATAGTATTGCTCGATGAAGTCCTCCACTCTACTCCATCAGAGTTCAAGAAGAATGTAGAAGAGTTTCTGACACAACTTCTAAAACAGGATCAGAAAATCTGCAACATGCTAACTGACCTGAAATTCAAAAGAGAGCATGAAATCACATAGAGAAAGGCCAGAGTCTACGAAATCCGAGCAAGTGTTAACTCTAGCGTGTAATACTTTATAAATATTTCATTAAATTTCTATTTTTCTATGTAGTAGTTCATTTTAATAATATCAACATGCATCTTAACATATTCTAAAATGTCAGTGTCAATAAAAACTCTCAACATCATCAACAATCAATCAAAATAAGAAACAAACCTAAAATGCAAAGGTCTCCTCTCAACTGTTGTAGCACATCTGACTTTTCACGATATTGCACGAATCTATACTTTCTATAAAAGAATAAAATCTTACTGACGCAAGAAAACCTGACTTTTGATTTAACAAAAATCGAACAATGCAACTCTCCCATCAAAGAAGGTAGCACATGCAACTTTTCACGATGTTGCAACAATGATACTGTAACATCGATATTGAAAGGTTGATGTGTGATGGGAAGCTTCATTGAAACGACGATGTTGGAACAATGATACTGGAACGATAACATGTAAACAGAATCAACAAACATTCAAACAAAGAAGTGTAATCAGAGATTAGCGGCTGAATCACGAGAAAGATGCATTTGAGAGAGAGAGATACGCTCACAGATATGAACGAGAGAGATTTGAATGTGGAGCCAGATTCATATATCTTATTTATAGGATTAGAATATATGGTTTGAATTTTGAATGTGGAGCCAGAATTTTGAATTTGGACAGAGGTTTATTGGGAACAGAGGTTTAATTATAAAATGTTGAGGGCAGTGGTTTAGAGAAAATTTTAAATGATTTTTTATATTAGGCTTTATGATGTAAAAATGACATAAGAAAAGCCTTGTTGGACAGCCTCTATGGCTGCCACCTCAGCTTTTCTTATGTTACTCAGATTTCTCCTTTTATAGAAAGTATAGATAGATTGTGTTATTTTAAAAATAAAATATTCAATTCTAAAATTTATAGTTAAGTATTTCACTGTGATTATCTTTCCTGCATTATAAATTCTAAAGTGTAACTTTAACCGCATAATTTCATAAACGGGGATAAATGATACCCATAGAACCACGTGAGCATAATTACAACCATGTACAACATGATTACCAATGAGAAACCGACTACACAACCAGTATATGGGGCTGTTTGTCAACTTCTGAATGGATAAGTGCTGAACCACTAAGAGGTCTAAATGGCTAAGAGATTCTAAACCGGTAAGTGTTGAGCCAATAAGTGCTGTTTGGTTGGACCTCTGAATGACTTTGCACAATGACTACTTTACCCCTCTAAACTATTTTATGCTGAATGAAATATATATGTTTGGCTAATACTGAACAAAATGATGAATAATTATAAAAGGAAAATACTAAACATAAAAAAGAAATCCAAATTACACATAAATCCTTCAAAATCCATGAAAATATACTAAAATTTTAAATACAAATTAATATTTTGCGTGCAATTTTAATTTAAGAGTAAATTACAAGTTTTGTCCTTTATGTTTACATCAAATTGCAGGCATTGTCCTTTAGCGCAAAAGTTTACGAGTTTTGTCCTTAACGTTTCAAAATCCTACACGTTATGTCCTTTAGGCCAAGCCAAGTTAGATTTTTTGGTTAAATCTGGTTATGTGCCTTGCACATGAGGGTATTGTTGTAATTTCACCTTCTCAAGGTCTATTTTGTAAAGAACTTTTATTAAGGGACTATTTTATAACAAACTAAAAAATAAAAGGGTTATATAATCTTATCTTATCTCATCTGATATCTCTCTCCATTTCTCTTATTCATCTCTCTCTACAGAAGGTATGTAGTGCAATAAGTTCTTCCTCTATATATTATAGATTCAATTGAGTATGTATGTTAGAGCGTTCAATAGCCGTTTAAGCTTGATAAGTTGTAGTTCCTTTGTAGTGACACTTTAGTTTATATAACATTTTGATTGAGTATGTAATTTGAAGGTAAGAAGAATGTCGCACATGAAGTTTAAGCATCCAAGACACGGTTCTCTTGGCTTTCTTCCCAAGAAACAATAGTTTTAAACCTGGTTCAATGTGTGGTTGTAGGAGCTCCTGCCACCTACCCAACCACCGGCCATCAACGCCACTCCGACACGATACAACGAAACCGCCACAACTGCCTTCTTATGTCAACAAATCCTTCTTCTTTCTCATCACCGGCAAACACAACTTCTCCGGCAACTATTTCTCACTCCGTCTCTAACACCACCGGCAAACCCAGATCTGGTGTTGGTGTTTATAGCCATTATTTTGATTCTGAAATTTATGTTTTTTAAGCTTCTTGAAAGATGATGAACATGGGTGGATGGTGGTGAATTGGGTTTTAGAGTTTTATTTTGGGGTTTAATTCAGAAAGATGATGCACAGGGGTGTATGGTGGTGAATTGGGTGATGAGTTTAATTCTAGGGTTTAATTCAGAAATTTTGACTTCAATTTTGAGGTTTACAGCCACCATTTTGTTGCAAAGGTATATTGGTGGTTGTGGTTGACGGGAATGGTGGTGATGGGTGGTTGCAGTAGCAGGTGGTGTGGGGGTGGTGGTGGCATGGGTCGGTTATGGCAGTGGCAGATGGTGACGGAGGGTTGTGGTGGGGTGGGTTATGGCAGTGGCAGCAGTGGTAGAGAGAGATATGTGTGCAGAGTTTTTTTTTAATCTATACTTAACTTTTTATTTTTTTTACAGAAATAGTCTGTTAATACAAGTTATTTAGTCAATAGTCCCTGGGAGCTGAAATGACGAGAATGCCCTCATGTGCAAGGCACATGGCCAGATTTAACCAAAAAATCTAACTGGATTTGTCCTAAAGGACATAACATGCAGGATTTTGAAACGTTAAGGACAAAACTCGTAAACTTTTACGCTAAAGGACAGCGCCTGCAATTTGGTGTAAACATAAAGGACAAAACTTGTAATTTACTCTAATTTTAATCATTTCAAATTAGTTGACTAGTTATCTGGTTACGCAAAGTAGCCATATACTCGATGCCTTGGGAACCCCATTCAATGTCGTGAACGAACTGACCATCACTTTCTCCGCCTTGTACATCTGAAAACACAGTGTTGTAGCCGTAGCCCAGAAATAATTGATATTGAATATTGCATTTCCTTATAAAATTATAGATGGCGAAACATGCAATAACTACGTCCCTTTGTATTGGAAAAGAAAAGGGAGCCATTTGCTTTAGGATTTGGAATCTCGCCTTCACAACACCATATGAGTATTCAATAACATTTCTGAGTTGTGAATAAGCATGATTGAAGCTTTCTTCCTTGGTTAACGCACATTGTCGTAAAAAATCACCTAACTAATATCTCGTATTGCGGTAAGGAGTCATAAATCCACGAGTGTTGGTTTATGCGGCATCATAAAGATAATATTTATCTGTAAACGTTAGTATCAAAACTATTACATAAAATAGATAATTTATTAATAATCAAAGTTAAAATGATTAAAAACCTGGTGGGGGGAAGGAAAAACAGGAAGTCGGGTTAAATGCAACTTCTTTTAAAACTCGTGAATCATGTGCAATCCCCTCCCATCCGGCCCACCCAAACATGAATATCATATCAAAATCACAAATTGCTAAGACATTTTGAAAGCATTCACCCTTTCTTCTTCCTCTATAATGAGTCTATTGATCAACAAGCACGGCTGCTTGTACAAGAGTTCCATCCAACGCACCTATTGCTCTAGGGAATATTTGTTTTAGCTTTCTATGTCGTTCTGAGGTATTTGCTATTGCATTAGAAGATGTTGGATTTATAACTTGTCTTGCAAAATTCATCATTGCATTTAGGACCTCGTGAAAACATCTATGAATTGTTTCTGTTGAGTGCTGAAACCTTCGTTCAACCACTCAAAAACGTTCATTATGGCCTATGACTGTCAAAAACATAGCCAACTTTTCTTCAAAGCTTATTGACCTACTACCTCGCAACCAATTTTTTTCTTTAAAATGATTGCACAATAGTACAAATGCATCATGTGAAAGACGCATCAACTCATGACACTGTGTAGAAGATCCATGCAACAATTCTTGTGTGTATGTATGAACTGTTAATGCCGAATTCAGGTCTCTTATCTTTTGATTTCTTCTTGAGGCTAACTCTTTCCAATACCAACAAAGGAAAAGAAAAACTAAAATCTCATCATCTGAATCCATAGGCTACCTATCATAAACATTACAAGATATTCAAGATGAAAAAAGCATTCATATCATAACGTAAAAAAAACAACCATAAGATAATATTAAAAACTATTGATAACATAACATCCACAAAATTCTATAAAAGAATCCGTAACATAATTATCCACAAAATGCTATCTAGAAAAAAACAACAACCATAATAATAACAATTGGTGCAACAAAATGTAAGACCCTTACTAAAATTTTGAACATTTCATATAAGATAGCTTACATTTTTCATTCAAAAATGTCATTGATAGACATCAACATAAACGATGTTCATATAGGATTCAAAACATTCAAAAGTACGCTTCTAAAGCGTTTATACAAGTCTTAACTAGCAAAATAACCAAGACAATAGCGGAAGCTTCTGTTTTATGCGTGTTCAATTCTTGTACGAGCTTGATCGTCATCCAAAAGTTTGTAGTAAACATCTATATTCAAAAACCATCGTAAACATTAGTTATGAGGGACTTATAACATGTCTAAATGAGTCCGTACGACTAAACAATTAAAATAAACAATTTTCACCAGTTCTGGAGTCTGTCGTGGGCTGCGACAGACTTGGTCTAGTGTTTCACGGGTAGCGAAAGGCTATAGCGCGGCGCGGCGCTAAGGGCTTTGCCCGTCGCGGGTGGCGAAAGCCTATTTGTCACAGAAAGTTATGTGGCTGGGAGCTGCAAACTCCCAACACTACCATTTTTAAGAAAAATCTCATAACTTCTACAATTCTCATCCGTTTTACTTCAAACTTGTTTCTAATTAACCGTAAGACATTGGCCTACATAATTAACCCTTTGGGTTCACAAAAATCATAATTTATAAGCTCTCGGCTTATAAATCCTTTATAAAATTATTCGACTCGTTTACATATAGCACCTTTTTCATGTCTTAAGGCAAGGATTAATCCTTTACCATTTTACCCATTCCTCGGGCTTATTAAAACTAGCGTATTTAGCTTCCACTACATGGTTTGCATACGCATTAATATTCCACTTTACAAATTTCAATCAAGCACAAGTTTTACCATCAGTTACTTAAAGAAATTCCAATTTTCTAAGTTTCAACCCAATCTAAGGCTCATTAATTAAAATTTAGCATTTCCGTTACTCGGCTTACGCGTCCAATTATTCAGTGTGTTTGCGTGACATTCAAATCACTTAAAAACCACCAATTACCTATCGTCTTTATTTTTACCCGTTTGGTTGTTTAAGTGAAATCCATCACTTTATAAACATACCAAACACATCTAAATTCATTATTTCCTTACACAACACATATAAATAATCAAGCTCATCTATAGAAATGTAACGAAACAACAAGTAGCGTACCTTAAAGATTTTCCTTCAAACGTGCATCCGTTCCCTCTTGTCCACTTGATGCTTCACCGGATTTGCATATAGAGTTCAATCCACTTTATCTTTAGAACTCATTTTACAATATATCACACTTAATTTTCCAAACTAGTCAATTACGTGATTCTTTCATATTTTCCATATTTCAAAGACCACTTAGGGATTTTAACAAGCATCTTGTGGGCGAGATTTTTATACGACTATTATCGAATTCATGATTAGCTAATAACCATGTCTTAGCATCTTTTCAAGTCTTTATGTCTAGTGTGTATGGTAAACATCTAGAGTCTACATCATATATCAAATTCCACCAATTTTCTACCACAATTTAAGTGTTCATCCCTTCAAACTAAAACCCATCTAGCACAAACATGGTTAGTTATTCAAACACTTGGATTGTGGCATTTAATCATTAAGTTCTCATCTAGGGCTTGTTCCTAGACTTGTATTCATTTCAATCTTGCTATAAAATCTAACATTCACACTAGGATTTTCATCTATGAATGTTTATTACAAAATCATAACATCACCAAATATCAAAATTCAACATATCTTGTGATCTTCTAACTTGGGTGATCACGAATTTAGTTAAAGCACAGATTTTTTAACTTGATTTCTCCTTTGATTTTGAAGATTTGATGAGCTTAGGGTTTGAGGAAATCCCCCTTTTGTTCCTCTGATAAAATCGACCAACACACACACACCAGTGTGTGTGTTTTGTGTTTAATTTACTTTTATAAAAATCAGTTTTCTAAATTATCCTTTTTAGTCCCTCTATTTAAAGATTTATCAAAAAGGGGCTAGATTTCTTGATTCTTACTTATTTAACAACAAATAATTAACTAGATTAAAATTCCTAGTTATATTTCACAATATATATATATATATATATATATATATATATATATATATATATATATATATATATATATATATATAGTGGAGGGTTCAAATGAGAAGAATTTTTTTGTAAGAAGAAAAAAGAAGAAGTTTCAACCAATAAGAATGCTTCTTTTTACTTATTTAATATTTGCATTTAATTTTAGTGTAAGGGTATATTTGTAAACTTACATAGATCATTAATTTCTAGTTTTCCTATTTAATAGCTAACTAGTTTAAATTTGTAACTTATTTTCAAGATATATATTTTTTCAAAAAATTAAAAAAAAATTAATTTAGAGTCTAGGACATATTAATAGTTGTGTAAGATAAATTGTGAGTTGGGTAGGATAAATTTAAATATGTGTAGGATAATTTTTTAAATGTGTAGGATAACTTTTTATATGCGTAGTAAAAAAAATAGTGTAGAGAATAATAGTCTTTACGAGTAATTAATTAGTTAAAAATAGTAATAAATGAGATGAAAAAGGACTACTTAATATTTTACGATTGTACCCTTTGTTGCTTTTGTTCTCAATTAATTTTTATTCTCAAATGAACCTCCTATATATATATATATATATATATATATATATATATATATATATATATATATATATGGGAGGGTTTTTTTGAGAACGCTAAATAATGCGAGAAGCATGAGAACGAATGGAAAAAACAATCAAATTCATTTTTTTAATATAAACCTCACTATAATTAATATACAACATTAGAAAAAGAATTTACTCTTTAAATAATTCATCTCACCTTTCAAAATCACTCATAATAAGTTTTTTACACATATGTAAATACAACAAATTTACACATGTGTAAATTTTATTTATTTATGAATACACGTAAATTTAAACGTGTAAATTTAATTTCTAATATTGTATTCGAATAATAATGATAAGTGTAAAAAGAAATTTTGAATTTGAATTGTTTTTTTATCAAGCTCTTGTGGGTTTTTCATTTTTTCACACGGTTCTCACAATATTTAGCATTCTCAAGTAAACCCTCCCCTATATATAGGTACGGGATCAGGAGAAAACACCCTAAAGTGTGAGAACGGATCCTAGCCCAACACGTAGTACGCGACATAGTGAAGGGCAGATGGGCTTTTTTGTCCTTTTATATTCTTTTTTTCAATTCGTCTCACAACACCGCTCCATTTTTTTTTGGCATTTAACAAATACATGGTGTTTTATTGTTTTTTTTTAGATCAGGAGCATAGTAAATATTTTGGCGTTTATGAAGTCCCCAAATTCTATAAAATCATTTAGTAATTATAACTTCTTTTTCTCTATGGCGTTTCCCAAATTCATTAGGCGTTTTTGTAGATTTCCATAGTTCATATATGTTATCAAGGTAAATTTCTTTGCGTTCATGGCGTTTTTAAATTCATTAGTAATTTAATTTAAAAGAGTACAACTAAAATGAAATAAAAAAAAAGCTAATAGTCTTCTATGGATGGTATTACATCAGAGATGTAACCATCGCTTTGTTCAGAACTCTCCTCAGACTCATCATCATCATCATCATCATCATCTTGTTCATTGGCGTATAACACCATAATCTCGTCTCTTCTTTGTTGCATCCTATACTTGAATGTATTCACAATGTTGAATATAGCATCGTTCGAAGGTGCTAAATCACAGAGTTGATCAATAAGATGTAGTTTATCTGTGTTCAGCACTTCGTCCATTGTCAATGAATAATCCCCCCCCCCCCCATGTTGAAAGCTCACCCTCACTGTTCTTGATTGTTCATCCAGAATCTAACTAGTAACTTTCTGTAGATCAGTATCATTAATATCATCATCATCATCATCATCATCATCATCATCATCCTCGTCTTCTAGAAATATTCTTTTTAATCTTCTTATTACCGTTCGATTCCTCTCACAATCGTAGGCCACTGGGACCCCAAGTGCTAGAATATCCTTCTGAACGGATTCATCCATACTAAGTATGGCCTTGATTGTTTTGACTTTCACCCTTCTCCTGTCAGAGAACTTTAGCACGAAACGTCCCTCTGACCTCTCAAACCTCCATGCAATAACCTACACCATTTTTTTAAATTGTACGGCGTTTAATACATTGTGTGTCGTTTTTAGTGAAGGTGTGGAGTGTGAAGCTTTTGTTTAGCTGTTGTACTTATATAATGAGCTTTTTTTTAGCGCCAGATAGATATTTGTTTTTGGCGGTAAAAAACATCAGTAATTTTTTTTATGTGTATTTTTTGTATCAATTGTTGTGCCATGTAGGATTCAGTTTCCCATGTAGGGGCTTTTAATATAATAAATGTGACAGACAATTATGACGTTTTGAAAAGATAAATAAATTCAATTTCCCATGTAGGGGCTTTTAATATAATAAATGTTAGAAATAATGTTTCTGACTCTTCTTTACGGTTTGCAGTTACTGTTTCGTTCAGTTTCATCTGTTAAGGCTGTAACACTTCCCATCTTTTCAGGGTTTGGCGTTTTGTTTTTTATCGTGTCTAGCTAAAGATGGCACGTTGTTTTATACATTGTTTTAATGGCGTTTAGTGAATTATTGTTGTTTTTAGTAATACATTGTTTGGCATTTTTTGGCGTTTTATATAGTAACAACCTACTTTGCTAGCATCCGTTCTCACAGTTTTCATACTATTAGGCGTTTTCGTGTTTCTTATTTTTGGCGTTTTGAACCTTTTAATACCTTAGCTAGATGCCAATTTTCCTACATAACGCCCGTCTTTAGACGAAGCTTATTAGTGGCATCTTGTATTTTGGTGTGATATATTCTTGTTTGGTGGCATGTGGTTGAAGATCAACGCCTGCTTGGATATATTAATGGAGTCTGAAATAGCATTTACACTGGTATCGATCCCTTCATGCCATCAATATATCCATCAAGAACAAAGCTCACATGATGACATATCACTGTCACCAGTCTCTTTTTCTTGAATATTTATCCATCTGATTCAGCAAAAGCTTATAGAGATACCCACCTCAGAGAAGAATCCATTCAGTGAAACTTCATGCATAACAATACTTGGCGTTTTTGGTAAAAGATGTTTTTTCGAATGATGGATTGAAGTGATTATGGAAGCGATGTTTAACGGCGTTTATATAATGATGTTTTTGGCGTGTAATTTATGAGGGAATTTCTTCTAATAAATGTTAATAATTGAATTTCAGTTACTGTGTTGTTTCTTCTTCCTGTAATCACCAATGCGTTTTATCACTAATCTTTGGCGTTTTGTATTAATGGTGTTTTATTTGTTTTAAATGGCGTGTTATCATTTTAGTTGGTGTTTTGAATTTGAGTAGTAAAAGACCTTTTTACCCTTAATGAAGCGCGTCCATTTAAAAAAATTGGTGTTATTTATGAAAACGCCACAGCGTCAATCTAGTCCATAGATTGTTTTGATCTGACGATCCATAACCGTTCTCACTGTTCTCACACTTTTCACTGTTTTCCCTAAATCCTGATCCTGTATATGTATATATATATATATATATATATATATATATATATATATATATATATATATATTCCTTTAAAAATATTCAATTGTTAAATTTGTACTTAAGTATTTGACTTTATGTATGAGATGAGTTTCTAATTATGTTTCTTGCATTGTAAAGTTTAAAGCGTAACTATAACCACATAATTCCATGAAAAGAGATAATTGACACCCCAAAACCATGTGAGCATCATTACCATTGAGAATCACTTGAGCATGATTACCAATGAGAAACACCAACTGTCTTATCAATAAAAGGTTGACTGTTGTGAAATAACTAAATATGTCACATCAGCTCGTTAATAGGCAAAACACCACCCCAGCTAATTATTTGGGTTGCCACTGACTAAGTGACCCTTTGGGCACGAACAATGACTAAGTGCCCCTTTGGGCATTAACACGTTAACTGGGAAATGGACTTTTGTTGTGGGGCTATCACCTTTTCCAACCAATCCTATGTGTTGCCTTTTGTTTATTTTGTTTTAGTTATTGGTATTAGATCTTTAGTTACTCTACTACACCTGGTTATTGAATTTTTAGTTATTGCTTAAATTCATAAGTGACGGTGATATATCAATTATTTAGTATTCTAAACACATATATAGGCTAAGATATACTTTTACGATTACTTATTAGACTAAGGGTGCTAACGCCCAACTCATTGCAAAACTAGATGAAGTTTTATTAAATGTATATAATACTTTTACATTTACATATTTATCTATACTTTCTATAAGAGGAGAAAACCAAGTGACTTAAGAAAAGCTGAGGTGGCAGCCATAGAGGCTGTCCAACAATGCTTTTCTTATGTCATTATTGTATCATAAGTCTTAATTTAAAATACATTTAATTCAAACATCTTCCATTCATTTAAGAGTCAAAGTCTACATTTCATTCAAAATTAAAACCTCTGCTCTTCAGACTTTCTTCAAACCTCTGCTCTTCATAAGAAAAGCAGACCTTTGGCCAGATTCAAAATTCTGGCTCCAAATTCAAAATTCAAACCATATATATGAACCCTATAAATAGCATATATATGAATTTGGCTCCACATTCAAATTTCAATTCATCTCTCTCATTCATATTTGCGAGCATCTCTCTATCTCTCTCTCTCTCTCTCTCTCTCTCTCAAATGCATAGCTCTCATGATTCAGCCAGTTAATCTTCGATTACAGTTCTTTGTTCGAACATTTGTTGATTTGGTTTACACATTATCGTTCCAATATCATTGTTCCAACATCGTCGTTTCAATTAAGCTCTGTTTCACACATCAACGTTTCAACATCGATGTTGCAATATCATTGTTGCAACATCGTGAAAAGTTGCATGTTCTACCTTCTTTGATGGGAGAGTTGCATTGTTCCAACATCGTTAAATGCCAATGAAGCTTTTCTTATGTCACTTGGTTTACTCTTTTATTGAAAGTATAGATTGTTGCAACATCGTGAAAAGTTATATGTGTTACCTTCTTTGATGGGAGAGTTGCATTTTAGGTTTGTGGCTTCTTTTTATTAACTGTAGTCATACAAATTTAATTTGATGTGTGAAGAAACAAGTGTAGATAATGTTGATAGTTTTTATTAACAGTCACATTTTAGAGTATGTTAATATCCATATTGATAATATTAAATTAAATGCATATACATAGAAAGATATAAATGCATAAACTATTACACACTATATTTAACACTTGCAAGGATTTTGTAGACTCTCGCATTTCTCCATGTGATTTAATTCTCTCTTTTGTTTTTCAGATAGGTTAGCATGTCGCAGATTTTCTGATCCTGTTTTAGTAGTTGTGACAGAAACTCTTCTACATTCTTCTGGAAATCTGATGGAGGAGAGTGGAGGATTTCATTAAGTAATGCTATGTGGTTCCAGGTTTTGTTGTAATTATAGTCACTGATTATGCCGACTTTTCTGTTTAGTTCTTCATCTGATCTTTTTTCTTTGAGTGACTAGATCGAGAATTGTGTTTTAACATCGCTGGTGTCTGACCAGTGGTAGAAGCATCTGTTTGCCATCTATATTTTTGTTGGATTAGTGATTTTGATGTGTTTTTGACAGACAGTGATCTGTAAGACAATTTGTTGATGTTTTAAATCAAACTAATCATCGGTCTTTTATAGTGTTTAAAACGCGTCTATGTGGTAAATGAAGAGGTTAATTGTAATTAGGATAGCATGTTTTTTTTTCTTTGAAGCTTTAAAATTTGTCCCTTGGGTTTCTTGATATTTAATTTTATAGTTTTTCCATAAAAGCTGGGGTTTGAAAAAGTTTTTGCATTAAAAGGCTGCTGTTTTGAAATATAAATTTATATGTTTATATTAAATCTACACGTTTTGCTTGGTTAGATTATTAAATGTACAATGAGTTTAAATCTGATCTCTTGGGCTTTTAAATATTTCACTATATAAACACATTGCCACTTCACCTGTTTTTCATCACGTTTCGCTATGAAGATATCATTCTTTCACATCACTTGAGTAATATTTAAGTTAAAATGGCATCATACACTTCTGCAGAGTCTGATGATTTAAAACAGCGCTTTATCAGGAAAATTGAGGAACAGGTTTATGAGGATAAGGCTACTCTTCAAGAGCTGAAGAGATGTTTTAATGGACTGCATGTTGGTCTCTTCACGAGAGAGCAGGTTTCCAGAAACCTGATGCGGATGCCTTCAACTTCCGTTCGTGACCTTTATGTTGTCGGTAATACAGAGTGCGGTGATAGAGACGTGGAATTCATGGCGATGCTCAAGGATATACATCGAGAGGTTCAGCAATCGATGGAGTTGAAGCTAAAATTTCTTATTATTGCTGTTCTTTTTAGATTTGAAAGTTTCGTTGTTCAGTATGTTATGTAATTGTTGATATTTTAATGTCATGAATAAATGAATAATTTTTAATCCTATTAATCTTTGTTGTCGCTTTTTACTTTTACTTATTTAGTGTCCGAGTTTGATTTAGATTATGTTGATGTTGAATTGTGTGTGAACAGATGTTTGGTAAGTCAACAGAGGTTTAATAGGATTAAAGGTTAATTTAAGGTGAATAGATGAGTGCAAAGACAAAATAATGTATACAATTTGATCATCAATAAGAGGTTTTTTTGAAGAATTTTCTCCTCCAAGTTACAAAAACACCAGTATTTGCTGCTGTAAAAGGTCTGCTGTAGCTATAAAAGGTAAATGAGATGAAAAAAAATACTACTTAATATTTTACAATTGTACCATTTGTTCCTTTTGTTCTCAATTAATTTTTCTTCTCAAATGAACCTCCCATATATATAGGGTCAGGATTTAGAGAGAATGGTGAAAAGTGTGAGAACGGTGAACAATTTTGGTGGTGACATGTGGCATTGATGTTAAATTGCACTAAGGGTTAATATTGTCAAAAAACCCACTCACGTGAATTGGGTGTTCAAATAAAACGCCATAACAAAAAAAACTATTTTTTTTTTGCTATAATTTACAACAGCTCAAAAAAACCATTTTTTTGATCCATATAGCTCAAAAAACGCCATTAACTCCCAGTTAAAACGCCACGCAAAAAAAAAACTATTTTTTTGAGCTATAATTTACAAAAGCTCAAAAAAACCATTTTTGTGCCATATAGCTCCCATTAAAACGCCATAACAAAAAAAAATATTTTTTTGAGCTATAATTTACAATAGCTCAAAAAAACCATTTTTTAGCCATATAGCTCAAAAAACACCATAAGCTCCCAGAAAAAAAAAACTAATTTTTAAGCTATAATTTACAACAGCTAAAAAAAACCATTTTTTTGAGCTTGCTTCCATTAAAACGCCATACCAAAAAAAAAAAAAAGCTATTTTTTTGAGCTATAATTTACAACAGCTCGAAAAAACTATTTTTTTTAGTCATATAGCTCAAAAAACGCCATAAGCTCCCAGATAAAACGTCTCCCAAAGAAAAGCTATTTTTTTGAGCTATAATTTACAACAGCTCAAAAAAACCATTTTTTGGGCCATATAGCTAAAAAAAAAAACATTTTTTTGTCTAACCTCCTAAATTAATATCTTTTATGCTTAGAAAAATCATAATTTGTACTGTAATAACGCCATAAAACACCCGGTTCAGAAAAACGCCATGAAAAACTCAGTTGAAAACGCCATAAAACACTCAGTTCAGAAAAACGTCATGAAAATAACTAGTTAAAACGCCATAAAAACACCTAGTTCAGAAAAACGCCATAAAAATACATAGTCTAAAACGTCATAAAACACCCAGTTCAGAAAAACGCCATAAACCCAGTTAATTTTTTTCAAAAAGTATATCAATAGTATACTCGTTGGAAAGGTGAAAAAACGCTGAGTTTTATGGTGTAAATTTTTTCGAAAAATAATCATGTATAAAAAAGTTATTGTCGTTTAAATATGATGGGGGAAAATGGCATGTGAATGGCATGTGCACCTTTGTTTGTATCTTCCTATTTTACCCCTGTAACAACCCGCACTTTCGTGCGTTGTTACTACTCGATATACTCGTTACGCCTAGCACCAGAGATTCGGATCATAATGTAACTATATCGCATACATCGCTATTCGAAGGATAATCGCATATTTTCACTGTACATTATCACTATATCACATCGCAAACACTAACACTCACGATGGCATTGAGTGAGGACCTATTCTACCCTCCTCAGTGGCCGTGATGTGTCGAACGTAAACAATTAACGCTAACAAGGACTCTCGGGTGAGTGCTATAGCTCCAGTCGTCGTGACGATGATGACAATACGAGTGAGTGGTACCCCGTCAGTCATTGTGGCACAAAACACAATAACGTTCACGATGACCTCAAGAAAGGACCTATACTACCCTCCTTGATGGCCGTGAAACGTCGCTAATAATCGCATACTCGAATCGAAAACCGATTGTTAATTATCGAAACTTTGGAATATGGATACGTAAATACGACCCCTAGTGGTATATATACATATATAATAATAATAATATAAACTAACTATAGAAAGCACGTACTCCAAAAACTATCGCAACGCTCGCAAAACGAAAAAGTTCACCGCTCCGGAGTGGCCATCTGGATGGACCGGCCATCTGAACGGATGGGCCATCCGAACGGATTGCCATCCGAACGGATGGGCCATCCGACCCAACCTCCCCATTTCTTCCCTGTTGCCTATAAATAGCATGTCACGCCACTTTAATAGTGATGTGACAGCTCCCATTCGACCAAACACGCTTCAAGACCCTTTTCTCTCGATTCCTCGCGATTCCGGTAAGATTTCAACCTAAAACTTGTACATCATTCTATCTTTCAAAACTCAATTTCTAACCCTGAAATCTACTGATTTGAGGTGTTTTAAGGTGATGTCACCAAGAGTTCATATGAACTTCAAAGTGTGACCTCATCCCACCATAAACAACTCAGATCTGGGTGAATTTCCACATGTTTTGATGACAAATCTCACCTAAATCTATGTATTTAACCAAGGAACCGTGCGATTTCGAGTTAACCATGAGAAACCATCAAGAACGGCCAAATCTAAAGGAAAGGGGTGATTCCCGACCATTAGAACGGGTCGGAACAGATGGAATTTCAAGCGTTAGTACGAAATTGCATTGTGCCAGTAAAAACCGCGTGTATTCGTTCCAAAAATACTTGAAAACAGCGATCAGAACGTTAAAACAGGCGTGTCATCCGAAGGGATCACATGTCATCCGAACGGATCACATGTCATCCGAACGGATGACAGCCATTTGACCAGTCAACATGTTATCCGATCGGATAGCATGTCATCCGACCGGATAACTGCCATCCGACCGGACCAACTCATCCGACCCATGATTGTCATCTGATCCATATGTCATCCGATCGGATGAGCCCATCCGAACGGATGAGCACCATCCGACCAGATAACTGAATTTTTGATGATATTCTCGCATAACCGTACATCGTTTACTATATCCTTCAATGATTCAATGCAAACGCACTTGCAACCAATCCAATCAGGTTATATTCTTGCTAAATACGCACTGTGAGTATACTTGAACCCTTTTTGATCGCATTTTGGGTATAACATACATTTCTAACAAATCAAACTATCAAACGAATTATTCAATCAATCAAATTATCACTTGCGAATAACTGTTATGCATAGATATATGTGATGCTAGTTGCATATGTGCTAGGGCTTATATTCGCGACGTCCCACCATGACTAGTATAGTACTATTGCGCCCGACGGGGTCTAGTTTGCCATCGCATATTCGAGCATCGAGGACTTAGTTGGTAGTATCAGCTTTGTGAGTGTATATGTCGTGTGTTACGTTTATGCATGTGGAAATTCGCTACACTTTTTAATCTATTACACTGCATATCAAACTTGTATACTCGCCAATACTTTTGTATTGATAAATATTTTAACGTATGTTGCAGGGTAGATCGCAGACTATATCAAATCAAGCTAGGAAGTCTAGAAACTCAACTAAATTCTAGGTTATCGGATTTGTATTGTTCGAGAGGACAAAGAAATCTGTGATAACTTATGTGATTGTATTATTTGTTAGTATGGGATAACGAATGTATTAAATATTATCACAATATAGTTGTTATGGATTCTCCTGAGCAATCTGATTCGCCTAGTGCCGCGCCCCGATGATTCCGCCATCGGTTGGGGTGTGACAGATTGGTATCAGAGCCATAACTATAGGGAATTAGGCCAGACTCGACCTAGTCCGGGTTGACGTCTTAGAAATTGACCTAGTCTATAGTCTAAGTACCAACAGGCCGACTCGTACGAACCCAGTAGGGTTTGTATTGGGCCTACTTGATACTCTCGATCGAAATTGCTAAAAGCTACAACTTTGTGTGAACACCGCGTACTACAGCTTCACACAAGGAAGCCTTCCCTAAGGCGGAAATACTACTTAGCCTTTCCTAAGGCTGACACAATACACATGATCGAAATACTCGCATAACAAAACCGAGTGATCCAGTCGAGATCAGGCGTGAAAACCAAGAACTCTCAATGGGATCGCTCACTCAGCGCATTTTACTAGCACGAGAACCTTTCATCGAGTTAGGAGTGACATCCACATCTCGACGAAAGTCTCCATTTCAAAATCTGGTGGAACGCACGAATTTATTCGAAGGGCATAACCACAATTAGGAACGAAGCTGTTAAGTTAGGGGTGAAACCCGTACCTTAATAAGCCGTTCCACTCCATAAATTGGTTTTCAAAAAGATCTCACCAAGGACTCGACTATCACGATAACTCGAGCCACGCGATGACTAGGAAGACGAATGCCATGAGTTATATCCCAGTGGAAGCATAAAGTCTTCTAGGTCAACGCGCGTGCTCGAACTTGTTGAGTATAGTTGGGCTACCATGGGTAGTCGACGCCTAAACACCCAAGGCACTCTATCATACAACCGCCGATTTTACAACTGGTTGGAACTTATTTACGTGTTGAAACTTTACGCTTTATCGATTTCTCGATTTAATGATTTTCACTCCTTGCTTTATAAACGCACAAATCGCACGGCCATCGCAATCTAAAACGAAACCCGAATGTTCGCAACAAAAACTAATGCATAATCTATCGCATTCGCTCTCGTTTTCTCACCTCGACGCGTTCTCGCATATTCTAAATCGACCGGTATGTGTAGGAATACAAATTACAATTATATAAATACGTATATATATATATATGTATAAACAACAAATCATTGTGTGAGAACTTAGGAATTTCGTGTCTCCTAAATGGCTCTTATGTGATTCGCATTACTACTATACTATCACATCAAGTTTTGAACGCGCTCAATCGCATCGCAAAAAATAAATAAATAAATAAATAAAAAACTCAAAAATTATTATGATCGAATCTCACTCCAAGTCTCTTCCTGTCTAGATGCCTTCCAACCACTCTACCTCGAGATGAATAGCTAGGAGAAGAGCCAAACGAAGCACCGATAAGAGGATTGCGTCCCTTGTAACCAAGGAAGTGGTCAAACTTATTCCTCAAATTGCCGCTCGAGTGCACTCTCTCAGCAACTCTCGAGCCTCGGAAGACTCCAAGACGGAAGCGCCGCAATCCGCTTTTCTTTACAAACACTTCAAAGCCTGTGACCCGATGGAATTCACGGGTGAAGGAGGTGTGACCCAACTACTCCAGTGGTTCGATTCTATCGAAGTTACCCTTCGTCAAAGTGGGTGTCCCGATAGTTTCCGTACTACTTGCGCTACCGGGGTATTTCAATCACGAGCACTCGACTGGTGGACCGCCGCACGTAACAAACGTGGGATCTCTGCAGCTTACGCTCTCTCTTGGGATGAGCTGAAAGAACTCATGAAGAAAGAGTACTACCCTCCTCATAAAGTTCAAAAGCTGGAAGACGAATTCTGGAAAATCAAGCAAGTCGAAAGTGACAACGCTGGCTACACCGCAAGGTTCAAACAGCTTAGCATAATCTGCCCAAGCCAAGTCAACACATCAGATAAAGCCATTTCGAAGTACATTCGCGGCTTGCCTGAGTGTGTGGGTGATTTTGTCGATGCTGCGAGACCTGCTACCATCGAAGAAACCTACCGTTTGGCCGCAGAAATCAACAACAAACGACCCATGGAAGGATTTTTCTCCAAGAACCCTGTCAAGAGAACTTATCAAGCGATCATCGTAAACTCTTCAGACGATCCTATAGACGAGTCTTCTGACGAATCTGCTGACGATCCTTCGGACGAATCCGCTGACGATTCCTCGGACGGATCTGCCGACGATTCTTCTAATGAATCTGCCGACGGTTCTTCCTACGATTCAGTCAAGGATTCTGCAAGTGAGCCCTCAGACGAATCCTCCAGCGATGACACCTCTTCGCAAGACACCGACAAACCCAGCCGCAAACGAAAGACTTCAAGCCCGAGCTCATCAACAACCGAACTGCCGCAGCCGAGGCCTCTTCAAACAGTCCCGGTGTTCGCGAAACGAGCGTACACTGGAGCTCATCCTCAGTGTTACTCATGCACCTATCATCATCCAGTTGGGGGTGACGGTCGCTATTGCAGTAACTGCAACCGTTACGGTCACTTTACCCGCAATTGCCGCATCGGACCGCGAACCTGAGTGCAACAACAACATCTTCAGCAAAAGTCTTCAGCATCAAACATCTAGCAAGCGTAGGATAAGGTTGTAATGATACGATTTTCGACGTTAATTTCTAAGTTTTGAACCTACTCTATTACTCGATGTTGCCACTATGCGTAACGTTAACCCTTGTTTTCGTTTCTCTCCCACTCTCTAATCATTGCACTTAGACTAGATTCACACGCATACTATATACTATATCACGAACTAATGTGTTTTACCCTCACTACACTCTTAGAACGAGGTACGATAAACGTGCAAGGAACGATTAATCACGGGTGCACACGGGATTATTTGGGTCAGTGCACGGAGATCGTAGTAAATTCTAAAGGTGCCATAAGCGTTACGACGAAGTATGACACCAAATCACGGAATCTAAGTAGTAGGGGTCAAGCAAGGTGTGCTTTATCATACTACCGAAGTTCCGTGAGGAAAGTGCCATGTGGAGTTGGACGTTATTAGACCTATTATACTATTGTGATTATTTTCAACACACTACACTTAATCGCAAGGCGTAACAACTGAATCGCATCATCTAAAGACTTGTCGTAAGTCTGAAAACGCAATGCAATCGCCTCATCGATGGAATCTGAAGAGTCTACCTCGCAGGAAAATTGCATCAACGCAAGACTGGCCGTAAGTCTGTAGCAACCAATCTCATCGAGTACGTAAACGCTCACGACATTGTTGAGTGAGGACCCATTCTACCCTCCTCGATAACCGTGATACGTCGCAACGTAACGTTAAACTTATTCGAAACAAAACTTGATCAATCGCAATCGCTTATCATATGTATCTTGCAATCTCTATCGCTTATTGTGTGAATCTATATCGTTGCTGTGTATCAACCTATCGCTGTCGCCTATCGTTACCTGTGATATTTGTGTGAAGTTAGCACACATGACCTCGCTTCACGAGATAAAGCTCATATGGATAAAGCAAGGCGTTTTAGTCATATCAGCAGGCTTTCGTGGAAAAAGGCCATGTGGGGTCTGATGATTAGTTAAACTCTGTGGTGTTAATCAATCAAATCGAATCGCATAAATCGCGTATACCTCCATCGCTTGCACACAATAACTACCGATTATCGTAATTTGTTTACCATCGCCGTCGTTGTTGGTATTGTGTTATTCGTTTAATCACCTAATCGCTTAACGCTTATCGTGTATAGTCTACCGCTTATTCGTTCGTTGGTATTCGTTACAATCTGTGTGGTATTAGGACACATGACACCGCTTCACCAGACTAAACTAACCTGGTTAAACATAGTGTTTCGCCATGTCAGCAAACTCTCGTGGAAACATGCCATGTGGGTTTAAAGTGGAATCAAATCGAAAACGCGCTATTCGCTTATCGCTCGACGCCTACCCAGACATGACACATAAATGTTTTGTGTCAACAGGCTACTCGCGCACGCTGTTCTAGCTACGTTCGCAATACAACTCACCGGTTTAACCTGTTCGATTTTATACTCGGTCCGACTTCCTATCGATTGGGCCGAGTAAGCGCAAATTCTATCCGTGTCATATCGGCACACCTGACACCACCTCACGAAACAGAAGTAATATGGGCAAAGCATGGTGGATACGCCGCTGGTACTTCCTATATATAAGTGTTTTAAACATATTAACAAACTTTTGTACTGTTAAAACTTATTTTTATAAAATTTTGATTTAAAATCCGGTGGACAAGTGAAAATTCTCTCACGACGGGGAGATAAAATCGAATCAGCTTAACTCCATGTCCAAGAAAAGTTTCATAAGTTCCGTTTTCCTTAAAAGCTTTTACAACATCAAAACGAAATCCTTCTTAAGACACTGGTTCGACATCGACTTCAACTTGAACCCATACCATAGGAGAGTTTTCGTAACCTCAGTTTTCATCTTCGAATTCTTTAAAGTGTGTAAAGCCTAAACTTTCTTGTAACGTTGGTTAACGATCGACTCAGTTAAATCTACGTCATGAGAAACCTTTCAAGTTCCTTAAAATTTCAATCGCATCGAACTAATGAATTCCCGTGACACGAGGTACTTGGAACGCCAACTCGTGGGATACTACCTTTGTCTTTTACGACGCCTTCTTGCTATCGCAATCGATCTCTCTTATTCGAAGCACTCTCGTTTGTCAACACACGGTTAAATCACTCGCTGCATCGCTACTTATACTAGATCAACTCTCAAAAGTCTACCTACTGAATTAATTTCGGGACGAAATTTCCTAAAGTAGGGGAGACTGTAACAACCCGCACTTTCGTGCGTTGTTACTACTCGATATACTCGTTACGCCTTCCACCAGAGATTCGGATCATAAGGTAACTATATCGCATACATCGTTATTCGAAGGATAATCGCATATTTTCACTGTACATTATCACTATATCACATCGCAAACACTAACACTCATGATGGCATTGAGCGAGGACCTATTCTACCCTCCTCAGTGGCCGTGATGTGTCGAACGTAAACAATTAACGCTAACAAGGACTCTCGGGTGAGTGCTATAGCTCCAGTCGTCGTGACGATGATGACAATACGAGTGAGTGGTACCCCGTCAGTCATTGTGGCACAAAACACAATAACGTTCACGATGACCTCAAGAAAGGACCTAGACTACCCTCCTTGATGGCCGTGAAACGTCGCTAATAATCGCATACTCGAATCGAAAAACGATTGTTAATTATCGAAACTTTGGAATATGGATACGTAAATACGACCCCTAGTGGTATATATACATATATAATAATAATATAAACTAACAATAGAAAGCACGTACTCCAAAAACTATCGCAACGCTCGCAAAACGGAAAAGTTCACCGCTCCGGAGTGGCCATCCGGATGGACCGGCCATCCGAACGGATTGCCATCCGAACGGATAGGCCATCCGACCCAACCTCCCCATTTCTTCCCTGTTGCCTATAAATAGCATGTCACACCACTTGAACAGTGATGTGATAGCTCCCATTCGACCAAACACGCTTCAAGACCCTTTTCTCTCGATTCCTCGCGATTCCGGTAAGATTTCAACCTAAAACTAGTACTTCTATGATCTACACTCAATTCTACATCATTCTATCTTTCAAAACTCAATTTCTAACCGTGAAATCTACTGATTTGAGGTGTTTTAAGGTGATGTCACCAAAAGTTCATATGAACTTCAAAGTGTGACCTCATCCCACCATAAACAACTCAGATGTGGGTGAATTTCCACATGTTTTGATGACAAATCTCACCTAAATCTATGTATTTAACCAAGGAACCGTGCGATTTCGAGTTAACCACGAGAAACCGTCAAGAACGGCCAAATCTGAAGGAAAGGGGTGATTCCCGGCCATTAGAACGGGTCGGAACTGATGGAATTTCAAGTGTTAGTACGAAATTGCACTGTCCCAGTAAAAACCGCGTGTATTCCTTCCAAAAATACTTGAAAACAGTGATCAGAACGTTAAAACAGGTGTGTCATCCGAACGGATAACATGTCATCCGAACGGATGACAGCCATTTGACCCGTCAACATGTTATCCGATCGGATAGCATGTCATCCGACTGGATAACTGCCATCTGACCGGACCAACTCATCTGACCCATGATTGTCATCCGATCCATATGTCATCCGATCTATGTGTCATTCGATCGAATGAGCCCATCCGAACGGATGAGCACCATCCGACCAGATAACTGAATTTTCGATGATATTCTCGCATAACCGTACATCGTTTACTATATCCTTCAATGATTCAACGCAGACGCACTTGCAACCGATCCAATCAAGTTATATTCTCGCTAAATACGCACTGTGAGTATACTTGAACCCTTTTTGATCGCATTTTGGGTGTAACATACGTTTCTAACAAATCAAACTATCAAACGAATTATTCAATCAATCGAATTATCGCTTGCGAATAACTGTTATGCATAGATATACGTGATGCTAGTTGCATATGTGCTAGGGCTTATACTCGCGACGTCCCACCATGACTAGTATAGTACTATTGCGCCCGACGGGGTCTAGTTTGCCATCGCATATTCGAGCATCGAGGACTTAGTTGGTAGTATCAGCTTTGTGAGTGTATATGTCATGTGTTACGTTTATGCATGTGGAAATTCGCTACACTTTTTAATCTATTACGCGACATATCAAACCTGTATACTCGCCAATACTTTTGTATTGATAAATATTTTAACGTATGTTGCAGGGTAGATCGCAGACTATATCAAATCAAGCTAGGAAGTCTAGAAACTCAACTAAAATCTAGGTTGTCGGATTTGTATTGTTCGAGAGGACAAAGAAATCTGTGATAACTTATGTGATTGTATTATTTGTTAGTATAGGATAACGAATGTATTAAATATTATCGCAATATAGTTGTTATGGATTCTCCTGAGCAATCTGATTCGCCTAGTGCCGCGCCCCGATGATTCCGCCATCGGTTGGGGTGTGACAACCCCTCCTGTAAGTTCCAAGGCCCCTATTATATACAAAAATGCCACTGCATCAATCTCAGCCACAAACCACTAAGATCTTGTGGCTAAGAATCGTTCTCACCGTTCTCACACTTTGAGGGGTTCTCTCCTGATCCTGTTCCTATATATATATATATATATATATATATAGGTAGAGGTTCCTGTAAAAAAAGGTTTTTTTTTTGTGAGAAAGGTAAGAAACAATCTACACCATTAGATCTTTGATTTAATGGTTGAGATAATAATGGCAAAATTGTAAATAATGTTTACTATTAAAATATTAATTTTCTAGATTAAGTGTATATAGGTAAATTTAACATTTTTAAATTAAGAAACTAACATTAATGCACATGTAACTTCCCCCCGTCTTTTTTAAACGTCAATAACTTTTTATATGTGGTAACTTTAAAAAAAAGACATACACCATAATAACGAGCGTTTTTTATCTTTAATATGAGTACCTTATTGCTATACTTATATAGAGAAAAAAATATGTTTCGATCAGATGTTTAGTCAATGAATGGTGTTATATACTTACTGAATGGTGTTATATACTTGCTGAATGGTGTTTATAGAGATCTTTTAAAAAAATCCAGTTCCTATAATTAAGGTGGCGGTTATGGGATGTTTTTAATTAATTGAATTAATGATAAAATTACTTGTTTACCCTTTTGAATTAATTTAGATTTAGGACACATGTCATCTCCACAATATTTCTCACATTTCTCACACTTTTAACCTTTTTTATAATAACCTTACCCTATATATATATATATATATATATATATATATATGTATGTATGTATGTATGTATGTATGTATGTATGTATGTATGTATGTATGTATGTATGTATGTATGTATGTATGTATGTATGTATGTATGGGAGGGTTTTTTTGAGAACGCTAAATATTGCGAGAAGCTTGAGAACGAATGGAAAAAACAATCAAATTCATTTTTTTAAAATAAACCTCACTATAATTAATAAACAGCATTAGAAAAAGAATTTACTCTTTAAATAATTCATCTCACCTTTCAAAATCACTCATAATAAGTTTTTTACACATATGTAAATACAACAAAATTACACATGTGTAAATTTTATTTATTTACGAATACACATAAATTTAAACGTATAAATTTAATTTCTAATATTTTATTCGAATAATACTGATAAGTGTAAAAAGAAATTTTGAATTTGAATTGTTTTTTATCAAGTTCTTGTGGGTTTTTCATTTTTTTTCTCACGGTTCTCACAATATTTAGCTTTCTCATTTAAACCCTCCCCTATATATAGGTACGAGATTAGTAGAAAACGCCCTAAAGTGTGAGAACGGATCCTAGCCCAACGCGTGGCACACGACATAGTGAAGGGCGGAGGGGCTTTTTTGTCCTTTTATATTCTTTTTTTCAATTCGTCTCACAACACCGCTCCATTTTTTTGGCATTTAACAAATACATGCCGTTTTATTGTTTATTTTTGATCAGGAGCATAGTAAATATTTTGGCGTTTATGACGTCCCCAAATTCTATAAAATCATTTAGTAATTATAACTTCTTTTCCTCTATGGCGTTTCCCAAATTCATTAGGCCTTTTTGTAGATTTCCATAGTTCATATATGTTATCAAGGTAAATTTCTTTGCGTTCATGGCATTTTTAAATTCATTAGCAATTTAAAAGAGTACAGTTAAGACGAAATCAAACAAAAAACTAATAGTCTTCTATGGATAGTATTACATCAGAGATGTAACCATCGGTTTGTTTAGAACTCTCCTCAGACTCATCATCATCATCTTGTTCATTGGCGTATAACGCCATAATCTCGTCTCTTCTTTGTTGCATCCTATACTTGAATGAATTCACAATGCTGAATATAGCATCGTTCGAAGGTGCTAAATCACAGAGCTGTTCAATAAGATGTAGTTTATCTGTGTTCAGCACTTCGTCCATGTTGAAAGCTCACCCTCACTGTTCTTGATTGTTCATCCAGAATCCAACTAGTAACTTTCTGTAGATCAGTATCCATAATATCATCATCATCATCGTCTTCTGGAAATTTTCTCTTTAATCTTCTTATTACCGTTCGATTCCTCTCACAATCGTAGGCCACTGGGACCCCAGTGCTAGAATATCTCTCTGAACGGATTCATCCATACTAAGTATGGTCTTGTTTGTTTTGACTTTCACCCTTCTCCTGTTAGAGAACTTTTGCACGAAACGTCCCTCTGACCTCTCAAACCTCTATGCAATAACCTGTGCCATTTTTTTAAATTGTACGGCGTTTAATACAATGTCTGGCGTTTTTAGTGAAGATGTGGAGTGTGAAGATTTGGTTTAGCTGTTGTTCTTATATAATGAGCTTTTTTTAGCACCAGATAGATATTTATTTTTGGCGGTAAAAAAACATCAGTAATTTTTTTGATGTGTATTTTTTGTATCAATTGTTGTGCCATGTAGGATTCAGGCCTATAAAGTGACAGGCAATTATGGCGTTTTGAAAAGATAAATAAATTCAATTTCCCATTTAGGGGCTTTTAATATAACAAATGTTAGCAATGATGTTTCCATCTCTTCATTTTACTGTTTGAAGTTACTGTTTTGTTCAGTTTCATCTGTTAAGGCTGTAACACTTCCCATCTTTTCAGGGTTTGGCGTTTTGTTTTTTATCGTGTTTAGATAAAGATGGCACGTTGTTTTATACTTTGTTTTAATGGCGTTTAGTCAATTATTGTTGTTTTTAATAATACATTGTTTGGCATTTTTTTGGCGTTTTATATAGTAACAACATGCTTTGCTAGCATCCGTTATCACAGTTTTCATACTATTAGGCGTTTTGGTGTTTATTGTTTTTGGTTTTTTATAATCAATTTTTTAAAAGATATAATGTATTTTATTAGTAGAGAATTATATAACAAACAACATAGCATTAGATGACAAACAATAGAAAATGAAAAAAATGCTAATCTAATTTCTCATCCAAATCTTCACTGTCACCAGCCTATTCTTCTTGAATTTGTGTTGGTGTTTTGAACCTTTTAATACCTTAGCTAGATGCCAATTTTCCTACATAACGTCCGTCTTTAGACGAAGCTTATTAGTGGCATCTTGTATTTTGGTGTGATATATTCTTGTTTGGTGACATGTGGTTGAAGATTAACGCCTGCTTGGATGCTATTAAAATAATGGAGTCTAAAATAGCATTTACACTGGTATCGATCCCTTCATGCCATCAATATATCCATCAAGAACAAAGCTCACATGATGACATATCACTGTCACCAGTCTCTTTTTCTTGAATATTTGTCCATCTGATTCAACAAAAGCTTATAGAGATACCCACCTCAGAGAAGAATCCATTCAGTGAAACTTCATACATAACAATACTTGGCGTTTTTGGTAAAAGATGATTTTTCGAATGATGAATTGAAGTGATTATGGAAGCGATATATAACGTCGTTTATATAATGATGTTATTGGCGTGTAATATAGGAGGGAATTTCTTCTAATAAATGTTAATTAAATTTCAGTTACTGTGTTGTTTCTTCTTCCTGTAATCCCCAACGCGTTTTATCACTAATCTTTGGTGTTTTGTATTAATGGCAGTTTATTTGTTTTAAATGGCGTGTTATCATTTTAGTTGGCGTTTTGAATTTGAGCAGTAAAAGACCTTTTTACCCTGAATGAAGCGTGTCCACTTAATAAAATTGGTGTTATTTACGAAAACGCCACAGCGCCAATCTAGTCCATAGATTGTTTTGATCTGACGATCCATAATCGTTCTCACTGTTCTCACACTTTTCACCGTTTTCCCTAAATCCTGACCCTATATATATATATAATCCTATAAAAATATTCAATTGTTAAATTTGTACTTAAGTATTTGACTTTATGTATGAGATGAGTTTCTGATTATGTTTCTTGCATTGTAAAGTTTAAAGCGTAACTGTAACCACATAATTCCATGAAAAGTGATAATTGATACCCAAAAAACCATGTGAGCATCATTACCATTGAGAATCATTTGAGCATGATTACCAATGAGAAACACCGACCGTCTAATCAATAAAAGGCTGACTGTTGTGAAATAACTAAATGTCACATCAGCTCGTTAATAGGCAAAACACCACCCCAACTAATTATTTGGGGTGCCAATGACTAAGTGACCCTTTAGGCACTAACAATGACTAAGTGCGCCTTTGGGCACTAACACGTTAACTAGGAAATGGACTTTTGTTGTGGGGCTATCACCTTTTCCAACAAATCCTATGTCTTGCCCTTTTTTAATTTCGTTTTAGTTATTGGTATTAGATGTTTAGTTATTCTACTACACCTGGTTATTGAATTTTTAGTTATTGCTTATATTCATACGTAACGGTGATATAACAATTATTTAGTTATTCTAAACACATATTGTTTTGGTCAAAAATCACACAAGGATAATGCAAACAAATCCGATTTTATGAGGTGTGATGCTTGGTTAAATGATCAAATGTATGAACAATGAGTGAATGAAGTGAATGATGAACACAAGGATTTATACGAGGAAAAAGCCCTTGATAAATGAATGATCTCCGGCATAAAAAACCTCGGATAGTGAAAACTATCACTATCAAGTATATTAAACAAACAAGTTTACAACTTCAGAAATATTGAGCTTGACACAATGATTTCTAGTGTGTGTGTATTCGATAGTTGGCAGCAGAAATGATGTGTGTTCACCGGAGTGCAAGTGGTTTCTAAAAATAAGCTCAATACCTCTCTTATCCTAGCTAAAAATATCCTAACTAACTATCCGAAAAAATAGCCATTCACCTACGATCACCACTAATGCTCATCAGCCTGTGCACATGTTGAAAATAAAGAGCATATTCCCCTAGAATCCCGGATGGAATAAGTCCTCTGCGAAACATACCTGCAAAACAAGCCAAAAGGTGATGGAAACAATTGTTAGTTCAGAGTAATAATGAGGATCCTGGATCCTTATTGTCGCAGCGTCTCCTGAGATCCTTAATTCAAACTGAACTGAGGATCCATGATCCAAGCTATACTTGAGAATCCGTGATCCATAACCTATAAAATTCTATCCCTAACAATTGCCCCCAAACATGACTAGTTGATATCCAATTAGATAGTCATGTTTGAACGATTTCCAGACTAACCGTTGCTAAAAGATATAGCCGTTACAGGCTGATGTCAGCGACAGTCATCCCTGCAATAAACAATCATTATAAGTAGGATTAGAGATAAGGATGGAAATTGCATTTAAATTCGAGACTTCTCTCCTTTAAATCCTCATCCGAAGATCCAAGCAGGTATTCTCTCCTCCCTTTTCTTTGATCTTCTCTTCTCTGATCCTCTGTTCTTCAAAATCGATGGCGAAGATGACCCTTCGATCCTCACCTGCCAAAAATCCTGATCACAATAGCCCATTGAAGGGTCAGGGTCTCACAAAAAAACCCTTCAATGGAGCTTTGTCGATTCACTGATCCTGAAGTTAATCAGTTCCGATTCTGCTTTCCTGATGTCACCATCTTCTGGCCCTTTGATTCTTCCACCAAAAGTGATTGTGTATCGGACACATGGATCACCATTCCTGCTGCTCCCTTCCAGATAGGGTTCACCTATCCCTTCCCTGCTTTGACACAAAACTTCTTCACACTTACCGGCCTGTGCTACATCCAAGCCATGCCGATGGTGTGGAGGGTTTTATTAACACTCGAGCACATAATAGAGCAAGAAGGCATAGACATAGGAATGTTTGAACTGAGCAAACTTTACAATCTTGTGAGCCATGGATCCGATCGATATCTTTTCAAGTCCAAACCCCAGAAATCTCACCCGATCTTGAAAACCACCAAAAACGACACCAACTGGAGGAATCAATTCTTTTTTGTAAGAAGGGATTCTGTTCCAGACGGGAATCAACTTCCCAAAAAGTGGGACACTAATGGTAGGATATAGGATCCTTAGACTAGGATAGACGGTAAGAACTTTTCTTTTCTGTTGAGGATAACTGATCCTTTCTTTTTGTCTTTGCGGCTATAACTTTGTCACATATTCAAGAATCACCTGCCACCTAGGAGAGAATTGATGCTTTTTGGAAGCTTGACCCTGTAATTAGAACCTACCCACCAAAATCAAAGGATCCAGTAGAGGTTTCATCAACTTGCTACACCATGTCAAGTAACTATTCACATATGTATATATATAAATGTTTGATAAAAATATGAATACTTATCTATTTGTTATGTTTGTAGGCGCCGGAAAATCCTCAAAGTCTGCTTCCAGGTTTAGCGTGAGTGATCTTCAAGAGTATACCTCTTCAAGGTCTCTCAAAAAGGAGCTGGCTGCAAGCCCAAGCATCCTGAATCCTAAGAGCATGAGCACAAGGGGCAAGGGTGCCAAGAAGAGAAAGACTGCTGAGCCCACTAAAGGCCTCCCTCTCATAGAACGTCAGCTTCAGGAATACGTTTCCGAGGTAAGGATCCTATATCCTTAAACCTGAGCTTTCTCTTCTGAGGATAAAGGATCCTGACTGTTTACTTTCTTTGTGCAGAAATGTGCTGAGGTTTGGATCCTCCTTGATCAACATCTGGCAGAAGCTGAGCAGAAAAAATTGGACTTCCAACATATGTTCCTTGCCAAGGATAAGAAGATCTCTTCCCTTGAAAAAGAGATAAACCTGCTGCAGAAGGAACTGCTCCTGGCTCAGATCACAGCCCAGCAAGAGAAGGCAGAAGTCATGGATGGGGCTAAGCTTTCCGTACTATCGCCATGTTGAAGATCAAGCTGCAAATGGCTAAGGAGGCTGAGGATCCTGCATTTGACAGGTCTGAATGGTACCAAGAGGCTTGGAAGTAGAGGCTGGCTGAGGTTGATGATGAGGATGAATCCGAGGGGGCAGCAGCTGGTGAAGTCGAGGCAGTAGGATGAAGGATCCTGAGGTGGTAACTGGTGGTGATGGCAAAGGTGATGGTGAGAAGGTGGTGGAGGCAACGAAGGTGTAAGCTACATCAATGGGCGATGATGGATATTTCTAGACGCGGTTGGAGCCCATTTTTTTGTTTGGCAGTGGTGTTTCTATTTCAAACAATTATGGTCTGTAACTAAACAATAGTTTTTAGGTTTAAGGATCATGGATCCTTGGGACAATAGGGGGTAGCAAAGGTGGATGGGTGCTTCTGTTTGTGGAGGATGAAGCCTTTGATGCCCCTCGCCTTTTAATTTCCAAAGAATCCAAGTTAGGTTCCTGTATCCTTAACACTTAAAACTGAAACAATCAAAAGATAAGACTTTGTAGAAGGTTAGGATCCTGGATCCTTAACTGTTCAGCTCTGGAAACCTGAAATATGAGATAACTTGGGACTAAGCCAATTGTAAAAGAAGATGTTAGTATCTGGGGACAAGCCCAACAATCTGGGGACAAGCCCAATAAACTGGGGACAAGCACAAAAACTAGGTACAATCCCAAAAACTGGGGACAAGCCCAAAGGATCTTGTGTATACTGGAGTATGGCCCATACTGGCGACTATCCAAACTTAGTGACTTGAAGATGCCAAAACCTTGGCTAACGTGAAAACGTTAGAAACCTTAGGAACGGATGTATGGTACATCTACCATTATACTTAGGATCCTAAATACAGCCAGTACAATGAAATTGTCAGCCCCTAAAGTGGGTACTGGTCCCATTGCCTTTAACTGCACTAGGATAATCGTGCGCAACTGGCGAAGGTGTAAGAACCTGATTCGTAGAAGGTAGTTGATACCTTAAACTGGGGACAAGCCCAAAAACTGGGGACAAGCCCAAAAACTTAGGGGATTTTAGTGGATACTTGATCCTTTGTCAATGATGCACCAACTTCTGCAAAACTTTGAATTTAGTGAAGAAGGATAAAGGATCTAGGATCCTTCTCCTTATAATCAAATAAATTAAAAGATTAGACAAATTAAAATCAAATCATTACCAGAATGAGGATCTTATACTCTCTATGGATCCTTAGTGTATTAGATATAAAGATGGCCAAGGATCCTGGATCCTTCTTACATGAAGTATCTCTTCAAATGGACAACATTCCAAGCTCTTGGTAACAAATCACCTTCCCTTTCCTGCCTCAACTTCAATAAGATAGGGGCCTTCCCACTTTGGTGCTAACTTGCCATCAACAGGATTTGTGGTATTTTGGAATGCTTTCCTCAACACCATGTCACCAACCTTAAACTTTCTGATCCTGACGTTATTGTTATAATCTTCATCCATCCTTTGTTTATAACTATCCAATCTTATCCTTGCCAAATCCCTGAGTTCTTCTATGGTATCCAAATCTTGAACTAAGTTTTTAGCATTTCCTTCAGGATCAAGGATGCTTGTTCTTGCAATAGGGACTACCATCTGTGTTGGGATCACTGATTCAGCTCCAAACACTAAGGAAAATGGAGTCTGGCCAGTAGCATTCTTGGGAGTTGTTCTATCAGCCCATAACACATAAGGTAGCTCTTCTGCCCATTTTCCCTTCTTAGATCCAAGCTTCTTCTTCAAATTGTTGATGATGATCTTGTTAGATGATTCTGCTTGACCATTAGCTTGTGGGTGGACTGGTGTTGATGTTATCATCTTAATCCCCCAGCTGTCACAAAAGTTAGTAGTTCTATTCCCAATAAATTGGGATCCATTATCACAAACAATTTCAGAAGGAATGCCAAATCTAGTAATAATGTTTCTTTTAATAAAGGATACACTTCCTTTTCTCTGACTTGTGCAAAGTCTTCAGCTTCTATCCACTTGGAAAAGTAATCAGTCATGGCAAGCATAAACACTTTTCCTCCTGGTGCTCTGGGAAGTTTGCCAACTATATCCATTCCCCATCTCATGAATGGCTAAGAAGAGGATATAGGATGCAGGAGTTGCGCTGGTTGATGAAGGATATTGCTATGTCTTTGATAAGCATCACACTTCTTTGCATAATCCACAACATCCTTCTTCATAGTAGGCCAATAGTATCCCGTTCTAAGGATCCTTGAGAATAGTGCTCTGCCCCCAGTGTGGTTTCCACAATCTCCTTCATGACAATCGTTCAGGACTTCTTGGATTTATGGATCCTCGATGCACCTTAGGTATGGACCTGCAAGAGATCGTTTATATAACATGTTATTTAATATTGTCAATTGAGATACCTTGACTTTGAAAGCTCTGGGATTTTCTCCTGTAGGAATCTCTCCATGTTGTATATATCTCATGATTGGAAGGATCCAGGATCCTGAATATGACTGTGCACCATCAATAGGTATGATTATAGAATCCTCCACTATTTCCATAGTTGTATGATCCTCAATAGCAGGATTCAAGATATTAATAATGGGAATTTTAATATCCTCTGGAATCTTCAATGATGATCCAAGGTTGGCTAAAGCATCAACTTCTGCATTTTCTTCCCTGGGTACCTGTACAAAACTAAAAGAAGCAAAAGAGTCTGCCAATTTCTTGACTATCTCTAGGTATTTGATTAGTCTTTCACCTTTAACAGCATAAGAACCGTTAAAGTGATTAGTAATTAACAATGAATCTACATGTACCTCAAGATACCTGATCCTCATGTGCTTAGCAATTTGCAAACCAACTATTAAGGCTTCATACTCAGCCTCATTATTAGTAGTTTGAAACTCATAAGCAATTGAGTGGGGTATTATGTCCCCCTGTGGCGATTTTAGTAGTATGCCTTGTCCAGTTCCTTTGACATTTGAAGCCCCATCTGTGAAGAGTATCCAAGGATCCTTAGTCTCTTCAAGCTGTTGAACTTCCAATTCAGCTTCCCTTTGTAGATCACTACTGAAATCAGCCACAAAGTTAGCTAAGGCTTGGGATTTAATGGCAGTTCTTGGTTTATATCTGATATCATAAGCACTAAGTTTTACTGCCCATTTTGCCATCCTTCCTGACATTTCAGGTTTCCTGAGAACATTCTTAATTGGAAAGTTAGTCTTAACAATAATAGCACGAGTTTCAAAATAATGGCGTAACTTAGGTGATGCCATGATTAAAGCAAGGATAAGTTTTTCTAAATGTGAATACCTGGATTCAGCATCAAGCCAACTTTTACTTACATAATACACTAGATGTTGGGTACCTTCATGATCCTTTGCAAGGACTGCACTTACCGCCTTAGATGAAACTGCCATGTATAAGGATAATATATCCCCCTTTTCTGGTTTCATTAAGGCTGGAGCTGAGGATAGGTAATCCTTAAGGGTCTTGAGAGCATTCTCATGCTTTTCAGTCCATTCAAATTTCTTGTTCTTTCTCAGAATGTCATAGAATTCCTTGCATTTCTCTGATGACTTTGAGATGAACATGTTCAAGGCTGTGATCCTTCCTGTCAATCTTTGCACATCCTTGGCATTAGCATGAGACTTAATATTCACAATTGCCTTGATTTGCTCTGGACTTGCCTCTATCCCTCTTTTTGTCACCATGTAACCTAGGAACTTGCCAGCTTTTACACCAAAGTGGCACTTGGAAGGGTTCAATTTCATAGTGAATTTATCAAGGATATCAAATGCTTCTTCCAAATCTCTAAGGTGATCCTTAGCTCACTTGGACTTAACCACCATGTCATCTATATAGACTTCCATCGTGTGTCCAATTTGTTCTTTAAACATCATATTGACTAGCCTTTGGTAGGTAGCACCTGCATTTCTTAGTCCAAATGGCATAACAATATAACAATAGATACTAGTAGGGGTCATAAAGGCTCTATCCTCTTGATCAGATGGTTCCATGTGAATTTGTTGAAATCCTGATGAAGCATCCATGAAAGTCAACAACCCATGACCCGCGGTAGCATCCACCATGGAGTCAATGTGGGGTAATGGGAAAGGATCCTTGGGACATGCCTTGTTTAAATCAGTGAAATTGACACATACCCTCCACTTTCCATTTTTCTTTTGAAAAACAACCACATTGGCTAACCATTTTGGATACTTAACCTCTCTAATCATACCTGCTCTGAGCAGTTTATCTACCTCCTCCTGGATGATGGCATTCCTCTCAGGTGCAAACTTTCTCCTCTTTTGATGTGTGGGTTTGAATGACCTGTCAATGCCAAGTTTATGAGTAATAATATCTTTAGAAATACCTGTCATATCCTCATGCTTCCAGGCAAAAGTAGCTTTTCTTCTCTTTAGGAAGGATACTAGATCCTGTTCAACATTGTTGAGGATCCCGGATCCTATGAAAAATTTGGATTCAGGATCCTGAGGATCCATCAGGATATCTTTCACATCTTGTTCTCTTGCCTCCAGGACATCTCTTGTAGGATACTTTAATTGCTATTGCTCCCTGGGTCTTGAGGCTGGCTTCATGGACGAAGTGTAACAATTCTTGTCTTCTTGTTGGTAACTTTCTATCTTCACCACACCCCATGGAGTGGGGAGTTTCACACATTGATGATACGTAGATGGAACTGCTTTCATGTCATATATCCATGGCCTGCCAAGGATAACATTCCAACAGGATAAGCAATCTATAATACAAATTTTTTGAAAAGAATTAACTCCCTCTATGTAAATGGGAAGTTTAATGTCCCCCAATGTGTTCTTGGTTTCCCCCCTAAATCCCACAAGAACTGATGATCTTGGGATAATTTTTGATTCAGGGATGTTCATCTTCTTAAGGACATCAAGTTGAATGATGTTCACTGAGCTTCCTCCATCTATCATAATCCTGCGAACAAAATGACTAGAAATAAACAATGTAATAACAAGACCATCATGATGAAGATCCTGAATATCCACGCGATTATCCTCATCAAAGGATATAACTTTCTCCTGTGTAAGGATTGAGGTTCGAATGGGCCTATCCCCGTTCTCAATCTTTGTCTCTTTAGCATGCCTCTTGGCTGCTGAAAAGGAAGTTCCACATATATCTGATCCACCAGAAATGAAGTTGATAATTTGTGCATCAGCTGGAGGAGCAGGAGCTCTTTCTGGAATCTTTTCAGGATCCTGGATCCTTGACTTTTTCCTTCCAAATAGCTCCTTCAAATGCCCTTTGCTTAATAAGTAACCAATTTCTTTCCTGAGTGCTATGCATTCATCAGTGAGATGACCGAAATCTTCATGATAGGCACACCATTTGGATTTATCTTTTGTAGCAGCTAGCTTATCACTCTTTCTGGGACATCTTACTTTCTCACCTAAGTTCTGCATTGCAATGATTAGTTCATTATTATCAATAGCAAAGCAATATTCAGAAATGGGTGGATAATCTTCATCATCCTCTTCTTGCTCCACAGCATGCACATTTTGATTATCAGACTTGTTATATGATTTGGATTTGTTGTTCCTGAAGTAGGATCCTTGCTTTTCCTGCTTTGAGGAACCTGACAGTCTTTCTTGGATCCTTTTATCATCCTCTAAATGGATGAATCTAAGGGCCCGGGTTCTTACTTCATCAAAATTCCTACAAGGGGTCATGACAAGATCATCATAGAATTGTGAATCCTTAAGTAAACCCATTTTGAAAGCTTCTACAGCCGTAAAAATATCCAAATTAGGAATCTCTAAGGATTCTCTACTGAATTTAGTGATATAATCTCTAAGTGATTCATTTTGACCTTGTGTTACCCTATATAGATCACTAGTTAAACGTTCAAATCTCCTACTGCATGAGAATTGGCTATTAAACAAATTAACTAGATTAGCAAATGAAGTAATAGAGTAAGGGGGAGACTTAGCAGCCATTTAAGAGCTGATCCTATCAGTGTGGATCTGAAACCCTTGCATAGACATACTTCTTTTAACCTTGCATGAATGGGATTGATCTCCATTCTTTCTCTGTACTGAGCTACATGCTCTTCTGGATCAGTTGAGCCATTATACATCTTCATGTTTGGTGTCTGAAACCTCTTCGGTATCTCTGCATCACAAATAGGTGGTGCAAAACGAGATATCCTGTGACTCCCATCTGGAATTTCAGGAATGGGCTTAACCACTCCTGGAACGCTGAATATCATATCCTTAAGTTTTTGCAGTTCCCTAGCCATAGCTTGGTTGATTCCTGTATCCTGCACAAAGCCGTGGTTAGCATTATAAGAAGTATTCAAAGTATTACCTTTTGATGGATTCAAGGTTGGGATTCCTGATGTGAATCTATATTAGTGTGATTCTAGCATGACTGAGGGACCAGACGAAGCAATAGTTTGCATAGGTATGAGGTCTCCCAAGTGAATCTATGAACTTCTGGGTTGTGCACTCCTTAAGGATCCTTGATCCTGAAAGATGTTGGATCCTTGATACACCGAAGCTGGGGGTCTTGGAGGATTATCCATGGATCCGCGAACCTGAGATGAGGATCCCTGAACCTAAGATGAGGATCCTTGAACCTCAAATGAGGATCCTGGATACTGAGAGTAGGATCCTTGAACCGTTTGCGTCCCCATGTATCCTCCTGAACTAGAGAAGGATCCTTGATACTGGAAGGAGGATCCTTGAGGCTGAAGAGAGGATCCTGAAGGCTGAAAGTAGGATCCTTGAGCCTGTATCATTGCCGATGATCCATAACGCATACTCGATGATCCTCCCTGATGCTGGAATCTGATGCTGTAGAATGCTGGACAGTTGTTGTCAGAGTGCCGAAATCCAGTGATCTAGGCAGCAATGGGGAGTGATCCTCCGCTGATCATTTTAATTTCTTGATCTCGTCAATTTCTCGAAGGATCCTGTCATTGGTTTTGTCCTGCTGTTGCATGTAACCCTTCATCTGCAAAATCAAAGAATAAACATCATTGTTAGTAGGACCAGAAGTAGCAGGAGTAGTTGATTTTGAGAAAACGGGGGTTGGCTTCTTCACAGCATTCTCAGCATTCTTCTGGGATCCAGAAGGAACAGGAGGCAAAGGTGGAATGCCCTATGAAGAGGTGATCGCCGGCATGGAGCTTGAAGTGTTCTTCACGTGAGAAGCCATGTAGTTGAAGGTGATGAACAGAAATGAATGAGATGAACAAAATTTTTCAAGAATGAAGCCCCGATTGCCCCACGGTGGGCGCCAAACTGTTTTGGTCAAAAATCACACAAGGATAATGCAACCAAATCCGATTTTTGAGGTGTGATGCGTGGTTAAATGATCAAATGTATGAACAATGAGTGAATGAAGTGAATGATGAAGACAGGGATTTATACGAGGAAAAAACCCTTGATCAATAAATGATCTCCGACATAAAAAACCTCGGATAGTGAAAACTATCACTATAAAGTATATTAAACAAACAAGTTTACAACTTCGGAAATATTGAGCTTGATACAATGATTTCTAGTGTGTGTATTCGAGAGTTGGCAACAGAAATGATGTGTGTTCACCGGAGTGCAAGTGGTTTCTAAAAATAAGCTCAATACCCCTCTTATCCTAGCTAAAAATATCCTAACTAACTATCCGAAAAAACAGCCATTCACCCATGATCACCACTAACGGTCATCAGCCTGTGCACATGTTGAAAATAAAGAGCATATTCCCCTGGAATCTCGGATGGAATAAGTCCTCTTCGAAACATACCTGCAAAACAAGCCAAAAGGTGATGGAAACAATTGTTAGTTCAGAGTAATAATGAGGATCCTGGATCCTTATTCTCGCAGCGTCTCCTGAGGATCCTTAATTCAAACTGAACTGAAGATCCGTGATCCAAGCTATACTTGAGGATCCGTGATCCATAAGCTATAAAATTCTATCCCTAACACATATATAGGCTAAGATATACTTTTACGATTACTTATTAGACTAAGGGTGCTAACGCCCAACTCATTGCAAAACTAGATGAAGTTTTATTAAATGTATATAACACTTTTACATTTACATATTTATCTATACTTTGCATAAAAGGAGAAAACCAAGTGACATAAGAAAAGCTGAGGTGGCAGCCATAGAGGCTGTCCAACAATGCTTTTCTTATGTCATTATTGTATCATAAATCTTAATTTAAAATACATTTAATTCAAACATATGCCCTTCATTTAAAAGTTAAAGTCTACACTTCATTCAAAATTAAAACCTCTGCTCTTCAGACTTTCTTCAAACCTCTGCTCTTCATAAGAAAAGCAGACCATTGGCCAGATTCAAAATTCTGGCTCCAAATTCAAAATTCAAACCATATATTCGAACCCTATAAATAACATATATGAATCTAGCTCAACATTCAAATTTCAATTCATCTCTCTCACTCATATTTGCGAGCATATCTCTCTCTCTCTCAAATGCATAGCTCTCATGATTCAGCCAGTTAATCTTCGATTATAGTTCTTTGTTCGAACATTTGTTGATTCGGTTTACACATTATCATTCCAATATCATTGTTCCAACATCGTCGTATCAATAAAGCTCTTTTTCACACATCAACGTTTCAAAATCGATGTTTCAACATCGTGAAAAGTTGCATGTTCTACCTTCTATAATGGGAGAGTTGCATTGTTCCAACATCGTTAAATACCAATGAAGCATTTTCTTATGTCAATTAGTTTACTCTTTTATTGAAAGTATAGATTGTTACAACATCGTGAAAAGTTATATGTGTTACCTTCTTTGATGGGAGAGTTGCATTTTAGGTTTGTGGCTTCTTTTTATTAAATGTAGTTATACTAATTTAATTTGATGTGTGAAGAAACAAGTGTAGATAATGTTGATAGTTTTTATTAACAGTCACATTTTAGAGTATGTTAATATCCATATTGATAATATTAAAATAAATGCATATACATAGAAAGATATAAATGCAAAAACTATTACACACTATAGTTAACACTTGCAAGGATTTCGTAGACTCTCGCCTTTCTCCATGTGATTTCGTTCTCTCTTTTGTTTTTCAGATCAGTTAGCATGTCGCAGATTTTCTGATCCTCTTTTAGTAGTTGTGACAGAAACTCTTCTGCATTCTTCTGGAAATCTGATGGAGGAGAGTGGAGGATTTCATCAAGTAATGCTATGTTGTTCCAGGTTTTGTTGTAATTATTGTCACTGATTATGCCGACTTTTCTGTTTAGTTCTTCATCTGATCTTTTTTCTTTGAGTGACCAGATCGAGAATTGTGTTTTAACATCGCTGGTCTCTGACCAGTGGTAGAAGCATCTGTTTGCCATCTATATTTTTGTTGGATTTAGTGATTTTGATGTGTTTTTGACAGACAGTGATCTATAAGAGGTTAATTGTAATTAGGATAGACTGTTTTTTTCTTTGAAGCTTTAAAATTTGTCCCTTGGGTTTCTTGATATTTAATTTTATAGTTTCTCCATAAAAGCTGGGGTTTGAAAAAGTTTTTGCATTAAAAGGCTGCTGTTTTGAAATATAAATTTATATGTTTATATTAAATCTACACGTTTTGCTTGGTTAGATTATTAAATGTACAATGAGTATAAATCTGATCTATTGGGCTGTTAAATATTTCACTATATAAACACATTGCCACTTCACCTGTGTTTCATCTCGTTTTGCTATGAAGATATCATTCTTTCACATCACTTGAGTAATATATAAGTTAAAATAGCGTCATACACTTCTGCAGAGTCTGATGATTTAAAGCAGCGCTTTATCAGGAAAATTGAGGAAAAAGGTGTATGAGGATAGGGCTACTCTTCAAGAGCTGAAGAGATGTTTTGATGGACTGCATGTTGGTCTATTCACGAGAGAGCAGGTTTCCAGAAACCTGATGCGGATGCCTTCAACTTCTGTTCGTGACCTTTGTGGTGTCGGTAATACAGAGTGCGGTGATAGAGACGTGGAGTTCATGGCGATGCTCAAAGATATACATCGAGAGGTTCAGCAATTGATGGAGTTGAAGCTAAAATTTTTTATTCTTGCTGTTATTGTTAGATTTGAAAGTTTCATTGTTCAGTATGTTATGTAATTGTTGTTATTTTAATGTCATGAATAAATGAATAATTTTTAATCCGATTAATCTTTGCTGTATTTTGTACTAACCTTATCATTTGTGATTTTAAACAATTATATATATGTCACACCCTGACTTTTGCAGAAGCGTGATTATGGTGTGACTTTCTTAATACCATTGCATTCAATCATAACAACAACTATATGATAAAACCATAGATTTGTCATCCATTAAAAGATTTTAAAACATAACAACATTGTTTAAAACATAGACTTTAAATTCAAGTTTTACAAACCATACAAATTGTTTATGAGTTGACTAAGGACTTGTCAAAAGATATTAGATGTAACTAAGGTTTGGAAGACGTGTCTCGTCCAGGAACAAGACACACTGACCAATCCCAAAGACCATGGATGACATCTTTATTCCTATTGTAGCATAAAACTTCCAACGCCCACCAGATCCACTTACTAATTCCCTGAAATACATGTAGTTTGAAAACATCAACAAAAGTTGAGTGAGTTCATGTGTTTAGTATGTGTGCACGAATCATCCTTGAAAACCTTTGTGTGTATGTATGTATGTACTTATAAACTGGTATGAAGCAACAAGGAAAAACATATCAATTAATGTGTAGCTAATACATTAATATATGTGACATGGCATAGGAAGCACTCAACCATGTAAGCGTATTTTGTACCGGCCCCTCCGGCGGAACGACATAGTCACCACATGCGGCCAACTCGCAGGCCCATAGGTGGGGCTCGCAACACCCAATAAATCCATCACTCATGCCCCTCGGTCCTTATACACGGATTAATGGTCTTAGGTTAATCGCCTACCCATTCACGTGATCTAGCAGTACCTTTCCTTAGCTAATCATACCATTGTAATTGTTTGTAAGCAGTATGTAACATGTATTTCACCCCTGAAGTTATAAAACTGAAAACAGTAAGAGAAAAGGGGGATATGAACTCACAGTTTTGCGTTCCTGGTATCCGATGTAACTCAAAGCTTCCTCTAGAACGCACGACTACCTACATGTGTACTACGGTCCATTAGACGAGCGGGTCGTGCCTTGACTTGGTAATGATTAGTGTCTTTGAGTTATGTTTTCAAAGTGTCTTCATTAATATTCCAAGTGTACAATTATTTGTTAAAATAATTAATATTTTAACTTAATACTTCTCAAGTATTTAAGCATGTATATCCTTCCCAAGGATGGGTATACTTGTATTCTTGTATAACTTGCCATCTATTGGCGTCGTATTCCGGTGTGGATTTATAGGTACGAGGATACGTATCTTCTTGTAATAGTTAAGTATTCTTATATTTAATTTTGCGTTAGATTTTCCGGAATATTATTTCGAATAAAAGTCCACTAATATATATTTCCCAAAATATATATATTTAAGAGTTATTACTTAGAAAAATTACTTATAATTTTTCCTTTCGGCAAAAATATTTGTAGTTCCAAAATAATATATTTTCAAGTCTTACTTAGAAAATATTTATAAACTTATTTTGTCTAAAAATAATGTATTTCAAGTTTACCCAAGAAAATATATATTTTTCTCAAAAATAATATATTTTCTCCTTGTCAAAAATACGATATAACTTGGTAACATTCATAAAATCATATTTTCATTTCTTGCTTCCAAAATATTATTTACCAAAAATATATTCTTAAGGGTATTTTCCGGAATATTTTTGTAAGTTACATTCTTTCGTTCGGTTTTACAATATTATGCGTGTAACTTGTGTATTTATTCCTTGGGATTTTTGGTAATATTTTGAATTGTAATTTCATGGTATAAGTTAAGTTAATTTATTTCAAATCCTAAAATAATATAACTAATACACAAAGTATGCAAATAATCACACACATGTGTCTTCTAAATATATATACCTTTCAACTACATATTTAGTATTTTTTTTTTATTTACAAAAACCAACCTCCTATATTTGTATTTTTGTTACAAAAATTATGGTAAAGTTTATATTGAAAACCATAGTTAAAATACACTAGTAAATATTTGTTAGAAAATATTTTTCTAAGTGTTTATATTTTTAGAAAATTTTGCCTTAGTTTCCCCTAAAAATGGAGGTGTCCATGCTATCAAAGCACATCATTTTCTTTTTAAAATCATCACAAACAATCAACAACTTAACCAACACTTACCAAGTGCCAAAACAATGCTATTTACATAACAACATGAACTTAAACTTTCATAAAGACTTGTAGTAACTTGGTAGTGTGCTTAGTAGGTTTAGTTACCCTTTGAAATGTATTTACTTCTTTAAAAACTTCATCTTTAAAGAAGTTGGGTGTTTACAACTTCCAAACACATTTTCTAAAAATGCTTCTTTATGTAATATTTTTGTTACACAAAAGTGTTTCTACACTTGTTTAACCCTTAAAAATAGTAGTTGTTTATGTAAGAACCAATTCTAGGTAAATCTTGTTATTTAACTTAGTTTCTTGAGAAAACTATTTTGGAAATGACTTACAAGACTTGTATTGTGTTTAAATCATTATCACATATGAAAACAACTTTTATTATTCAAGTTCTTGCCTACATAAAGTATGATCATCTTGGTCTTCCACAAGATCATCATCTTAACTTACTAGATCATGTGTTTAATCATAATCTAGTAGGTTTCTTATGATGTCTAACATCATAAACACAAAAATCAACCATCAAGAAGCAAAACAATACTTAAACAACATAGTTCATCAAGATTATTTCATATATCAAGCTTATGTTCATGTTTCATGATTATGTTCTTTAGTGTTCTTCAAGTTATTCATCATGTAACATCTTTTAACCACTCAATATAGATGTAAAATGAAGAGTAGAAGATCTTACTACTAGCTCAATGCTAGGGATGATCAAGTGTAGAAATGAAGTGGATAAAAGCGAACGGTGAAGGTCCTTCAACTTCCGAAGGATCCAAGCTTCCTAATTTAGCTTCTTACACCTCTAGATCACCTTGGAATGCATGGAAGAAAGTTGAAAATGGAGGTAGGGTGGTGGTGAGGTGTGGCAGTGAGGTGTGGGTAGGAGAAGGAAGAAGATGGTGTTGGTGATCTTGTGTGGAAATGAGAGTTATGGACTAATGGCTTTACTTATAATCTTCGACCATTTTATTATCCATTGTATAATATGTTCTCAAAGTACAATACAAGATCTCTACCAATCCAAATGAGATCAAGGAAAATCAAGGGTGGGGTCACCCTTGCTGACCGTCCACCATGGGGGGGGGGGGGGTATTGGTTGGGTTGTAATGGATGGTTAAGCATATTAGTTGAAATCTAAGTGTAGTGTTTAATGTTTAAGTTAGTATGGTGTTATATAGTGTGTTAGGGTGTTCGGGGCTCATAACTAGCTCAGAAATATTAAAACAATGCTTCTAGTATAATTTTGATGTTTCGGGTAGTGTCCGGTTGTTCGGTTAGATATCGGTTCGTTAAAGTGTCAAACTATACCGTTTAGTGCTCTTTATGTACCCTTTTGTGACACTTTTAATTCCTGACACTTAGGAAAGCATTCTGGGCCAGTTAATCATTTTTCTGCATGATATAAGAGTGTTAAATAGCTGAATTTTGCTGAATTATGCTGAGTTCAACACTTTATGTGGGTTTAGGCACTTTCCGGCACTTAAACTATCACTTAGGAATGCAGTTTTGTGGTCCTTACTTCCCTACACACTATACCAGTGTAGTACTTAGTCTCTGGCCCATACTGGGTGTTAGTGCAGTATGTCTATCGCCTCCGTCAATCCGAGCAGTAGCAGAAACAGGTTAATTCTAGCACTTATATTGTAATATGTAGTAAAAGGCAAGGTGGCAATTCTGTAAATAATGAGTTCTCTCATTATATCCCTTGGCCTATAAATAGAAGTGTTAGGGTTAGAGATTAAGACTTTTGCTCATTTGGTGGTTTAGGGAGATAATCTTAGAGAGAGAAAGTCTAGAGAGAGAAAGTATCTCCGTGTGATTCTTGGAGCTTGTACACGTCATACGTATCTATTGAATCACGTTAAAATTGTACGTTCTCGTGTGTTTCGGTCTTGCTCGTGCACGGATTCCGCACGTTCACGAGTCGGTTCGCAATCGATACGGATCAAACCGGGACCTACAATTGTGATTCGAGGTGATTTACAAGGATCAAATATCAAGAAGTTGAAATTTTGTGGATTCTAAGCTAAAAACAATTTTAAACCAAGACATTTAACAAAGAAATTGTGGTAAAAATGTTTGATGAAAAGGAAAACGCTAAACTTGGAAGAATTAATGAATGGTTTGATATGAATTGGCAATGCAGGAAAGAAGATGAGAAAAAGGATTCTTGGATTATAAGATCTGAATACTTTTTGTGTAAAAAATTTGAAAAATTTGATGATTTGAAAAAGAGGTATTATGAATTGCTTGATAAGTTGGAAAGGTATGGGATTAAGATGACAAATGCTGAAAAGATTTCAAAATTTGCAGACGCCTTACCTTTGGATTGGGATGAATTTTTGGGTAAACTGAAAAAAGATTCTAAGTTCTCAAAATTTAGTTCAAATGATTTCATCAGAGAGCTTAGAAAACACAATGATGAGAATGAAAATAAAAAGAAAGAGTTGATAGAAGAATTAAAAAGAAGTTCAGAATATATAAGTTTGGATATAATTCTTGAAATAATCAAAAGAATTAGAAATGGTCTTAATGCAAGAAGTAGGATGAAATATGATTTCAAGAGAGTTTGTTTTTTGGATGAAAATTTGAATCCTGCTGATATGGTTAAAATTTTTCTTGCAGGTACGACAAATATTGAAGAATCCAAGAAGGATGAAACTTCAAAATGTGAAGTTGTATGCTTAAAATGTGACAAATCTGCAGAAGACAATGTTAAACTCTTGAAAGATGTGGAGAGTTTGACATTGGAAATAAAAAAAGCAGAAATCTGAGAATGTTAAACTGTTAAATGACTTGAACAGTTTGACATTAGAAAACAAGGTTTTGAAAGAAAAAGAAAAAGATTTTGAAAGTAAAAAGAAATTTTCAGATAAAATTTTTGAAGATAAAATCAAAAGTTTTGAAATTGAAAAATTAAAAATTGAAAAAGAATTTCAAAGTCAAATAAAGATTCTTGAAGATGGGAGATCTGTTTTTAGCAAGAACAATATTGAAAAGCAAAAGGTAATAAATTCTCATCGTCAGACTATTATTCGACTTGAAAAAGAAGCTGAAGGTGATAAAAAGAAAATAAAAAATTTAGAGAATAAATTGAAAAGTTTTGTGACTTCTGCATCATATGTTTGTCCAAAACCGATCAATTCAGTTCCAATAAGTGACAATGTCACAAATTTTGACAAAGTCAAAATTGAAGATTGTGATGATAAATCTGATGATGAAAAAGAAAAAAAAAGAAAAAAGAAAAACATTTTTGAAATTAAATGAAATGTTTAAAAATACTGTTTTACATTCTACCGAGAAAGGTGAATGCTCAACGCAAAAACCTGTAAAGAAGAATGTGGAACAGAAACAAAACGATAAAAAATCGAAAAATTTTCAAAAAGAAAATAAAGGCTCATCAGTTAAGTCATCCAATCATTATGAAAAACCACAAAAATCTGAAAATAAAAACTCACAAAAAGTTGGTAATCAGTGGTGCAGGTTTGACCACAGTGCTCAAATGCCAAATCAAGGATACAAGAGGAGACATGAGTACCACAAGGCAAATCAATGCTATGATCTAAGTGTGTGGTATGAAGACGGTATTTGGTATGAAGGTAGTGAAAGGTATGATAACAGAGTGTGTTACACTTGTGGCTATCAAGGACACATTTCTGTTAACTGCCAAAGTCAGAGAATCGAAACGAGAAGATGCTATGAATGCCAAATCAGAGGACATATTGCAAGAGATTGCCCAATGAGATCAAAGGGAAGATCGAGGGCTGAATCTCAGAAAATGGCAAAGAAACCAGTCAATGTCAAGCCCAAAGAACAGAAAGTTCAAGAACCAAAAGTTCAAGAACAGAAAGTTCAAGAAAAGAAAGTGAAGCTTTCACAAGGGCAAAAAGACAAACTGAGGAAGAAAAGAAAGATGGCGAGAGAATATCTCGAGAGAATTTTGTCCTTGGATACAACTGGTAATCCGAGAAAAAGTTCTGATAAATCGTTGTGCTCTCCCAAGACCGATAAGTCAAACAAAACGAATTCATAAGATGCAAATCTGAGGACAAAAGAGAAGAAAAAGAAAGTTGTTGGCAATGAATCTGTTTCTTCGGAAACAAAGGAGCTACATGTCGGCGATGAATCTGGCTCATCAAAGTCAGACAAGCCACATTCAGGCAATGAATCTGGTATGGTAAAACCAGAAGAGCCATGTGTTGAGGTAAAAAGTGAGAATTCTGGTCTAACAATGGATGATGCAAATTTTCCATCATTGTTGAACAAGAATTCAAAATCACCCAAGGACCGTCAGGCTTGGGTGAGTCTGTTTAAATGAAAAACCTGACTTGCCGGAGTTCCCAGGTTGGTAAGTGTGGAACAGGAATCGGCATATTTCTTGAGAAATTCACAGGTTATTAACTGTGATATTTCGAATCACAAAAGACTAATCAAGGACATTAAGTTGTACTTGATTTATCTTTCCGATAAGTGGATAAAGGTAAACAATGTGATGAAACCCCGAGTTTGTAAAAAGACAAACAAAACTAATTTTCCGGAAAAACCATTTGATTAAAACAAACTTAAGTGTTTTGAAATCATAATGGGAAAATAGTTTGTTGTCAGGGGGAGTTCTGATTGTTAAGCCGAGTGAATGGCGAATTGAAGCGATTTGATATCAGTTTGTCACGTTTCTTGTATAGTTTGTTTTCAAATTTCCTTTGAAAATCAAAATTGAAACATATTTTGATTTTAGGGGGAGAAAAATTTTAAAAAAATTAGAAAATTTGAAAACGACAAAAACATTGAAAAAGCAAAAATGAGTTTTGGTGTATAAAAGAGGAAATGATAGTACATTAGTAGACGATCACAGCATGCTAAAGATATGAAATGTCAAATGTGATAAATGGTCTCACTGATGATGTGCCAGTAGGTTTTTGCACATTTAGTAGATTGTGACGAGATATAAACCTAAATTCAAACTTGCTTATATCGTGGGTAACATCTCTCGGATATATGGGTAACCCCCGAAATCTTGTTTGAAAGGTCTTGTATTCTGATATACTAGGTTTTTATACTCAATGATGTCTGGGGTATTATTCCGGGACTTCTGCTGAACGGTAGTTCTGACCTAGTCCTCGAATAATACTTTCTGCAAATGCTTGAAACATAGCATCACCCTCAGCATAAATGATAAGACAATAAAATTGCTTAGCAATGCTGTTGTAAAAAAGATCCTCTAAAGGGGACACACCCAAAAGTTGAGTCATGATCTCTCTGCTGAACGATGGTTCTAACCTGAGCTCTCATGATTCTTCATAAATTATTAACCCCTTACAGATATCATTTGTGTTATAATTACCTGTAAGACTGAATATTGGGATCTGGATACGGGAGTATATTCTGAGGTGGGACACGCGATTAAGTTTAAGTATCTAAGACATTAAACTCATATCTCAAAGCAGTTGAACTTTGTGTGAAAATTTAAGTGGACCAGTATACTGACAATCTAAGTGAATCGTTTAGAACTTAAAATGATTAAAGCTTAACGGTGCTAGTGATTTGTCTCATAAACTGATATGATCCTCTTACACAAACTCACAAAAATATTGTCTGTATATATTTCTTTACTGCTTTTCTCGAAAAACAAAAATCCAAAAAGATTTTCTTTTAGCATAAAATTTTGAAAATTCAAAAAGATTTTCGACAACTGATGTTGGAAAGCTGATTTTCAAAATTCCAAGTGCTAAACATGATGAACTATATTGGGTTGGGAAAATATGTTGAAAACTTTGAATGTTATATACAAATATTTGGAAAGATTGAAGGGTTAGTTAATCAAGGTCATTCATTTGAACTCGATGTAACTATTTTTATTGATGAAAGAATGATTTCTACCAGTAAGTTTCTTAAATATAAGTGTTATAAATTTGTGAAACTTATGTTGTGGGTAGAGGATTTGCAGGTTAACCAGGTTTCAAATCCTGAGCAGATGCATAATAGAGCCAGGAATTGATCCTGAACTTGTGAACATGTGAAGGCCAGACTACGATCCCGACAGCTGAGTCTAAGGGGGAGTCTGAAGACGAGCTCAACGCAAGAGGAAGCGTGGATTCAAGAAGCCAGATAACTATCCTGAAGGAGCTTGTATACGGAAAGCCAGGTGTCGATCCCAAAGCACGGAAGCTTGACGAAAGGGGGAGCCTGAAGAAAGAGTTTGCTGAAAGGGGGAGCTGAAGCTCAAGACAGATCCACCGGGATTCTGTTCAAGAAAGAGAGAGAAAGAAAAGTCGCTACGAGTTTGACTACGGATTGACTGCGGCAATATCCAAGGGGGAGTCTGTTAGTGCAGTATATCTATCGCCTCCGTCAATCCGAGCAGTAGCAGAAACAGTTTAATTCTAGCACTTATATTGTAATATGTAGTAAAAGGAAAGGTGGCAATTCTGTAAATAATGAGTTCTCTCATTATATCCCTTGGCCTATAAATAGAAGTGTTAGGGTTAGAGATTAAGACTTTTGCTCATTTGGTGGTTTAGGGAGATAATCTTAGAGAGAGAAAGTCTAGAGAGAGAAAGTCTCTCCGTGTGATTCTTGGAGCTTGTACACGTCATACGGATCTATTGAATCACGTTAAAATTGTACGTTCTCGTGTGTTTCGGTCTTGCTCGTGCACGGATTCCGCACGTTCACGAGTCGGTTTGCAATCGATACGGATCAAACCAGGACCTACACTGGGTCTTAAAACACTATCTGTCTATGTACCGAACCTCATCAACATTTTTCCGAGTTATCCGCTAACTGTGCTAGTTATGCTTTGTGCATCGTTTATGTCAATATGGTTTGTATGTAAATATGATATGACATTATGCAATATGTGATGCACATGTAAGTATGATGCAGTATTCAGAAAGCAGTTAATTGTAATTTAGCACAGCCATTAAGCACTAATCATGATTAATTAATTGTACGGATATATGCAAATTTGGCAGTTGTCACATTCTCCCCCTGTTAAGAAAATTTCGTCCTCGAAATTTGTACTACCTTAACTCCTTATGGTTACATTATGCGTGTATGTATATGAATAGCACTGAGGTAGATAACCACAAAACCGAATCAAATCTTATTCACATCAGGTGAATCCAAGAATGTATTTCCACAACAAGAACGCAATGGTTAAAAGGTACGTGCGCTAGCAATTGATGTCAAAGGACACGAGAGGTATACATGTATAATCTAGTGTAACTCAGTTAACAGGGGTGTAACAAAGGAGTTTTGACCAATGGATTCTCAAACAATCGGTCATGATATGCCAACGAGTTTTCACAAACCATAGCATCCGCTATATGAACTCAAAATCAACAACTCGAATGTGATAGTACCATGAAAATGATCTGTCAACTTTCGAAAAAATACATGGATAAAATAGTGTGTTGACATTCTTGAATTGCAAAAATACACCGAATGGAATACAAGCGAATCTGGTGTATTATTGTCTTAGTTCGGAGTTGCATTCGGAATGTTTAAATGACAAGTCAAACAAAAGTATGTGTAGTTTTGTGTGAAACGGTTGTCCATGATTAGCACATGCTACAAATTTGTAATGACACCACAAGGTGTCGTAATTGACATATTTCAATAATAGCGGTGACCGAACAAGTTCACCGTGCCTGAGATCAAACGAGAGTGTAGTGAAACAGTCCTGAGGATTTGATTCAAACAGCATAGTAGGACCTTTCAATTGAATATAGAATTTCAAAGAGCCATTGTTTTCGATCGAAGATGAAAAAGTAATAAGTACCGCAAGGCATTCGACCGACGATGAAAGAATCGTTAGGAGGTACATCGTGACATGAACTGAACCTATGTACCATTGTCTTAACACACAACTGTGTGGAGACCGCTTTAATCGTGATAATCAAAACGGATTTAGAGTAAGCCGATAAACAATTTAATCCATGTATGACGTGCGTAACGAAATTAGCGCAAGCTTCACTTTTGTGAAAGCATTACCACAATGTGTCGAAACCAACAAAGGATTTAGTGGAGTCGTAGACCAAACAAGTCCACTACGACTCGAAACAAAGACCCTTTGCAAAATTCAAATATGATGCTCTCAATACATCGTATGGCGTTTTAAATTGAATATGCGAAATTGACAAGTTCAAGAAATTGAACTTGGTTTCAGCGCAATCTGACAATAAACGTACATATCAACAAGGGAATCTCAGCATGGTTACGAAGATAAATCATGAATGTAACTTGAAAGAAAAGAAGTTTCAAGAAAGTGTGTTGACTTTATAGCAAGGAGCCAACAATTACAATAATGTAAGTTATTCGAATCATAAACCAATAGTTAGCTTTAGCAACATAATATTTGAACTTTAATGAAGCGTTTATTCGAAACGAAACCACATGCGTAGCAAATGGTGTATGCGTGACACATAAGTTTCCAAGTAATGAAACAATGAGTATTTGCTAAAATCAAGAAATGACCAAATATCGAAGCAAATGTGTGTTCGCTCTCAGCGAAGAAAATTAACGCGATGCAACTACCATTAAGGGGAGTAGAGATGCAAACATCTACTCGCTAGAAGAAAAAGTGAAGATTTTAACAAAAGAAATTTGAATACTTTCTGTTTGGTTAACTGAAATAGCATATATGTCAGGATAATGGGGTTTGCTTGGGTTAACAGGTGTGGTTCCTAAGCAACCTTTACGAGTTTGGACCTGGGTTCCCAAATGTCCTAAGTACATGTTTTCAGATTCTCAAAGTTTCATATTCTGTGTAAAACGGTTTTGTGCATCGTGTAGGAAACACCATTTTTGTGTACGTTTAAAACAAGTTAGTGTCCCACAATTTCCCCGGTATACTTTCTTCCTGAATTCACAGCTAATGACACTCGATCATCGATCATCCGTGAAATAGTAGTTGGATCCTCACAGTTAGTTAAATAAGTAATTTGTTAATCCTTAGCAAGAGACACCGACTCTTGTTGGTTAGCTTGTTCGGCTCCTGGTAGTTAGATGTTCATACGAAAACTATCGTCCTTCTTCTTGACGAGCAAAACTGGGGTTACCCAAAGCGGGAAACTTGGTCTGTTATCTTCCTTCTCTATCAACTATTGAAGCTACACTGACAATCCTTGCATCTTTGAAGGTGTAAGTCGTTAAGGTGCGTTGACTGCAGGCGTGGCGTCTGGAACCAAATCGATGCGAAATTCGACTTGTCGTTGAGGAGATAATTCTGGCAAGTCTTCGGGGAAGACTTTAGGATATTCCCTTATCACAGGGATATCTTCGAGTTTTGGTTCTTCGGTTCCCTTGTCCACGACATGAGCCCAGAAATTTGGAAGCTGTAGGGGCGTAGTCTGCTTACCTCCATGAATCATGATTTTTTTTCTTCATTTACCATCGGGGTGCGGGTAATAATCTCCGCTCGATTGCTCGACAACCAATCCATCCCAATTACCACGTCGAAGCTTCCCTTAAGCTAGTTCTATCGAGTACTGGATATATATCTTACTTACTACTAAAACAAGTATATTCTGAAGCTAAAATTTGACAACAATGTCAAATAGCACAGACGCATAACATTGACTACTATGAGACGTACCGATGGCCATGTTTGGATCCTGGCGTGCTTCCCTAGTTCTGGTGTTAGACATTTTTCCCACGGTCTTGTTGAATCTCCCTTGGGCAATCTTTCCTAAAGTGCCCCATGTCACCGCAGTTATAACACCCTTGACCTTTCTTTCCACGCCTCGTCTCATGCCAACACGTCTCCTTGTAGTGCCCCACTTTGCCACAGTTGTCACACTTTCCATTTTTACATCGCCCGGTATGATGACGTCGGCACTTGTCGCATTTAGGTAGTTTACCCATGTACTCTTTTCCCTTTTTGGCCTTGTTGTTGTTATTCGTCTGAGTACCCTGCTTGAAGTTTCCGAACTTTCTCTTGTTATCTCCAGATGACTCCATATGAGTCTCTTTTTTCTCCTCAGAGGTAGAAAATCTTCCTAGTCTAATCGCTTCTTCAGTGAGCGCCACACTCAAATCAATAGCTGCGTTAATTGTTGGAGGTTTAGATGTTGTCACCAGGCTTAGAATCTGAGGTGTCAATCCCCCGATGAAACGTTCGATCTTTTTAAATTCTGGTTCTACCATGTAGGGGACAACACGCGACAGAACATGGAATTTCTGCACGTACTCGGCTATCTTTGGACCTTCCATCTTCAAGTTCCAGAACTCAGTTTCCAACTTCTGGATTTCTGCTCTCGAACAGTACTTCTTAAGCATTAGTTCTTTCAGTTCATCCCATGTCAAAGCATACGTAGCAACCTCGCCCAAGGTCTGAACCTGAAGGTTCCACCATGACAGAGCCCCATCTTGAAGCAGTCCTGAAATGTACGTGACCTGATGCTCTGGGGCACATTTGCTCAACCGCAAAACAGAATCTATCTTCTCAACCCAGCGCACGAAGGCTAAGGCACCCCAAGTGCCGTCGAAATCCAGGGGCTTGCAGTCCAAGAACTACTTGTAGGTGCAGTCTGCGATATAAGCAACATCATTCACGAGAGGCATTAGCAAAGCACACTTGGAAATGTCCAAACGTTTTTGTAATGTGTCTTAAGTGACTAAACATTACCATTGGGTGGGTTATTTCCTGTTGTACCTCCGCTGCGCTTGGAGCGAAGGGCCTCGTGCTGTGCGATGGCTTGTGAGATGCGCTCTTGTAATTCCGCCTCTGTCGTCGGCAGAGGGTTGTTGGTATCGGTGTTCCATTGAATCGACATCTTCTAAGAGGAAGATCGGATAGGTCAGGTCTCATTAAAGACGTAAGTGCAAAAGCATCTACTTAACGAATGAGACCCAGGAGGTGTATTACATATATATATATATATATACACACGCAGTTGTTTTAACGATCAATCACATATCGTTATAATTATAGCACAACTTGTAGATAGGATTATGTTTAATAAGAACATAACAGGCAATCACGTAGCATCACAATTATAGTACAATCATGCAAATCAACAACGTGCTTAGTAAGGATATGGCGACTGAGCTTTCATTATTTACCGACCACAATCACATTGTTTACAAAGTGCATTACATCAAAAGGGACACAGGGTCACCCTACCCTCGTCCAATAAGTCTATCAGTGTACCAAAATCGCGGGGTCAAAAGTGGTCTTCAAAAGTCTCTACAATCTCGGCTTATTAGTAGTGTCTTTTCCCAAAAGTAATACAATCCGCATAAAACCAAAAGCCAACTATACTGGTGTGAGGTGGGGGAGCGAAGAAAAGCAAACAGCTAACATGTGCGACTTTCTCCTCGAGCTTGAATATACGGCGGAGTAAGTCTCTGATCTGCTGTTTGATAGTAAAGAAACGAACGTCAAAACCTAAGAAGGGGTAATAGCAGCAGGTGAGAGTGCAAAAGGAGACATTGATGAATGTATAGGATCAAAGTATACTGGCATTGACAGGGTGGAGGACGTAATGTCAGCTCAAGCTCCAAAACTCTATAACTCAAAACCTCAAACTGTAGCTGAAGTAACAGGAGCAACTCTTCCCGTGTGTAGCTTCCATAATGTGAGGGATGGTAGGGGTCTGAAATCAGCATAGGGCATGATAGGAACCATCGGAATGGCACGTCTAGCGGTGAAGAAATGAGCAGTACAGCCTGAAGGATATGTGGGAAAGCTGCTGATAGAAAAAGACCGTCACGCAGGTGCTGGCCAAAGGTACCTTCCCCTGGATGGGGTGCGGGTATGTCTTGAAAGAAAGCATTAGGCAAACCGGTGTGATAGACGTCTGATGTGTGCGGTGTGTTATAGGTTTTTAAAGTATATTTTAAGCCCTTTTACACATTTTAGCCAAGTTTTAAATTTATAAAACACGATATTTACTAACACTAAACACACATGTGGGCAAGTGCACCCATCCTGGGCGTAGTATAGTGTTGGTAAGATACCGAGGTCGTCCAAGGACACAAGAGCTTTTAGTACCGGTTTATCCTCAACGTCTAATCAAATCAAAAGTTAGAAAAAATGTTTTTAAACTAGGAAGATAAAACTAACTAAAATGCTGAAAAATAAAATAAAATAAAAACAGATAGACAAGATGAATCACTTGGATCCGACTCGTGTATAGTGTAACCTTTGATTATTTCCGCACTTTTTCACTTTTTAAGAGATTATCTTAGTTATTGTAGTAGGCCCCTCTTTTGAAAGTGACGTTACCCTCAACCCAGTAGTTTGAGTCAGCAAGGATACAATCCTAAAGGGTCGGATTATTGAAAGATAATTAATTAAGTTATTAATGCATAATGTGGTAGGCCCCTCTTTTGAAGGTGACGTTACCCTCGGCTAAGTAGTCTGAGTCAGCAGGGATACAGTCCTAAGTAGCCGGGTTAAAGTATTAATAGTAGCTTACATATGAGGGGATCAAAGAGTTTGGACCCCCGCCATCCAATACCGGGGGGTATTGAAGGAGGTCCTACTAAATTTGACCCAGGTCCTTGCAGGATCTATACACTGAACAAGGCAAGACTCTTACCAAACCGTTCCCTTAACCCCCGACCAGGTAGCCAACATATCTCCATATAGACCGTCGAGATATGAATGGTGAAAATCTTTTATTTTATAGACAGTAAAATAATACCAAGACACCACGGACAAACGATAAGGAAGAATCACCTTCAACATAAGAAACTAGTTATTAAAGTCATTAATACATAACCAAATAAAAAGTGCGAAAAGATTAAAAATAAAAAGTATTACACTAGACACTTGTCTTCATCAAGTGATGTAAGAGACTTAGGCAAACGTGGCCTTTGATTGTCAAGAACTCTTACGATCAACCTTGGAACCCGAGATGACTCACACACTCTATGAAGGATGATGGATGATGGTGTTGTGGTGGTGGTGGAGTGTGGGTGAAGTGTGAGAGAGGTGGTGTGCCAAGGGATGGTTTGCAAATGAGCCAAGCACCCCTATTTATAGCCTGAACAGCAGCTCGGGCACGGCACCGTGTCCATTGGGCATGGCTTCGTTTCCATCTTCCTTCTCTTTCTTCATTAATTGCAGTTTATCTGCATTAGTTGACCACGCCCCCGTGTCCGCTGGGCACGACCCCGTGTGCAGAAGCGTATCTGTACTATCAAGATTTCCTCAGATTCTGCGAATCTTAGAGTTGACCACGGCCCCGTGTCTGCTGGGCACGCCCCCGTGGTGGGTGATAGAAGCTTCTACAACTTTGTCTTTTCTGCAGACACTTGGGCACGCCCCCGTGCTCACTGAGCACGGGGCGTGTTCAGCCTTCTGTTTTCTTGTTTTGTTTGGGAAGATGCTGTCGGGGGGTCGGGCATGCCACGTTTATCCCTTTTCTTGTATTTTTGTTAGATTTAGCTGCCTTTTTGCTTCTTTTGTTCAATTGAGCTCATTTAATCCTGAAAATACAAAAGGAAGACAAAAACACACTTTTTCCAACATTAGTACTAAAAAAGGGTTAGTTTTATGCCTTATTTGATGTAATTTATATGTTGAATTTTGCACACATCAAATACCCCCACACTAGAATCTTTGCTTGTCCTCAAGCAAAACTCTTTATAATGTGGCTTTACACTCCCAAATGGAATGGGTAGAAGAGAAGGTTTTTGGGCTTGTCATAGAGTGTCGGGATTTCCAAGATTCTTTATTAAGTTTTATTTTTGTTTATTTACAATCCTATTCGTCATGATTTATTTAAAACATTACATAAGATAAATTACTTATTAGGGCATAACATGCCTTTTTAAAATTCCATTTATATACAAGTTCACATACCTCACGGGGGATCACTCAACACTCAGCCGAAGATGTATTTTTGTGAAACACTCGAGAGCGGCATGGAACTTACTTCTACCATAAGCTTGCCAAGCAATCAATCCTCCTCCTTTTTAACTGTATACCTTTGTCAATATCAAGAGGACTTTTGGGGTGAAGGGTTAGGCTTGGGTTAAAGGTAGGTGGTTGGGTTAGTGGTTAGTAGAAAAGGGCGAAAAGGCGTAAAAAGCGTCGGTTTTCGCAAAACATATTGTTTTTGTGACTTTTTATTCAAATGAAGTATTCTTCAAACAAGCCTTCTTTTGACGAGCTTTGTTTGTTTATTGCAAACTTCATTTTTCTTTTCTTTTTTATCAAATTTTTTTTTTCAACATAAGAGAGTCACACAAAAACCGAGCTTTGTTACTAAAATAAAGGGTTTAAAATGAAAAAGGGTTTTGGTGGGTAAAAGGGTGTTTGTTTTGGGTTAAGAAATGAAAAGGTTTAGGCTCAAAGGGGTTGACTAGGGGGATTTTGGGTAGGTAGTAAAAAAAAGAAAATAATGGTGTAGAAACAAAAAGGGTTAGTCCTAATGCCTCCATCATTTACTTACTCGGGTTTAAGTTGGTAAGGACCAGGAATGTATCGTCGTGGAAAGTTCTAGAGTCGTAAGAACCAAGCGGCTATTCACACAAGAAACGAAAAATGAGCATTTAGTTGAAAGATGTCTATTTGTATGCTCAATAAAGGCTCAAAACTCACTTTTTGTGGGAATGGGTTTTTATGTGATCAAGTATATATAATCAAATTTTAACTAGGTTTGTCATGCCGTTTCATAATTTTCTTATGTTGGTTCTTTTTATCACGACGCTATCGGTTGTAAATTTGTAAAAATATCACCTTTTTAGTACTTGAAATTCCCAACTTAAACCTAGACAAGTAAAAAAAATGAAGAAAAAAAAAATTTTTTTGAAAAAAATTTGGGGTGATTAGCGGTTCCAATAGAGCTTTGTGTAAGGCTTGTAATTAGGAGTTGCAGAATTCAAGGTTTTAGCATCCCCCCCCCCCCCCACACACACTTAAATTACACATTGTCCTCAATGTGTCCCAAAACAAGTTTTTAGGTTGATTGGACGTGTAAAAAGGTGTGTAAAAGAAAAATTTTATGTTACTGGGTGTCTGGACACGACCCCGTGGTGTTCGGGCACGGCCCCGTATTCAGATCGCCAGTAACAAAAATGAGTAAAAAGAAACAGAAGCCTGGGCACGGGGGCGTGCTGGGTGAGCACGGCCCGTGTCCAATTACCTGAACTGGGCAATTTTCTGCAGATTGCTGAGCACGGGCCGTGTTGGGTGAGCACGGCCCCATGCTGAAATGAAGAAAAATTTGTCGGATGGCCCTATTTTTGTGCATGAGGTGCTGGTTCAAGTTTCCCTTAGTATCCTTCACCATCTCGAGTATGTTTTATTCCTGAAAATTAAAACTAAACTAGAAAACGTAAAAATTAATCTAAACTAAGCTAACGATAGTTTCGCGGAATGCCTCCGTTTATAAGGGTCCTTAGCTAGACCCAAAGCCTGGTCATATGTCACCCAAGTGGGATGTTTTGCATCCTATGCTACACCGTCGGAGAGCATCATCCAAACTCGAGTCAATAACCTTCATGTAGTTGACCGGGTCGTCGTCTTCTACGCTTTTTCCAACTCCAAAATTTATTTCCTCGTCCCCAATTTTCAATGTTAGTGTTCCATTATTCATATCTACCACTGCTTGGGCCGTAGCTAGGAATGGCCTCCCTAGGATGAGTGGTACTTCGGCATCTTCCTCCATATCTAGTATGACAAAGTCGGCCGGAAAGACAAATTCACCGACTTTGACCAATAGAGTTTTAGCGACACCTTGTGGATATTTGACGGATCTATCGGCGAGTTGTATGCTTATTTTTGTAGAGCTTTTCTTTCCTAAGCCGAGTCGGTTGAACATTGATGAAGGCATGAGGTTGATGCTTGCCCCGAGATCGGCTAGTGCATTACGAATGGGGGATTCCCCAATCGAGCAAGGAATTGTGAAGCTTCCGGGGTCAAGCATCTTTTGCGGGAGTTTGTTGAGTAGTAAGGTGGAGCATTCTTCGCCTAAGTTAACTAATTGCAATGATTCAATTTTCCTTTTACGAGTGAGGAAGTCCCTCATGAATTTGGAATATTTAGGCATTTGAGTTAGGACTTTGATAAATGGAATTTTAACATGCAATTGTTTTAGTAGATTTTCGAACTTTGCGAATTGCTCATCGGTCTTTTGACGACTTAACCGACCGGGGTATGGAACCGGAGGAGTCTTGGTAGGCTCTTGAATTGGTGTAGAAGCCTTCTCTTGTTGGGGCATGGGTGGAGTTGAGGTTTGGCTAGATTTTGCTTCTTTCAGTTGGTGGTAATGGAGCCTCCTCGGGACCCACGGTTTGGTTTCTCAATGTGATGAGATGTACTTTTGCCTTTGGGTTGGTTTCGGTATTGCTCGGTAACGCGCCTTGTGGTCTCTCGGAGAAATTTTGAGCTATTTGATTTAATTGTTTTTCAATGTTATGAATGCTAGCTTGTTGATTTCTAAAATTCGATTCCAATTGTTGAAATCGATCCGAGTTTTTCTTTTCGGTGTCGGAGATGAGGCGAGATACAGTATTTTCAAGCCTTTCTCATCCACCTTGTTGTTGAGAGAAATTTTGTAACTCGATTCTTGGTTGTTGAAAGTTTGTTCATTGGTTTAGATTTTGTTGGTTACTACCATTGTCGGGTTCTCTCTAACCAAGGTTAGGGTGGTTACGCCATCCTTGGTTGTAGGTACCCGTTGGAGGACCCGACAGCCTAGGTCTATTATCAATGTAGTTTACCGATTCTGTTTGATCATCAGCTTCTTTCATACAACTCCAATTTTCATGTGGTCCACCACACCCCTCGCAAGCCATAACCGAGACCGTTTTTGCCATTTCTAACTTTTTAATTTTTGAAGAGAGGGCCTCGATTTGGGCTTGCAAGGAAGTGCTTTCATCAACCTTATGGGCGCCCGGGGCAATGGATTTATTGCCTCAGGGAGTGTGCCACTGAAAATTGGTTTGAGCAATTTCCTCAATTTGATTATAAATTTCATTTGGGCGACGATTACCTAAAAGTCCCCCGGAGCTAGAGTCAAGTGTTTATCTTGTGTGTGGCAACAACCCATTGTAGAAAGTGGATACTTGTTGACATACCGCAAGACCGTGATGAGGACACTTTCTTACTAGCTCCTTGAACCTTTCCCAAGTTTCATATAAAGATTCCCCATCCTATTGTGAATATGTATTAATTTAAGTCATTAATTTAGCTGTTTTAGCAGGAGGGAAATATTTATATAGAAGCTTTTGGGCTAGTTCATCCCAGGTGTTTACCGAGCCAACTGGGAGGGTATTAAGCCAAGCCTTAGCCCGGTCTTTTAGTGAAAATGGAAACATTCGAAGGCGGATGGCATCGTTTGATACTCCATTGATCAGAAAAGTATCACATATTTCTAAGAAATTAGTGATATGTAGATGGGGATCATCGTCCGCAAGCCATGGAAGATTGCGGAGTTTTGAAGCATTTATATCAAATGCGGCCGAAGTTCGAAGTTGTTGGCTTCGACATTCGGTGCATTGATAGCGGTGCCAAGATTACCCACGGTGGGTCGTAGGTAATCCATGAGGGTACGTTGATCCGCCATTAGAAGTGGGTCCCCCGAAACTTTATCTTGGTTTTTAGCTTTAAGTCTTTTTCTGAGAAAGCGTTCGGGTTCTTATAGGGGTTCTTTTATATCTCTACTAGAACTGGAGCTCATACACTACGTAGAAAGTTCAGATGTGGCGCCTGGGTTCCAAGTCTTGCAATAAAAACATAAAAGAAAGTTGGTCAGAAGGTTCACCACGGCCTCGTGCTCAGTGGAACGTGGCCCGTGGTCGGAAATGCAGTAATTGTTTTCCGGATCCCTGTTACTGGGGAGTTTGACACGGCCCCTGTCACACCCCGACCACGTAAAACAACAAATCGTGGCGGAAACGTCGGGGAGTGTTGTAACAGAATCATTGTTTAATAACACATGGAAATTTGAAATTTTGTTTTATTGATTAAAAGAAGTTACAATGTCTTAACAAACCAAGAAACATAACATAATTAACTAGTCTTGTGATGTGTGCAAAATGCAACATATAAATTACGTCAATTGTGGCATAAAACTAACCCTATTTTAGTACTAATGTTGGAAAAAAGTGTGTTTTTGTCTTCCTTTTGTATATTCAGGATTAAATGAGCACAAATAAACAAAAGAAGCAAAAAGGCAGCTAAATCTAACATAAATACAAGAAAAGGAACAAACATGGCATGCCCGACCCCCCGACAGTATCTTCCCAAGCAAAATCAAGAAGACAGAAGGCTGAACACTCCCCGTACTCAGCGAGCACTGGGGCGTGCCCAAGTGTCAGCAGAAAAGACAAAGCTGTAGAAGCTTCTATCACCCACCACGGGGGCGTGCCCAGCGGACACGGGGCCGTGGTCAACTCTAAGATTCGCAGAATCTGAGGAAATCTTGATAGTACAGATACGCTTCTGCACACGGGGTCATGCCCAGCGGACACGGGGTCGTGGTCAACTAATGCAGACAAACTGCAATTAATGAAGAAAGAGAAGGAAGGTGGACACGGGGCCGTGCCCAATGGACACGGGGTCGTGCCCGAGTTGCTGTTCAGGCTATAAATAGGGGTGCTTGGCTCATTTGCAAACCATCCCTTGGCACACCACCTCTCTCACACTTCACCAACCACCCACCACCATCACAACACCATCATCCATTGTCCATCATTGAGTGTGTGAGTCGTCTCGGGATCCAAGATTGATCGTAAGAGTTCTTGACAATCAAAGGCCATGTTTGCCTAAGTCTCTTACATCACTTGGTGAAGACAAATGTCTAGTGTAACACTTTTTATTTTTAGTCTTTTTGCACTTTTTACTTGGTTATGTATTAATGACTTTAATAACTAGTTTCTTATGTTGAAGGTGATTCTTCCTTATCGTTTGTCCGTGGTGTCTTGGCATTATTTTACTGTCTATATAAAATAAAAGATTTTCACCATTCATATATCCACGGTCTATATGGAGATATGTTGGCTACCTGGTCGGGGGTTAAGGGAACGGTTTGGTAAGAGTCTTGCCTTGTTCAGTGTATAGATCCTGCAAGGACCTGGGTCAAATTTAGTAGGACCTCCTTCAATACCCACCGGTATTGGATGGCGGGGGTCCAAACTCTTTGATCCCCTCATATGTAAGCTACTATTAATACTTTAACCCGGCTACTTAGGACTGTATCCCTGCTGACTCAGACTACTTAGCCGAGGGTAACGACACCTTCAAAAGAGGGGCCTACCATAATATGCATTAATAACTTAATTAATTATCTTTCAATAATCCGACCCTTTAGGATTGTATCCTTGCTGACTCAAACTACTGGGTTGAGGGTAACGTCACCTTCAAAAGAGGGGCCTACTACAATAACTAAGATAATCTCATAAAAAGTGCAAAAGTGCGGAAATAATCAAAGGTTACAATAAACACGAGTCGGAGCCAAGTGATTCATCTTGTCTATCTGTTTTTATTTTTATTTTATTTTTCAGCATTTTATTTAGTTTTTATTTTTCTAGTTTAACACCTTTTTCTAACTTTTGATTTGATTAGACGTTGAGGATAAACCGGTACTAAAAGCTCTTGTGTCCTTGGACGACCTCGGTATCTTGCCAACACTATACTACGCTCACGATGGGTGCACTTGCCCATATGTGTGTTTCGTGTTAGTAAAATATCATGTTTTATAAATTTAAAACTTGACTAACGTGTAAAAAGGGCTTAAAATACATTAAAACATATAATACACCACACGCATCAAGTTTTTGGCGCCGTTGCCGGGGACACAAGGATTTTAAGAAAGTTAGGAATCAACGGCCCAATCATTTTTTTCTAATTTTTCTGTTTTGTTTAGGATTTTCTTAGTTTTTCAGCTTCTGCAGAACTCAGAACGGGCCGTGCCCGCTGAACACTCCCCATGCCCAATGATTGGAACTGGCAATCCTGTTTTAAGTCAGACAGTAAGCTGAACACGGGGCCGTGCCCACTCAACACGCCCTGTGCCCAAGATTCAGTTACTGAAAACAGAACCATAAGATCCCGACGGTTGGTAACTTCTGACACAAACATGAGTGATACTGATATTTTTTACTTTCGGCACTCTTATGGTACGTGGTGTCAAATATGTGGTGGTCCCCATAAAGAATTAAAATGTTATTTTCTAAATTATAAGCCCCACTATATAGACCCATTGTTTTCCTGTAGCCTTAAGAGGGGCGAAAGTAAAAATAATCTCTATCTCTCCCTCGAATGCTCTCAACCGGATCTTCTAGGAGAAATGCTCCTTGATGAACTATTTCAAATGGAAGATCTAATTCTTAATTGGTTAAAAGAACTTAGGATAGATTTCAATAATTTATCTCAAGACGATAACCAAGAAGAATTTTTGGGATCGCATTCAAATAAAACCAACTTCGTTGTTCCCGAGGTTACCTCTAACTCTAGCGAGGACTTGAGAGATAGTCGTCCCTATGCCGATTGTGCCGTGAAGGACTCTCCATCGACTTCGTTCGGTGCATGCATAGACCTGAGCGACTCGGCATACACCTTCTTTAACGAGAGCCCGGGAAAGGGTTGGACTTGTCCACCTACATTTAGCATAGGAATCACCCTCACTGACAACCTCTTGCGTTCTCGTCTTAATCTAGAGCAATTAAGATATCTTAGGCATTTTGGGGTTGTTCCATCCAGTAAGGAACTGCCCGATCTGGATAAAATCCTTAAAAGATGGAAAACTCCATAAGACAGCTTCTAGACACGGGGCCGTGTCCAGGTCAACACGCCCACGTGTCCACCCAAAGATTCCCACCTGATTTCCTGTCAGAATACGGACAAAATGCGTCAGGATTCCACCTGCACACGGGGCCGTGTCCAGCCGACACGGGGCCGTGTGCAGCGTACTGTCGTTTTCTATAAATGCAGCCAAGAATCCTGCACATTTGAACCATTCCAGGGACAGAGATTTGGGGAATCTTCTCACATACCATCCTAGGTATTTTCTAAAAGAAGTTTCTCAACAACCTTCTTGTCCTTTCCTCTTTTATCCACTTTCATCTTCTTCAATTTTTTTCTTTTTCTTCATGCTTCCTTTGAAGCTTGAAATCTCCATAATTTCAAGCTTTATTGAGATGTTTGTTAGATTTTTATTCATGGAATCTTGTTAAAAATAAGTTCTACAACATTGTTTTAAGTTGTTTCTGCTTAAAAACGTTTTAAAAATCACAAAAACAAATTAAAATTCCATGATTCTTTGTTCCAAAAATCTGCAGACATCTGAACACGGGCCGTGTTCATTGAACATGGGGCCGTGTCCGAAGTACTGATCTCATAAAGTTGAACTCTTTTCGGTATGTTTTCTCAGAATGGCGAGCAGAACTAGCGGAACATCTTCATCGCACTCTAGAAACAACTTACAAGGCAGAAGATCATCAACGGTTGAAGATTCTCTTGTAAACTATGTTTACGCCTTAAGAGAGGCCATTGATGAGATGACGGGGGTGGAAGAAGTATTGGTTGACCGTTTTAATCATTTGACGGTGGGGCTAGAGGAATGTCTTCTAGAGGTCAACCTTTTGCACCAAAGGTTGAACATTCTCGCTTCTCCTCCTTTGGTTCCAATCATTAACCAAAGGGCATGGAATGTGGTTCCCGAAGTCATCATACCGGCTGAATGGTACGCCATACATCCGGAGCCCCCACGGGACGTACTACAAGGGGTTCCTGTCGGTGTCACTCCTCCTCCACAAGATGTTGAAGAAAACGACCCCGCCTTTTTCTCCCAAGAGAGATAGAAGAATGGCTCTAGCAACATCTAGGGAATACCTCTCTGCTCGGAGCTCTATAAAACTTTTAGATACCGGAAAACTATTTCCGGAGTTTTGGTTCTTATTGCACTCGTAGAGCTCCTTAGGATGATTTTACGTATCACTTGACCTATCTAATTTAGGACCCTTAAATTTTATTTTCTGCTTTGTTTTCAATTTTTAGGATCGTTATGTAATTCTCTCTATGACTTAATGAATGATGGTTTTAGTTAATTTGGTGTTTGAATGATGATGAAATGGAATAAAACACACTCAGGATGGTGAAGGATAACAAGGGAAACTTGAACCAGCACCCCATGCATGAAAATAGGGCCACCAGACAAATTTTTCTTCATTACAGCAAGTTCAACACGGGCCGTGCCAGTCCAACACGGCCCCGTGCTGCACAATCTGCAGGAAATGCCCAGTTCAGGTAACTGGACACGGGGCGTGCTCACTGAACACGCCCCCGTGTCCAGGCTTCTGTTTCTTTTTACAAACTTTGGTTACTGGTGATCTGAACACTGGGCCATGCCCGGACACAACGGGGCCGTGTCCAGACACCCAGTAACATAAAATTTTGCTTTTAACACCTTTTTACACATTCAATCAACCTAAAAACTTATTTTTGGGACACATTGAGGACAATGTGTAATTTAAGTGTGGGGGGGTGCTAAAACCTTGAATCTTGAAAGTCCTAAATACAAGCCTTACACAAAACTCTATTGGAACCGCTAATCACCCCAAAAATTTTTCAAAATTTTTTCAATTTTTTTTGCTTGTCTAGGTTTAATTTGGTTATTTCAAGTTCTAAAAAGGTTATATTTTTACAAATTTACAACCGATAGCGTACTGATAAAAAGAACCAACATAAGAAAATTATGAAGCAGCATGACAAGCTTAATTAAAATTTGATTATATATACTTGATCACATAAAAACCCATTCCCACAAAAAGTAAGTTTTGAGCCTTTATTGAGCATCCAACTATATATCTTTAAACTAAATGCTCATTTTTCGTTTCTTGTGTGAATAGCCGCTTGGTTCTTACGACTCTAGAACTTGCCACGACGATACATTCTCGGTCCTTACCAACTTAAACCCGAGTAAGTAAATGATGGAGGCATTAGGAATAACCCTTTTTATTTCTACACCATTATTTTTTTTACCACCTACCCAAAATCCCCCTAGTTAACCCCTTTGATCCTAAACCTTTTCATTTCTTAACCCAAAACAAACACCCATTTTACCCACCAAAACCCTTTTTCATTTTAAACCCTTTATTTTAGTAACAAAGCTTGGTTTTTGTATGACTTTCTTATGTTGAAAAAAAAATTGATGAATAAAGAAGAAAAGAAAAATGAAGTTTGCAATAAACAAACAAAGCTCACAAAAAGAAAAGCTTGTTTGAGAAATACTTCATTGGAATAAAAAGTCACAAAAACAATTTGTTTTTTAAAAACCGACGCTTTTTACGCCATTCGCCCTTTTTACTAACCACTAACCCAACCACCTACCTTTACCCCAAGCCTAACCCTTCACCCCCCAAAAAGTCCTCATGATATTTACAAAGGTGTATAGTTAAAAAGGAGGAGGATTGATTGCTTGGCAAGCTTATGGTAGGAATAAGTTCCATGCCGCTCTCGAGTGATCCACTAAAATACATCTTCGGCCGAGTGTTGAGTGATCCCCGTGAGGTATGTGAACTTGTATATAAATGAAATTTTAAAAAGGCATGTTATGCCCTAATAAGTAATTTATCTTATGTACTGTTTTCAATAAATCAAGACGAATAGGATTGCAAATAAATAAAAACAAAACTTAATAAAGAATCTTGGAAATCCCGACACTTTATGACAAGCCCAAAAAACCTTCTCTTCTACCCGTTCCATTTGGGAGTGTAAAGCCACATTATAAAGAGTTTTGCTTGAGGACAAGCAAAGATTCATGTGTGGGGGTATTTGATGTGTGCAAAATGCAACATATAAATTACATCAATTGTGGCATAAAACTAACCCTTTTTAGTACTGATGTTGGAAAAAGTGTGTTTTTGTCTTCCTTTTGTATTTTCAGGATTAAATGAGCTCAAATAAACAAAAGAAGCAAAAAGGAAGCTAAATCTAACATAAATACAAGAAAAAGAACAAACTTGGCATGCCCGACCCCCCGACAGCATCTTCCCAAGCAAAATCAAGAAGGCAGAAGGCTGAACACGCCCCGTGCACAGTGAGCACTGGGGCGTGCCCTAGTGTCAGCAGAAAAGACAAAGCTGTAGAAGCTTCTATCACCCACCACGGGGGCGTGCCCAGCGGACACGGGGCCGTGGTCAACTCTAAGATTCGCAGAATCTGAGGAAATCTTGATAGTACAGATACGCTTCTGCACACGGGGTCGTGCCCAGCGGGCACGGGGGCGTGGTCAACTAATGCAGACAAACTGCAATTAATGAAGAAAGAGAAGGAAGGTGGACACGGGGCCGTGCCCAGGCTGCTGTTCAGGCTATAAATAGGGGTGCTTGGCTCATTTGCAAACCATCCCTTGGCACACCACCTCTCTCACACTTCACCCACCACCCACCACCATCACAACACCATCATCCACCACCATCGTCCATTGTCCATCATAGAGTTTGTGAGTCGTCTCGGGATCCAAGATTGATCGTAAGAGTTCTTGACAATCAAAGGCCATGTTTGCCTAAGTCTCTTACATCACTTGGTAAAGACAAATGTCTAGTGTAATACTTTTTATTTTTAATCTTTTCACACTTTTTACTTGGTTATGTATTAATGACTTTAATAACTAGTCTCTTATGTTAAAGGTGATTCTTCCTTATCATTTGTCCGTGGTGTCTTGGCATTATTTTACTGTCTATATAAAATAAAAGATTTTCACCATTCATATCTCCACGGTCTATATGGAGATATGTTGGCTACCTGGTCGGGGGTTAAGGGAACGGTTTGGTAAGAGTCTTGCCTTGTTCAGTGTATAGATCCTGCAAGGACCTGGGTCAAATTTAGTAGGACCTCCTTCAATACCCACCGGTATTGGATGGCGGGGGTCCAAACTCTTTGATCCCCTCATATGTAAGCTACTATTAATACTTTAACCCGGCTACTTAGGACTGTATCCCTGCTGACTTAGACTACTTAGCCGAGGGTAACGTCACCTTCAAAAGAGGGGCCTACCATAATATGCATTAATAACTTAATTAATTATCTTTCAATAATCCGACCCTTTAGGATTGTATCCTTGCTGACTCAAACTACTGGGTTGAGGGTAACGTCACCTTCAAAAGAGGGGCCTACTACAATAACTAAGATAATCTCTTAAAAAGTGCAAAAGTGCGGAAATAATCAAAGGTTACCCTAAACACGAGTCGGAGCCAAGTGATTCATCTTGTCTATCTGTTTTTATTTGTATTTTATTTTTCAGCATTTTAGTTAGTTTTTATTTTTCTAGTTTAACACCGTTTTCTAACTTTTGATTTGATTAGACGTTGAGGATAAACCGGTACTAAAAGCTCTTGTGTCCTTGGACGACCTCGGTATCTTGCCAACACTATACTACGCTCACGATGGGTGCACTTGCCCATATGTGTGTTTGGTGTTAGTAAAATATCATGTTTTATAAATTTAAAACTTAACTAACGTGTAAAAAGCGCTTAAAATACATTAAAACATATAACACACCACACGCATCATCTTGCGTCTTTTAATGTCACTAAGGCCCAAGTCTGCCTAAGTGTATCTTGATCAATCCTATGCATCATTTCCTTAAACACATGTGAAAATAGGTACGTCAGCATAAAAATGCCTGTGAGATACATAGGTTTTATTGATTTAGGATTCATGACTTATAAGTTTAGAAAAAGTTGTTTAACAAAAGTAGTTATGAACCTTGTAAAATGTTTTTGTTTTATAAATCATATAAAAATCGATAAGGAAAACAAATGATATAAAAGAAATATGTGTGGTTAAATAAATAACCAAGTAAAATGAATTTGTATAAAATGTGTTGTTTGTAAAACAATGTTTTGTATAGATATGTTAATTTGTGTAGAATGTAATATGTCAAAATTGAAATGGTTTAAATAACGCTAAGATATGTAATATCATACAAGCACTTATATATAGGAAGTACCAGCGGCGTATCCACCATGCTTGTATCATATTACACACGCCTCGTTACTTAAATCACTTACCAAACAAACCACCAATGTAAAAATGTACATGTATAACTAAATGTAATGTTTAAACAAATGTTATTGTGTAAACAAATGTAATGTAGAGTGAATAAACAGCCTTTATTGATTAAAAGCATTTACTCGACCCTATAAGAAAGAAATGTACAAAACAATGCATTTGATAAATTATAATCAAAAGTTATGCTTTGTAAAATAATGCATGCTTTACTGATACAAACACTTATGCGGTAATGTTAAACGTCTACATCCAAGCCTTGAGACTGTAGGATAATCCCTGGAACAAAGTCAAAGGTCTACCTAGAAATGTTTTTGGATTCGGTCATTCCTTCCACCCAAACAAACCTAGGATTTCAGGAATGGGAGTTGTCAAGTCCTATGGTACCACTACATACTACCGAGCGGCATGATCGGTGTTAATGAATGTATTAGTTCGTTAAACAAACCAAATGTTATACCAAATGTAAGCATGTTTTATGAAAATAATGTACCTAATATGCTACTGGAATATATGCAACAGAAATGTAATGTAAAACAATGTACTAAGTATGCACTAAATGGACATACATAGCATAAAATGTAATGTAAAACAATGTACTAAGTATGAACTAAATGGACATACATAGCATAAAATGTAATGTAAAACAATGTACTAAGTATGCAACAAATGGACATACATAGCAAAAACACAATGAAATCATGTAGTATAAGTGTACTAATGAACATAACAAGCATATGATATGAAAACATGGAAAGCACGAAAGTAACAAGTAGGCACATGTGTTTCACCCCAAAACGTTTGAAAAACAGTAAAAGAGGGGACTATGTACTCACTTGAGGGTGCTTAGAAGTCTTGAACAACAACCAAGCAAAGCTAGAGGGATCACGGAAATCAAACGGCACCTAATATAGGTAACTAAGTTAATAAACGGACCTAAATCGGAGGATTGGATAAAATGAGGTTTCGTAAACCAAATGAGTGTAGGGACTCATGTAATATGGTTTAACAAAGCCTACATTCTAAAACGAAGCCTAACCTAAGTGCTTACGACCCATTACGACTCGTTAAGGTAGCTTACGCCACTTTAACGCGTCGTTCACGTAAAACGCGTTCGGAACGCCTAACTAGTCCTATGACAAGTATTATATACCTTAATATGTCTAATATTGTTGTCTAATCAGTTTAGATATCAAAAATTATGTTACATATGTTTAAAATAAATTTATGCGTAAAAAGGGCATTTTGGTCATTTACCTAAGGCATATAAACTACCTATCATACAACTACTTAAATGAAGTGACCATAAGGTATATGTTGGGATTGAACCCTATCAGAGGAACAGATAAATAAAGCCAAAACTGGATCAGAGCAGTGGATCCAGAATAAGCAGATGTTTACATACAACTCTCTCCCCTTGAAAGTGATTTCAACATCTGCTGACCTCCTATCTGCTGATCTTGCAAACTGCTGACCTACAACTGCTGCTCAAGTAAAGAACTGATGAAAGACTAAAGCCCTGCTGATTCAATCTACTGCCTTGAGTCAAGCACTGCTGATCCGGACAAGTATTGCTGGGTTCACAGCAGTGGAAGGTTGCAGCAGCTGATCTATAGTCTGTCTTGTAATGTAATGTAATAGCAGTAGTTAACATAGCAGTGTTTGTATAGATCAGAGGTTAGAGTTTGTTAGGAGGTTAGATGTCACTTTCATGGTGACGTCAGCTAAGATGCTCAGTGGTTTGCAAGTGCCTATAAATAGTTCAGTACTTTGTACTGTTCTATTAGCTCTTTTGCAACATCGTCTTCTTTGCACGAACAAACAACTGAGCTCTGGCTGAGGGGGAGTTTGCATTCATTCATCAATCATTGTAATCGTTATTGAAATAAATTCAATCTTCCGATTCATTGTGAAAAGATGTTTGATCAAAGTATTACTCTGGTTTGATTGTATGCAAAGTTTGTTTTCATCATAATTCCGCTGCACACTCATTCATTTTCATTTTAATTACAAACACAAAATACAATCAGAAACAAACTCAGATCCAACAATTGGTATCAGAGCCTGGACAGTCAAATTTGATGTAACAATCATTTTGACGTAAATAGTTCAGCTCATAACAGTTGATACTGATCGTTTGTTCGTTTGTTGAAAAACAGAGCAAGGATTAATCACCATTAAAGTTGATTTCTCAGTGTCTGTAAAACAACAAGAATGACGTCACAATCTCAGGATGATAAAAACAACATCGGCTCGCTTTTTAAACCACCTATGCTAAAAAGAAATGAGTACAACATCTGGCAGAGGAGGATGGGTCACATCCTCGCTCAACAAAGCACAGGTTGTTGGAGGTCTGTCGTCTTTGGTCCCCACGTTCCCACAGTGCCAAGCGCTGAAGATGCTAAAAAGTTCGTTCCAAAACCAGTTGAAAATTATACCGAAACCGACTATCAAAAGTTCGAACTAGATGCTAAAGCGTTTAGCATCATAGCATCAGCGCTGCCCAATGAAATATATGCTGGACTGTTACACTGTAACAGTGCCAAAGAGTTATGGGACGCGCTTAAGGAACAGTTTGGGGGAACCGAAGAAGTCATAGAAAATAATAGGGAAATCCTTAACCAACAGTATGAAACATTTTGTCATGTTAGAGGTGAATCACTGACGCAACAATTTGAGCGTTTCAGTTGTCTCATCAGTGAACTGAGGCTTGTTAATACCACTTTTACAAACTCAACTCAAAATAGCAGGTTCCTCAGGTCACTGCCAGAAAAATGGGACACCATAGCTTTTGTCACCCGAAATTCACCTGAGTTCAAGGATCTGACCTTGACCCAACTCCACGGTCGACTCCTGACCTACGAAAGGGAGTTGAACTAGAAAAGGAAGTTACAAGAGTCAGGAAAAGCCGTTGATGATTATACATTCGGTAACACTGCTCTTCTGGGTCAAGAAGAATCCGGGAGCAGTGGTAAGGATCAGGGTTATGATCACTTCATTGACATAACTGCTGGGGCAAATTTTAACAACCCTGATCCTCACTCTGGTAGTTATGCATTCACTGCAAACGAAAACCAGATGTCAGACAATTTAAGCTTTGAACTCAATGATTTGCAACATTTTGATCCCACTGACTTAGAAGAGATGGATATTCTGCACCAGTTGGCTTTGCTAAGTGTTAGAACTAGCAAATTCTATAAAAGAACAGGGAGAAAATTCCCAGGACTTCATGGGAATTTGAGGGTTGGGTTGGACAAATCGAAAATCAAGTGTTACAAGTGCAATAGGTTAGGGCACTTTGCTAGGGAATGCAGAAGTCAAAACAATGGACCAATAGTTACTTATCCTAGCTCTAACCCTAGACCACAAACTCAAAACACTGTGCACTATACCCAATACACCCCTGCAGCTCAAGTGAACACTGCTCACTATGCTGCTACCCCTGTGCCTGTGCATTATGTCCAAACTACTGTCCCACAAATTCAGTACGTTCAAACCCCTGCTCCACAGGTACAAGTGCAACCTGTTGCACCTCAAACCACTGCTCCAGCAGCAGTACAACCAGATCAACAAAGTTTTTTCACTCAAGGGTTTGTTGACTGGAGCAGTATGCCTGAAGACCTTAGTGATGAAAATTTTGCACTCTATGCTTCTAATGATTCTTCTCATAATGAATTTTGTTTGATGGCATTAGAGTCAATACAGGAGGGGGTTGAAACTGAAAAGGAACAGCTGAGTATTGAAACAGTGGATGAGGTGACTAAAGCAGTGGTTACTGCTGTGGCTGGTGAACTAATGTTGGGAGAAAGTTCAGGTACCCTGATTGAACCACTGACAGACCCATGGTCCGAAGAGAAGAAGGAAGAAAAGAAAGAAGAAAAAGCAGGTGAGAAAGAAGAAAAAGTTGAAGATGAAGAAAATCCTCAATGTGATTGTGCAATGATGGCTGCTGCCAAGGTATCACCTCAAGTTCTTGAAAAACTGTGTTCTGACAATTGAATTATTGCTTTTGCTAACATCAAAGAGGTGAACGAAAACCTTCGGGATAAAATCTTAACTGATGAAGTCAAATTTGAAAGATCTTTAAAAGAACTTAAAAACAAATTGGCTGAAAAAGAAAAGGAGATTAGCAGCATGAAAGAAGAGCAGAGCATAACCAAAACCCAACTCCAAACTATGGTAGAAAAATACCAAGTTTGCAAAAAGGAGTTAGAGTCCACCCAGATCACATGTGAGAGATGGGTGGAATCATGCAAAGGGTATGAGGTTATGCTTGAAAAACAGATAAAAAGCAATGTGAAATTTGGGGTTGGTTATAGAAAACATGATGATGAAAACACTGCTTTTGGAAAATCTGTTCAAACCACTGATGTAACCACTGAGTTCATCCCCACAAACAAGAATGGCCAAGAAGTGAAAATCACTGACAAACTTGGTAACAAAATCACACTTGACAGACCAATGGGATCCTCTACTTTTGAGGAGCTTGAAGATTATCAGTTTAAACCAAAATGGTCTGATGAGTGTGATATTCTTGAAAATTTCAAGCCAATGGACTTTACATCAACTGATGGTGTTAGAGCTCCAAAAGCTAAAGTCGTACCTCTCAAGGACATCCCAGCAGTGGTTAAAACCTCTGCTGCAAAGGAGTCTGAAAAGAGAAAGAAGAAAGAAAAAATTGATAACTTGTTTTGTGAATTCTGTGAGAAAAGGAATCATCTAACAAAAGACTGTTTCCACTTAAAAGCTTATGATTTAAACAGAACAAGTGTCATTGTTTTAGCTGAAAGTTGCATTGTTTGTGGTAAAACAAACCACAAAACTCAAGCATGTGTGTATCTCAAAAACTTTGATGTGAAAAAGAATGAGTACATTGCTAAAACATCGTTGAGTCCATCATCATCATCATCATCATCATCAGTCAAATTCACCAAGAAACAACCACTGTTTGTGCCAGTTCAAACAGCTGTCACAAAACAGCTGAACCAAACATCTGTCAAAAGAGATGTTCAGGTTACTGATGCACCCCCTGCCAATCAGTTCAGAAAAGGCAAGGAAAAACAGTCTTACCAAAGGATTCCACACGTTTATGAGGCCTACAAAAGGCCCTCTAAACCCAGAGTGAACAGGCATCCTTTTGGTTACCAGCAGGTGATTGGTCAGGACCCACAACAGTTGTTAGAAAAGAACTGTCCTAAAACAGATCAAACCCCTGACCTAACCACTGTCCATCACTCTGCATCTATCCCAGACACTGTTGAAACCCCATCCAAAGCCCTGCTGGCTTTGGAGACCCTAATGAACTAATCCTTTTACTTCATGTGCAGGGAGCTTCTGCATGCTTTGATAGTCTTTGGTATGTAGATAGTGGAGGCTCCAGGCACATGACAGGATGTAAAGCCCTCCTCAAAGACTTTAAAATCCATGGAGGGGGTGATATATCCTTTGGGAATAATAGTAAAGGGAAAGTTCTGGGGTCTGGTACAGTGCAGTCTGGAAATGTAAAATTTGAAAATGTCAATCTGATAGACAATCTAAAATTCAACCATCTGAGTGTATCACAAATGAGTGACAAAGGGTTTGGGTCATTCTTCACAAAAGATTGTTGTAGGATTGTTGGACCAGAAATGGTTAAAAAGATTGAAGCAATAATCAAAACTGGTCAAACTAAACTTGTTGCTCAAAGGATTGGCAATGTTTATGTTGTTGACATGTCAAAAGAGTGTCCCATAGCTGATGCTTGTCTGTTCTCAGCTGCCTCTAACAAAGAGACAGAACTTTGGCACAGAAGGCTGGGGCACACAAATCTTAAGACAATCACTGAAATTTCAAAAAATGGTTTGGTGAGAGGCCTACCACAAAAATTGTTTTCATGTCCTGAACATTGCATTTCCTGTTTAAAAGGAAAATAGCATAAAAGTTCCTATAAGTCCATTGAAGAGTCCAAAACAACCCAGTGTTTGCAGATGCTACACATGGATTTGTTTGGCCCAGTTCAAGTTATGAGCCTCAAGAAGAAAAGATATTGTTTGGTTATTGTTGATTACTTTTCTAGGTTTACATGGACTTTCTTTTTACACTCAAAAGATGAGACTGCAGGCATTTTGCAAGACTTTGTGACACAGGTTGAGAAGCAATTTGACCTTCCAGTGAAAAGCTTCAGGAGTGACAATGGCACAGAATTTAAAAATAAGGAGTTGGATGCCTTCTGTGTGAAGAAAGGGATTGTAAGGCAGTACAACATTCCTAGAACACCAGAGCAAAATGGGGTTGTTGAAAGAAAGAACAGAACTTTGATTGAGGCTGCTAGAACTATGCTTGCAGATCAGGTTTGCCATTAACTTTCTGGGCAGAGGCAGTAAACACTGCCTGCTATGTCCAGAACAGAGTTTTAATAAACCCCAGGCACAAAAAGACTGCTTATGAAATTCTGTATAAAATCAAACCACTGATCTTATATTTCAAGGTGTTTGGCTGCCCATGCTTTATTTTAAACCTAAAAGATTCCATTTCAAAATTTGCAGCCAAAATTGATTGTGGTTATCATCTGGGATACTCAACCACTGCCAAGGCCTACAAAGTGTTCAATACACGGACCAAGGCAGTGGAGGAGACTTTGAATGTAAAGTTCAATGAACTTTCATCAATGAAAATCCCAGCAAATCCTGCAGATCTGTTTGATCTTGAAAAATTTACTTTTGAAAATACTGCTGTCAAGACTAACAGTGCAGGTCCATCAGAGGATACAACACCAGACTATGGGTATGAAATCATCATCCCTCAAAGGTCTGCCACAAAGGGAAAAGCACCAGCTGTTCAAAACAGTTGTCAAAGCTCAACCACTACTACCTCAACAGTTGTTGACCAAAGTAGCCCATCCACCACTGCTTCCACATCCTCAAACACTGCTGACAAAAGTCCTCAAATAGTGGATAAAAGTCAGCAGTTGTCCACTTCATTACCTCCTATTCCACCACCTTTTGAAGCCACTGCTGGGTCATCAAAGTCACCAGCATTGGTTAGCTCAGATGATACACATTTGCAGCCTTCACCAACAAATGCCATCATACCATACCAAGGAAATTTAATCTTCTTGAGATCTCATCCACCTGATCAAATCATTGGCAACATAAATGAAGGGGTGCTCACAAGAAGCCAAACCCAAAACATTTTTCTTTTTGCTGGTTTTCTATCACTCCATCAGCCAGTCAAGTACCAAGAGGCACTGAAAGACAACAGCTGGGTAGAAGCCATGCAAGAGGAGCTCCAACAGTTTAAAAGACAACAAGTATGGGAGCTTGTACCATTGCCAGAAGAGGTTAGTCCCATTGGCACAAAGTGGGTTTTTAAGAACAAAACTGACGAAAGGGGTATTGTTATCAAGAATAAAGCCAGGCTTGTGGTTCAAGGTTACAGACAGGAAGAGGGGATTGATTATGATGAAACATTCGCCCCTGTTGCAAGATTGGAAGCCATTAGACTGTTCCTGGCCTTTGCTGTCAACCACAATATGAAGGTGTTTCAAATGGATATCAAAAGTTCTTTCCTCTATGGTACAATTCATGAAGAGGTGTATGTTTGTCAACCTCCAGGTTTTGAGGATCCATTTTATCCAGATCATGTCTACAGGCTGAACAAAGCCCTGTATGGCCTGAAACAAGCACCAAGGGCCTGGTATGAAACTCTTTCCAACTTCCTACTCTCAAATGGTTTCAAAAGAGGTACCATTGATAAAACACTGTTTCTAAAATGGAGAGGGAAGGATTTAATGATTGTCCAAATTTATGTGGATGACATTATTTTTGGAAGCACATGTAACACAATGTGTGAAGAGTTTAGAGAACTCATGACAGCTGAGTTTGAAATGAGTGCAATGGGTGAGCTGCAATGCTTTCTTGGACTCCAAGTACAGCAAATGCAAAATGGAACTTTCATTCATCAAAGTAAATATGCTAAAGAACTTTTGACCAAATTTGATATAAATGACTGTAAACCATGCAGCACACCCATGGCAACAAATAAGCTGGTCATGTCTGATGAAAAAGATGAGCTGATTGACCAAACACTTTATAGAAGCATGATTGGGTCTTTATTGTACCTAACTGCATCTAGACCAGACATCATGTTTGCAACATGTGTCTGTGTAAGAAGTCAATCAGCTCCCAGAAAATCAAATCTCATTGCTGTAAAAAGGATCTTCAGATACATAAAAGGTGCTCCCACACTTGGTATCTGGTATCCAGCTAATGGGAACATCAAGCTTTCAGGTTTTTCAGACAGTGACTTTGCTGGATGTCACACCACAAGGAAGTCCACATCAGGAGGGTGCCAGTTTCTAGGTGATTGCTTGGTTTCTTGGCAAAGCAAAAAGCAAGCAGCAGTTTCAACATCCACTGCTGAAGCTGAATACATTGCTGCTGCAAGCTGTACAGCCCAACTCCTGTGGCTTCAAAATCAGTTACTGGATTTTGGTATCACTGCCTTAAAGACTCCACTCATGTTGCCAGGTAGCAGAAAATATCATCAAAAATCCAGTTTCCCACTCTACCACCAAACACATTGACATCAGACATCACTTTGTGAGGGATTGCTATGAAAAAGGTTTGATTTCTCTGCATCATGTCCAACTAAAGACCAGCTGGCAGATGTGCTCACAAAAGCACTTGATACAGCCACTTTTGAAAGCTTGGTCTCTAGGATTGGGATGCTGAACATGGAATAACAAGCAACATCTTGTTTTTCTATGAATAAAAGCAACAAAATGTTTTCAGATAATCAAAAATCCATCCTTAAAAATAGCTAACAATGAAATTTTCATTAAAATCCTTAAAAGTCGGCCATAACCACTGATTGTTCAAAAGTCTGCTCTACTTCAAAAACCTGTCCACTGCTGAAAGTCATTCCCTGTTCTCTCATTCCTTTGATAAACTCTGTTGTTCAAAAGCAGTGTCTTATCCACTGATATGCTATCGACTGATAGTGAAAATCATCCACTGATTTAATACCACTGCTTTCATCAGTCACTTTCATAAAAGTATTGTCCTTCACTTTCACCAGGGGTTGTCACATGGGCAGTACATAGTGGTCAGACCTTTTGTAACGGCTGCCACGTCAGCATTCACTTTCTTCCCTATAAAAATCCCCCACTCACATCAAAAACAGGATTTTACTGTCGAATTGAATTCTTAAAAATTCTCTTCTCAAAACAGTTTTTCATCTCATCTTCCACAAATTTCTTCGATCATTCTCTTCAAAAATGACAAAATCGAAGCCATCCGCAAAACCCACATCCAAATCATCATCGAAAACAGCCTCTCAAAAGGCAATCTCCACTGAAATCCCATATAAATCATCTCACAATCTCCTGGGTCTTCTCACAAAACCAGGAACCACCAATGTTTTCGATTCCATCATTGACACCATGGCAAAATCAAAGTACAAAACTTTGTTCACCGCCGATGCACCAATCTATTTGGAGACCCAAAGGGAGTTCTGGAAGAATGCAACCCTTGAAAAACAACGAGACACTGCAATCACCATACACTCTTCTATAAAGGGTAAAGATGTCCAAATCACGCCACAATCCATTTCAGAGGTCTTTCAACTCGGTGATCTGGAAGGTAAAACTTCTTTCACTAAAAACGAGTTACAAACTGACTTCATTGAAAGAGGGTATGAAGCCACAATGATGAAGAAACTTACCTTACAAAAGGGTTATTTTCCTTCTGCAACCAGATTTTTATTTCATACCCTCCTACTATGTGTTTCAAATAAAACCACTTCTTTCAATGAAATCCCTTTAAAGATTCAAAATCTGGGATTTGCAATTCTTCAAGAAGAAAATTTTAACTATTCTCGGGAAATTTTTAAAGATTTGGTTAATAATGTTGAAACAAAATCATTCTTACTGTTTCCAAGGTTTTTAAGTTACTATTTTGAAAAGAAATTCAGTAAGAATGATTTAGCTGCAATAAACCAAGGTGATTCTACTCAAATAAACAGTTTAACAACTGAAACTTTTTCAAGAATGTTAACACCTTGCAAAACACAAGCAGAGGTACCTGAGCAGAATTTAGCAGCTACAACTGCTCCTCAGGTATCTGCTGCTGAGCCCACTACTCAAGGTGATCAAAGTGGCAGCACACCTGCTTTGAAACCCACACCTACAATCACCAAAAAGCCAAAAAGAAAAACTCAAAAACCCCCAAAACCCATCAAAAAGGCAACTCTGGAGGATGAGATACCAGAGCTACTGCCTGTGACAACACAAATGTCACAAGAAACCACTGGTGCTACTTCCTCACAGCAGTTGGTACAAATATCTCAACCCATAACCGAAACTCCTCCTACTTCTTCACAAAAAGATCAGGTTGTACACATTGGGACACCACATCATGATGCTCTGGAAACACTCGTTTCCATTATCCACAACTCAATTCCTGGAGCAAATCCTCTTTCTTCACCAAACATCACATCCACAATTCCCCCACAAACTAAACTGCTGTTGGATGCAATTGATTTGAACCAGGCACTAACCAGTCCTTCTCAATCACCTATCAATGAGAATATACCTCAACAACTGACTGGGTCTGATGTATCAATCTTTGCTAACCCACCAACACAACCTGAGGAGGTTAGACCCCTTGAGTTACAAGTAACTCTTGGTGGTAGTCCAAGTGAAGCAGCCACTACAACTGTTGAACCCATTGGTTTACAGTTGGACATTGGTTACATCAATAAGACTTCCTTGGAGGCAATTCCTTACATAGCACCTCTGCCAACCACCAGTGGATTTATTTATTCTACTGGCAACTTCAAAAGGTTGTCAAGTGTTGAAGGAAGAAGACCCCAGTACCAAGAAAAAGGGGCATCAGTGGTTAGTGTTTGGAGTACACTCCCTATCTCAACCACTGATAAAACCACTGTTAGTGGGAAATCAGATGATCCCATTAAATTGGGTGATGATTTAAAATATCAGGAATTGACGGAACGAATTGAAAAGTTGGATACATCTGTTGCAGATCTTAAAAACATGCTACAGCAGGTGTTGAAAACTCAAACGATACAATCCACTGCTGTTCCACCTCAAGCACCTGCTCCACAACAGGCACCTACTACAAATGAGCTCTGGAATCTATTTCAACCTTTTCTCCATCAACAAGCACAAATAGCAGATCAGCAACATGAAAAACATGTTCAACAGCTAAGAAATGCAATGGAGTCAAGGTTCAAGAACACTCAGGCTGATCTAAAGGCTCTCAAAACTCAGATCCTGCACACCATTGACACTGCTCCTCCAACTGTTCTCTTCATTGATCAACTTCCCCCAGATAATGCCAAAAAGGGGGAGAAAATTAAGGAGTGGAAAAAGAAGGGAATAGAGGATGGTCTCTACATTGAACCAGAAAATGCAAACATGACCAAACAGATCCCTCTGCCAGATGGAAGCAAGAAAATTGATGTGACCACAAATGCACTGGCAGAAGCAGTTGCAAGTGTAAAAAGGGATAGAGAGGCCAAAAAGAAAGCCAGGGTGGATTATCCGGATCAGGGTACTTCAGGGTCAAAAGATGATGAAAATCTTGTTGATGAAAAGAAGAAGCCTACAAGAAGAGTAAGGCTACCCAAATCCATTCCAACCAGACGTTCAAAGTCAGTTCCAAAACCACCACCTAAAACAGCTGTTGTAACTCCTGTTGTACCCACTACTGTTGGTACTTCAGTGGTTTCAACATCTGCTCCCACTTCAACACACACCACATCAACACACACTACATCCACTGCCTTACCACCATCACCACCAAAAACAAAATCACCTCCTGCCAAAAGGCAGAAGACAGCAGTTGTTACAACATCTGCTGTAAACACAACAGTGGTTGGAACACCAGGTGTTTCAACAACTGCTAGTCAATCACAAACCACTGCCACTACATCCAGCACCACTGTTCCATCCAAAACATCATCAGCCCCTCCTCAAACAAAGAGGAGAAGGCTAATTCTCAAAGATGATGACACTTCACCATCTCAAACATCTTCAAAATCTTTAGCTCTTGTCACAATACCAAAACCAGTTCCTCTCTCTTCAGTTCGAATGCACAAGCCCTTACCTCCTGCAGGTGTTCAATTTCCTCTTGAACTAGTAGCTGTTAGAGAAGAAATAAAATCATTTTACTATGAGGATGACCCTGCCAAAAGGAGTTTGCCATCAATAAAAGGATATCCCTGGCCTAAAAATGTTGATGAATATTTGAAGATCAAGGCCAAGCAAGCAGAGGATATCTCAAAAAGAAACACACAAGGGAAATCTGACAAAGAAATTTCTAGAAACTATCAATATCTGTTCACACAAGTCAGATCCCTAGAACAATTTGCAAAAAATGTCAGTCAACAAATTTCAGAAAGAGCAGCTGAAACTTTGAAGAAAGACTACATTGAAAGCATCATGGCTCACAAGAAGTACAAAGGAGAGAGATACATGTACAAAGAGTGGACTGTTCCTGAGCTTGAAAATGAAGCAGCAAGAATCCAAGACATGATAAAAAGGAAAGTCACTCACACTCCTCCTGACTGGGCAAAGTTTAGAAAGAATGTACCTGACAAATAGGTAGAACTGAAAAGAATGAAAGAAGAACTGGTTGCGGCTGAATATGGAAACAAAAGACAAATTGCTAGATGGAAAGAAGATGTGGTCAGGATCACCTACAAAAGGTTGGAGGAATTAAGAAAGAAAGATCCAAAAGTTCCTCAAAAGCCTGACTATCCTGAAGCAGAGGTTTCAAAAAGACCATCAAAGCTGCAAATCAGGAGAGTCACTGCTCCAACTGGTGCTACCATCTATAAAAGAAGGACACACAAACAGTTGGGAGGTGAAACCATCCAAGAGATGATAAAAGGAGATGACCTTGTAAAAGAAGGCATAAAGAAAATGATCATAGAAACTCTTGGTTTGGATCAAACTGCAAATACTGCTCAGCCAGTTATGAATAGGCCAGCCTCCCCAAATACCTCTGCAAATAAACATCTCCCAAGAAACCCACCAGGCTCAAAAATACAAAAGTGGGAAACTGACAAACAGACCTGGGTATTGACTTTGCTCAGGTCTGGTGGAGAAGTGGAGAAAATATCAAGGGAACAAGCTCTTGGCCTGAGTCTTGAAGATTTGCAGGATCTCCTTGATCTTCCACTTAGCAAGGATGATGAAGACACAGATGCCCTAGATTTTGAACTACAATTTAAAGGTCAGATAAGGGAACTGTTGATGAGGCAATAAATGTCCACAATAATGAAGAGTTTTGGCATTATCTGTTCCAGGGGGAGATTGTTGGGATTGAACCCTATCAGAGGAACAGATAATTAAAGCCAAAACTGGACCAGAGCAGTGGATCCAGAATAAGCAGATGTTTACATACAAGTCTCTCCCCTTGAAAGTGATTTCAACATCTGCTGACCTCCTATCTGCTGATCTTGCAAACTGCTGACCTACAACTGCTGCTCAAGTAAAGAACTGATGAAAGACTAAAGCCCTGCTGATTCAATCTACTGCCTTGAGTCAAGCACTGCTGATCCGGACAAGTATTGCTGGGTTCATAGCAGTGGAAGGTTGCAGCAGCTGATCTATAGTCTGTCTTGTAATGTAATGTAATAGCAGTAGTTAACATAGCAGTGTTTGTATAGATCAGAGATTAGAGTTTGTTAGGAGGTTAGATGTCACTTTCATGGAGACGTCAGCTAAGATGCTCAGTGGTTTGCAAGTGCCTATAAATAGTTCAGTACTTTGTACTGTTCTATTAGCTCTTTTGCAACATCGTCTTCTTTGCACGAACAAACAACTGAGCTCTGGCTGAGGGGGAGTTTGCATTCATTCATCAATCATTGTAATCATTATTGAAATAAATTCAATCTTCCGATTCATTGTGAAAAGATGTTTGATCAAAGTATTACTCTCGTTTGATTGTATGCAAAGTTTGTTTTCATCATAATTCCGTTGCACACTCATTCATTTTCATTTTAATTACAAACACAAAATACAATCAGAAACAAACTCAGATCCAACAGTATAACCTCGGAAGGTTATTCCCTATGCAACTATGGTCACCTAATGTGTTTGGTCGGATCCTAATGATCGACCAAACGGGTCGGGTTCGAAAGTATAAGCGGTTGTTTGGACCGCTTACCTTACAACCCTACATAAGCACTAAACCTAAAGTGACGAGCTAAACATGTTAAAACATGTTTTACAAATTTAGAAAACAGGTTTGGTATCAAAACAAACGGTTTTGATACCTAAAAGTAGTTTGCTCACAAAATACGCAAGAATACGCATTTTGGCCGAAACTACGACTCGTCACTAAGCCTAGATAATGTGGTAATCAATAGGTATAGTCACAAGAGACTAAAACCATCGTGATTACGCTTACGTTATGAAGTTCAAATGAACTTCATGTTGACCATAAACTGGTCAATGCAGAAAATCAAACATAGTTTGGCTTTCACGCAAAAAATGCGTAAAGAAAGAAAGAGGACTTACAACGGGTCCAAGAATGGAAGCTTTGATCCGAATATTCTCAGGTATGAAGTGATAACACATCAACTTAGAGAACAAATTCAGATCAAAGGTGTAAGTTTGAGAGTGAAGTGGGTAGGGGTATTTATAGATTTAATAGAACCGTTAAGATCGTTTCTTGAAACCCGAGCTTTGATCTAGGCCGTACACTTGCACCCATTGTTTTCTAAAACCATGGGAGCCCCTAATATGAGCCCATAGTAGCATAAAAACCATTAAATACCAGCCCATAGTTTGCAAAACCATGGGCTAAGCCAAACTTCAAAATTGGACTAGGTTCATTGAATCTGGTCAGAAATTTCAAAAATGGTCCCTGCACTTGTAAAACTTGATTTTTGGCACTTTTAAGCCCCGTTAACCCCATTTCAAGGCTATAAAATAAATTTAAAGTATAGAGAACTTAAAATATGCTCAAAAACATCTCGGATGTCGGTTCGTTTGGTCGTACGGTTGCGTTGTTCGGTTAATTACGACGGAAATCGTAATGAACGCAAAAACGATTCAAATTACGCGACGAATGGAATTTTATCATGCCAATCACTAAAATAAAATATTTTAATGATTACATAAATTTTTGGATGTCCGTATATATTCAGGACGTAAGATATGCGTGAAAATGCAAACTTATGCACTTTTGACGCTTTTAGTCTCTATTGATCAAATAAGTTTATTTTAGCATACCGAACCCCTCAAAGCCTATTTCTAAGCTATGTAAATGATATTTAGGGTATGTTTAACTTATGATCAAGTCTCGGAATGTTTGTTACAGTACGAATCGGCATACTTTCACGGTTTATCGAAATTAGTCCCTGTAAGCGAATAAACTTGATTTCGACACACCAAACCATCCAAAACTTATTTCTATGTTATGTAAAGGTTATTTAAGGTATGTTAAGCCTATGTCACTGTTCCGGAGTGTTTATTGCATTAAACTGATTATATTTACGCATCAGATCGTGTACAATCTTCCAGAAAGCAATTTAAAGCTCGAAATCGAACAAGAATTGATATGTACAAATGATACACATATTTATACAAATCTCAAGTATGAAATACAATATTTCATTGATTTGGTACTTGTTTGATGGCCGAGGAGGCACAGGTTTCACAACCCCGTGCTGCACCGACACGGCCCTGTGCTCAACTCACTGTAACTCGGAAAATAAAAACTGCAAGTAATAACGCTGAGCACGGCCCCGTGTCCGAACGGCACGGCCCGTGCTGAGCTCTGCAGAATATGAAAAATTAAGAAAATCCTTAAAAAGACAGAAAAATTAGAAAAAACGATTAGGCCGTTGATTCCTAACTTTCTTAAAATCCTCGTGTCCCCAACAACGGCGCCAAAAACTTGATGTGTGCGTTGTGTTATAGGTTTTTAAAGTATATTTTAAGCCCTTTTACACTTTTTAGCCAAGTTTTAAATTTATAAAACACGATATTTACTAACACTAAACACACATGTGGGCAAGTGCACCCATCGTGGGCGTAGTATAGTGTTGGTAAGATACCGAGGTCGTCCAAGGACACAAGAGCTTTTAGTACCAGTTTATCCTCAACGTCTAATCAAATCAAAAGTTAGAAAAAAGGTTTTTAAACTAGGAAGATAAAACTAACTAAAATGCTGAAAAATAAAATAAAATAAAAACAGATAGACAAGATGAATCACTTGGATCCGACTCGTGTGTAGTGTAACCTTTGATTATTTCCGCACTTTTGCACTTTTTAAAAGATTATCTTAGTTATTGTAGTAGGCCCCTCTTTTGAAGGTGACGTTACCCTCAACCCAGTAGTTTGAGCCAGCAAGGATACAATCCTAAAGGGTTGGATTATTAAAAGATAATTAATTAAGTTATTAATGCATAATGTGGTAGGCCCCTCTTTTGAAGGTGACGTTACCCTCGGCTAAGTCGTCTGAGTCAGCAGGGATACAGTCCTAAGCCGGGTTAAAGTATTAATAGTAGCTTACATATGAGGGGATCAACGAGTTTTGACCCCCGCCATCGAATACCGGTGGGTATTGAAGGAGGTCCTACTAAATTTGACCCAGGTCCTAGCAGGATCTATACACTGAACAAGGCAAGACTCTTACCAAACCGTTCCCTTAACCCCCGACCAGGTAGCCAACATATCTCCATATAGACCGTGGAGATATGAATGGTGAAAATCTTTTATTTTATATAGACAGTAAAATAATGCCAAGACACCACGGACAAATGATAAGGAAGAATCACCTTCAACATAAGAAACTAGTTATTAAAGTAATTAATACATAACCAAATAAAAAGTGCGAAAAGATTAAAAATAAAAAGTATTACACTAGACACTTGTCTTCACCAAGTGATGTAAGAGACTTAGGCTAACATGGCCTTTGATTGTCAAGAAATCTTACGATCAATCTTGGATCCCGAGATGACTCACACACTCTATGATGGATGATGGATGATGGTGGTGGATGATGGTGTTGTGGTGGTGGTGGAGTGTGGAGTGTGGGTGAAGTGTGAGAGAGGTGGTGTGCCAAGGGATGGTTTGCAAATGAGCCAAGCACCCCTATTTATAGCCTGAACAGCAGCTCGGGCACGGCCCCGTGTCCATCTTCCTTCTCTTTCTTCATTAATTGCAGTTTGTCTGCATTAGTTGACCACGCCCCCATGTCTGCTGGGCACGACCACGTGTGCAGAAGCGTATTTGTGCTATCAAGATTTCCTCAGATTCTGCGAATCTTAGAGTTGACCACGGCCCCGTGTCCGCTGGGCACGCCCCCGTGGTGGGTGATAGAAGCTTCTACAACTTTGTCTTTTCTGCAGACACTTGGGCACGCCCCCGTGCTCACTGAGCACGGGGCGTGTTCAGCCTTCTGTTTTCTTGTTTTGCTTAGGAAGATGCTGTCGGGGGGTCGGGCATGCCACGTTTATCCCTTTTCTTGTATTTTTGTTAGATTTAGCTGCGTTTTTGCTTCTTTTGTTCAATTGAGCTCATTTAATCCTGAAAATACAAAAGGAAGACAAAAACACACTTTTTCCAACATTAATACTAAAAAGGGTTAGTTTTATGCCTTATTTGATGTAATTTATATGTTGCATTTTGCACACATCAACGTCGGACTCCACAGGAGGAAAGGAGCAACATCAGCGGGTGTGGGTGCAGGAACAAATGTCTCAGCAAAAGGGAAGACCATCAGGTGCAGGTACTGGGTCCGGTATAAGGGGTGCAATGTTTGGTAATACCGAAAGAAATAGGGTTATGATTAAGAAAGGGCTTAGGATCAGCAGGTGCAACATCAAGCTGACCTAAGAGCAACAGGAGCTGGCTCAGGAGCAGGCTCTAAGTCGTGTGAAGGTATGGGATCTCGAGCAGGTGATGGTGCAGTAGTCATAGCGGTGTCGTCGTCTAAGTCAGTAGCAGAAAGTTGCAATCCGGCCGTCTGTAAGGCTACTGATGTCACAGTCTCTAAGGAGTCTGAAGTCGTGTGTAAAATGGAAGCAGAGGATACTTAAATGGCGGGAATCTCAGGAGGTAGCATAGCAATGACATCCTCAGCTATCTTTCCATCACCCTGGGTGTCAACAGGAGGATCATCAACAAACAAATCAACGTCATCATCAAACAAATCGTCAAAAGGCATATCCTCGGGAGGAATGACCACGAGAGGTACGGCGTCGAGGATCGAAGCCATGATGTGCTCGCCATCGGGGTGTCCAAATGATAAGGTGGTCATGGACTGAAACAAGAATGACAGAAGGATTCTCGTCAGGGAAACCATCAGCAAGGGTAAATCATCACCAAAATTTGGCAGCACGGACGATTGGAAGTCGTCCTCGTCCTCGATCATCATATCAGGATCACTCTCAGTGTCTGACGCAAATATCTCCGATGCAGGTACAATCTCATTATCTGTGGCGGTGGCCGTAGGGTAGTCAATGTCTGATTCCTCACTCTCGGAAGAAGGTGACATGTGTGCCGGTACATAATAATCGTAGCATGTATATTCATAGCAATCCCTAACACTTAATATATTGCAAACAAGGACAATTCATCATGCAATCGCGTATTCACATTATTCTTCATCAAACTTTCTATATTTCCTAGTCTCTCAGACTAAACTTCCTAGTCTCTCAGACTGAACTCCCTAGTCTCTCAGACTACACTTCCCAGTCTCTCAGATTGAATAATAAGCATAACTTTGAAATGTGTTTCGTGCCTTTTGTTTGTAAAAATGTTTGTCTCCTGGATCTGGGCGTTTTGTGTATGCAATGAAAAACATGTTGTGAAAACATTTTCATGAGAGCCCTAATGATCGTAGTCTAGACTCGAGAAAGAATCCTAGTTCGCTACGATCGAAGCTCTGATACCAAGCTGTCACACCCTGACTTTTGCGGAAGCGTGATTATTGTGTGACTTTCTTAATACCATTGCATTCAATCATAACAACAACTATACGAAAAAACCATAGATTTGTCATCCATTAAATGAGTTTAAAACATAACAACATTGTTTAAAACGTAGACTTCAAATTCAAGTTTTACAAACCATACAAATTGTTTATGAGTTCACTAAGGACTCGTCAAAAGATATTAGATGTAACTAAGGTTTGGAAGACGTGTCTCGTCCAGGAATAAGACACACTGACCAAACCCAAAGACCATGGATTACATCTTTATTCCTATTGCAGCATAAAACTTCCAACGCCCGCCAGATCCACTTACTAATTCCCTGAAATTCATGTAGTTTGAAAACATCAACAAAAGTTGAGCGAGTTCATGTGTTTAGTATGTGTGCACGAATCATCCTTGAAAACCTTTGTATGTATGTATGTATGTACTTGTAAACTGGTATGAAGCAACAAGGAAAAACAGATCAATTAATGTGTAGCTAATACATTAATATATGTGACATGGCATAGGAAGCACTTAACCCTGTAAGCGTATTTCGTACCGGCCCCTCTGGCGGAACGACATAGTCACCACATGCAGCCAACTCGCAGGCCCATGGGTGGGGCTCGCAACACCCAATAGATCTATCACTCATGCCCCTCGGTCCTTATACAAGGATTAATGGTCTTAAGTTAATCGCTACCCATTCACGTGATCTAGCAGTACCTTTCCTTAGCTAATCATACCATTGTAATTGTTTGTAAGCAGTATGTAACATGTATTTCACCCCCGAAGTTATAAAACTGAAAACAGTAAGAGAAAAGGTGGACATGAACTCACAGTTTTGCGTTCCTGGTATTCGATGTAACTCAAAGCTTCCTCTAGAACGCACGACTACCTACATGCGTACTACGGTCCATTAGACGAGCGGGTCGTGCCTTGACTTGGTAATGATTAGTGTCTTAGAGTTATGTTTTCAAAGTGTCTTCATTAATATTCCAAGTGTATAATTATTTGTTAAAATAATTAATATTTTAACTTAATACTTCTCAAGTATTTAAGCATGTATATCCTTCCCAAGGATGGGTATACTTGTATTCTTGTATAACTTACCATGTATTGGCGTCGTATTCCGGTGTGGATTTATACGTACGAGGATACGTATCTTCTTGTAATAGTTAAGTATTCTTATACTTAATTTTGCGTTAGATTTTCCGGAATATTATTTCTAATAAAAGTCCACTAATATATATTTCCCAAAATATATATATTTAAGAGTTATTTCCTAGAAAAATTACTTATAATTTTTCCTTTCGGCAAAAATATTTGTAGTTCCAAAATAATATATTTTCAAGTCTCACTTAGAAAATATTTATAAACTTATTTTGTCCAAAAATAATGTATTTCAAGTTTACCCAAGAAAATATATATTTTTCCCAAAAATAATATATTTTCTCCCTGTCAAAAATACGATATAACTTGGTAACATTCATAAAATCATATTTTCATTTCTTGTGTCCAAAATATTATTTACCAAAAATATATTCTTAAGGGTATTTTCCGGAATATTTTTGTAAGTTACGTTCTTTCGTTCGGTTTTACAATATTATGCGTGTAACTTGTGTATTTATTCCTTAGGATTTTTGGTAATATTTTGGATTCTAATTTCTTTGTATAAGTTAAGTTATATTATTTCAAATCCTAAAATAATATAACTAATACACAAAGTATGCAAATAATCACACACATGTGTCTTCTAAATATATATACCTTTCAAATACATATTTAGTATTTTTTTTTTATTTTCAAAAACCAACCTCCAATATTTGTAATTTTGTTACAAAAATTATGGCAAAGTTTATATTGAAAACCATAGTTAAAATACACTTGAAAAAATTTGTTAGAAAATATTTTTCTAAGTGTTTATATTTTTAGAAAATTTTGCCATAGTTTCCCCTAAAGATGGAGGTGTCCATGCTATCAAAGCACATCATTTTCTTTTTAAAATCATCACAAACAATCAACAACTTAACCAACACTTACCAAGTGCCAAAACAATGCTATTTACATAACAACATGAACTTGAACTTTCATAAAGACTTGTAGTAACTTGTAGTGTACTTAGTAGGTTTAGTTACCCTTTGAAATGCATTTACTTCTTTAAAAACTTCATCTTTAAAGAAGTTGGGTGTTTACAACTTCTAAACACATTATCTAAAAATGCTTCTTTATGTAATCTTTTTGTTACACAAGTGTTTCTACACTTGTTTAACCCTTAAAAATAGTATTTGTTTATGTAAGAACCAAGTCTAGGTAAATCTTGTTATTTAACTTAGTTTCTTGAGAAAACTATCTTGGAAATCATCCACTTACAAGACTTGTATTGTGTTTAAATCATTATCACATATGAAAACAACTTTTATTATTCAAGTTCATGTCTACATAAAGTATGATCATCTTGGTCTTCCACAAGATCATCATCTTAACTTACTAGATCATGTGTTTAATCATAATCTAGTAGGTTTCTTATGATGTCTAACATCATAAACACAAAAATCAACCATCAAGAAGCAAAACAATACTTAAACAACATAATTCATCAAGATTATTTCATATATCAAGCTTATGTTCATGTTTCATGATTATATTCTTTAGTGTTCTTCAAGTTATTCATCATGTAACATCTTTTAACCACTCAATATAGATGTAAAATGAAGAGTAGAAGGTCTTACTACTAGCTCAAGGCTAGGGATGATCAAATGTAGAAATGAAGTGGATAAAAGCGAACGGTGAAGGTCCTTCAACTTCCGAAGGCTCCAAGCTTCCTAACTTAGCTTCTTACACCTCTAGATTACCTTGGAATTCATGGTAGAAAGTTGAAAATGAAGGTAGGGTGGTGGTGAGGTGTGGCCGTGAGGTGTGGGTAGGAGAAGGAAGAAGATGGTGTTGGTGATCTTGTGTGGAAATGAGAGTTATGGACTAATGGCTTTACTTATACTCTTCCACCATTTTATTATCCATAGTATAATATGTTCTCAAAGTACAATACAACATCTCTAACAATCCAAATGAGATCAAGGAAAATCAAGGGTGGGGCCACCCTTGGTGACCGTCCACCATGGGGGGGGGGGTATTGGTTGGGTTGTAATGGATGGTTAAGCATATTAGTTGAAATCTAAGTGTAGTGTTTAGTGTTTAAGTTAGTATGTTGTTATATAGTGTGTTAGGGTATTCGGGGCTCATAACTAACTCAGAAATATTAAAACAATGCTTCTAGTATAATTTTGATATTTCGGGTAGTGTTCGGTTAGATATCGGTTTGTTAAAGTGTCAAACTATACCGTTTAGTGCTCTTTATGTACCCTTTTGTGACACTTTTAATTCCCGAAACTTAGGAAAGCATTTTGGGCCAGTTAATCATTTTTCTGCATGATATAAGAGTGTTAAAGAGCTGAATTATGCTGAATTCAGCACTTTATGTGGGTTTTAGGCACTTTCTGGCACTTAAACTATCACTTAGGAATGCAGTTTTGTGGTCCTTACTTCCCTACACACTATACTAGTGTAGTACTTAGTCTCTGGCCCATACTGAGTCTCAAAACACTGTCTGTCTATGTACTGAACCTCAACAACATTTTTCCAGAGTTATCCACTAACTGTGCTAGCTGTGCTTTGTGCATCGTTTATGTCAATATGGTTTGTATGTAAATATGATGTGACATTATGCAATATGTGATGCACATGTAAGTATGATGCAGTATTCAGAAAGCAGTTAATTGTAATTCAGCACAGCCATTAAGCACTAATAATGATTAATTAATTGTACGGATACCTGCAAATTTAGCAGTTGTCAGAATATATGTGTTTTTGTAATTGTTGTATCAAAACAATTTTAATGTTATGTTTTGTAAACTTATTTAAGATATGTTATGTGTTATGGTTGCGTCTAATATTGATTTGTTTTTTAGACTTTTATGCATTTGTATTGTATAACTCTTTTTTCTAATTATGGATGCCTATTTCTTTATAAATAACACGATTTATGTTTGATTATAAATTTGTATGAGTATTTTTGGAAACTGTTTTTTTAACACTGTTATGAAAAGTATTAAATAGATAGTCAATTTATATTTATATAGTTAGTAAACTCTTTCTAAATATACAATATAATCAATTTATAGAAAGTATTAAATACATTTAAAAACAAATTTGTAAATTATTTTTTTGTTAATATACAATCTGAAAAAAACACAATCCGAAAAAAATATTTATAAGTTTACATATAATACATAATTTCGTGAAAACCTGTATTTATATATTTAAATTTGTAATTACAAAGTTTATGTTTCATAATTTTGTAATATATCTTCTTTTATAGAATCACTAGGTTATCACCCGGGACTGCTTCCCGGGTAGTTTAATTTTATTAGTTAATAAACATGTACTTTTATTAAAATGAAACATTTTATTTCATTAAAATTTATGACAAAAAAGTTGAAATACTTAAACCAAACAAATAACTACCAGTTGTGAACATTAATATTGGTAATTACGATTTTTTGGGTGCCAAAAGTTTTAATACTTAAACTAATCATCAAATACTATATAGATTGTTTCGGAAACCATAATATTCATATATTGATTTCAAAAAACGAAGCAAATATATGGCAAAAACTGAATCGAAAAATGAAGAAAATTCATAGATTGATTCCGGAACCTTAATCTTAAGGTGTATATTCCATACAAAATCATAATCATTTCATTCAAGAAAGTCAAATCAAAGTTACTAATATCATAACAACTTACATGATCAATTTCTAATAGGGATGAGCAAATGGTACCAAATACCGAGACCGAATACCCCGAACCAAAATATTTTAGGTACCGACTTTTGGATTTTTGGTACCGGCACCCATTTTTGGGATTTTCCGTACCAGTACCGTATTTTGGGGATTTTCACTACCTGGTTGGTACCGAGCTCATCTCTGCTTTCTAACAACTTGGACCATGCATTGTTGGAAATCAAATCAAGTGTTTCCTCATATGACAAATCAAAGCGGTAAGTAAGATCTCCCAACCATATAATTCGCCTAAAAGTTACAAAATCAATTTGTAAAATAGCATTTACATTACATATTAAAGCATTTTTCCTATCAGCACTTTTGTTAGCTAATAGGCCAAATGTGTAATATCTAATAATTTTGGTTTGGCTAAAAATGAAACGGGTCAATTGAGATCAAAAGTTTTCCAAATTGTACATTCAACACAACCTCATAATCGTTTCATTCAAGAAAACCAAAGTTACTAATATCTCCTAAAAGTTACAAAATCAATTTGTAAAATAGCCTTTACATTACTTATTAAAACATTTTTCCTATTAGTAGGCGTTAGTAATCTTCAAAAAGGAATTAATCAACTATAGAAAAAATAAACATATTTAAATCCTATGCTTACTAATGATCATTACATTTCTTGAACTGTAGCGTTTAACACTGAATTAAAGTGTGTTCTTTTATATATTTCATCCATATTTGCATTCATTTTAACAATGTCAGATGTTAAATGAGTGCATATGAAACAAAAACTCAAGAAATATATGGACATACTCACTGATATGGAGCCCTATTAAAGAAACAAAAATAATTGCTTATATTTAACTTCTAGTTAATATTCAATTTTTTATTACTTTACCTATAAAAGCTAATTGAAATGGAACCCCAGCTTCTTCATGTTATATATATATATATATATATATATATATATATATATATATATATATATATATATATATATATATTTTTGGTTAAAGGACAGAATCCTAACTATTTCATAGGAATTATATCAATTCCTAAATTGTAAAATAAAATTATAAATTTTGAAAATCATTTTGATGAAACTAACAGTTACCTCATTGAGATATAAAACTTTTAATAATTTTGTTTTGGTAGCAGCAGCGCCCCGTCAAGCGATGCTCTACAGGGGTGAAATCGGAAAATTAGGTGATACCTAACCTGTTAGGAGGACTGGAACTGTTATGCTTTTTAACCCACCAGAAATAGTCTCTAAAAACCAAAAACCTCTGATGCTTCTCTTCAACGGTTTAACCCACCAAAAACAATAATCTGCAAATTAGGATTACGGTTACCGAATAGAATAGCATAGAATATTATAATGTTATGAAAACCATACTAATTCAAAAAATGAAGAACATTCATAGATTGATTCCGGAACCTTAATCTTAAAGATTGCTTCCAAAAATCGAACCACATGTATCACAAATCATAAAAAAATACCCAAAACAACCAGATCTACCGAGGTCATGTATTGAAAGAGTAAATGTACCTTCAAGTTGTAAAATCGATGATTGAATAGAGGAAGGTTCGGTAAATTCCCATTCCCTGCCCCTGATTATATCCCTACTAATTTCTACCTGAAAAATCATATAAAAAATTTACTCAAAAAAACCACATAGACAAATATAACATGAAATGCAGGGTTGGTAAAGAGGGGAAAAAAGGATATACTAAGAAAATGTTGGTAGTGACCATCTTGAGAGCATGGGTAATTTCGTAAACCACATAGGCCCTCGATTTCACAACCCTTTTTTTTCTTAGTAAAGAGCCAGTATGGAATCTGTTACAGAAAGTGTACATAATTACTAAAACACCCTTCAAAGCATATCACATAATTTGACAAATATTTTAGATTAATACCTGGATGTTGTATTCCTTCTAAGTTCTCATTATATCATTCGATATCACAGCAAAAGATTTGGACAAGTGTGTGAACACGACTAAGTGAGTTATCAACCATTATAGAAACACGCTTGCAATGGTCCAACCAGTTTTGACCCTGATCGAGCATCTCCAAGTTGAACGTATCTTATGTGATTGTAGGAGGAATACGAAACTGGATCGGACCACCAGCTTCAGGGCATACCTTCCAAATACCATCAACAACGATCTGCAAAGATGAAATCAGTTACATGTTAATCAGTTTGGGTAGCTTGTCGATATAGGTTAGGCCGGCAAACCAGGTGGTAAAATATAAACTTAAAGCTATACTTTTAAAATAATAATATAATATCTTTATTTATTTTGAAAAGATTTAGGAAGTTAGCACTTGAACACATAATAGGCGAATTCTGACTGATCATTCATCTAACACGTCTGACTGGTTTCATTTTAGCTGATCGTTTATTACTTTATTCGTTTGACCCGTTACCACAATAACATACCTGAATTGACCCGTTTCATGATCAAAATATTCATGATATCCTACATGAGAAGCACATGATTGTTATATTTAAGATTGTAAAGAAGACAATGTTCTATCTAAGATTGTTCTATTTGCATAAAAACCCAAAACTAAAAGATTTCAATTTATAAGTTGAATATATATGAAACCCAAAAAAACGCCCAATTTAAGTACCAACTATTCAAACAAAAAAAATTTCCGCCGAAATACACAAATACCACCAAACCCTAGTTCGCACAAAACGAAAAACTTTCCAAACTATAAAAGAACAATGAATTCACAAACGGAATCTGAAACATATAGACATCAAATGCCCAGTCAAAATAATTGAACGATTAGTACTAAACTAAGAAAATCCTAATCAATAACAAATCTTACCTGTGATTTGAAAAAAATCTAGCAAACATGAAAATAACTTGGTTGAGACAAATCGATGGTTTTGGGATCCAAAGATATGAAGCTTTTGCAGGTTCTTAATGTTCCACCGTTACAGCGTGAGGTTAAAGGCAGGAGGAATTGCAGCGGCAGGTTCTAGAATTAGGGTTGTCAAATGAGAAAGCGTGAAAGAGAAGCTGTGAATGAAGGTTTGAGAAAAGTAGGTTAATTAGATTGTTTATATACCCGGGTCTCAAAACCGGGTATGGGTTTCCCAATTCGGATCCCGTGTAAAAAATATGTTTCCCGCCAAAACCACATCTAGGAAGCTCTAATATTGTGCCAAGTGTCCCAAATTTTTCTTGTTTATTATATATAATAGATGATATATTTTTGTAAATAATAGAAGATTACTTGCACCATAATTGAATTTATTACGATAACCATAAATAACTTTGTCTTATAATTATACATAATACCTAAACCATCTTCATCCAATTCAAAGTTCAATTATCATTGAAGATGCTTAATTGTTTTTTACGTTATCTATCAAACAACAAGAAAAATTCTTTGGTATGTCGATGTTATTATCAAATTTATTTCTTTATTATATGTTTGTATTAATTTTTACTTTGTATACAGGTTTTACCGAGGAGTTACAACAATTGGGTAGCTGATTACAAGTTAGCTCCTGATGGTATGGTTCGAATCATTATGATGGATGGAAACATCTTACTATAACCGCTTTACTTTAGTAGTATTTGACAAATTTTATAAAACTTTTTTAATATAAATAATTACTTTTGTACTTGCAGCTTATCGATAGATTTTTTATTCATCATAAGTTGAAGAACACACTACCTATGAAACATGTTACTATAACCGTTTTTCCTAACCATACATGGTTGGTTGTTATGGAAAGAAATGGTCAAAATTTTTATATGACTACAGGATGGAACTCCTGTTGACCATTAGTTTATATCAATTTTATAAGTCTGCACTAATTATTTTTTTACTTTCTATTAAAATGTGTTATTCATAGTCATCTAAAATCCACCTATGTTAAGAGAAACCATGAATAGTATTCAATAAATTGCCAGATGTCACAAGGTGTTAACATTTTTCTAAGTTTTAATTACATTTATTAAATAATTTTTCTATATTATATTTCATTCCTCAACCTATAAACAGTTGTTTTTAACTTTTTTTCTTGACATTTTAATATAAATTTGATGAAAACAGAGTATGTATTAGAAAAAAAAAATAGTTTTTTATATTGTAAGCAATAGCAATTACCGGTGTTGTATCGATGCCAGTTGATATAAAATTTGGTGAAAATAGAGTTTGTATTAAAAATTGTTTTTTATATTGTAAACAATAGGGATTACCGGTGTTATACTTGTACCAGATGAATCGAACCGATATCAATAAAACAACAACGATACAGGTATCGGTGTTTGTTTTTACGGTTTTTAAGCAATGTAATACATGATTTTATAGTTTGGGTTCCATCGACCTAACAGCATTTGTACCTTTAGAGTTAATTACAAAATGTTACTCACTGTGGTTTTGTCAAAATAATAATATTGGATACTAACTTTTTTTATTGCAAGATTGAGTTCTATGGTTTCATTTATGTTATAATGTTTGGTATCATGGCAAACCGAGTTAAAAACTAATGAGAAAACACGGGTAGTTTCATCATTACACTAAAATATATATAATTGGAAAAAAAATCTTTACTAATCACCCAAAACATATTAATTTCCCAACAAGAAAATGGGACAATGAAAAGAAAATTAGAAAGCGAAGTATGGCATAAAAAATTCGGACAAAAAATCTACTACAATTTAAATTTAAATAAGAGTGTAGCTATTTTCATTGGGAAAATACAGAAGGCAATGCTTTGTAATTGCAAGTTTGTGCATCAAGACTCACTTTAGTGAATCAATTCTGCAACACTAAACTTTGATCACCAAATTGATTGATAGAATATTGGTTTGATCAAGTTTACCCACTATTAATGATGATGTGGATAACTTAAAGCGTACTAGCTTAAGTGTAACATAGCTTAAAAGGTTAAAAGGATAAAAGGCTTCGATTAGTAATCCAGCTGTGGTGAACAGCAAAAAGTACAAGATAGGGACACGTCCCATCACACTTTACGTGTGACATCCTCGCCCAGCCGCAAAAGACAAGCATGTGGGACGAGACAATCTTTTGTCCGCAGGTTAAAGCCTTCAACCCACCAAAACGGGTAAACCACCTATCTGCAATACCGGATCACTCAGTCAAAGGTATCTTGTTTAAGGAATACCTTCCTCTATAAATGACCACTATTGGTCACCTAACAACACATTCCGAAATCTCTGACTTCTCCCTCTAGAACTTGTACATTACTTGTTCTATTCTTCACTTACACAAACACTATCACATTGCATGCATCACTTTAGGATTGAATTCCTTTCAATCCTAAGATCAAAGCAATTGATAAGGGAGTGGTCCCGCCCTACGTATTGCATACGTAGAGGGATTCGTAACTTGCGTTTGGCAAAACAAGACTCTTGAAGCGTTTTGCCCAACCAGCCTCCTCACTGTACTAGGTCACATATTTGTTGTAGCAACAAGTTGGCACCCACCGTGGGGCAACGCCACTAAATTCATTGTTGAAGACCAGTAGTGTAGCTCCAATTCCAACAGAAATCATTATGTCTGAAGGAGAGTCCCCGAGAGAGGTAAACCAAATTCGACGAACCTCTACTCCCAACACCAGCCAAACTCCAGTGGCTGTGCCTACCTCGTTCTCAACTCCCAGGAGCACACCAACAGGAGTCACATACCCCGAGTTCCTACCCTTTCAGACGCCGACCCCGTCCCGTTCAGGACTCCCATCTTCTAATTTCGGTGCAACAAACACTCCCACATGCATCGACCTCACACTAGAGGGGGTTGCAAACAATTACCTGCATTTAAGGTCTCTCCTTAACCAATACGTGAGCAGGGAAAGAGACAAAGGGGTGAGGATCAAGCTTGATTATGATGAACCCGAACCATCATTGTCACCAGGACCACCTATTCTTTCTTTTACAAGCTCACAGCCTGGTGTGTCAAGAAATGAAGCTGGTCCTAGCCATCCCCCTCCAAATCCAAGTCCATATACGTTTACAAGGCCAAATCCAATATTCTTTCCTTTGGTTTCTTCTCAGCCAGTGGCAACCGGTGCACCATTGGGCCACAAGATAACTTTGGATCAGTTGTTCAAATCTCCTGTTGTAAGTTTTCCGCCTCCCGTGACTACCACGTGGGAACACGCCTTATCTGTCATTCCCTTGGCACGGAGTGCTGTCATGAGTGCTCCTATGGGGGTAAACTATATAGCTGCACCTGATAGCCTTCAAAGCTTCAACCTCATGCCCCAAATGATGGCCCAAATGATGGCAAGCTTTCCTTGGCAGCATTTCATTAACCAGGTGCTGGCCACCCAAGGGAATGCTAACAACAACCTTGGCACAAGAGCAGAAGAAGATCTGGGCAAACCATACAAGCCAAGCAATTTGTCATGTTTTTCTCAACAAATTGCTGACTACGATTTCCAAACCAGAATCAAAATGCCCTCTCATATAAGAACATACGGTGGAACGAAAGATCCAGAAGATCACCTCCAAATCTTCACCGGGGCAGCGAGAATAAAGAAGTGGTCCAACGCTGAGTGTTGTCTTATGTTTATGCAAACCCTTGTAGGGTCTGCTCGAATCTGGTTCAATGACCTGCCAGCCCGAAGCATTCGAACCTTCGATGACTTAAGCAAAGGCTTCTTGGCTAATTTCTCACAACAAAGGAGGTATGTCAAGGATGCAACTGTGATCTTCCAAATCAAACAAAAGGACGATGAAAGCCTCAGGGATTTCATCAACAGGTACAAAAAAGAAGGATTGACATACGTGGGAGCCGACGAGAAGATGAGGGTTGCAGGCTTCATGAATGCAATCACCTCTAAGTATCTCACCAGGGACTTTAACAAGTGCCTACCCAAAACCCTAGAAGAAGCCCTTGAAAGGGCTGAAGCTCACATCCGGGGGGAAGAGGCAGTTGACATCAAGGAGCAAAGAAAGAGGGGTCCTAGCTGGAAAAATAACAGCCCCAGCAGAAAGAGAAGCAACTATGGTTCTTACGATAGGCGCTCCAGGAACTCAGACCCTCGAAGGTCTGAAGGCAGGAACCCTTCAAGCAGGGATAAGGCTGTGAACTTCACAACCTTAACCAAAACTCCGTAGGAAATCCTTGCTACAGAAGAGGTTAAGCATAGCTTTCGACCGCCTAGACCCATGCCCAAAAGCAAAAGGAATGAGAATTCTACTCAGTTCTGTGAGTTCCACAAAGAAAAAGACGATCACACCAATGACTGTTTTCAACTCAAAAAGAGAATCGAGGAAGCCGTCAAATCTGGAGAGCTTGCCCACCTTGTTAAAGGGGTGAAAGAAAAAATGGGTGATGGAAAAAACAAGGAAGTAAACATGGTGAATGTTGGTGAAGAAACCCCCACCAAGCGACAACGCTTAGAAGCTTGAGAGCTTCAATGCTTGTGCTTCCCACCACCAAAAAAGGGACTCCACTCGAACCCTTTGGTAGTTGAAGCCATCGTGGGAACCCTGAAAATGAGCAAAGCTTATATCGACACGGGAGAAGCAACGGAGATAATGTTCAAAAAGTATTTCAACCAACTCAGCAACGAGGAGCGTTCAAGGCTCCAGCCTGCTGAGTCATCCATCAAAGGTATTGCTGACATCCCTATCAAGCCTTTGGGGCAACTAACACTTGACGTTTTCTTCAAAGAAGGTGAAATGGAGAGAACCAAGCAACTTACCTTCATTGTGATCAACATGCCTTCAACCTACGATGTTATCAAGGGAAGACCAGGCCAAAGCGAGTTTAGTATGGCTATTTCTGTTGGCCAAGGCATTGTCAAGTTCCTCACCAAGAGGAATTGCAACTGTGACACTTCGGGTTTTCCCCGAACCAACTGTCGTCTTTAAATGAATGTATGTGCGTATATATATAATATTAAATGAGAACTTGTTATTTATTGTTGTGCATTATGTGATCTTTTGATTGTGTCGTGTGTAGTATGTATGTATATATATATATATATATATATATAAGTGTGAACCGAACCGAACCCGACTCGAGACCACCCGGTCTCGAGTAAACAAGTAACGATATGGGCCGGTTGGGCCATAACCTTAGCCCACCCGGGAACCCCCCTTACCCACTCGAGATATATAACCGGCCACCCTCACAACTTGCACCATTTGGCAACATCACTCTCACACTCCCTCATCTCACACACTCTCTCTCTCTCTCTCTCTAAAAACCCTAAAACCCTAAAGTTCTAACATCAAACTCACCTCCTCTCCTCTCCCTCTCACGGATCAAACCGGCAACAACAAGAGGAGCTCTCGGATCATCTCGGATCATCTCGGTTCAAGCTTGTGGCCATCACTCGGAACTTGGTTCATCGATCTTTTGTACCCCTTCATCCAACCGGTTAGTGTATTATGGTTGTTTGACTTAAAATGATGGTTCATGATGCACAAACTAATTGATTAGTTGGATGTTTGAATGAAATATGTGAACATAAGACATTTGAATGATAAATGATGGTTAGTATAGCATGATATGCATTACCATTAAACCGATGATTGTATGTTATGAATATGTTTAAGTGAATGAATATTAGTTATGTTGATGATGATTATGTGCTAGAACTAGAACCGATGATGATGTCTAAATTAGGATTCGACTTAGAGTTGTGCTATGCTACAAAGGATGAATACATTTGGGTTGTTTTGAATGAATGTGCATAATAGATAACTTGAATATATGAAGAACAGTTTGAAGATCATGAAAATATTTGAAATATGCCTTGTTTGATCTAATTTAGTGGGAAATTAGACAATAAAACATGTTAGTGGAGATAGTACACAATTTACATGAAATTGCAATCTCATTGGCTAGTACAACCAGAGGTTCTAGAAGGATTCTTGTGCACGTATCCGAGGTTGCGACTCGCAACCCCCGGTTGCGACTCGCAACCAAAGCATGACAACTCGAAACCACGGCGGTTGCGACTCGTAACCAGATCACGACAACTCGAAACCTCCGGTTGCGACTCGTAACCAAGACATGACCAGTCGAAATACCGGTTGCGACTCGCAACCAAGACGTGACAAGCCGCAACCTCCGGTTGCGACTCGCAACTGTGTGATCTCGAGTCAAGACCACCTGGTCTCGACTAGGCTGTTAGTTATTGGGCCCAAAGTGTATTAGCTGTGCATGATTGTTACTGTTTAAGTGGGCTACGTGTTAACTATTAACTGTTGCTGTAATTATATGTTGTGCATGCTATGTGTTAGTTATGTGTAGATTATACGTGAATGCTTGTACCCCAACTTGACCTATATTGGTAACCATGCTAGGACGTGGTGACCAACGTGATCAACCGGGTAATTAATCTACCGAGCAACCCAAGGTGAGTTCACAACCTAAAGCATGTATTCCCGGTGGTTTGGGAAACGGAACTAAAAACAACACTATCCCCTTATGAGGGATACAACCTACTTTTCTTCCCTTGTTATTGGGAACCTTTTAGTTAATTACTGTTTATACGGATTGCAACAAACGGCACTAAACGAAACTCTATCACTTAAAGTCCCTACTACTTAATACCGATTAGTCGCCGGGGCCAGGCGAACGGGTTATTAGTTGATAGCGCTATTTAGGTCTTACCAACCTCACACCGTGCCAAGGTATGGGATCGGTCGTGAACTAATGTACTCAGGCATCCGTCAATGATGATAGAACATTGACATCGGGGCACTCTCTTGCGGATACGCAACGGTCACCTAGTGTTCGGTATTGGAAAAATAGTTTAGTTGCTAACTTTTGGGGTAGCTCCCCATGGCATGTATAAACGGATAAATTAACTGGTGAAACAAGTTTTTGGTAATTAAAACTGGACAACTAGTGAACTCACTCAGCATTATTGTTGACCCCTTACTGCATGCTTTGCAGGTAACCAGTGACTCAGGAGCTTGCAGCTTGGGAAGTGTAGTGGTCGCCTAAACCCGCATGTTGGGTTCTAAAAAATTTTGAACTTTGTTTAAAACTATTTTATCTATGCTTCCGCTACTTACTTAACTGTTATTTGAACCTAAACATTTGAACTTTAAACTATGGTGCTTACTAACCATTATGGTTGGTGATCATCCTTACTATTATCCAATGCTCAGTATAATTGGTGGCTGGATCCTGGTCGGTCACGCCCTCAAGCGGACGGTACTCCGCAGGTGGAATTTGGGGGTGTGACAGATTGGTATCAGAGCCATTGGTTATAGTGAACTTGGTTTTAAAAAGGAAAGTCTTTTTGAGAAAAACCAGACTATAACCCGTGACTCGTGACGACACTACACTCCAAGGGCAAGACTCGACATACTAGACCTCGTGGCTCGGACTTGTGTTTACTTGCTTGTTTACCTTATATTGACTGCTCTATTATACATACTAGTGTGCCTGATTAGATAGATACACCTCCCTCTTTTATCTTATTCTCGCTACGTTACGACATCACACTCATACTGTGTTTTCTGGCTATGAAGACAATGAGTGGACGCGGAAGAGGAAGCGTTAACATGACTCAGGCTCAATTCGCTAACTTGCTCAACACGGTGGCTGCAGCTTTCACAGCTCACCCTGGAGGTAAACTCGTTGCTATAGGATGTTTAGATCCTACCCCCACATCGTCTTTTCACCTCTAAAACCTATTCGCTCCATTTCTCACAACAGGTCAGCCTGCGCCTGCGCAACCACGTGTGTGCACTTTCAAAACCTTCATGGATGGCAAGCCTCTCCCTTTCAACGGCACTGAGGGTGCCATAGGCCTTCTGCACTGGATTGAAAAGGCCGAAGCTGTCTTTGCTGTCTGCGAGTGTCCCCCTGCTAACTGGGTTAAGTACGCAACTGGTACGCTTGAAGGAAACGCACTTTCGTGGTGGAAAGCACAGATTCAGATGCTTGGTCTGGAAACTGCTAATGCTACTGCATGGGAAGATTTCAAGGACATGATCAAAGAGGAGTACTGTCACAGGGATGACATCCACAAACTCGAGAACGAGTACTATGCGCTCAAGATGGTTGGATCAGAGATTGAAACCTACACCAAGCAGTCCAACGACTATGCTGCACTTTGCCCAAACATGTCCCGACCTATGTACCGAAGAATTGAATTGTACATCAAGGGCTTGGTCCTAGAAATCAGAAGTCATGTGACCTCAGCCAACCTCAATACCATACAGCCTGTGGTTCGTCTTGCTCACAAACTCACCAATCAGGCTGTGGAAGAGGGCAAGCTGCCCCCGAGGATCGGTGCTACTGCTGGAACTTCTGGCGATAACAAGCGAAAGTGGGATGGAAGTCAGGGAAAGGATGCTAACCCCACTCAGGCCCCAGTTCAACAAAGGAAGACTGAAAGCAACAAGGGCCCTCAGCAACAGGGTGGCTATCGAGGAAACCACCCTAAGTGTAACAAATGTAACCGACATCACAGTGGGCCATGTGGAAAAGGTCAGTGTCAGCGATGCAACAAGATGGGGCACGAAGCCAAAGACTGCCGAAGCCAGTTCCCAGCTAGGCAGAATCAGCAACAGCAGCAACAAGGAAACAACCGTGGGTGCTTCAAGTGTGGAGCAACGGGGCACATACGAAAGGATTGCCCTGAACTGAATCAAAACAACAACAATCAGGGTGCTGGGAACAATAACAACAATGCTGGAAATGGTGCTAGAGGAAAAGCTTTTGTGATTGGAGCTGGGGAAGCAAGGAATGACCCCAACGTTGTAGCGGGTAAGTTCCTACTTAATGATCGTTATGTTTCCATGCTATTTGATTCCGGAGCAGATGCTAGTTATGTATCCCTACGTATTAGTAAGAAACTTAAGCTCACTCTTACGCCGCTGAGCTCTAAGCACACCGTTGAAATAGCTAATGGTAGAAACCTCGAGGCCTCACACATAATTCGTAACTGCAAATTAGAGTTGTCTGGTCAGACCTTCCGTATCAATCTTTTCCCCATCATTCTTGGAAGCTTCGACGTCATTATTGGTATGGATTGGTTATCCAAACATCGAGCTGAAATCCTCTGCCAGGAGAAAGCTATTCGTATTCCCCGTCCCCCTGGCAACCCTCTTATAGTTCAAGGCGACAAGAGCGGTGAAGTCACAGGCATCATTTCATTCTTAAGGGCCCAGAAGTACCTACGAAAAGGGCACACCGCTATCTTAGCACTCATTACCGACACACAGAAAATGGAAAACAGGATTGATGATTTTCCCGTTGTACGTGACTATCCCGAGGTATTCCCGGAGGAACTACCTGGACTCCCTCCTCACCGTCAGGTCGAATTTCAAATCGAGCTAGCTCCCGGAGCAGCGCCTATAGCTCGTGCACCTTATCGATTAGCCCCCGCGGAGCTCAAGGAGCTTTCTACTCAGCTACAAGAACTTTTGGACAAAGGTTTTATCCGTCCTAGTTCATCACCCTGGGGAGCCCCAGTGCTCTTCGTCAAAAAGAAAGATGGTTCATTCCGAATGTGCATTGACTACCGCGAACTTAACAAGGTTACCGTCAAGAACCGTTACCCACTTCCCCGTATCGACGATCTGTTCGACCAGCTGCAAGGGTCGAGCTATTATTCCAAGATCGATCTGCGATCGGGTTATCACCAGCTGAGAGTCCGCGATGAGGACATCTCTAAGACTGCTTTCAGAACCCGCTATGGTCACTACGAATTCCTCATTATGCCTTTCGGAATGACCAACGCACCTGCAATCTTCATGGATCTCATGAACCGAGTATGCAAACCCTACCTCGATAAGTTCGTAATCGTATTCATCGACGACATCCTAATCTACTCGAAGAGCCAAGAGGAGCATGAACAACACCTACGTCTTATTCTCGAACTTCTTCGCAATGAGCAACTGTACGCCAAGTTCTCGAAATGTGATTTCTGGCTCAGAGAAGTCCATTTCCTTGGGCACATCGTCAATCAAGAAGGGATTCATGTTGACCCCGCTAAGATTGAGTCCATTAAGAACTGGCCCGTACCTAAGACTCCGACCGAAGTTCGCCAATTCTTGGGATTGGCGGGATACTATCGAAGATTTATCAAGGGATTCTCTAAGATCGCTCAACCACTTACGACACTCACTCAGAAGGGTGTTGCTTACAAATGGAGTAATGCTCAGGAATCTGCCTTCCAGGAACTGAAAAAGAACCTTTGTAGTGCTCCTATCCTCTCCTTACCCGAAGGTACCGACGACTTCGTCGTTTACTGCGACGCTTCTATTCAAGGACTTGGCTGCGTATTGATGCAACGCGAGAAAGTTATTGCTTACGCCTCGCGACAACTCAAGGTCCACGAACGGAACTACACGACGCATGACTTAGAATTTGGAGCTGTGGTCTTCGCGCTCAAGCTTTGGAGACACTACTTGTACGGCACCAAGTGCACGATTTACACTGATCACAAGAGTCTCCAGCACATAATGGAACAAAAAGAAGACGGTGCTTACTACGTAGCCGGACGCATATGGGTTCCGCTTTATGGAGATTTACGTGACCTTGTGATGGATGAAGCCCACAAGTCCCGTTACTCAGTACATCCGGGTTCAGATAAGATGTACCACGACTTGAGGGCTACTTATTGGTGGCCTGGCATGAAAGCCCACATAGTAACGTATGTCAGAAAATGTTTAACTTGTGCAAGGGTCAAGGCTGAGTATCAGAAACCATCAGGCCTACTCCAACAGCCAGAGATCCCGCAATGGAAATGGGAGCAGATTTCCATGGATTTTGTTACTGGCCTGCCTAGGTCTCAGCGCGGAAATGACACCATTTGGGTAATAGTGGACTGCTTAACTAAGTCTGCACACTTCTTAGCTATTAAAGAAACAGACAAGTTCTCTACCCTAGCAGAGGTATACTTAAAAGAAGTGGTCTCGAAGCACGGAGTGCCTACCTCTATTATTTCTGATCGAGACGCGCGTTTTACTTCTGAGTTGTGGCAAGCCATGCACAAATCTTTTGGCTCACGTTTAGACATGAGCACCGCTTATCACCCGCAAACGGATGGGCAGTCTGAACGCACCATCCAAACCCTCGAAGACATGCTTAGGGCATGTGTGATCGATTTTGGCAAGAATTGGGAGAAGCACCTACCGTTGGTGGAATTCTCCTACAACAACAGCTACCACACCAGCATTCAGGCAGCACCCTTTGAGGCATTGTACGGCCGTAAATGTCGATCGCCTCTCTGCTGGGCTGAAGTTGGTGACAGCCAAATCACAGGCCCGGAACATGTAGTCGACACCACAGAAAAGATCGCCCAGATTAGGCAACGCATGGCGGCAGCTCGTGACCGTCAAAAGTACTACGCTGATAAAGATAGGAAACCACAAGAGTTCCAGGTTGGTGAACGGGCTCTACTTAAGGTCTCACCCTGGAAGGGTGTGGTTCGTTTTGGAAAACGGGGCAAGCTTAATCCCAGATATGTCGGACCCTTTGAAGTTACCGAAAAGATCGGTACGGCCGCTTACAGGTTGAATCTGCCTGAAGAACTGAGTGCTGTGCACAATGTCTTCCACGTGTCTAATCTGAAGAAGTGTCTATCAGATGAAACACTCGTCATTCCTTACAAGGAACTTACTATCGACGAACAGCTACACTTTACTGAGGAACCCGTTGAGATCACGGATCGTGAGATCAAAACCCTCAAACGTAGCCAGATACCCCTCGTGCGAGTTCGTTGGAACTCACGCCGTGGCCCAGAGTTTACCTGGGAGCGGGAAGACCAGATGAAGCGCAAGTATCCCCAGCTGTTCCCAAATGAAACCCCCAGCACTGAAGCTACAACTGAATTTCGGGACGAAATTCCAAACTAACGGGGAGATGATGTGACACCCCGTTGAAACGCTCTCACTTTTACTAGCTTGTCAGTGGCTGCTTTAACTTTCGGGACGAAAGTTCTTAAAACTTGGGGATAATGTGACACTTCGGGTTTTCCCCGAACCAACTGTCGTCTTTAAATGAATGTATGTGCGTATATATATAATATTAAATGAGAACTTGTTATTTATTGTTGTGCATTATGTGATCTTTTGATTGTGTCGTGTGTAGTATGTATGTATATATATATATATATATAAGTGTGAACCGAACCGAACCCGACTCGAGACCACCCGGTCTCGAGTAAACAAGTAACGATATGGGCCGGTTGGGCCGTAACCTTAGCCCACCCGGGAACCCCCCTTACCCACTCGAGATATATAACCGGCCACCCTCACAACTTGCACCATTTGGCAACATCACTCTCACACTCCCTCATCTCACACACTCTCTCTCTCTCTCTCTCTAAAAACCCTAAAACCCTAAAGTTCTAACATCAAACTCACCTCCTCTCCTCTCCCTCTCACGGATCAAACCGGCAACAACAAGAGGAGCTCTCGGATCATCTCGGATCATCTCGGTTCAAGCTTGTGGCCATCACTCGGAACTTGGTTCATCGATCTTTTGTACCCCTTCATCCAACCGGTTAGTGTATTATGGTTGTTTGACTTAAAATGATGGTTCTTGATGCACAAACTAATTGATTAGTTGGATGTTTGAATGAAATATGTGAACATAAGACATTTGAATGATAAATGATGGTTAGTATAGCATGATATGCATTACCATTAAACCGATGATTGTATGTTATGAATATGTTTAAGTGAATGAATATTAGTTATGTTGATGATGATTATGTGCTAGAACTAGAACCGATGATGATGTCTAAATTAGGATTCGACTTAGAGTTGTGCTATGCTACAAAGGATGAATACATTTGGGTTGTTTTGAATGAATGTGCATAATAGATAACTTGAATATATGAAGAACAGTTTGAAGATCATGAAAATATTTGAAATATGCCTTGTTTGATCTGATTTAGTGGGAAATTAGACAATAAAACATGTTAGTGGAGATAGTACACAATTTACATGAAATTGCAATCTCATTGGCTAGTACAACCAGAGGTTCTAGAAGGATTCTTGTGCACGTATCCGAGGTTGCGACTCGCAACCCCCGGTTGCGACTCGCAACCAAAGCATGACAACTCGAAACCACGGCGGTTGCGACTTGTAACCAGATCACGACAACTCGAAACCTCCGGTTGCGACTCGTAACCAAGACATGACCAGTCGAAATACCGGTTGCGACTCGCAACCAAGACGTGACAAGCCGCAACCTCCGGTTGCGACTCGCAACTGTGTGATCTCGAGTCAAGACCACCTGGTCTCGACTAGGCTGTTAGTTATTGGGCCCAAAGTGTATTAGCTGTGCATGATTGTTACTGTTTAAGTGGGCTACGTGTTAACTATTAACTGTTGCTGTAATTATATGTTGTGCATGCTATGTGTTAGTTATGTGTAGATTATACGTGAATGCTTGTACCCCAACTTGACCTATATTGGTAACCATGCTAGGACGTGGTGACCAACGTGATCAACCGGGTAATTAATCTACCGAGCAACCCAAGGTGAGTTCACAACCTAAAGCATGTATTCCCGGTGGTTTGGGAAACGGAACTAAAAACAACACTATCCCCTTATGAGGGATACAACCTACTTTTCTTCCCTTGTTATTGGGAACCTTTTAGTTCATTACTGTTTATACGGATTGCAACAAACGGCACTAAACGAAACTCTATCACTTAAAGTCCCTACTACTTAATACCGATTAGTCGCCGGGGCCAGGCGAACGGGTTATTAGTTGATAGCGCTATTTAGGTCTTACCAACCTCACACCGTGCCAAGGTATGGGATCGGTCGTGAACTAATGTACTCAGGCATCCGTCAATGATGATAGAACATTGACATCGGGGCACTCTCTTGCGGATACGCAACGGTCACCTAGTGTTCGGTATTGGAAAAACAGTTTAGTTGCTAACTTTTGGGGTAGCTCCCCATGGCATGTATAAACGGATAAATTAACTGGTGAAACAAGTTTTTGGTAATTAAAACTGGACAACTAGTGAACTCACTCAGCATTATTGTTGACCCCTTACTGCATGCTTTGCAGGTAACCAGTGACTCAGGAGCTTGCAGCTTGGGAAGTGTAGTGGTCGCCTAAACCCGCATGTTGGGTTCTAAAAAATTTTGAACTTTGTTTAAAACTATTTTATCTATGCTTCCGCTACTTACTTAACTGTTATTTGAACCTAAACATTTGAACTTTAAACTATGGTGCTTACTAACCATTATGGTTGGTGATCATCCTTACTATTATCCAATGCTCAGTATAATTGGTGGCTGGATCCTGGTCGGTCACGCCCTCAAGCGGACGGTACTCCGCAGGTGGAATTTGGGGGTGTGACAGCAACCCTTCAACCTACCCAGTAAGCCTTCTTGGTTGAAGGAGAAAGCTCGGGGAAGAACGAAGATGAAGAACAAGGTTGGGCCATTAACCCTAAATATCCCCAACAAAGGATAAGGGTTAACACCAACCTCGCCTAAGAAACTCTCCCGTACCTCAAGAAGTTGCTGACCCATAACATGGACATCTTTGCATGGTGTCCTGATGACATGACCGGCATCCCTCAAGATATTGCCGAGCACGAGCTCAAGATCCCACCAAACATGAAACCCATTGTCCAGCAGAAAAGAAGTTTAGCCCCAGATCGAAGCCTAGCGGCATGCAAAAAGGTTGAAAGGTTGGTACAAGCTGGCATACTCCGAGAGAGGTCAAGTATCACTCTTGGATTGCCAACCCTGGGATGGTCAAGAAGCCCGATGGGCCATGGAGAATTTGCATCGATTTCAAAGACTTGAACAAAGCCTGTCCAAAGGATTGCTATCCTTTGCCCGAAATTGATCTAAAAGTAGACTCGCTAACAGGCTTCCCATTCAAGTGCTTCCTTGATGCTTATAAAGGCTACCACCAAATCCAAATGAAAAAGGAGGATGAGGAAAAGATGACCTTCCATACCGACAAAGGTATTTTCTACTACCAAAAGATGCCTTTTGGCCTGAAAAATGCAGGAGCAACCTATTAATGGTTGGTGGAAAAGGCATTCGTTGAACTGTTGGATCTGAGTTTGGTTTTGATTGTATTTTACGTTTGAAATTAAGATGGAAATGAATGAGTTGTGCAGCGGAATTAAGATGGAAACAAACTTTGCATACAATCAAACGAGAGTATTGCTTTGATCAAACATTTTTCACAATGAACCGAAAGATTGAATTTATTTCAATTACGATTACAATTGCAATGATTGAATACAAACTCCCCCTCAGCCAGAGCTCAGTGTTTGTTCGTGCAAAGAAGACGGTGTTGCAAAGAGCTAATAGAACAGTACAGAGCACTGTTCTATTTATAGGCACTAGCAAACCACTGAGCATCTTAGCTGACGTCACCATGAAAGTGACATCTAACCTCCTAACAAACTCTAACCTCTGATCAATACAAACACTGTTATGCTAACTACTGCTATTACATTTCATTACATAGAAGACATGTTAAATAACTGCTGCATCCTTCCACTGCTGTGAACCCAGCAGTACTTGTCCAGATCAGCAGTGCTTAACTCAGGACAGTAGATTGAGCAGCAGAGCTTTAGTCTTCCAAGGCCTTTACTTGATCAGCAGTTGTAAGTCAACAGTTTGCATGATCAGTAGATAGGAGGTCAGTAGATGTTGAAATCACTTTCAAGGGGAGAGACTTGTATGTAACATCTGCTTATTCTGGATCCACTGCTCTGACCCAGTTTTGGCTTTAATTATCTGTTCCTCTGGTAGGTTTCAATCCCAACAATCTCCCCCTGGAACATATAATGCCAAAACTCTTCATTATTGTGGAAGTTTATTGCCTCATCAGCAGTTCCCTTATCTGACCTTTAAATTGTAGTTCAAAATCTAGGGCATCTGTGTCATCATCATCCCTGCTAAGTGGAAGATCAAGGAGATCCTGCAAATCTTCAAGACTCAGGCCAAGAGCTTGTTCCCTTGATATTTTCTTCACTTCTCCACCAGACCTGAGCAAAGTCAATACGTAGGTCTGTTTGTCAGTTTCCCACTTTTGTATTTTTGAGCCTGATGGGTTTCTTGGGAGATGTTTATTTGTAGAGGTATTTGGTGAGGCTGGCCTATTCATGACTGGCTGAGCAGTACTTGCAGATTGTTCCAATTCAAGATCTTCTTTTATCATTAATTTAATGCCCTCTTTTACAACAGCATTTCCAGCTTTTAGATCTTGAATTGTTTCAGCACCTGACTGGTTTTGACTCCTTCTTTTGTAGATGGCAGCACCAGCTGGAGCAGTGGTTCTTTTGACTTGCAGCTTTGGTGGTCTTTTTGAGACCTCTGCTTTGGAGTAGTCAGGCTTTTGTGGAACTGTTGGATCTTTCTTTCTAAGTTCCTCTAACCTTTTGTAGGTAGCCCTGACCCTATCTTCTCCCCACTTTGTCACTGAATTCTTTGACCCATAATCAGCGGCTATCAGCTCCTCTTTCATTCTCTTCAATTCTAAGATCTTATCAGCTTCAAATTGTTTGAATTTTTCAGGAGGAGTCTGCTTGACCTTATTTTTTATCATTTCTTGAATCCTGGCTGCCTCTTTTTCAAGCTCAGGAATGGTCCAGTTTTTGTACATGTGTTTCTCCCCCTTGTATTTCTTGTAGGTCATGATGTTCTCAATGTAGTCTTTTCTCAAGGACTCATCTGCCCTTTCTGAGATTTGCTGACATACATTTTTGGCAAATTGCTCCATAGCTCTAACCTGAGTTAGTAGAAACTGATAGTTTTGCTGAAATTCCTTATCAGACTTCCGTTGTTTATTTTTTATTGCGATATCCTCTGCTTGCTTGGCCTTGAGTTTCAAATATTCTTCAATATTGTTAGGCCTGGGATATCCTTCAACTGATGGCAAACTCCTTTTAGCTGGGTCATCCTCATAGTAAAAGAATTTGATTTCTTCCCTAACTGCAATGAGTTCCAGAGGAAATGAGACACCAGCAGGAGGTAATGGCTTTAGAATTTGAGCTGAAGAGAGAGGCATGGGTTTTGGAATTGTGACAAGTGACAGAGATTTTGAAGATGTTGGTGGTGGAGATGTGTCATCATCTTTTAGAATTAGCCTTCTCCTTTTTATTTGAGTGGATCAGTGGTGGTAGTTTGAGTGACAGTGGTTTGTGATTGACTAACAGCTGTTGAAACAACTGGTGCTTCAACCGCTGTTGTTATTACAACAGATGTTATAACATCTGTTGTCTTCTGCTTTTTGGCAGGAGGTGATGGTAGTGGTGTTTCTTTTGGTGGTGATGGTGGTGGTAAAGCAGTGGTTGTGGTGTGTGTTGAAATGGTGTGTGTTGTAGTGATAACAGATGTTGAAACCTCTGAAGTACCAACAGTAGTGGATATAGCAGGAGTTACAACAACTGTTTGGGTGGAGGTTTGATGCTGGAGGCTTTTGGATGGTGGTTATGGAGGTTTTGGAAATCTGGATGGTGTGGACTTAGGTTTCCTTTTTGGCTTAGGATTTTTAGTATCCTTTGACCCAGAACAACCCTGCGCATACAGCTCCATGTAAGCTCTTTTCTCCTCATTCCACCTTGAAATATCCTTTGCCGCTCTATCCCTTTTTACACTTGCTACTCGTTCATCAAGTGCTTCTTGGGTAGCATCAACCTTTTTACTACCATCTGGCACAGGAATTTTTCTGGTCATAGCATCCCTTTCTGGTTCAATGTAAAGACCATCATATATTCCCTTCTTCTTCCACTCCTGAATTTTCTCCCCCTTTTTGGCATTATCTTCTGGAAGTTGATCAATGAAAAGTACTGTTGGAGGAGCAGTGCCAGTGGTTTCCAATAAATGGGCCTTGATTGCCTTAGTATCTGCTTGAGTGTTCTTGTACCTAGACTCCATTATGTTTCTCAGCTTTTTGACATGTAATTCATGTTGCTGATTAGCCATTTCTTTTTGTTGTTGGAGAAAAGGTTGGAAGAGGTTCCAGAGCTCATTTGTAGCAGATGCTTGTGGTGGAGCAGGTGCTTGAGGTGGAACAACAGTGGATTGCATCTTTTGTATTTTCAACACCTGTTGTAGCATATTTTTAATATCTGCAACAGATGTATCCAATTTTTCAACTCGTTCCATCAAATCCTGATATTTTAAATCATCACCCAATTTAATGGGATCATCTGATTTCCCACTAACAGTGGTTTTATCAGTGGTTGAGGTAGGGAGTGTACTCCAAACACTAACCACTGATGCCCATTTTTCTTGGTACTGGGGTCTTCTTCCTTCAACACTTGACAACCTTTTGATGTTGCCAGTGGTTAAAACAAATCCACTGGTGGTTGGCAGAGGTGCTATGTAAGGAATTGCCTCCAAGGAAGTCTTATTAATGTAACCACTATCCAACTGTAAACCAGTGGGTTCAACAGTTGTAGTGGCTGCTTCACTTGGATTACCACCAAGAGTTACTTGTAACTCAAGGGGTGTAACCTCCTCATGTTGTGTTGGTGGGTTAGCAAAGATTGATACATCAGACCCAGTCATTTGTTGAGGCATGTTCTCATTGATAGGTGATTGAGAAGGACTGGTTAATGCCTGGTTCAAATCAATTGCATCCAATAGCAGTTTAGTTGGTGGGGGAATTGTGGATGTGATGTTTGGTATGAGAAGAGAATTTGCCCCGGGCAGTGAGCTATGGATGATGGAATCAAGTGATTCCATAGCATCATGATGTGGTGTCCCTATGTGTACAACCTGTTTTTTTTGTGAAGAAGCAGGAGGAGTTTCGGTTATGGGTTGAGATATTTGTACCAACTGCTGTGAGGAAGTAGCAGCAGTGGTTTCTTGTGACATTTGTGCTGTCACATGCAGTAGCTCTGGTATCTCATCCTCCAGAGTTGCCTTTTTGATGGGTTTGGGGGGTTTTTGAGTTTTTCTTTTTGTTGGCTTTTTGGTGATTTTAGGTGTGGGTTTCAAAGCAGTTGTTGTGCCACTTTGATCACCTTGAGCAGTGGGCTCAGCAGCAGATACCTGAGGAGCAGTGGCAACTGCTAAAATCTGCTCAGGCATCTCTGCTTGTGTTTTGCAAGGTGTTGACATCCTTGTAAAAGTTTCAGCAGTTAAGCAATTTATTTGAATGGAGTCACCTTGGTTTATTGCAGAAAGATCATCCTTACTAAATTTCTTTTGAAAATAATAACTTAGAAATCTTGGAAATAGTAAGAATGCCTTTGTTTCAACATTTTTAACCAGATCATTAAAAATTTCCCGAGAGTAATTAAAATTTTCTTCTTGAAGAATAGCAAATCCCAGGTGTTGAATTTTTAATGGTATTTCATTAAAAGCGGTGGTTTTGTTTGAAACACACATTAAGAGAGTATGAAATAAAAATCTTGTTGCAGAAGGAAAGTAACCTTTTTGTAAGGTGCCCTTCTTTATTTCTGCATTGTACCCTCTTTCCAGAAAATCATTTTGTAACTCGTATGTAGGAATAGTAATTTTACCTTCTTGATCATCTAGTTGAAAGACTTCTGAAATTGATTGTGGTGTAATCTTGACTGCTTTTCCCTTTAAAGTAGAGTTAATGGCTATGACAGTGTCTCCTTGTGTCTCAAGGGTTGCATTTTTCCAAAACTCTCTTTGGGTTGTCAAGTAAATTGGTGCATCCGCTGTTAACAAAGTTTTGTACTTTGATGCGGAGATGGTAGCAAGGATGGAATCGAACATATCAGTGTTGCCGGGTTTTGTGAGGAGACCCAGAAGATTGTGAGATGGTTTGTGTGGAATTTCAGTGGGTTGTGCCTTTTGAGAGGCATCTTTTGAAGATGATTTGGAAGTGGATCTTGCAGATGGCTTCGATTTTGTCATTTTGGAGATGATGATCGAAGAAGATTTTGAAGGAATTTGAAGAAAAACTGCTTTGAGAAGAGAATTTTTGAGAATTCAATTCGACAATAAAACCCTGTTTTGGTGTGAAGTGGGGGTTTTATAGAGGAAAAAGTGAAGGCTGACGTGGCAGCGGTTATAAAAGTACTGACCACTATGTACTGCCCATATGCCAACCTCTGAGGAAATGAAGGACAGTACTTTTATGAAAGTTACTTATGAAGGCAGTGTTTACAACGGTAAAATGGAAGCAGTGGATGATTTTCACTATCAGTGGATAGCATATCAGTGGATAAGACACTGTTTTTGAACAACAGAGTTTATCAAGGGAATGAGAGAACAGGGGATGGCTTTCAGCAGTGGACAGACATTTTGAAGTAGAGCAGACTTTTGAACAAGCAGTGGTTATGGCAGACTTTTAAGGATTTTAATGAAAACTTCATTTTTAGCTATTTTTAAGGATGGATTTTTGATTTTCTGAAAACATTTTAATGCGTTTATTCATAGAAAAACAAGATGTTGCTTGTTATTCCATGTTTAGCATGCCAATCCTAGAGACCAGGCTTTCAAAGGTGGCAGTATCTAATGCTTTTGTGAGCACATCTGCCAGCTGGTCTTTAGTTGGAACATGATGCAGAGAAATCAAACCTTTTTCATAGCAATACCTCACAAAGTGATGTCTGATGTCGATGTGTTTGGTGGTTAAATGGGAAACTGGATTTTTGATGATATTTTCTGCTGCCTGGCTATCCAGCATGAGTGGTGTCTTTAAGGCAGTGATACCAAAATCCAGCAACTGATTTTGAAGCAACAGGAGTTGGGTTGTACAGCTTGTAGCAGCAATGTATTCAGCATCAGCAGTGGATGTTGAAACAGCTGCTTGCTTTTTGCTTTGCCATGAAACAAAGCAATCACCTAGAAACTGGCACCCTCCTGAAGTGGACTTCCTTGTGGTGTTACATCCAGCAAAGTCACTGTCTGAAAAGCCTGAAAGCTTGATATTCCCATTAGCTGGATACCAGATACCAAGTGTGGGAGCACCTTTTATGTATCTGAATATCCTTTTTACAGCAATGAGGTTTGATTTTCTGGGAGCTGATTGACTTCTTGCACAGACACATGTTGCAAACATGATGTCTGGTCTAGATGCAGTTAGGTACAATAAAGACCCAATCATGCTTCTATAAAGTGTTTGGTCAATCAGCTCATCCTTTTCATCAGACATGACAAGCTTATTTGTTGCCATGGGTGTGCTGCATGGTTTACAATCATTCATATCAAATTTATTCAAAAGGTCTTTATCATATTTGCTTTGATGAATGAAAGTTCCATTTTGCATTTGCTGAACTTGGAGACCAAGAAAGCATTGCAGCTCACCCATTGCACTCATTTCAAACTCAGCTGTCATGAGTTCTCTAAACTCTTCACACATTTTGTTACATGTGCTTCCAACAATAATGTCATCCACATAAATTTGGACAATCATTAAATCCTTCCCTCTCCATTTTAGAAACAGTGTTTTATCAATGGTACCTCTTTTGAAACCCTTTGAGAGTAGGAAGTTGGAAAGAGTTTCATACCAGGCCCTTGGTGCTTGTTTCAGGCCATACAAGGCTTTGTTTAACCTGTAGACATGATCTGGATAAAATGGATCCTCAAAGCCTGGAGGTTGACAAACATATACCTCTTCTTGAATTGTACCATAGAGGAAAGCACTTTTGATATCCATTTGGAACACCTTCATGTTGTGGTTGACAACAAAGGCCAGGAACAGTCTGATAGCTTCCAATCTTGCTACAGGGGCGAATGTTTCATTATAATCAATCCCCTCTTCCTGTCTGTAACCTTGAACCACAAGCCTGGCTTTATTCTTGACAACAATGCCCCTTTCATCAGTTTTGTTTTTTAAGACCCACTTTGTGCCAATAGGGCTAACCTCTTCTGGCAGTGGTACAAGCTCCCATACTTGTTGTCTTTTAAACTGTTGGAGCTCCTCTTGCATGGCTTCTACCCAGCTGTTGTCTTTCAGTGCCTCTTGGTACTTGACTGGCTGATGGAGTGATAGAAAACCAGCAAAAAGACAAATATTTTGGGTTTGGCTTCTTGTGAGCACCCCTTCATTGATGTTGCCAATTATTTGGTCAGGTGGATGAGATCTCAAGTAGATTAAATCTCCTTGGTATGGAATGATGGCATTTATTGGTGAGGGCTGCAAATATGTATCATCTGAGCTAACCACTGCTGGGGACTTTGATGATCCAGCAGTGGCTTCAAAAGGTGGTGGAATGGGAGGTAATGAAGTGGACACATGCTGACTTTTATCCACTGTTTGGGGACTTTTGTCAGCAGTGTTTGAGGATGTGGAAGCAGTGGTTGATGGGCTACTTTGGTCAACAACTGTTGAGGTAGCAGTGGTTGAGCTTTGACAGCTGTTTTGAACATCTGATGTTCTTCCCATTTTGACAGACTTTTGAGGAATGATGATTTCATACCCATAGTCTGGTGTTGAATCCTCTGATGGACCTGCACTGTTAGTCTTGACAGCAGTATTTTCAAAAGTGAATTTATCAAGATCAAACAGATCTGCAGGATTTGCTGGAATTTTCATTGATGAAAGTTCATTGAACTTTACATTCAAAGTCTCCTCCACTGCCTTGGTCCGTGTATTAAACACTTTGTAGGCCATGGCAGTGGCTGAGTATCCCAGATGATAACCACAATCAATTTTGGCTGCAAATTTTGAAATGGAATCTTTTAAGTTCAAAATAAAGCATGGGCAGCCAAACACCTTGAAGTATGAGATCAATGGTTTGATTTTATACAGAATTTCATAAGCAGTCCTTTTGTGCCTGGGGTTTATTAAAACTCTGTTTTGGACATAGCAAGCAGTGTTTACTGCCTCTGCCCAAAAAGTTAATGGCAAACCTGAATCAGCAAGCATGGTTCTGGCAGCCTTAATCAAAGTTCTGTTTTTTTCTTTCAACTACCCCATTTTGCTCTGGTGTTCTAGGGATGCTGTACTGCCTTACAATCCCTTTCTTCACACAGAAGGCATCCAACTCCTTATTTTTAAATTATGTGCCATTGTCACTCCTGAAGCTTTTCACTGGAAGGTCAAATTGCTTTTCAACCTTTGTCACAAAGTCTTGCAAAATGCCTCCAGTCTCATCTTTTGAGTGTAAAAAGAAAGTCCAGGTAAACCTAGAAAAGTCATCAACAATAACCAAACAGTATCTCTTCTTTTTGAGACTCATGACTTGAACTGGGCCAAACAAATCCATGTGCAGCATTTGCGAACACTGGGTTGTTTTGGACTCTTCAATGGACTTATAAGAACTTTTATGCTGTTTTCCTTTTAAGCAGGAAATGCAATGTTCAGGACAAGAAAACAATTTTTGTAGTAGGCCTCTTACCAAACCATTTTTTGAAATTTCAGTGATTGTCTTAAGATTTGTGTGCCCTAGTCTTCTGTGCCAAAGTTCTGTCTCTTTGTTAGAGGCAGCTGAGAACAGACATGCATCAGCTCTGGGACACTCTTTTGACATATCAACAACATAAACGTTGCCACTTCTTTGAGCAACAAGTTTAGTTTTTCCAGTTTTTATTATTGCTTCAATCTTTTCAACCATTTCTGGTCCAATAATCCTACAACAATCTTTTGTGAAGAATGACCCAAACCCTTTGTCACTCATTTGGGACACACTCAGAAGGTTGAATTTTAGATTGTCTATCAGATTGACATTTTCAAATTTTACATTTCTAGACTGCACTGTACCAGACCCCAGAACTTTTCCTTTACTATTATTCCCAAAGGATATATCACCCCCTCCATGAATTTTGAAATCTTTGAGTAGGGCTTTACATCCAGTCATGTGCCTGGAGACTCCACTATCAACATACCAAAGGCTATCTAAACAGGCAGAAACTCCCTTGGCAGCAGCCATCATTGCACAATCACATTTATGATTTTCTTCATCATCAGCTCTTTCTTCTTTCTCACCTGCTTTCTCATTTTTCTCTTCTTCTTTGTCCTCTTCGGACCATGGGTCTGTCATTGGTTAAATCAGCGTTCCTGAACTTTCTCCCAGCAGCAATTCACCAGCAACTGCATTTACAACTGCTTCTGTCACCTCATCCACTGTTTCATCACTTAGCTGTTCACCTTCAGTTTCAATCCCCTCTGGTATTGACTCTAATGCCATCAAACAAAATTCATCATTAGAAGATTCAGCAAAAGCATAGAGTGCAAAATTTTCATCACCAAGCTCATCAGACATGCTGCTCCAGTCAACAAAGCCTTGAGTGAAAAAGCTTTGCTGATCTGGTTGTACCACTGCTGGAGCAGCTGTTTGAGGTGCAACAGGTTGCACTTGAGCCTGGGAGACAGGGGTTTGCACGTACTGAATTTGTGGAACAGTGGTTTGGACATAATGCACAGGCACAGGGGCAGCAGCATAATGTGCAGTCTTAACATGAGCTGCAGGGGTATATTGGGTATAGTGCACAGTGCTTTGATTTTGAGGTCTAGGGTTTGAGCTAGGATAAGTGATTATAGGACCAGTAGTTTGACTCCTGCATTCCCTAGCGAAATGACCTAGCCTATTGCACTTGTAACACTTGATTTTCGATTTATCCAACCCAACCCTTAGATTCCCATGTAAACCTGGGAATTTCCGCCCTGTTCTTTTATAGAATTTGCTAGTTCTAACACTGAGCAAAGCCAATTGGTGCAGGATGTCCATCTCTTCTAAGTCAGTGGGATCAAAATGTTGTAAATCATTGAGTTCAAAACACAAATTATCTGACATCTGGTTTTCATTAGCTGAAAATGCATAGTTTGCAGAGTGAGGATCAGGGTTGGTAAAGTTTCCACCAGCTGTTATATCAATGAAATGATCATAACCCTGTTCCTTACCACTGCTACCATATTCTTCCTGACCAAGAAGAGCTGTGCTACCGAATAAGTAATCATCAGTGGCTTTTCCAGACTCTTGCAACTTCTTTTTCTGGTTCAACTCCCTTTCATAAGTCAGGAGTCTACCATGAAGTTGGGTCAGGGTCAGATCTTTGAACTCAATAGAGTTTCTAGTCATAAATGCAATTGTGTCCCATTTATCAGGTAGCGATCTAAGAAACCTGCTATTTTGTGTTGATTTTGGAAATTCAACCTTAACAAGCCTTAGCTCACTGATGAGACAACTTAAACGTTCAAATTGTTGGGTCAATGATTCACCCTTAATGTGACAGAAGGTTTCATACTGCTGATTCAGAATTTCCCTATTGTTTTCAATAACTTCTTTGGTTCCACCAAACTGTTCCTTCAATGCATCCCATAGCTCTTTGGCACTGTTACAATGTAACAGTCCAGCATAGATCTCATTTGGTAAAGCAGATGCTATGATGCTAAATGCTTTGGCATCGAGTTCGAACTTTTGAAAATCAGTTTCAGTATAGTTTTCATAAGGTTTTGGTACGAACTTCTTTGGATCCTCAGCACTTGGCACCATAGGAACATGGGGACCAAAAACAACAGACCTCCAACATCCAGTGTTCTGTTGAGCAAGGATGTGACCCATCCTTCTCTCCCAGATGTTGTATTCATTACGTTTAAGCATGGGTGGTTTAAAAAGTGAGCCAGTGTTATTCTTATCATCTTGTGATTGTGACGTCATCCTGGTTGTTTTACAAGCACTGATTAATCAATTTTGATGGTGATTAAACCTTGCTCTGTTTTTCAACAAAAGAACAAACAATCAGTATCAACGAATATGAGCTGAACTATTTATGTCAAAATGATTGTTAAATCAAATTTGACTGTCCAAGCTCTGATACCAATTGTTGGATCTGAGTTTGGTTTTAATTGTATTTTACGTTTGAAATTAAGATGGAAATGAATGAGTTGTGCAGCGGAATTAAGATGGAAACAAACTTTGCATACAATCAAACGAGAGTATTGCTTTGATCAAACATTTTTCACAATGAACCGAAAGATTGAATTTATTTCAATTACGATTACAATTGCAATGATTGAATACAAACTCCCCCTCAGCCAGAGCTCAGTGTTTGTTCGTGCAAAGAAGACGGTGTTGCAAAGAGCTAATAGAACAGTATAGAGCACTGTTCTATTTATAGGCACTAGGAAACCACTGAGCATCTTAGCTGACGTCACCATGAAAGTGACATCTAACCTCCTAACAAACTCTAACCTCTGATCAATACAAACACTGCTATGCTAACTACTGCTATTACATTTCATTACATAGAAGACATGTTAAATAACTGCTGCATCCTTCCACTGCTGTGAACCCAGCAGTACTTGTCCGGATCAGCCGTGCTTGACTCAGGACAGTAGATTGAGCAGCAGAGCTTTAGTCTTCCATCAGGCCTTTACTTGATCAGCAGTTGTAAGTCAGCAGTTTGCACGATCAGTAGATAGGAGGTCAGCAGATGTTGAAATCACTTTCAAGGGGAGAGACTTGTATGTAACTTCTGCTTATTCTGGATCCACTGCTCTGACCCAGTTTTGGCTTTAATTCTCTATTCCTCTGGTAGGATTCAATCCCAACATGAACAAATAGGAAAAACATGGAAGCTTATGTGGATGACCTGGTAATCAAAAGCAAGACTGTGGGCCAAATGCTTGATAACATTCAAGAAACATTTCGAAACCTTAGGAAGATAAACATGAAGCTAAACCATGTGAAGTGTTAATTCGGTTTTGAAGAAGGCAAGTTCTTGGGGCAAATTGTAGGCAAGCAAAGCATAAAAGCCAACCCCAACAAGGTCAAAGCTATCCTGGACACAAAATCCCCACAATTTAAAAAGGAGGTTGAAAGATTGAATGGTAAGTTGGCTTCCTTAAAGCGTTTTACCTCCAAGCTGGCAGAAAAGTCCCTTCCTTTTTTCAAAACCCTTAAGGGTGCACAAACAAAAAGGACTTCAGATGGACTGAGGACGCAGAAGAAGCCTTCAACCAAATGAAATGACACCTGGCTTCATTACCAGACATTGCCTCTCCTGAAATAGGTGAACTGATCTCTATCTACCTATCAGTTGCTGAGGAAGTAATCAGTGCAGTCCTGACCATCGAAAAAAACAAGGCTCAGGTACCTGTTTACTTCTTCAGTAAAACTTTAAAGTTGGAAGAGACCAAGTATCCCCCGTTGGAAAAACTTGCTCTTGCACTAGTAAAAACAGCCAGAACGCTTCGAAGGTACTTTCAAGCACATCCCATACAAGTGGTCACCAACCAACCAATCAAGAATGTGCTTGAAAAACCTGAAACTTCTGGACGTTTAGCCAAATGGGTTGTGGAACTAGGTGAACACAACATCACCTACGTTCCAAGAAAAGCCATGAAAGCCCAAATCTTGGCTGACTTAATTGTGGGAATACCCAAGGAAACGACAACGGAAGTCAATACAACCTTCACTGAACCTTCTGACCCTCATACTTGGACGCTCTTCACCGATGGATCTTCCAGTGTCGAAGGGTCAGGAGCAGGGCTAGTCCTGATTAATCTTAATGAATTGGAATTCACGTATGCTCTTCGGCTAGAATTTCATACTACAAACAACGAAGCCGAATACGGAGCATTCATTACAGGACTCAAGCTTGCAAGAAAAATGGATTTTAAAAAGCTTCAAGTCTTCACAGACTCGTTACTTGTTTCAAACCAAGTAAATGACAACTACATAGCCAAAGAGCCAAACATGAAGAAGTGTTGTGAAAAAGCAAAGGAGCTCATGAGTGCATTCGAATCATGCACCATCAAACAAGTACCAAGATCACAAAACAAAAAAGCTGATGTAGTAAGCAAGCTCGCTTCACTGACCTTTGCTCATCTCACCAAAAAAGTATTAGTTGAAGTGTTGAAACGATCATCTATTCAAGAGCTCGAGGTACAGGATGTCATCACCAAAGAAAGATCGAATTGGATGACCCCTCTGATCAAATTTCTCATAAATGGTGAGCTACCAAGTGATCAGGTAGAGGCTGAAAGGGTTTGAATCAAGTCAAGACAATATGTGATGCAAGAAGATATCCTCTACAAAAAGGGATACCTTGAACCATTACTTCGCTGTGTTGGCCCGGAGCAAAGCCAATACTTGATCAAGGAAGTTCATGAGGGAATTTGTGAGGCTCATTTCGGCCCAAGATCAGTGGTCTCGAAGTTGATGAACCTCGGGTATTTTTGGCCCACGATGCACCGAGATGCAAGTGAACAACTGAAAAAATGTGAAGCCTGTCAAATACATGCCCCAGTGCCAAAAAGCCCAAAGCATGACTTGGTTCCCATCTCATCTGCTTGGCCATTCCATAAGTGGGGAATGGACATTGTCGGCCCATTTCCTCCGGCCAAAGGGGGAGTCAAATTCCTCCTAGTGGCTGTAGACTACTTCACTAAATGGATGGAAGTGAAACCATTGGCAAAGATAACAGGGAAGCAAATCATTGACTTTGTATGGGAAAACATCATTTGTCGGTTTGGGATGCCAGGAGTGTTGGTCATTGATAACGGAAAGCAATTTGCTGAGAAGCCTTTCAGCTCCTGGTGCAAGGAGTTTCGAATAACACAAGTATTCAGCTTAGTGGCCTACCCACAATCCAATGGCTAGGTTGAAAGGACAAATTGAAGCATTGTGGAAGGCATTAAAGCCCGATTGGGAAAGCATGATACCAACTGGCTCGAAGAACTCACCACATGTGTTATGGGCAATCAGAACCACCGAAAAAACAAGCCACAAGAAAACCCCATATAGCTTGGTGTTCAGATCCGAAGCTGTAATCCCGGCAGAGATAGGAGTTACAACAAAAAGGACGTTCAACATTGATCTATAAGAAAACAATCAAAGACGATGTTGAACTTGGAACTCCTAGAAGAAGCACGAGAACAACCAGCTATCCAAGAAGCAAGATACAAACAAAAGATAGAATCTTACTACAATGCCCGGGTAAAACATGAACGGCTCAAGCCTGGTGATCTCGTTCGTAGAAACAATGAGGCCAGCAAGAAGGAAAGCCAGGGAAAACTTGGTCCCAAATGGGAAGGGCCATATACCATCCTAGAAGCTCACAAAGGAGGATCCTACAAGTTCGCCGACTCACAAGGCAAAAAGCTTCCCCGACATTGTAACGGCGAAAACCCTAAAAGGTTCCACGTCTAGAACCATGTATTAGAGAAAAAATAGCAAAGTGTTGTTTTTGTTCCCTTTGTAACCTACACACCTTGATGAACAAACAATGAAGTTCTTGTTAAATCTTGTCTTTCTATCCTATAATCAGGTTGAGAAGCTAGCAAGAAACTCCATGACAAAGGTCATGTAAGGGGATGAGCTCCTGGGCCATATCGCTCAATAGGTTCAAGGGTTGAATGGACCTATATAAGGGGTGAGTTCCTATATCAATAAAACTCCATGAGACTTAGAAATTTTTTTAAATAAGTCTCATAGACAGGTCCGAACAGCCTTCACCAAATGTTCCTTAGGCCTTAGGAATTTTTTTTTTCCAAAAAATAAAGTCTCATAGACAGGCTTATGAACCAAAATCAAACTGAATAAGAGTTATTAATAGGATAAGTGTTATGCCGTCTTGTTAAAAATACCAAGGCTAAGTGATTGCAGCATTGAACCCTTCAAGGTATAAGTAACATAAGGAAAACACACAACCAACAAAGACAATTAAATGAACAAAAACTCAAGGGAAGAAATAAGACAAAAACATAATAGATAACGGTAGTTAAACATAACCTTAGATTAAAAAGTACAAAGGGCCACACAAGGCCATAAACATCAAACATTGTCTGGAAGCCTCGTAGGCTTTAAGCAACAAGGGGCCTAAACGGTTCCCTTGAACAAAAGATGTTCAAAACACACAAACTACATAATATTGTTTTAAGTGCTAAGAAAGCTACGAATAAATTGTTCAAGCATCAGAAATGGACTTAGAGGCCCCAGCCTCAGCAGTTTTAGCCTTCTTTCCCTTGTTCGTCATCTTCTTCTTTCTGCCTCCATCATCACTAGCAACCTCTGAGCCTTCAACACTTGCTTCCATCGAACCCTTAGCAATATCCGAGAAGGTATCCTCACTATCTCCAGAGTGAGAACGCTTCTTGGATAAGGAACTTAGCACTTCAGCACAAACGACCTCATTAAGGTCGGGGGGTTTTAAGTCATGCAATACAGAAATGGGCTTACCAAAGCAAGTAGAAACCTCACCAACATAAGGATAGGTTAAGCGCTCCATCTTGAGAACAACTTCCTTAAAAACGGCTTAGGCTTGAGGCTGATAGAAAGAAGATTGTTCCTAAGGCTGACTAGATTCATGAGCCTTGTAACCAGCAACAAAACCCAATTGTTTTCCATGATTGAGGAGCTTTGTGTAAACATCACCAAGAGCAGAGTTAAACTCAGTCGAGTGAAGAATATAGGTAACCACCTGCTGAAACCCAGGCTCAATTAACCATTGGTTGTCACTTGTAGCTGGGACAAGGAAGCCTTCAAGCCTTCCTTCTCTTCCAGAAAGGCCTTTTATTGAACATTAAAGGCTTCCCTATCAGCCTTCAAGCTTGTCTGCTTCAAACCTCTTCTTCTCGTTACTTAACTCAAGCTCATGCCTTTTGGTTAATTCATGAACTTTAACCACCCAAGACTTTTCCTTCGCAGCAAAACTATCAATCTCCTTCTTTATGGCCGCCATTAAAGCCTTCGTTTTCTCCTTTTTCTTTGAAAACTCGTCAAACTCATGCATTCTTTAGCGAAAACGAGAGACTCCCTCTGGAAGAATACCAGCCAAGTTGCAAACACCCAACAGCATATGCGAAATCAATACATCATCTTGCATCGCCGAGTTGGAACTACGAACCGCAGGAGGAGAAAAGTAGTTCAACACATCTTCACAAACAGTGGAGGACTTGAAGTTATCCCCAACCTTGACCTGCCAGTTAGGAACATAGACATTCTCAGCATCCCCCTCCACTGGTTCTTCACCACTTTTCTCCGAAGCAACAGACACCATAACTTTTTTACCACTTGACTTTCCTTTTTTCCCACCAACAACTGCCAACTCCTTCTTCCCTTCAACATTAGTACACTGATCCTCAGAAAACTCAATCTCATCACTAAGATCAACATGTTCAACAGACGATTGACCTGGACCCTTCAAGCGATGAGACGAACGACGGGTCGAAGGCTTGGAAGAACTAGCCTTTGTGAAACCTTTTACGTTAGGAACATTCACATACTTACCCCCAGGAACCAATCTACCCTCAGCATTCCTAGCAATGGCATCTTCACCCTCAATGGCTTCCGTACCCGTGAGAACAACATCAGAAGTATTGTATGACTTAATGAAATCCCAGACATGACTGCACATAGCAAATAAAAATTCAGACAAAACAAACAAAGAGAAACAAGAAATAGAAAAGCCAAAAATCATACCCTGGTCACCCCTCATGAACGAAGGGTCTCGATTTGGCTTTTCCCACAAGACGCTAACACCGGTAAAAACCAAGAGATGTTCAGGAAACGGACGAACCCGAGAAGGACAAGCCCTTAGGGCTTTCAACATCCCCTCATTCAATTCAGACTCGGAAGGATTGAGTTCGTTTAAAACAGCATTCGGATGCCTCCATACCATCTTAAAAGGACTGACTCACATACCCAAAAGAATCGATCTTCCCAATATCCAAGGGTAGAAACAAGTGAGGAAATCAAACAAACATCAACCTGTGACGTTTCAAATGTAAACCACTCGCCATTTTCAGCCAAAAGGAAAAACCGTCTAAACATCAACAAGTTTGGATCATAACCTAGGGCACGACTGATGTGTGTAAAATACAACATATAAATTACATCAAATGAGGCATAAAACTAACCCTTTTTAGTACTAATGTTGGAAAAAGTGTGCTTTTGTCTTCCTTTTTGTATTTTCAGGATTAAATGAGCGTAATTGAACAAAAGAAGCAAATATGCAGCAAAATCTAACATAAATACAAGAAAAGGAATAAACGTGGCATGCCCGACCCCTCGAAAACATCTTCCCAAGCAAAAACAAGAGATCAGAAGCCTGAACACGCCCCGTGCCCAGCGGACACGGGGGCGTGCTCAAGTGTCTGCAGAAAAGAAAAAGTTGTAGAAGCTTCTATTTCCCAACACGGGGGCGTGCCCAGCTCAACACGGCCGTGGTCAACACTAAGATTCGCAGAATCCAAGCAAATCTTCATAGAACAGATACGCTTCTGCACACGGGGCCGTGCCCAGCGGACACGGGGGCGTGTGGAGCTAATGCAGACAAACTGCAATTAATGAAGAAAGAAAAAGTGGATGGACACGGGGCCGTGTCCGGGCTTCTGTGCAGGCTATGAATAGTGGTGCTTGGTTCACTTCAAAGGCATCCCTTGGCAAACCACCTCTCTTCCACTTCACCCACACTCCACCACCATCACAACACCCACATCCACCACCATCATCCATCATCCATCATAGAGAGTGTGTAGTAGTCTCGGGATCCAAGATTGATAGTAAGACTTCTTGACATTCAAAGGCCATGTTTGCCTAAGTCTCTTACATCACTTGGTGAAGACAAGCATTTAGTGTAATACTTTTGTTTTTTAATCGTTTCGCACTTTTTATTTGGTTTTGTATTAATGACTTTAATAACTAGTTTCTTATGTTGAAGGTGAAACTTCCTTATCATTTGTCCGTGGTGTCTTGGCGTTATTTTACTGTTTATATAAAATAAAAGATTTACACCATTCATATCTCTACGGTCTATATAGAGATATGTTGGCTACCTGGTCGGGGGTTAAGTTAATGGTTTGGTTAGGTTCTTGCCTTGTTCAGTGTATAGATCCTACAAGGACCTGGGTCAAGCTGACTAAGACCTCCTTCAATACCCACTGGTATTGGATGGCGGGGGTGCGAATGGCTTGATCCCCTCATATGTAAACTACTATTAATACATTAACCCGGCTATTTGGGATTGTATCCCTGCTGACTCAAACCACTTAGCCGAGGGTAACGTCACCTTCAAAAGAGGGGCCTACTATTATAAGTAAGATAATCTCTTAAAAAGTGCAAAAGTGCGGAAAACATCAAAGGTTACACTAAAGGCGAGTCGGATCCAAGTGATTCATCTTGTCTATCTGTTTTTATTTTTATTTTCAGCATTTTATTTTTTATTTTCGTGTTTAATCTTTTTCCAAAATCTTGATTTGATTAGACGTTGAGGATAAACCGGTATTAAAACCTCTTGTGTCCTTGGACGACCTCGGTATCTTACCAACGCTATACTACACTCTAGATGGGTGCACTTGCCCATATGTGTGTTTAGTGTTAGTAGAATATCGTGTTTTATAAATTTAAAACTTGACTAAATTGTTAAAAAGGGCTAAAAATATATACAAAATTATATAACGCTACACACGCATAAAGTTTTTGACGCCGTTGCCGGGGAGACAAGGATTTTAAGAAAGTTAGGAATCAACGGCCTTATTGTTTTTCATATTTTTCTGTTTTTTTTTTAGGATTTTTCTTTAATTTTCAGCTTCTGCAGAGCTCAGCACGGGGCCTTGCATGGTCGGACACGGGCCGTGCCCAGCATCGTTACTGGCAGTTTTTATTTTCCGAGTTATAGAGAGTTGAACACGGGGCCGTGTCGGTGCAGCACGGGGCCGTGTTAAGCTCTCCAGTAACAGGGATCCAGAAAACAATCACTGTAACTCCGACCACGGGCCGTGTTCATCTGAGCACGGGGCCGTGGTGAAACATCTGACCAACGTTCTTGTTTTTATTGCAGGACTTGGAACCCAGGCGCCGCACCTGAACTTTCTACGCAATGTATGAGCTCCAGTTCCAGTAGAGACATAAAAGAACCTCTAGACGAACCCGAAAGCTTTCTAAGAAAAAGACTTAAAGCTAAAAACAAAGACAAAGTTTCGGGGGACCCACTTCCAATGGCGGATCAAAGTACCCTCATGGATTACCTACGACCCACCGTAGGTAATCTTGGCGCCTCTATCAATGCGCCGAATGTCGATGCCAACAACTTCGGACTTCGGCCGCATTTTATCCAAATGCTCCAAAACTCCGCAACTTTCCACGGGCTTGCGGACGAAGATCCCCATTTACATATTACCAACTTTTTGGAAATATGTGATACTTTTTGGATCAACGGAGCATCAAATGACGCCATCCGCCTCCGAATGTTTCCATTTTCATTAAAGGACCGAGCTATGGCTTGGCTTAATACCCTCCCAGTTGGTTCGGTAAACACCTGGGATGAACTAGCCCAAAAGTTTTAATATAAGTATTTCCCTCCTGCTAAAACGGCTAAATTAATGACTGAAATTAATACATATTCACAAGAGGATGGGGAATCCTTATATGACACTTGGCAAAGGTTCAATAAGCTACTAAGAAAGTGTCCTCATCATGGTCTTGCGGTATGGCAACAAGTATTCACTTTCTATAATGGGTTGCTGCCACACACAAGACAAACACTTGACTCCAGCTCCGGGGGACTTTTAGGTAATCGTCGCCCAAATGAAATTTATAATCAAATTGAGGAAATTACTCAAATCAATTTTCAGTGGCACACTCCCCGAGGCACAAAATCTATTTCCCCGGGCGCCCATAAGGTTGACGAAAGCACCTCTTTGCAAGCCCAAATCAAGGCCCTTTCTTCAAAAATCAAAAAGTTAGAAATGGCAAAAAGGGCCTCGGTTATGGCTTGTGAAGGGTGTGGTGGGCCACATGAAAATTGGAGTTGTATGAAAGAAATGGATAATCAAACAGAAACGGTAAACTACATTGATAATAGACCTAGGCCGTCAGGTCCTCCAACGGGTACCTACAACCAAGGATGGCGTAACCACCCTAACCTTGGTTGGAGAGAACCCGACAATGGTAGTAACCAACAAAATCAAAACCAACGAACAAACTTTCAACAACCAAGAAACGAGTCGCAAAATTTCTCTCAACAACAACAAGGGGGACGAGAGAGGCTTGAAGACACCATCTCTCGCCTCATCTCTGACACCGACAAGAAAAATTCGGATCGATTTCAACAACTAGAATCGAACTTTAGAAATCAACAAGCTAGTATTAAAAACATTGAAAACCAATTAAATCAACTAGCTCAAAATTTATCCAAGAGACCACAAGGCGCATTACCCAGTAATACCGAAACCAACCCGAAGGCGCAAGTACATCTCATCACATCAAATTGAGAAACCGTACCGTAGGTCCCAAGGAGGCTCCAATACCTCCAACCGATAAGAGCCCGTCTAACCAAACCGCAGCTTCACCGACGCCCCAAAAAGAGACGACTCCTCCCCCAAATCAAGAGCCTACCAAGACTCCTCCGGTACCGTACCCCGGTCGGTTACTTCGCCAAAAGACCAATGAGCAATTCACAAAATTTATAAATTTACTAAAACAATTGCATGTTAATATTCCATTTGTCGAAGTCCTAACTCAAATGCCTAAATATTCAAAATTTATGAGGGACTTCCTCACTCACAAAAGGAAAATCGAATCATTGCAATTTGTAAATTTAAGCAAAGAGTGCTCCGCCTTGCTACTCAACAAACTCCCGCAAAAGAAGATCGATCCCGGAAGCTTCACCATCCCTTGTTCGATCGGGGAATCACCCATACGCAATGCACTAGCCGATCTTGGGGCTAACATCAACCTCATGCCCGCATCAATGTTCGACCGACTCGGCCTAGGGAAAACAAACCCTACAAAAATGAGCATACAACTCGCCGATAGGTCCATTAAATATCCACAAGGTATCGCCGAAAATCTATTGGTAAAAGTCGGAGACTTTGTCTTCTCGGCCGACTTTGTCATACTAGATATGGAGGAAGATACCGAAGTCCCACTCATCTTAGGAAGACCATTCCTGGCCACGGCTCACACAATGGTGTACATGAATGGTGGGATACTAACATTGAAGGTTGGGGACAAGGAGATGAAGTTTGGGGTCGGGAAAAGAGTACAAGATGACGACCCGGTCAACTACATGCAAGTCATAGACTCAAGTTTGGATGATGCTCTCCGAAGGTGCAACATGGGATGCAAACCATCCCACTTGGGTAACATATGACTGGCTTTGGGTCTAGCCAAGGACCCTTATAAACGTGGCGCACCACGGAGGCACTCCGCGGAACTATCCTTAGTTTTAGTTTAGATTAACTTTTATGCTTTGTAGTTTAGTTTTTAATTTTCAGGAATAAAACACACTCGGATGTGAAGGATACTAAGGGAAGCCTGAACCCATACCCCATGCACAAAAACAGAGCCTCCCGACAATTTTTCTTCATTATAGCAAGTTCAGCACTGGCTGCCCTCAGCCAACACGCCCCGTGGTCAATGGTCTACAGAAAAACGTCCAGTTCAGGTACCTGGACACGGGGCGTGTTCGTTGAACACGCCCCCGTGCCCAGCCTTCTGTTACTGGCAATATGAACACGAGGCCGTGCCCGGTCACCACAGCCCGTGTCCAGATGCCTAGTAACATAAATTTTTGTTTTTTAACACACCTTTTTACACATCCAATCAACCTAAAAACTTATTTTTGGGACACATTGAGGACAATGTGTAATTTAAGTGTGGGGGGATGCTAAAACATTGAATTTTGCAAGTCCTAATTACAAGCCTTACACAAAATTCTATTGGAACCGCTAAACACCCCAAATTTTTTCAAAAACTTTTCATTTTTTTACTTGTCTTGGTTTGAGTTGGGAATAACAAGTTCTAAAAAGGTTATATTTTTACAAATTTACAACCGATAGCGTCGTGATAAAAAGAACCAACATAAGAAAATTATGAAACGGCATGACAAATCTAGTTAAAATTTGATTTTATATACTTGATCACATTATAAACCCATTCCCACAAAAAGTGAGTTTTGAGCCTTTATTGAGCATGCAAATACATATCTTTAAACTAAATGCTCATCTTTCATTTCTTGTGTGAATAGCCGTTTGGTTTCTTACGACTCTAGAACTTGCCATAACGATACATTCCTGGTCCTTACCAACTTAAACCCAAGTAAGTAAATGACAGGGGCATTAGGATTAACCCTTTTTCTTTTCAACACCATTAATTTTCAATTTTTTTACCACCTACCCAAAATCCCTCTAGTTAACGCCTTTGAGCCTAAACCTTTTCATTTCTAAACCCACAAAACAAACACCCTTTACCCACCAAAATCCTTTTCATTTTAAACCCTTTATTTTAGTAAAAAGCTCGGTCTTCATGTGACATTCCTTATCAAAAAGATATATGTATGTATATATATATATATATATATATATATATGAAGTCTAGCAATAAACAAACAAGTTCCCCAAAAGAAACTTTGTTTGAAAATGCTTCGTTTAAATAAAAAGTCACAAAAATAAAAAGTTTTATGAAAACCGACGCTTTTTACGCCTTTCGCCCTTTTCTACTAACCACTAACCCAAAACCACCTACCTCTAACCCAAGCCTAACCCTTCCCCAAGTCCTATTGATATTTACAAAAGTTTTTAGTTAAAAAGGAGGAGGATTGATTACTTGGCAAGCATATGGTAGAAGTAAGTTCCATGCCGGTCTCGAGCGTTTCACAAAAATACATTTTTGGCCGAGTGTTGAGTGATCTCCCGTGAGGTATGTGAACTTGTATATAAATGGAATTTTAAAAAGGCATGTTATGCCCAAACAAATAATTTTTCTTATGAACCGTTCTAAATAAATCATAACGAATAGGATTGTAAATAGCATAAAATAAAACCTAATAAAGATCTTGGAATCCCGACACTCAAGACAAGCCCAAAAACTTCTCTTCTACCCATTCCATTTGGGTGTGTAAGCCACATAAAAAGAGTTTTGCTTGAGGACAAGCAAAGATTCAAGTGTGGGGGTATTTGATGTGTGTAAAATGCAACATATAAATTACATCAAATGAGGCATAAAACTAACCCTTTTTAGTACTAATGTTGGAAAAAGTGTGCTTTTGTCTTCCTTTTGTATTTTCAGGATTAAATGAGCGTAAATGAATAAAAGAAGCAAATATGCAACAAAATCTAACATAAATACAAGAAAAGGAATAAACATGGCATGCCCGACCCCTCAACAGCATCTTCCCAAGCAAAAACAAGAGATCAGAAGGCTGAACACGCCCCGTGCCCAGTGGACACGGGGGCGTGCTCAAGTGTCTGCAGAAAAGACAAAGTTGTAGAAGCTTCTATTTCCCAACACGGGGGCGTGCCTAGCTCAACACGGTCGTGGTCAACGCTAAGATTCGCAGAATCCAAGCAAATCTTGATAGTACCGATACGCTTCTGCACATAGGGCCGTGCCAGCGGACACGGGGGTGTGTGGAGCTAATGCAGACAAATTGAAATTAATGAAGAAAGAGAAAGTGGATGGACACGGGGCCGTGCCCACTGGACACGGGGCCGTGTCCGGGCTTCTGTGCGGGCTATAAATAGAGGTGCTTGGTTCACTTCAAAGGCATCCCTTGGCAAACCACCTCTCTCCCACTTCACCCACACTCCACCACCATCACAACACCCACATCCACCACCACCATCCATCATCCATCATAGAGTGTGTGTAGTAGTCTCGGGATCCAAGATTGATAGTAAGAGTTCTTGACAATCAAAGGCCATGTTTGCCTAAGTCTCTTACATCACTTGGTGAAGACAAGCATTTAGTGTAATACTTTTGTTTTTTAATCTTTTCGCACTTTTTATTTGGTTTTGTATTAATGACTTTAATAACTAGTTTCTTATGTTGAAGGTGAAACTTCCTTATCATTTGTCTGTGGTGTCTTGGCGTTATTTTACTGTCTATATAAAATAAAAGATTTACACCATTCATATCTCTACGGTCTATATAGAGATATGTTGGCTACCTGGTCGGGGGTTAAGGGAATGGTTTGGTAAGGTTCTTGCCTTGTTCAATGTATAGATCCTGCAAGGACCTGGGTCAAGCTTACTAGGACCTCCTTCAATACCCACTAGTATTGGATGGCGGGGGTGCGAATGGCTTGATCCCCTCATATGTAAACTACTATTAATACATTAACCCGCTATTTGGGATTGTATCCCTGCTGACTCAAACCACTTAGCCGAAGGTAACGTCACCTTCAAAAGAGGGGCCTACCACATTACGCATTAATAACTTAATTAATTATCTTTCAATAATCCAACCCTTTAGGATTGTATCCTTGCTGATTCAAACTACTGGGTTGAGGGTAACGTCACCTTCAAAAGAGGGGCCTACTACTATAACTAAGATAATCTCTTAAAAAGTGCAAAAGTGCGGAAAACATCAAAGGTTACACTACGTCGGATCCAAGTGATTCATCTTGTCTATCTGTTTTTATTTTTATTTTTATTTTCAGCATTTTTAAAATTTTATTTTCATGTTTAAACCTTTTTCCAAAATTTTGATTTGATTAGACGTTGAGGATAAACCGGTATTAAAAGCTCTTGTGTCCTTGGACGACCTTGGTATCTTACCAACGCTATACTACGCTCACGATGGGTGCACTTGCCCATATGTGTGTTTAGTGTTAGTAGAATATCATGTTTTATAAATTTAAAACTTGACTAAAGTGTTAAAAGGGGCTAAAATATATATACAAAATTATATAACGCTACACACGCATCAACGACACAAGACTTCAAAGTGAATAACCCTAGAGACCCCATGAGGGTGCAATTTCCCAACAGAAACACAGTAATATTCAAGCACATTTAAGACAAACACAGAGAAAGGGTACCGAAGATTTGAAAATTCGAAGTGGCGACGATACAGAGTGATAGAACCAGGAGGACATTGATCAATAGTTGTATCGCAACCCGGAGCCACCGGATTAAAGGAAGGATCAATGCCCCATTGATCACAGAAGGAATCAACTTCCTCTTGTGTCATTTTAGAAAAGGTTTTAACCATGTCCTTCCTCGCACCCATCGTTCCAAGGGATGATCAAGAAAAATCAAGCAAAAAGTGGAAAATAGAAACAGACCTGTGAACCGGAAAAGAGAGAATGAAGGATTCTGGTTGTGAAAAGTGTTAAAGAAATATGATAATAAATAAACTTAAAAGAGAAGTTAAAGGATAATAAATTTGAATAAGCAATGGTTACAGTGCATAGGGTAGACAACCGCAGCCTGAATAACTGACGACATGTCAAATCAAACTCTCCTATCAAAATTCAAAATAATACCGCCCAAAAGCCTTCCAAAAGCAAGCATTAAAGCTTTCAAGACCTTTAGCTAATAAAAAACAAAGCACAAAAGTCAGAAGCCTTTGAGCTTAGACTTAAACACCTCTGACTTGGTGGGCAAATGACGTGGGTAGCTCAAAGCTTAAAGAACTAGCTTAAGTGTATCATAGCTTAAAAGGTTAAAAGGATACAAGGCTTCGATTAGTAATCCAGCTGTGGTGAACAGTAAAAAGCACAAGACAGGGAAGCACAAGACAGGGACACGTCCCATCACACTTTACGTGTGACATCCTCGTCCAGCCGCAAAAGATAAGCATGTGGGACGAGACACTCTTTTGTCCGTAGGTTAAAGCCTTCAACCCTCCAAAACGTGCAACCCCCTATCTGCAATACCGGATCACTCAGTCAAAGGTTTCTTGTTTAAGGAATACCTTCATCTATAAATGACCACTCCTGGTCACCTAACAAGACATTCCGAAATCTCTGACTTCTCCCTCTAGAACTTGTACATTACATGTTCTATTCTTCACTTGCACAAACACTATCACATTGCATGCATCACTTCAGGATTGAATTCCTTTCAATCCTAAGATCAAAGCAATTGATAAGGGAGTGATCCCGCCCTACGTATTGCATACATAGGGGGACTCGTAACCTGCGTTTGGCAAAACAAGACTCTTGAAGCCTTTTGCCCAACCAGCCTCCTCACTATACTAGGTCTCATATTTGATGTAGCAACAATTAAAAAAGCCGTTTTCTAACTAGCTACAATGATTTATGGATACAGATCAAAGTATGGAAATCTGAAATTTGATTAATATATAAACATATGCTTGGTTTAATTAGAGCTAGAGGATTAAGATTATTAACCTGTCATTTAATAAACATTCATCCGAATAGCTTAACTATTCTTCGTATCGTCCTCATGAAGATACATGTTCGGATTATCCAGTTAAGTAAATCCATGTAGATATTGTTGGGATTCCATGGTGATCAGTTAAAACTTATTTAGTAAAATCCAGTTCAATAAATAATAGTCATTTAATTAAGCGAGTTATTCAATAATACGCAGCGGAAAAATAAACAAGTGATCAACAATAAACGAAACCCGACAGGATCCGGTTACATGCAAATAAGAGCACTGTGATAAGGATATCTAACTACCGATGAGAAAGATATACCCCGGTTAATAACTAACCCGCCGGGACACCGAGGTTCAACGAATATGTGCTAGTTACACGAACTAATGAAACGCGACTGAAGGCCGGGTAGCGTCGGTGATGGCCGGCGGTACTGGCGGCGGCAACGGTGACGGTGGTGGTTGTGGGTGTTTTAGAGCATTTTGTGCAAGTTCTTCAACCCTCAAATGCAAGACCACACTTCTATTTAAATAGGATATGGAGATCCATGCATGTGCGACAAATGGCGAACATGCAAATGGAAGTTGGACAAGTGGCTAGGACTTCATGCATGTGTGACAAGTGGCAATGCAAGGGTGCATGTGCGACAAGTGGCGTAAGGAGGGTGCATGTTCGACAAGTGGCCAGATGAGTATACCCGTCTCACCCGGTCCATGTACCCGTCTCTAAGTTAAAACCCGCAACAGGTTTATTAATTAAGACAAACAATTATATTATTAATAACGATTATTAATAATAGGGAAATTTGCCTGTAATAATCCTATCTAGACCTTATTGGCCATTAATAATCCCACCTCAGAATATTCCCCCCACCAGTCCCACCTTTCACCTATTTTCCCTACAATGGTCCCCGGTTAAAAAAACTTAACGGAGTTAATCTTTTTTCCAAATTACAAACAGATTTTTTATGGATTTTGATTAGAACGACGATACGAGTCCATTGATGTAAAACTTGCCTCGAAACATTGCTCCAAACCATGAAAACGGCGCTTCAATTCGGGTGTTTAAATTTCCAATTAACAAAAATCCAGTCACTTGGAGCACCATTTCGAAGTAAATTTTACATTAATGGACTCGTATCATCGTTCTGATCAAAAGCCCTAAAAAATTTGTTTGTAATTTAGAAAAAAAGCTTAACCCCGTTAAGTTTTTTTTTACGAGGGACCATTGTAGGAAAAATAGGTGAAAGGTGGGACTGACGGGGGGAATATTCTGAGGTGGGATTATTAATGGCCAATAAGGTCTAGGTGGGATTATTACAGGCCAATTCCCCTTAATAATATAAACCGGCTCATGATCATAAATATAATTATGATCCGTTTCCATATCGTCCGTTATAACAAGTTAAACCAGTTAAGTGGATTTTAGTTCGTTGCCCACGGTGTAACTCTTACGGGTCATAACTTGGTAGGCCACGTTAATTAATGAACTGGTCCATTTCTTTTCCAACAGTCTCCCACTTGAACGGTTTTCGATTACGTTCTTTAACGCTGACAGCCAGAGGCGCTCTAGCTACACATGGCTGCCCCCAACAAGTTATGACGCTTTAAAGTCATTAACCAAAACATCTTGGAACATCCCGTTGCAAGACAATGAGCTTATGGTAATCGCTGTCATCTATCCTTTCCGTATAAGACATCAATTGAACAATGTGACATTGATCAGATTCAATCTCACATGGCGTTCAATCATTTTCGTTCTCATTCAAGAATCAAAGTGGTCCACTCAAACACACAGTAAGTTTGTGTAAGGCCTTACATTTCACTAGTTTGAATCAACAGGGCGCCTGATGTCTAACTGTTACATATATTGTAAGAGTACAGAATCTCATCTTGACTACATACAACTCCCAATGAACTTCAGAACTACTCCCAACCAAAGCCTTTATAACTGACAATTACGCGACAACGGTTGACACTGATCAAAGAATAGTCTTTTGTAAACGAAAGTTCTAGTATGTATCTCAGGTCAAAGGATACTAAATGAGTATACATAAATCAAAGCATCTTATGACTAAGATCCATGAAGATGATATGATGCGAGTTACATCCAATGTCATTCATAATGAGGTCTGTGAGCTTGGAAGTCAAGTCCTTGAGTCCAAAGTCAGAGTAGTCTTAATTCAGAGTCATTCCCATGAGTCTAACCGACTACAAATAATTTAGAATATAAGATTCATTGATTAAATGTATTACGACGTGCGCGTATTTACGCAGGTTTTTACAGTGAATTTACACACGAACTCGGTTTTAATATTTATAAAAATGGTTTATACCTTAACATTAAAACACACACAAAAGGATAAGTGTATCTTATTATATATGTAGCAAAGTATTGTTAAGAGCCAGATATCGATCCATGGAACACGGGCGGAGTTGAGTACTAAATTTTTGTCATTGATTTACCAGTAAAACGATAAGTTAATGAGTGTTTAACTAAAATTATCTAAAACTATAATTAAGACATAATAGACTCCAAATATGAAAAATATATATTATCTTGTTTCGCAAACAACCTAAATATGTGATCTACATCATATATGTCACAAAAGCACTTGATCAATTTTCCAATTGCAAGACAGTTAGTTACCTGGTCTGGATTTCTAACATGATGATTCTTCGGAAAGTTAACGTGATGGTCACACGTTAACCACCTAAAATCATTCATTAGCGAGCTATTGATATACTCTCATGCGAATCTTATAAGATTGGTTATTTACCTGGCCTGGATTCCTAACCTCACTTATCAAAGAAAGCAATACCGATGGTCACAATACAGCCACGAAGACAAGTATTAAAGTAGATCATACCAAAAACTATTTCATTTCAAAAGTCTTGAACACAAATCTACCAAGATAGCAATCTCAACCAAAACCAGTAATCAAAGATCATAAACCGTGTCAAGAACATGTAACAACACCATATAAATTGTTAGAACCTTTACGTGCAAGAAAGCATTTTTGATCAAAATAAGATTTATCTTGTATAAAACCAATACCATGTTCCGGTTTCAGGGTGTAAACATATTAACAAGTTAAAAAGTTTACAAATAAGTGATTAATCAAGTAATTGTTAACAATCTTCACTAACCACATATTCATCATCAAAGACAATCAAACATAATCAAGAATCCAACATCAATGAAACATTCATCATAAGATCATGAAGATTTAAACATGAAAAAGTTACTAAAGATTCATACAAATGAGATTACAACTTAAAGATCATTCATGAAACAAGTTCATTAATACTATTACACAATACTACATAAACATAACATCAGCTCAATACTTGAAGAATGATCTGAAATACAAGTTTAAGAACAAGGAATCAAACCATAAAAAAGCAAGGATTTGATGGATTGCATTGGATTGGTTAGGGTTCTATTAAATCTTGAGGCTTGAAATCGATCTGATCCGGAGGGTCTCAGACCTTAGAAATCGCCCAGAAACTTGGAGAAAAACCCAACACATTGATCAGTAGCGAATGCTGCCTTTTATAGGTAATTTTCGTATCCGCACGACCATGCACTTTAAAGTGCACGGTCGTGCACATCTAGTTGTCAGGTGACATCATTTTTTCGAAAGGGTCAGAAAATTGGACTAGTGGACAAGTTGACCTCTGACACTCAGATGTGCACGAGAGTGCACCTGGTCGCATGGTAGTGTTGTACCTAGAATTTCATCCGAATGTGAGGTTCATGTAGTGCACGGGAGTGCACTTGGGTCTCACGGTCATGCGTTCAGAGGAATCAGTGGCACTGGCTTGTGCACTGGCAGTGCTTCCGGGATTGTAGGTCACTCATGGGCGTGCAGTTGGTCCGCACAGTCGTGTAGCATGTAACATCCGTCAAAATGGATTCCCAAAATCCGACCCATTTTGAAATTCAGATTATAACCCTTTGAAACCTCGGAAAATAACCGTCGAAAGATTTCAAATGTTAAAATAATATTCATTTTATTTAATTAATTAAATTCACTAAATTTAGAATTAAAAGTTTTGTTTGTTTTATAAAAATAACCTAGTTAGTTTTGTTAGGTTTCCAATTTGTTTATGATTAACTAAGTTATATAAATTAACCAAGTTAAATTACCTAATTGATTGATCTTTAAACTTGAGGGGCCTTTGTGCCAATTTTGGAACTATTAAAAATCAAAACAACAAAAAGAATGGGCTGCGCCCAGATTCGAACCCGAGTCTCAAAGTTTCAAGGCAACAGCACCTACCACTTCATCAGTTGCTTTACCAAGTGCTACTGTCCCTCACAATTGTCATTTAAACCGAAATGTACGGAGCTTCCCTTTAATCCAATTGCCGCCAAAAGAGAACCATTGACAACTTTGTTTCCTTTTTCTCTTGATTGCTTACTGATTTTTCGATGACCAAAATCATTGTCCGCGTTTTCCGTTTTGGTTACAATCACGAATCAGTTCTCATTACCCGTCTCCATTCATCCACGTAATTTCGGAAAGTTTGTCAACTTCCAAACAAGAAAACTAAAACGCGTCTTTATATACGACCCAAGATTCATTCACCCTCACACCTCTCTACTCTCTGTTTTAGTCACCGGAGAACTCATACACCAACCTTCGACCCCACTTTTATAACACCAAGGAATCCAAACATTCAAAACGGCCGACACACCATCTTGCACGATTCGCGGAACCTGTTAGACACCACAACACCCTTCCGTTCAACCTGCAAACTCGTCGGAGAGCACGAGACCATGCCGGAGACAACTGGAGATGAAGCTAGCAACATTGGAGATGTCGTGGGAACTCGAATTCTCGCCGAAGTCGTTACGGCATCCTTTGTTGTTTCGGTATACTATTTCCATCGATCCATTTTATTTTATTTTTTATAATAAACTGCTGAAATAAGTGAACCAAAGACAAATTACAAAATTAGTGGGTGTTGGGTTTAATGTTCTGTTCGATTGGGTTTTCTTTTATAAGGAAGAAAAAAATTGCTGTTACAATTTAAAAATAACTAGAATCTTAATTCAACACCAAACCGAAAGGTAGTCCAGTGGTGTTGGTTGCTGTGAATCAAACAAAGGGTCATGGGTTCGAACTCGGCCCCCTGTGTTGTCGCTGCTCCTTTTGGCTATTTTGAGCTGTGATTGGAAATCAATTTTCTTTTTATTTTAAACCAATAAATTCTATTAATAACATTAATATATATATATTCAGTGTCATTATTTCTTTTATTTTTCATTCACAAACAGTTAAATTCTTTTAACATTAATGTTAATAATAAATTATAATAACTTAATTTCTAAATCACAAATATTAGGAATCTTATTTAATCTACAAATATTAATAAGTTCGTTATGTGTTATTTCAAACATCTTGGATAACCATCTCGTTCGTTCTCTTGGATTTTTCCAATCTTATTTGTGCGTTCTTACAGGAAATCGCAACGCAAATACTGTGAGTATACATGATCTCATTTTCATTTTAAACACTTTTGGGTGCAACTTGTATTCATATTCATATTCAAATTCACAGACACTTTAAACTTTATTTATTCACACTCTATCCAAGTTACACATGAAATGTTTGATTCTTGTTATACATGTGATGCTAATGTAAACTGTTAGTGCATACATCTGTCGTCTTCGTCTTATATCGAGTCTCGGACTGAAAGTTTGAAGAGTGCCTGAAAGTTTGAACATGGCTGCTAGTTTGAAGAGGACAAGTTTGAAGATGTCAAGTTTGAACGTGTCGTGACCGTTTGAAGGTGGCCTGTCACTTTCAAACTAGAGGGTTTAGTCGTGACCGTTTGAAACTGGTCATGTCAGTTTCAAACAGGAGGGTGTCAGTTTCAAACGGGAGGGTCCTGGTCTATAAATAGGCTTCAAACTTTCACCATTTGTAACTTTCCGGCTAGAGAAACGAAGTGCTGCCGAAGTGTTGTCAGGTTGTAAAACAGTGTGAAATCAATATTACAACAGTTTTAAGCGTGAATCTTGTTGAATTGAACTTTACACGTCTGTTTCCGCCTTTCGTTTAGAGATAAACTTTTCTGATCGACTCGTTCGGGTCCGAAAACGATCCTACAAGTGGTATCAGATCTCAGGAGGAAGAGTTCATACCAATTCAGCCACAAATTCTGATTTTCTACACCTTTTTTCAAAACTGAACAAGTTTTCACGGATAAAATCGGCTATAACTTTCACAGAATGTGTAAAAGTGCATTTTAACAAACCCTTGAAAGTTTCAGCTTAAAATTCGAAGTAAAAGTGGTAGAAATGGCTTGAAAACTGGTGTTCGTTTGAACGAATACCAGCTGACCGTTTGAAATCAGCACCCTACCGTTTGAACCTGACCTGACAGTTTGAAAACTACACCATACCGTTTGAAATGGGGGGTCCAGTTTGAACCTCTAGTTTGAAGTGGTCCTCCAGTTTGTAGTGGTCCTCTAGTTTGAAACCTCCAGTTTGAAGGTGTCACCCGTTTGAAATATACACATGACCGTTTGAAACTGGACATGACAGTTTGAACAAGGTGGCCGTTTGAAAGTAGTTCAGTTGTTCATGTTTAAAGAATTTACCAACTTTTTGTTTTCGGTATTCGATAAGTGTAGAAATCGATATATTTGATCATGTGACATTTTTTTTGTGGCCCAATGATATTGATTTGGTATTAAGGGGTGTCGGCCATTTTCAAAGTGAGGTCCAATGAGAATCCATTAAGTGTTGTTTAGAAGTAATATAGTTGGTTCATGTGCATGTCGGTTCAAGGAATATTGATTGAAGTCCATCACGTGAATCAAAAGAGTTGTCAGTAATGTTCTCAGCCCAAGATCCACTTTAAACAAAAGGCCTAATCAGAATTGAAATTTGTGTTGTTAAATGGTGACAGCTGTGGGATTTGAACCCACGATGAAAATTCTTATTCTATCTGGGAAGCTCTTCAAAAGAAGTTTGAGGGAAGCACTGAAATGTTACAAAGTAAAGCAGCTTTGTTGAAAAAAGAGTTTGAATTGTTTACGTGCATGCCTGGTGAAACAACAAAGAGTCTTATTGAAAGATATTGTCATCTTGTACGCACCATGTCACAATTAAAGATTACAAAAACTCCAGCAGAATGGGTTGAAAAGCTTGCTGACGCGTTACCGCAAAAGGAATGGAGTACATATCTGATGATATTAAAGAATTCCGGACAGTTTAAAAGGTTATCAATTGCACAGTTTATAGAAAAGCTGGAGGCACAGGATCTGGAGCAGCAGAAAATTGCTAGAATGAATAGTTCAATCCATCAACAAGATATTAAATTGTATTATAAAGGAAATGTTCAAACTGCTGAAGTTAGTCCAAAGATACAAACTGCATTTAGTGTTGGAAATCAGTCTACACCTAGCAGTCAAGGACCAGTCAACACTAGTGGGTTCTCAACGGTGAATCCTCCAAGTGTTCAAAGTGCATCTGCTGGAAATGGGCATTCGATTCAGTGCAATGTAGCTCTACATCTTCAAAACGGTCAAAATTATTCTGAAGAAGTTGTAAAGCATCATATGGGATTATTGGTCACTGCATTAGAGTCTTATGAAGGGTTGATTGCCGGAAGAATTGTTAATCCGATGCTCACAAAAGAAGATTATGACCAAATTGATGCAGAAGAGCTGGAACTGATGGATATTAAATGGGCCTTAGCTAGTGTTTTGAGGAGAGCAGAAAAATTTAGATTGGTTACAGGAAGAAATGATTTCTTGGATGCAAACCTTTCTAATCTAGGATTTGATAAATCTAAAGTTGTCTGTTTTCGTTGCAGGGAGAAAGGCCACTTTAAAAGAGAATGCAAGAATAAGGAGCCGAGAGGAGCAAAGGAGTCGTCTGGGAAAGATGATTATTATAGGAAATCCATTTATCAACAAATCACTCATCAACCACATCAACAAAAAGAAGCTCAAACGGCACATGGAAGAATGATCGAGGATGCAAACAGGAAAACTTATCATGGCATTGTTGATCAAGATGATGAGAAAGTAGCTGAAGGTTTTAGCTGGGATAAGTATATTCCAGCTGATCCCAATGTTAAAGCTTGTATTGCTCAGATTGTTCAAAGGCCAGAGTTGGTGAAAGAATGGATGGCTGTGTTATCTGATGATGAAGAAAAAGATGAAGAATCTGTTTCCTCTGAAAATAGTTCAACAGATAACAGTGATGATGAAGAGCTTGAACAGATAAATGTTGGAAAAACTTATCTATCTTCTGACAGTTTTGAATTTTATTTTGCAGATAAATTGAAGAAACTCAAAGAGAGGAAAGCTGCAAAAGAATTGAAAGAAGTCAAAGTGATTGAGAAGATAGTTGAAGTGGAAAAAATAGTTGAAGTCGAGAAGATCGTTGAAGTCACAAAACCTTGTCTTACTTGTTTAGAGTCATGTAAACCATGTAAAGAAAAAGATGAGAGGTTTGGTGAGTTAGAAAAGTTAAAAGAAAAGTTGTTGTTTGATGTAAAATATTTAAAACAGTCATATGATGTATTGAACAGAACTGTGAATAGTCTGGAAAAGACTAACACTGAAAGAGAGAAAGCTTTGAAGATGTTGAATGCTACTATGATGACAACGCAGAAAGAGATCAACTTGTACATAGAAGAATGTGCAAAGTGGAAGAAAGAGTTGGATAGTGAAGCAACTGAGAATGAAAGAATCAGAAGATTGCTGCAAAGTTACAAAGGTTGTGACTACATAATTGATAGAATTTATCCAACAGTTGAAGGATTTGAAGCGTTTAAAGGTGAAGAAACAAAGCCAAAGAAGAAAAAGGATACTGGTAAGAAACAGGGTGTCTGTTATAATAAGTGTCCGCCTCCGATTTGGGAAGGGTACTCGTCTAGAAAACCTAACGAGGAAGAACTAAAAAAGGCAGTCAATATAAAGTTGGAGTCTGAGATAACCGATGTTTTACCAGACAATATTGACGTCACGTTCACAGCGTCCGACACAGATCATGAGTCAGGACTGATAAAACGAGTGGTCGATCAGGTGTTGGATAAGGATGAGGAGTCAGAGTCAAAGTCCGAGTCCAAAAGTTCGTGTCAGTCAGTTGGGAGTTCGAGTTCGTCCGAAAGAAGTTCAAAATCGTCGGGAAAACGGGTTTATAGTAAAGAGTTTTTATTGTCAAAATCTAATTTGGATGATGAATCATTTGAAGTTGTGTATACTTTGAATGATTCTGACAAATTATATTTTGATAAAGAGTTTCCAATAAAAAGTGTTCGATTTGAAATGATCAAAAAGGTTTTCAAAATGACAGAAATTAATATTTCTGAAATAAAAGATTTAAATCTTACTGAAAAACCTAAAAAATACACTTCAAGATTTCAACAACGGTTAAACAAGAAAATGGGTTACAATTATGGTTCGGAATTTCGAAAGAAACCAAACCATAATAGTAAGTACAAAAAGAAAGGCTTAGGTTTTATTCCACCTGAAAACTATAAAAATGAAAAATATGTTCGGGATTTTAAATCAAAAATGACATATGTTGCAGGAACTAGCCATGAAGAAGAAGCAAAGAGCTCCTTTTGGAAACAGTCAAATCAGGAGTTTCTTGCTGAAAAGATGAAGAATGGAGCTTATCCAAGGAAAGAAACAAGAACCTGTTACAGATGCAATGAAGTTGGTCACATTGCATGGAATTATCCAAAAGCTACTCAAACAAAACAGGAAGTTTCTTCAAAACTTAAAGAAAAGATTGTTGATGTTGAACCTCCAACCGAAAGATTCAAAGTGTTCAAAAATTCAACATATGAAGTTGGAGAGTGTTCGAAAAGGTTTTACAAGAAGAGGGGAAATCTTGACAATCAAGTTTGGATTGTTAAGAAATCAGAGGTAAAATCTGGCGATGAATCTGATTCCACAAAGTCAGAGGAGCCACAAGTTGTTAAAAAGGGTGAAAACTCAGTGCCTCTAATGGATGATGTTCATTTTCCACCATTGAGAGCTGAGAATTTTAAATCAAAGGTTGGAAAGGTTGAAATCTCGAATCAATTCTATTCTGATAAGAAAGAATTTGATGTCGAGAAAGCATTTAATGGGAATGTTAAGAAAATTTTTGGAAAAATGATCGATGGAAAAGTTAAAGGGGTAAAGGAGTTTTATGCTACAAAGAAAGCAACTTACACTCCAACTGCTTCTGAATTGAAAACACCCAAGGCTGGTCAGGCTTGGGTGGATATTTTCTTTCATTGAAAAACCTGACTTGCTGGAGATCCCAAGTTTGTAATTGCGGATCAGGAATCGGCATCTTTCTTAGTAATTGATTGTGTGTTTGAATCTTAAAAATAGTAAAATTTTACAGGATAAGTGTGACTTGCCGGAGCTTCCATGTTGGTAAGTGTGAAGCAGGAATCGGCATCTTGATTGGTAAAATGGTTTGTGTAGAGATTTATTTCTACATAGGTTTGAATGTTTTGGATATACTTACAAGTGGTAAGAGGTTGATTCTGACAAAGTGATTACTCAAGGTCATTAGGTTGAACTTGATGTAATCCTGATACAAGAGATTGAATGGACAATATGATGAACCAAACCCCTAATTTTACAAGTGGTAAAATCAACAAAACTTATTTTCCGGAAAAATCATTTTGGTTAAAACAAACTTAAGTGTTTTGAAATCATTATGAGAAAATAGTTTGTTGTAAGGGGGAGTTCTGATTGTTTATGCCAAGTGAATGGCGAATTGACGCAATTCGATATCGGTTGTCATTTTACTATATAGTTTGTTTTCAAATTTCCTAAAATGTGTTTGCATTTTAGGGGGAGTAGAAAATTTCAGAAAATCCAAAAACATTTGAAAATTTGAAATAGACAAAAACATGATAAAATTCAAAAATGAGTTTTGTTGTATAAAAGAGGAAATGATAGTACATCAGTGGACTATCAGGACATGCTAAAGAAAGATAAAGTTAAAAATGTGATAAACGGTGTCACTGATGATGTGCCAGTAGGTTTTTGCACATTTAGTTGATTGTGATGAGATATAAACCTAAATTTCAAACTTGCTTATATCGTGGGGAAACATCTCTCGGATATATGGGTAACTCCCGAAATCTCGTTTGAAAGATTCCTTTTTCTGATATACTAGGTCTTTATACTCAGTGATATCTGGGGTATTATTCCTGGACTTCTGCTGAATGGAAGTTCTGACCTAGTCCTCGAATAATACTTTCCGCAATGCTTGAAACATAGCATCACCCTCAGCATATATGATAAGATAATAAAATTGCTTAGCAATGCTGTTGTAAAAAGGATCCTCTAAAGGGGACACACCCAAAAGTTGAGTCATGATCTCTCTGCTGAACGGTAGTTCTGACCTGAGCTCTCATGATTCTTCAAAATTTATTAACCCCTACAGATATCATTTGTTTCATAATTACCTGTAAGACTGAATATCGGGATCTGGATACGGGAGTATATTCTGAGGTGGGACACGCGATTGAGTTTAAGTTTCTAAGACATTAATTCGTATCTCGAAACAGTTGAACTTTGTGTGAAAATTTAAGTGGATCAGTATACTGACAATCTAAGTGAATTGTTTAGAACTTAAAATGAAATGAAGCTTAACGGTGTAGGTGACTTGTCTCAAAAACTGATATGATCCTCTTACACGAACTCACAAAAATAATGTCTGTAAATATTTCTTTACTGCATTTCATTCTATTCAAAAATTCCAAAAAGATTTTTAGTGTGTTTTAGCATAAATTTTTGAAAAATCCAAAAAGATTTTCGACAACTGATGTTGGAGAGCTGATTTTCAAAATTCTAAGTGCTAGACATGATGAACAAATGGTTTGGGAGAATATGTTTTTTGAAAAGAAAAATGATTAATTTTTGCAAATGGTTCATCAGAATTTATCATTGATAAATCATTCTGGTTTAATTTGAGAAGAGAATTTGGATTGATAAATTTGTTAAATGTTAAATTTGTGAAATTTACTTCTGGGTTAAGAATGTGCAGGTGTAGCCAGGTTTCGATCTTGAACCTGAAGACAAAGTGCCAGGTTCCGATACCTGAAGACTATGTGATTTAAACAAGCCAGACTGCGATCCCAGCATATCGAAAGGGGGAGTCTGAAGACATTCAAGTAGAGATTGATCGTGAGGAGTTTGTTGATGCTAAAGAGAAGAGAGAAGATTTGAGGATGCTTACACCGTCAGACACTTCAAAGATTTCGAGAGGACTGATAAAGACTGAAGATGCGTAGACTCGACACTTAAGACTCGTCAACATCTGAGGGGGAGTCTGTTAGTGCATACATCTGTCGTCTTCGTGTTATATCGAGTCTCGGACTGAAAGTTTGAAGAGTGCCTGAAAGTTTGAACATGGCTGCTAGTTTGAAGAGGACAAGTTTGAAGATGTCAAGTTTGAACGTGTCGTGACCGTTTGAAGGTGGCGTGTCACTTTCAAACTAGAGGGTTTAGTCGTGACCGTTTGAAACTGGTCATGTCAGTTTCAAACAGGAGGGTGTCAGTTTCAAACGGGAGGGTCCTAGTCTATAAATAGGCTTCAAACTTTCACCATTTGTAACTTTCCGGCTAGAGAAACGAAGTGCTGCCGAAGTGTTGTTAGGTTGTAAAACAGTGTGAAATCAATATTACAACAGTTTTAAGCGTGAATCTTGCTGAATTGAACTTTACACGTCTGTTTCCACCTTTCGTTTAGAGATAAACTCTTCTGATCGACTCGTTCGGGTCCGAAAACGATCCTACATAAACACTTCATGACTATATGCTTATTAACTTGTTCGCAAGCCTACCTTAACAATTATGGTACTATGCATATGCTATAGGTTGTAATGCTCGGTCCGGTATTCTCGGGTATTGTTAAGTTGAACATATTAACCATCCCGCTAGACTTTTGGGATAGGCACTTTAATTGCGTAACATTGGTTTGAGCATGTAGAGTAACATCGTTTCGGCATAACTGTTAACTAGTGTCATCTTATTCATGTTGGATATGAGCACATTTAAACATTTTATTCTACTATGCTATGTATCAAACTTGTATACTCGCCAACATATTTGTTGACTTTATTTTAATACATGTTGCAGGTTGATAGACAAGATGTGAAGAAGCAAGTTAGGGTGGACTAGAAACTCACCTAGAAAATATACTATGTTTGAAATTTGAATTATGTTCTGATCATGTTTGAACAATGTAGGACATATATCATTTATGAAAATTGAATTTTAAGCATATTGTCACAATAGTGTTATGATGTTTTGAGCAATTTGTTCGTCTCATCAAAATGTTTCCGCCATCGGTTGGGGTGTGACATAGCATCTGGCAGTTCATCAGAATTGGCAGATTTCATCAGAAACGTCCTTAAATCGCCCCGTTTTCTCCAGATTTATCTTTTGCGCATTATTTAAGACCTGAAAATGGAAAAGTACCTGATTTGGTACCTAAACAATGAAGTTTCGGTCAAAAACACTTAAAACGAAAGTAAAATGTAGGACTAAAACATGTGTAATTTAACGAATATCAATCATCCCCACACTTGAACTTTGCTTGTCCTCAAGCAAATAAATGAAGCTAATAATTTACAAAGTTATTCGAAGGTCAATTTGTTTTCCAAAAAGCCAACATCAAAGATTTTAAACCAAACAAGTGTATGCGAATATAGATAAAGATAACCATAAAGCAATGGTTCCAATTTCCATCGACTTAGCATGCAAATCTTTTACATTTCTCACAATGTTAACACACACTTGGTTGTATTTATGAATCATACATGTACTGTGTATGTGTAAAACACTCGATGCCAAGTCAATGAATCTTGCAATATCATAAGCTTGTCAGAAGATCTAATCTACACCAATTAACATGCGAAAAAAGCATAAATTAAGAGGTCTTTGATGGTTGTAATGATAGGCTATGGTTAAGGGTGTGGAATGGATATTTAAAAGTGGCTAAACGGTAAAAACTTGGCGGCTATTTTTAACTAGCGTAAATGAATTAACAACTATACATAAGTAATGCATTAAAGACGATTTTACCCTTTTCAAGCTTAACAACAAATCTTCACTATTCAGCGCTTTAAAATTGCTCTAATTTAATTGTCTTTAATCTGTTTTTTTATGTCTATTTTCTGGTTTTTTTTAAAGAAATAATTACAAACAAGCTAGTTAAAATATAACTTTAATCGAGTTTTAACACAAAGGTTTAAAAATAAAAAGGCTAAATAGTTTGGTAAAATTTGAAAAATACGGAAAATAGGCTCAACTTTGCGAACTAATGGATAATGTTGGGTGCGGGATATAAACAAAAAAGGCTAACACAACAAGGGTATCCTAAGTGCCTCTATCATATTTATGCAATTTCACATATTTATGATTTTGAAATGTATGCTAATGACAAGTTCTAAATTTAATAAAACGTCTGGCTAACTCATTTTCCAAAAAAAACAAGAAGCATGCCAAGAAAGCAGTAAAAGGCTCAAAAATATGCTCACGTAAACGGAAGCAATGGGTATGAATGTGAAGATAAACATGCTAGTCTTTCTTTTTGTTTGTCACGCTTTAGTTATCTTTTTCAAAATCAATTTGGCTTGTCGGTTTTGATCAAATCTGATGCTTTCTAAAGAAAGCAACTGACCGTCTTTGTATTTTTTTTTTAAATATATACAAAAACGAGGATAAACAAGGATAAACAAAGTTTAAACCCTTAAACCCCTCCCTACACTTGAACTTCACATTGTCCCCAATTTGAAACACGTATTAGTTAAGCGATTATGAAGAGCTAAACTAATAATGTGAAAAAGGATAGAAGTACTCCCTTAGAGTTGAAGTAGGCTTGTATGAAAAGATTTTGAATATAAGTGTTCTCAACTCTATGTGCGTTCCTTATATACCTACACAGTACATCACTATTCGAAACAGAAAACAATACTATTGATCAAACAGTTAGATAACTAAAACCATATCCATTATTTAAACAAAAACAAACACACACTAAAATGTTTTAAAACCCCAAAATAAAATAAACTACTAAAATAAAACTAAGATAAAACACCAGGACCTTCGAATGGTGCGCTCCACCTAATCTAATCCTCGTTGTCATCATCGTTGCAGCGTGCTCCAAAGTAGTTTGGGAAGTTTTCGTGAAGCCCTCCGAAGATGTAGAAAAATCCCGCATGCATCTTTATGTGTGCGGTGTGTTATATATTTTTATGTATATTTTTAGCCCTTTTTACACTTTAGTCAAGTTTTAAATTTATAAAACACGATATTTTACTAACACTAAACACACATACGGGCAAGTGCACCCATCATGAGCATAGTATAGCGTTGGTAAGATACCGAGGTCGTCCAAGGACACAAGAGCTTTTAATACCGGTTTATCCTCAACGTCTAATCAAATCAAAATTTTAGAAAAAGGTTTAAACATGAAAATAAAAACTATAAATGCTGAAAAATAAAAAAAATAAAAATAAAACAGATAGACAAGATGAATCACTTGGATCCGACTCGCCTTTAGTGTAACCTTTGATTATTTCTGCATTTTTACACTTTTTAAGAGATTATCTTAGTTATAGTAGTAGGCCCCTGTTTTGAAGGTGACGTTACCCTCAACCCAGTAATTTGAGTCAGCAACGATACAATCCTAAAGGGTTGGATTATTGAAAGATAATTAATTAAGTTATTAATCCGTAATGTGGTAGGCCCCTCTTTTGAAGGTGACGTTACCCTCGGCTAAGTAGTTTGAGTCAGCAGGGATACAATCCTAAGTAGTTGGGTTAATGTTTTAATAGTAGTTTACATATGAGGGGATCAAGAAATTCGGACCCCCCCCCCCCGCCATCCAATACCAGTGGGTATTGAAGGAGATCCTACTAAGCTTGACACAGGTCCTTGCCGGATCTATACACTGAACAAGGCAAGACTCTTACCAAACCATTCCCTTAACCCCCGACCAGGTAGCCAACATATCTCCATATAGACCGTGGAGATATGAATGGTGCAAATTTTTTATTTTATATAGACAGTAAAATAACGCCAAGACACCACGGAAAAATGATAAGGAAGTTGCACCTTCAACATAAGAAACTAGTTATTAAAGTCATTAATACATAACCAAATAAAAAATGCGAAAAGATTAAAAATAAAAAGTATTACACTAAATGCTTGTCTTCACCAAGTGATGTAAGAGACTTAGGCAAACATGGCCTTTGATTGTCAAGAACTCTTACAATCAATCTTAGATCCCGAGACTACTACACACACTCTATGATGGATGATGGTGGTGGATATGGGTTGTGATGGTGGTGGTGGGTGGGTGAAGTGTGAGAGAGGTGGTTTGCCAAGGGATGATTTGCAAGTGAGCCAAGCACCCCTATTTATAGTCTGCACAGAAGCCCGGACACGGACCCGTGTCCATTGAGCACGGCCCTGTGTCCACCCATCTTTTCTTTCTTCATTAAATGCAGTTTGTCTGCATTAGTTGACCACGCCCACGTGTCTGCTGGGCACGGCCCCGTGTGTAGAAGTGTACCTGTACTATCAAGATTTGCCTGGATTCTGCGAATCTTAGCGTTGACCACGGCCCCGTGTCCAGTGGGTACGCCCCCGTGTTGGGAAATAGAAGCTTCTTCAACTTTGTCTTTTCTGCAGACACTTGGGCACGCCCCCGTGCTCAATGAGCACGGGGCGTGTTCAGCCTTCTGTTCTCTTGTTTTTGCTTGAGGAGATGCTATCGAGGGGTCGGGCATGCCATGTTTATTCATTTTCTTGTATTATTGTTAGATTTGGCTGCATTTTTGCTTCTTTTGTTCATTTAAGCTCATTTATCCCTGAAAATACAAAAGGAAGACAAAAGCACACTTTTTCCAACATTAGTACTAAAAAAGGGTTAGTTTTATGCCACATTTGATGTAATTTATATGTTGCATTTTGCACACATCAATTACCCCCACACTTGAATCTTTGCTTGTCCTCAAGCAAAACTCTTTATAATGTGGCCTACACTCCCAAATGGAATGGGTAGAATAGAAGGTTTTTGGGCTTGTCTTGAGTGTCGGGATTCCAAGATTATTGTTAGGTTTTATTTTTATGTTATTTACAATCCTATTCATCATGATTTATTTAAAACATTACATAAGATAAATTACTTATTTGGGCATAAATTGCCTTTCTAAAATTCCATTTATATACAAGTTCACATACCTCACGGGAGATCACTCAACACTCGGCCGAAGATGTATTTTTGTGAAACACTCGAGAGCGGCATGGAACTTACTTCTACCATAAGCTTTCCAAGTAATCAATCCTCCTTCTTTTTAACTATACACCTTTGTAAATATCAAGAGGACTTTGGGGAAGGGTTACGCTTGGGTTAAAGGTAGGTGGTTGGGTTAGTGGTTAGTAGAAAAGGGCGAAAGGCGTAAAAAGCGTCGGTTTTCGTAAGACTTTTTATTTTTGTAACTTTTTATTTTAATGAAGCAAATCTTCAAACAAAGTTCTTTTTGATGAAATTGTTTGTTTATTTCTTGGCTTCATTTTTTTTTTATTAGGAATGTCATATGAAAAACCGAGCTTTTTACTAAAATAAAGGGTTTAAAATGAAAAAGGGTTTTGGCGGGTAAAGGTTGTTTGTTTTGTGGGTTAAGAAATGAAAAGGTATAGTCTCAAAGGGGTTAACTAGGGTGATTTTCGGTAGGTGGTAAAAAAAAGAAAAATAATGGTGTAGAAAGAAAAAGGGTTAGTCCTAATGCCTCCATCATTTACTTACTTGGGTTTAAGTTGGTAAAGACCGGGAATGTATCGTCATGGCAAGTTCTAGAGCCATAAGAAACCAAGCGGCTATTCACACAAGAAACGAAAAATGAGCATTTAGTTTAAAGATGTGTATTTGTATGCTCAATAATGGTTCAAAACTCACTTTTTGTGGGAATGGGTTTTATGTGATCAAGTATATATAATCAAATTTTAACTAGATTTTTCTTGCCTTTTCATAATTTTCTTATGTTGGTTCTTTTTATCACGACGCTATCGGTTGTAAATTTGTAAAAATATAACATTTTTAAAACTTGTTATTCCCAAATTAAACCAAGACAAGTAAAAAAAAATGAATTTTTTTTGCTAAAAATTTGGGGGGTTTAGCGGTTCCAATAGAGTTTTGTGTAAGGCTTGTGATTAGGACTTGCGAAATTCAAGGTTTTAGCATCCCCCCCCCCCCCCCACACTTAAATTACACATTGTCCTCAATGTGTCCCAGAAATAAGTTTTTAGGTTGATCGAATGTGTAAAAGATGTGTTAAAAACAACATTTAATGTTACTAGGCAGCTGGACACGGGCCCGTGGTGTCCGGGCACGGCCCCGTGTTCAGTTTGCCAGTAACAAATTTTTTTTGAAAGTAACAGAAGCCTGAGCACGGGGGCGTGTCCAGCGAACACGCCCCGTGTCCAGTTACCTGAACTGGGTGATTTCCTGCAGCCCTTTCAGCACGGGGCCGTGTTGGCTGGACACGGCCCGTGCCGAACTTGCTGTAATGAAGAAAAATTGTCAGGGGGCTCTGTTTTTGTGCATGGGGTGTTGGTTCAAGTTTCCCTTGGTATCCTTCACCATCCCGAGTGTGTTTTACTCATTACAACATAGTCCAAACACCAAACAATTTATAAAACCACCATTCATTCATTAGAGAGAGTTACATAATATTCCTAAAAAAAATAAAATTTTAGATAAATAGGTCAGAAAACACAAGAAGTCTAAACCCGGAAAGAAGTTCTAGCCTAAAGTTTATTCTATTAGAAAAATTTTCGAAAAGATAATTCTCTCGGTTGGATGTGGCTCGAAGAACTTCTTCCTCCGGATATGGGTCCCTCACACGTCGGCGGGCCATTCTGCTATCTCCCTAGGGAGAAGAAAAGCAGGCTCGTTGGCATCATCATTTTGAGGGGGTGTAACTTCCACCGGGACTTCTTGCAAGTTGTCAAGAGGAGGTTCCGCGGGGATGTCATCCCACCCGGTGGGATTGTTGACTCCAACTGCTAGGTTCCAATCCTCTTAGGGGAGGATTGGTTCCTTGGGAGGTGTCACAATAATGTTCGACCTCTGGTACAAGAGGTTGATTTCTTGAAAACTATTCTCTAGCCCCACCGTAAGATAATTTATACGGTCTATCAGGACCTCCTCTACTGATGTCATCTCATTAAGAGCTTCACGTAATGCCATCACGTAGCGTACGAGAGTTGCTTCGATTGAAGACCTCCGTTCTCTTCGACTGTTTCTAGAATGTGCTGAGGAAGTTCCACTGTTTTGGCTTGGCATTCTACGAAAATAAACTGAAAAGAGTTTATTTTAATGAAACAGTACCTCGGACATGGCCCCGTGCTCAATGAGCATGGCCCCATGTTCACTTTTCTGTAGATTTTTGGAATAAGGAATCTTGGAGTTTCAAATTATTTTTCTGACTTTTAAAACATTTTAAGCAGAAATAACTTAAAACAATGTTATAGAACTTATTTTTAACAAGATTCCTTGAATCAAAATTGTGACAACCCGAACTCCCAAGGTTAGTAACGTTTTGTTTCGTGATCTTAACTTCTCATTATCCCTCTCCAACGCTTCCTTATTTATATTAAATTTGTTAAACGTTTTATTCTTATGCTAAACGTAAACGTAAGTGAGTATGATTGTGTGCTGGGTGTTTGTATCTTTGGGCCGCGGGTGTAGTTGGACCACGAATAGAACGGGTCACACACACTGTACTTTTGGGCCGCCACCGCACTTAAAAATAACATAACCCAATCCCCTCATGCATCCTATCTCTCGGCCCACTCCCCTTAAGTGGTTCAGCCCAACATCCCCTCTTTATGTATACGTACACATTTGTGTTATGATTGCACAATCATTGATAAACATTACAAACCCTAAATACCTTCCCTCTTGCGAATGACGGCTGCAACCCGAAGCCTTCCTTCTTTCCCTTGTATTCGGATATGTTTGGGATTAACCATAAATTATTTGATTGCATGAATATTTGATAACATGAAACTGATCATTGTAATGTATTTGTTGTCAAAGTATATATGTATGTGCATGGATGTGTTGTCAAACTGATCATTGCATGAATGTGTTGTATGATGATTGATTGTGGGATTGGACTTTTGCATTTGATTGTACTTATTAGTGGAAATATTTGGGGGTCCACCCATGTGCTAGCATGTCACGAATTCAAAGGGATGGATCGGTTATCATTTAGAGTCCATGTGCACTAGAGTTAATAGGTGGATGTTCTTGGGTCTAGTGCAATTGATTGGATAGGATGTCAATCTAGAGTTAAAGATCACATGATGATATTTTATGTTTATGTAGATTGAAGAATAGGTGGTAATCGGGAATTGTGAGTTTCGATGGTAAAGTTATTGTTATGTAATTACTGTTCTATGATAATATGAATATAGAAAATAAGGGGAACCGATTAATTAAGTTTAGAAACAAAGTAGTACATTAATTTGGATCACACACAATCACATCTTGGTTGGGCCATACTGTTTCACGTATACTTTGGATGGGCTTAAACATGGGCAGCCCAAACAACACATTTAATTGGATAGCAAATTTTTGTTACGTTTGGGTCGATGATATATGTGCATAATTAAGGGGGCTGTTATAAGTAAACTAGTAATTCATGTTATTTAAGTTGGGCCCTACTCGTTGACGGGCCGCACACCTCATGAAACGTTGTGTATTATCTTTCTGTTGGGCTGTGATTTAGTGATTATTCTGTTGGACTCTACTAATGGGCCGCACACATTCGGTTAGGGATTGGGCCACACGTTAAAAGGGGTTAAGGGTTGGACGGCATCATGTATGATTTCTGTAGTGGGCTGCCGTGTATGGCGGGCCTTATACAGTGTTAGTAAAAGATTTTGTAACCAAAAAAATGATTATTGAATGATATGAGTTATTGTTAATATATGCATGTTCATATGATTGAGGTGTGAGTTGTTAATGTGCATCATTATGATGAATGAACCTGTAAGGTGGAAAATACGTATGACTCGAATATGTGTTATAACTGGTGTGACAATATGTGCCAAGCTTGTTCATTACTTGCATAATAAAGATATGTGATTTATGTGTGTAAGTGACTGTCTGGCATTGAAACCATACTACGATTGGATTGATCAAACTGTGAACACATACTTTAATCTTACCGAGCAAACCAAAGGCGAATTCACTACTCTTGAGCATGCGTCCCGATGGTTGGGACAGTCAGTGGGTATCCCGGGGAGGGATAAGTCTTTTGGGTAAAACTGGAATATTGGATAATAATCTTACTCTATCACTCTTAAGTCCCATCTTTTGTGTTACTGGAGAGGTAACGGGTATTAGTTGGTAGCGCTGCTTAGGTTTGGTACCCTCACCCCGTACCGGAGAGGACGGGTGTGAACTAATGACCTAGTCATGCCCAGTGTTTTGATAGGAGCACTTGGGAATGGGCAAAACATACATCAAGAGCTGTCTTGTTCAGTATCGAGATATTATCAATATTACTTTTGCATTGGTTAATGAACAGGAACAAACACTTGGTAACTAACGTTTTCGAAAAGCTGTGAACTCACCAGCGTTGTCTGGTACACTTGTTGCATGCTCGCAGGTCCTTAGATGTCTTGGATTTGGAACTTGCTGTTTAGAGTAGCTGGAGTGGTCATGGGTCGACTGGAGGGACTCATGTGATTGATTATTGCTATTATACATTGGTTTTGAACAATTTAACTTTGGTTTAATATTTGCTTCCTCTGAACATGTTGGTTTTCATTTAAACTTGTTGATGACATTTTTCATTAATAATTGGGGATTTTATTTATAAACTTGAATGGGTTTAATGTAATTAGTGGCTCGTTGTTGGTACGTCACACGCCTAACAAGGACATTCCCTAGGTGGTATTTTGGGGGTGTGATAAAAATCTAACAAACAATTCAATAAAGCTTGAAACCATGGTGATTTCAAGCTTTAATGGAGGTGTTTTGAGGTAAAAAAATGAAGAAGAAGGTAATAGACAAAAGTAGAAAAGACAAGATGGTTGGTGGGAACCTTCTTTAGAATATACCTAGGATGGTATATGTGAAGATCCACAAAATCTCTGTCTTTTGGAGTGGTCCAAATGTGCAAGAATCTTGGCTGGATTTATAGAAAACGATAGCAAGCTGCACACAGCCCCGTGTTGGCTGGACACGGCCTCGTGTGCAGACAAGATCCTGATACCTTTTGTTCGTGTTCTGACAAAAAGTCAGACGGGAATCTTTTGGTGGACACGGGGGCGTGCTGACCTGGGCACGGCCCCGTGCCTAAAGGTTGTTTATGAAGTTTTGTCTATTTTTAAGGAATTTATCCGGATCGGGTGGTTCCTTACTGGACGGAACAACACCGAAGTGCCTGAGATACCTTAATTGCTCTAGATTAAGACGAGAACACAAGAGGTTATCGGTAAGGGTGATTCCTATGCTAAATGTAGGTGGACAAGTCCAACCCTTTCCCGGGCTCTCGTTAAAGAAGGTGTATGTCGAATCGCTCAGGTCTATATATGTATCGAAGGAAGTCGATGGGGAGTCCTTCACGACACAATCGACACAGGGAAGACTATCGCTCAAGTCTTCGCAAGAGTTAGAGGTGGTATAGGGAACAACGAAGTTGTTTTTATCTGAATGCGGTCTCAATAATTCTTCTTGGGTATCGTCTTGAGGTGAATTAATGATATCCATCTCAAGTTCTTTTACCCAATTAAGAATTAGATCTTCCATTTGAAATAATTCATCAAGAAGCATTTCTCCTAGAATGGTCGATTGAGAGCATTCGAAGGAGAGATATGGATTATTTTTACTATCGCCCCTCTTAAGGCTACAGGAAAACAATGGGTCTATATAGTGGGGCTTATAATTTAGAAAATAACAATTCAAATCTTCATGATTTCCGCCACATATTTGACACCACGTACCATAAGAGGGCCGGAAGTAAAAATTACCAGTATCACTCATGGTTGTGTCAGAAATTACCAACCGTCGGGATCTTACGATTCTGTTTTCAGTAACCGATACTTGGGCACGGGGCGTGTTGATTGGACACGGTCCCGTGTTCAGCTACTGTCTGACTTAAAACAGGATTGCCAGTACCAAAGATTGGGCACGGGGGCGTGTTCAGCGGGCACGGCCGTGCTAAGTTCTGCAGAAGCTGAAAATTAAGAAAAATCCTAAAAAAAAACAGAAAAAATAAGAAAAAATGATTAGCCCGTTGATTCCTAACTTTCTTAAAATCCTTGTGTCCCGGGCAACGGTGCCAAAAACTTGATGTGTGCGGTGTGTTATATCTTTTATGTATATTTTTAGCCTTTTTACACTTTAGTCAAGTTTTAAATTTATAAAACATGATATTTTACTAACACTAAACACACATATGGGCAAATGCACCCATCGTGAGCGTAGTATAGCATTGGTATGATACCGAGGTCGTCCAAGGACACAAGAGCTTTTAATACCGGTTTATCCTCAACGTCTAATCAAATCAAAATTTTAGAAAAAGGTTTAAACATGAAAATAAAAACTATAAATGCTGAAAAATAAAAAAAATAAACCAGATAGACAAGATGAATCACTTGGATCCGACTCGCCTTTAGTGTAACCTTTGATTATTTCCGCACTTTTGCACTTTTTAAGAGATTATCTTAGTTATAGTAGTAGGCCCCTCTTTTGAAGGTGACGTTACCCTCAACCCAGTAGTTTGAGTCGGCAAGGATACAATCCTAAAGGGTTGGATTATTGAAAGATAATTAATTAAGTTATTAATGCGTAATGTGGTAGGCCCCTCTTTTGAAGGTTACGTTACCCTCGGCTAAGTAGTTTGAGTCAGTAGTGATACAATCCTAAGTAGCCGGGTTAATGTTTTAATAGTAGTTTACATATGAGGGGATCAAGAAATTCGGACCCCCGCCATCCAATACCAGTGGGTATTGAAGGAGGTCCTACTAAGCTTGACCCAGGTCCTTGCAGGATCTATACACTGAACAAGGCAAGACTCTTACCAAACCATTCGCTTAACCCCCGACCAGGTAGCCAACATATCTCCATATAGACCGTGGTGATATGAATGGTGTAAATCTTTTATTTTATATAGATAGTAAAATAACGCCAAGACACCACGGACAAATGACAAGGAAGTTTCACCTTCAACATAAGAAACTAGTTATTAAAGTCATTAATACATAACCAAATAAAAAGTGCAAAAAGATTAAAAATAAAAAGTATTACACTAAATGCTTTTCTTCACCAAGTGATGTATGAGACTTAGGCAAACATGGCCTTTGATTGTCAAGAATTCTTACGATCAATCTTGGATCCCGAGACTACTACACACACTCTATGATGGATGATGGATGATGGTGGTGGATGAGGGTTATGATGGTGGTGGTGGGTGGGTGAAGTGTGAGAGAGGTGGTTTCCCAAGGGATAATTTGCAAGTGCGCCAAGCACCCCTATTTATAGTCTACACAGAAGCCCGGACACGGCCCCTTATCCATTGAGCATGGCCCCGTGTCCACCCATCTTCTCTTTCTTCATTAAATGCAGTTTGTCTGCATTAGTTGACCACGTCCCCCGTGTCTGCTGGGCACGGCCCTATATGCAGAAGCATATCTGTACTATCAAGATTTGCCTGGATTCTGCGAATCTTAGCGTTGACCACAGCCCCGTGTCCAGTGGGCACGCCCCCGTGTTGGGAAATAGAAGCTTCTACAACTTTGTCTTTTCTGCAGACACTTGGGCACGCCCCCGTGCTCAATGAGCACAGGGCGTGTTCAGCCTTCTGTTCTCTTGTTTTTGCTTGGGGAGATGCTGTCGAGGGGTCGGGCATGCCACGTTTATTCCTTTGCTTTTATTATTGTTAGATTTGGCTGCATTTTTGCTTCTTTTGTTAATTTAAGCTCATTTATCCCTGAAAATACAAAAGGAAGACAAAAGCACACTTTTTCCAACATTAGTACTAAAAAAGGGTTAGTTTTATGCCACATTTGATGTAATTTATATGTTGCATTTTGCACACATCACATATCCTCTCTCATTGTGGTTTGAGTGACCTGCATCTGTTGGAACTGCTGATTGAACTTTGGGTATGAAGGGATGGCAGGCTGCCAATCCTGTTGCGGTTGGTAACCGTACTGGTGCTGGTGTTGATCTTGGTGCTCTGGTGGCGGTCCTAATACATGCCGAGGCTCTTGAATCTCCTCTTCATGAATCATTTCTTCTTCTTGTGGTGGTGGTGGTGGTAGTGGATCCCAAATTTCTCCATTAAGCCCCCTCAGTCTCGGGCCATGTTGGGTGTCCACTGTTAAACCCATCACTTTTAAGGACCGACGGTCCACTTCTCCTCCTGCATGAACCAATGTAAGACCGTCTAATACCTCATCTGTCATGATCCCATGGGCATAGGCTAGTTGAGTCACATACTCTCCCCCGTGGATCTCGCTACTGGTGGACCTCCTTGACTGTTCAAGAAGAACTCAGCCATTCGTGCGACAAGGTTCATGTGTACTCCATTAACTATAGAATATAAGAAAAGTACATCGGGAGTGGGACAGTTTCCCGAACTGTCCATGCGTCCACATATCGTGTGGCTCATAACCTGATGAAGGACCCTCGGAAGCGGGTCCCATAGCCTTGAAGTTTTAGCCTTCCTAGCCTCATATGGTGGCCCGATTGCCACCTTTGCCCAAAAGTTGCCTCTTTCTTGGTCACTGCTAAATTTGTATATGTTTGTAAAAAGCTCGGTATTGATCTCTTCATCATTGTAAATTCCTAGCTTTCTCCCGAGCTTATCAACTGACCACTTATGCCATTTCCCACCTAGCGTAAACTGTACTATCTTTGTATGTTTAAAATCTGGATTATCGCTTCTTGGCTTGTCGTATGCATATGAAGCGAAAAAATCTAGTGTGAGCTCTAGGTACACGGGTCGTTGAATGTTCAACAACCTAGACATTCGGAATGAGATCATTTCGGATAGTCTTTCTAATTGGTTCAAGGCTGTCATTGTTGGATCGGTTCCGTGACCCTAAACAGTCAGTAAAGGCAGTTCATCTTCGTTTACAAAGGCGGAATCAGAGTAAACAAAGTCACAACAGCTTATTCCTTTCAATTTCACTCTATTACTGATTTCCTGAGTCTTTTACAATGATTCTGATGAAATTTTGGCAGCACCTTGACTCTTACACCATGACCTGATCCGTTTGAAATGAACCAACACTCATCCTATATATACTAGTTGCCCTTCCGTTTGAAGATGACATATACATGTTCAAACGAGACCCTTCTTTAAACGGACTGGCATGATCCAAACGGACTGACATGTTCAAACGGATGAACATGTTCAAACGGATGGACTTGTTTCAAACGGACTGGATCTTCAATCTCCCCTTTGACTCTTCACAAGTTCAGGAACTCAAACTAACTCCATCTTCAATCTCCCCTTTGACTGTTTATCCAAAACTTTAACTCCCCCTTTCGCAAACTCCTCCTCTCGAAATGCTAGGACTTGAATTCTGGTTCAAACTTTGACGTTTTGTTGCCATGAGAATTCCTGTTACCTGCATATACTCTACCCAAATAGAAGATATATGATAATAATAGTTTTAATTCAAAACTTACCTTTTAACCTACAGTGTTAGAAATCCACTTAAGTATTCAGGTCCAAGTTAATGACCCTGATTACTCAATTTATCTCCCAAGTTCAACTTAATGACCTTAGTAGATCTGAGATAAATCACACTGACTTTGTTCATCATATAGAAACATTCTCTGAAAATTACAAGTTTCAAGTTAATGAACTTGCTTCAACTTTTCAACTTTTCAAACTTATCATGTTTTAGCTCATGACTCATCCTCCAGCCCAGAAACTTCCTCCATTTGCTTCAGTTCGAATCTGAAGATCAACTCTCCACTTTGGTTTGTCAAAAATAAAGCAGAAGTATAAAATCTTTTTGGATTTTAATAAAGCTTCTAAACTAGAAATGAAATACAGAACTAAACTGCAGTAAAAGTAAACTATTTACAAACATATTTTTGTTGAGCGTGTTAGGGAATCATATCAGCTATTCGACAAGTCACAAGTACCGTTAAGCTTCAATTACATACTCAGAATTAAACAATTCGCTTAGATTGTCGATATACTGATCCACTTAAATTTTCACACATATTTCAATCTGTCCAGGATATGGATTTAGTGTTTTAGAGACTTAAACTTATACATATGTCCCACCTCTTGAATATACTCCCGTATCCAGATCCCAATATTCAGTCTTACAGGTAATTATAACACAAATGATATCTGTAAGGGGTTAATAAATTATGAAGAATCATGAGAGCTCAGGTCAGAACTACCGTTCAGCAGAGAGATCATGACTCAACTTTTGAGTGTGTCCCCTTTAGAGGATCTTTTTTACAACAGCATTGCTAAGCAATTTTATTATCTTATCATATATGCTGAGGGTGATGCTATGTTTCAAGCATTGCGGAAAGTATTATTCAAGGACTAGGTCAGAACTTCCATTCAGCAGAAGTCCTGGAATAATACCCCAGATATCACTGAGTATAAAGACCTAGTATATCAGAAAAAGGAATCTTTCAAACAAGATTTCAGGGGTTACCTATATATCCAAGTAGTGTTCCCCACGAAATAAGTAAGTAAAGATTTAAGTTTATATCCCGAACAAACCTACTAAATGTGTAAAAACCTATCGGCACATCATCAGCAAGACTGTTTAATGCATTTAAACAATCCATTTCTTTAGCATACCATGACTGTCAAGCCGATGTACTATCATTTTCCCTTTTTACACAAGCTCTTTTCTAGTTTTCTATTGTTTTTGGATTTTGAATTTGAAAATATCTCATGTTTTTGTATTTTTGTCATTTTTTATTGTTTTTGTATTTTCAGAAATATTACCCTATACCTCCCCCTAAATACCAAAACATGTAAAAAATCGACAAACCATTGCAGATTGCTTCTCAACATCATCTACAATGTCTCCTTCATCAACGCCAAGAATCTCTTCCAACACCGATAAAAGCTTCATACCATTCAGTTTTGGCAAATATTGAAAACGTGTTTTATCAAATGCTTTGGTATGTAAATCAACTTTTTGATTGTCAGTGTGGATTTTCTCAATTCGTATAAACTTCTTCTCGAAACAATCGCGAATGAAGTGATGACGAATCTCTATGTGTTTCGTTTTAGCGTGATGAACAGGATTTTTAGTAATGTTAATCGCTGCCTCATTATCAACAAAGATAGGGCTGTTTAGAAATTGCAAAACTTAGTCGCGCATCTGTTGCTGGATCCACAAGATCTGTGAGCAGCAGCTGCTAGCAGATACATACTCTGTTTCACATGTGGATAAAGCCACAGAGGTTTGCTTTTTGCATTGCCAGGTGACCAATCGTGATCCAAAGAACTGGCACCCTGCTGTTGTTGATTTAGCATTAACTTTGCAGCATCCGAAATCGGAATCGGAATACCCTTCGAGCGTGAAATCGCCTTCTCTTGGATACCACAACCCCAATGATGGAGTTCCTTTCAGGTAGCATAATATCCTTTTCACAATCACCATATGCGAAGCTCTCGGGTTAGATTGAAATCTTGCTGCGAGGCAGGTTGGGTACATAATATCGGGTCTTGAAGCTGTCAAATACATCAGTGATCCGATCATGGAACGATACATTGTTTCATCTACCTTCTCTCCGGTGAGATCAGGGTTTATCCCATGATTCGTTGCTAATGGGGTGGAAGCTGGAGTAGAACCTGACATCCCGAATTTCTCCAAGATATTATGAACGTACTTCGTTTGATGTATGAAAATTCCTTTGGGTAGTTGATCAACCTGCAGTCCCAAAAAGAATTTTATCTCACCCATTGATGACATTTTGAATTTCTGCTTCATAACTCGTTCAAAATCTTTGCACAAATTTTCATTTGTTGACCCAAATATGATGTCGTCTACATATATTTGAACTATCAGAAGATGACCGTCGACCTCATTGGTGAATAGAGTGGCATCCACTTTTCCTCGGATGAAACTGTTGGCTAGTAGATGCTGAGACAATGTCTCGTACCAAGCTCTCGAGGCCTGGTGTAAACCATACAGCGCTTTATCTAGTAAGTAGACCTTGTCTTTGTGGATTGGATCGGTGAAGCCCGGTGGCTGACCGACATATACCTCCTCCTTAACCTTCCCATAGAGAAAAGCCGATTTCACATCTAACTGATATACTTTGAAATTTTTCCAAGACGCAAATGCTAGGAAGGTTCTGATCGCTTCTAGTCTAGTAACTGGAGCATATACATAAGTGAAATCTATCCGCTCCTGCTGACTGAAACCCTGGACTACGAGTCAAGCTTTGTTGCGAACCACAACTCCTCTATCGTCTCTCTTACACTTGAACACCCACTTGGTGTTTATCTTCCTTTGACCATCAGGTAAGTCTACTAACTTCCACACTCCTAACTTTTCAAACAGACTCAACTCTTCTTGCATAGCATTGACCCAAGAATCTTTAGTTAGCGCCTCTTTGTATGTTCGAGGTTCGATCTGCGAAATAAAACAACTTAGTGAAAATTCAGTTTGTAAAGGTGCTACTGTAGAATAAAAACAAGTAAGTCCTTGATCAATTTGACGTCTAGTGCGAACGCCTGATTGCAATTCTCCAATGATCAGCTCTTCTGGATGGTATGAAACAGTTCATTGTGACAACCCTCACCAAACCAGGTATCCGTACGAATTAATTAATATTTAATTAATGCTTAATTACTGTGCTTGCTTACAATTGTGGTTAAACTGCTACTTGAATTCTGATACATACACGTACATGCATCATACTTTATTGCCGTCACTCCATTATTCACACAGAACTTTAGTGACAAACTTGATGCACAAAAGCACAGTAGCACAATGAACGGATAACCCCGTAAACATGCTGACATTGCCAGCACTAGACAGATACTGTCTCTGAGGCCAGTATGAGCCGGGAATAGTTTACTACACTAGTAGTGAGTGTAGGGAGATGATGTTTGTAGAACTGCGTCACTAGGTGATTGTTATAGTGACCGGATGTGCCTAAAACGTGTTTTAAACACAAAATTCTGCACTTTAATACAAAAATCAGCATTTAAGCTAACTAGTAAAGTGTAAAAACATGGGAAAATAACACTAGACACTTCCCAAAGTGTCGGGAATTCTTTGTGTCACTAAAAATAATACTAAAGACACTTTAAATTCTTATTAAGCACTTTAACGGATCAGTATCCAACCGAACAACCGGACTTTACCTGAACATAAAAATATTGTCAATGACAATGTTTTTCCTTTTCTGAGCCAGTTAGGATCCCCGAATACCCTAACACCCGGTACAAAACACCACACACTAATAATTAGTTAAACCTCCTAATTAAACTAACTAGTTACCTAACTATCAAGTTGGAAACCAACCCATTTACCCCCCATGACCGAACTCGGTTCCCATATGGGGACACCCCACAAATTTTTTTTTGATTAATTTAATCCCTCATGCTTAATATCTACTAGACATCTTACCTAGTGGTTAATACAATTGGATGGTCTATAAATAACTCCACAAGACCAAGCAAATCATCCACTAACACTTAAACAAAAGCTCACCATCTCTTCCTCTTGCGAAAACTCTCGGCCGAACACCACTAGCACCCCCTCACCACTTTCCAATTTCAACCTTGTCATTTTACATAATTACAAGTGGGCTGGAGATCATACAAGGAGACCCGGTGCTTGCGGAATCACAAGGACCTCTCTACAACGCTATTAACCACCTTGTTTACGTCTTTGATCTTCCCTAGCCTTGTGCTAGTTGTAAGTGCTTCTAAACACTCTCTTGTTCTTATTTAAAGTGGTTAATAAGAGGTTTAACGGATATAAATCGAGAACACTAAAGATCAAAGCTAAAAGACTTGAAAGTATGATGAACTAGTTGGTTAAAAAGAAACTAGTGGTATAAATCATGATAAATCTGAAATAAACAAACCATAATCTGCTGTAACAGACTCATGATCTGATTTTAATCATATTAGAAAGGTTGGCGAACGTATGGGTGCGTTTTTGTAACATTTAACCTTCAAACAACAAGCTGATCTGCACTTTCAACCGACTTTAACTGGCTGTAACAGGTCCTTAACTAAACGAAAAATGTATTTTCTGAAGTCTAGTTATATGTACTATGAAATACGGTTCTAATGGCACTGTAATCATAATTTTTGGACTTCGTTTACTATTTTTAAAGTGTCGTTTCGTAACAGCAGCTAGAACTGCATTTTTACAGCAGAAAATGGGTGTTACATTTTTAGTCATAACTGGAAACCTGTGTAGAGTTAGATCACGAAACTTTTACTGTAGATGACCACCGATGTATTTGTAATTACCCCACTCGAATTTCGTAAATCGGACTTACGATGAATTTTAAATAAATTATTCCGTAGACTACAGTTAGAAAAAGACCAATCCGAGATCAGCCCGGAAAAGGGTTTTCTATAAAATATGGGCAATGATTTGGACCCCGATATTTTTACACAATAATATTTGGATCGTTTAAGACATTTTGTAAAAATTTGGGAATTTTTGGAATAAGGTAACTATTTTATTAAAATACCCGAAAACTACCCAGTTTTGTATATTAAAACTGAAACAATATAAGTAGTATTTTGTATGCCTAAATGTCGGATTGGTTAATTGAGAACTGATTGAATGATTTTACAAAAGAAAACGATACGCTAGTAAGCGTGGACGCCTCCGTTTACAGAGGAAACGCTGGCGAAATTTTTCCAGAAAAATATAACACTTAGAAATGTTTTTGGTGACAAGTGTTATAAATATATTTTTAACTTGTTTTCCAAAATATAAATTTCGCCATGATTTTTACTACAAAATAACCAAGTGTCTGAGGTGGATTTTCGTAAATGAAAACTTTTTAAATATATATTGAGAATATATGTTTCATAATAAAACGCTTGTGTGCTTACGTGATTATTTTGTGAACTAAAGATATATTGTTTTTAGGGTAAAAATAATATTACTTGATATAACATGAAAATACGACTCCAAAATAATATCAACGCTCTCACAAATGAATATTTAAGTTACATCGGTATTGTTTTTACAACGCAAACTCTAAAACGTAACACGCGTATTTTCGGAAAATACTCTTAAGGGTGTATTTTGACAAAGTATTATTTTGGGAAATTTTATGAAGTAAAATATAATATTTTTGGGAAAAATATGTATATTTTGGAATCAGAACATTTTAGACAAATGAGACTTAAAATTATTTTCAGAAATATAAAGCATACATGCATTTAAAAACCCCCATCCTTGGGAAGGAGAGACGAATACGAATACCTGAGAAGTCTTAATACATAAATATCGTATAAACAATTATTCCAAAATCCAAACATAATCATTATAACTTGGAATAATACCAGAAACGTAACTCAAAAACATAAATACTAAGACAAGGCACGACCCGTCCGTCTAATAGACGTTAGACCATTGTAGGTAGTCGTGTTTGCTGAGGAGATTTGGGTTACGAGTTACAAGTACCGAAGACGCAATACAGTGAGTTCATGTCCCCCCCCCCCTTTTCTGTTAACTGTTTTCAGTTTTTATAACCTCGGGGGTGAAATACATGTTACAATTACTACAGACACTTTTATACATGGTATGATTAGCTAAGGAACTTACTTCTAGATCACGTGAATGGATAGGCTATTATCGTAACACCATTAATCCTTTAATAAGGACCGAGAGGCATGAGTGATAGATCTATCGGGTGTTGCGAGCCCCACACATGGGCCAGCGTGTGGCTGCATGTGGTGACTATGTCGTTCCGCCGGAAGGACCGGTACGAAATCCGCGTTACAGGTTTGAGTGGTTCCTAGGCCATGTCACATATTAATGTATTAGCTACACATTAATCGATCTCTTTTTCCTTACTGCTACATACCAAGAACATACTTTTTTTACAGACATATTCTAACGAGTTATACAGACTCACTTACACATGAACTCGCTCAACTTTATGTTGATTTTTCAAACTACATGTATTTCAGGAAACTAACGGATCTGGCACGGTATGCACGTATTTTCAAGCTGCGTTTGAATAAAGAAGTCATCCAGGGTTTAGAAGGTGTAACCTCTACCTGGACGGGTTACATATCTCTAAACCTAGCATTGTTTAAAGTCTTTTGCTAAGTCTTTATAAGCTCAATTAAATCAAGTTAAGGTTTGTAACTTATTTTGTGATTATTGAAAATGGGATTTTTCTAACCTTATTAATGGATGAATATCTCATGTTTTTATCATATAGTATGGTTATGATTGTTGCTATGGTATTAAGAAGTCACACCAAATAAACCCACGCTTCCGGAAAGCCAGGGTGTGACAGGTTGGTATCAGAGCCTCGATCATAGCGAACTAGGATTCTTTCTCGAGTCTAGACTATGATCAACATGGCTCTCATGAAAACGTTTTCAAACACTTTTACATTGCATACACCATACGTCCAGATCCAGGGCACAAGACCTTTTTACAAACAAAAAGGCACAAATACACATTCCCAAATTTAAATTTATAGCTCAGTCGGGGAGACTGAGGGAGTCCAGTCGGGGAGACTGGGGAGAAATTAGGTCGGGCGACCAGGAGAAATTAGGTCGGGGAGACCAGGAGATTAGTCTGAGAGACTGGGAGATTTTAGTCTGAGAGATTGAGAATTCAATCTGAGAGATTGGGAGATTTTAGTCTGAGAGGCTAGGAAGTTCACTCTGAGAGGCTGAGAGGATAGTCTGGGAAAGACTAGGATGATTACGTGCTTACATTGTTACTGCTTAATTGATGATTATTGATATACGTGCACATGTGGTGAATGTTTGCATACACTAATTGTTAGTAACTACTATGGGTATACGTACCATGACTATTATGAACCGGCACACACGTCGCACTACTTAGAAGGCGAGTTATCAGACATTGATAACCCTATAGCCGCCGCCACAGACGATGAGACTACATCTGCGCCAGAGGCATTTACGGCAGACACTGAGAGTGATCCTGACATGCCAACCAAGGACGAGGACGACTTCTAACAGTCCGTGCTACCAGATTTTGGTGATATTTCATCTTTGCTGATGGTTTCTCTGACAAGATTCTTTCTGTCACTCTTGTTTCGATCCATGACCACTTCATCACTGGCCATCCCGATGGTGAGCGCGCTATGGATCCGATCCTAGACAATGCGCCTCTGTGGACATCCCTTCCGAAGGATGGTTACTCGACGAACAATTGATAACGATATTGACGCGATATTGATGGTCCTTCTGATAACGCCCATAATGATGGACAGTTAGACGAGAACGTTATTACCAATTTCACTTGTTTGAGACCCCTGTTAACAAGCCATCCTCTGATTCTAGCATGCATTCAGACTCCTTTGAGTCTGTGATACCTGCAACCTTACAAACAGCTGGAGTACAGCATTCTACTACCTACACAAGACGTCGATGACATGGCTGCTGCACTATCACCTGCTCGAGGCACCACACCTTTACACGACCCAGTGCCTGCTGCTGAGCTAGCCTCTGCACCTTTTGAGTCAGCCTGATGTTGCAACTGCTGGTCCTACACCCTTGCTTGATTGTGACCCTGATACTTTTGGTTTACTAGACATTGCACCCCTACTATCTAACCCAGTACCAGCACCTGAAAATCCCCTCATTGGTTGAAACGTTTGTTTTTGCATCCATAACCGCTAATGTTGCTCCTTTCCCCTATAAAGACCGACGCCCATTGCACTGGTATATTTATCGTTTCCTTTCCGGACTTGCCCGTACCCCGGAAGAGTACTCCAGGTCGGCACCAGCATAACGACCCGTTTTGCTACAACAGCATTTTCTACGGCCTTACAGGCCGCACCGCTTTCTTCTTCCACCTCTACATCACTGTACGAGCCGATTTGATGGATCCTATAATACAGTATGCAGATTTTAGACCTTTACCTCACGTGATGGAGGCCACATACGAGATAAGTTGCTCCTGTAACACCAACTACAGTATAAGGATATGAGTCGCAGAATGTTGGAGCTTGAGCTGACGCCACAATTGGCAACTTCAAATGCAAAACATTACATAACCGAAAACATGATTTAAGTGTCTACATCACAAGACAACATTTTGTCAGAAAAGTTTATGTAAGAGACCACGTCCTCCACCCTGTCTATCACCGGCATACTTGATTCGCCACATACATCAAGGTCCCTTTTGCGCTCTCGACCATTGCTATTACACCGTTCCCAGGATTCTGATACTCATTTCTTTACGGCCAAGCGGCGGATCAGCTAATTGTTTCGATGTATATACAAACTCGAGGAGGATTTCATGCATGATAACAATTTACTTTTCTTTCCTCTTCCACCTCAGTCATCAGTATGGTTGATCTCTGGACTATGCGGATTGCATCACAATTGGGCAATGACACTAACGATGAGCCGAGGTGGTGAAGACTTTTCGAAGGCCACTAGCTGATCCATATCACCCATACCATGTTGGGTACTCTACAAAGGACACCCTCATCTCCTTGATGATACAACAGGACACATTGACACGACGTATACAGGTTTGGAGAGTGCGCCATGCCCATCTTGTCATTGTCAGGCACCTTTTGCAGCACCGCACCCTCCATGTCCGCTGTTCCCCGATTCAGACGCACGTTTATGGACTTCTGAGCAAAAGATAGCAAATTGTGCCGACTATACAGCAGTTTGGAGACCGCATTTTGGTGTCATGATTTTTTATAGTTAGCCTTTGGTTGTTGTATAGGACTAGCTAGTTCAGACAAGGGAAATGTGGCCCTTAGTCACTTGTGATGTTATGTGCTTGATTAATTTATAACATGAGATGTTATGTGCTTGATTAATTTATAACATGAGATGTTATGTGCTTGATTAATTTATAACATGAGATGTTATGTGCTTGGTTAGTTTATAACATGAGATGTTATGTGCTCAATGAATGATATTATGTACATGTGTTATTTACTTACTATGACATGACCCATACGATCATCATTTAGAAGATGCCTCCAAGACGGGATGTACGCATGCCCACCAACGAGGCGGAACTTCAAGGAATCATTGCTGCAGCCATAGCGCGACACGAGGCCCTGCACTCCGAATCTAGCAGGGGCACCTCAGAAAGTCATGGTTGTACCTACTGGCACTTCCTCAAATACGAACCTCCGAAGTTCGACGGCACTGGAGGTGCCATAGCCTTTGTGAAATGGATCAAAAGAATGGATTCCATCTTTCAATTGAGCGGTTGTACGCCAGAACAACAAGTCCCATACGTTTCCGAGTTGTTTGCAGATGAAGCTCGATTATGGTGGAACCTTCAGATTCGAATAAAGGGTGCAACTGCAGCATATGCGTTAACATGGGGTGAACTAAAAGGAATGACGCATAAGAAGTATTGCTCCCAAACGGAAACCCAGAAGTGGGAAGGTGAATTCCGGAGCCTGATGATAGAAGGTCCAAAGGTGTTGGAGTACGTGCAAAGACTTCATAATTTGTCACGAGTTGTTCCGTACCTGGTGAAACCAGAATTGCAGGAAGTGGGAAATTCATTTGGGAACTGGCGCCTCAAGTCTTGAGCTTGATGACAACATCAACACCCCCAACCACTATTGCTGCAAGTAAGATGGGTTTGGCACTCGCTACGGAGGCACGTAGACTAGAAAAACTTGCTAACCCTACCAAGAAGAACGAGACTCAGGTTGATTCGTCCGGAAAGAACAAAAGGAAGCTCACCGAAGATACCCGAACGGATAATGATGAACAAAGAACTCTTCGAGGTTGTTTTGACTGCGGGGACAAAGGGCATTTCAAGAAAGATTGTCCTAACAACAAACAAGCCGACGTTAAGATTTACTTAGGAACTAAGCCTAAACATGGTGGATGAAAGTATCACCACGAATGTGGGTGTTGGAAGCCTAAGTGCGGTAGGTGTGGGAAGAGAGGACACAACAAGGATGCCTGTGGGGCGAAGAGTCCCGAACAAGGAGGTGACAATGACAACAACCAAAGTGGAAAAACTAATAAATTCCCAGGCTGCTACCGATGCGGGATCGTGGGGCACTTTAGCAAAAATTGCCTAAGGAAGATTAATAAAGACCATGAAGGGACATCCAACATCGAAGCTTGTGAAGCATGCCAGGATCCAGACATGATTACTGGTACGTTCTCTATCAAACAGAAATTTTGCATCCATGTTATTTGATACCAGTGCCAACTATAGCTTTGTATCATTAGAATTTAAGAATATATTCGGGTTAACTACTAGTAAGTTAGATATTCCGTACTCAATCAAACTGGCTAAGGGAAAGCTAGTAGAAACGAATGAAGTTGTCTGAGGATGTGCAATTGAACTAGGAAGACATGAGTCTACGATAGATCTACTGCCAGTTGAGCTGGGAAGCTTCGGCGAGGTAATTGGGGTGGATTAGTTGCCAAGCGGACGAGCGAAGGTTGATATCCGCACACCGATGACGAATGAAGGAACGATCGTGACTCACGAAGCAGGATACGCCACCACGGATCACGAATTGCTTAAGGCACGAAAGTGGTTGTGGGAAGAATGTGTTGTTTTCTTGGCTCATGTTGGGGACAAGGGAGCCGAAGAACCGAAGCCCGAAGATACCCCCGTGATCAGAGGATGTCCTGAAATCTTCCTCGAAGACTTGCCGGAATTGTCTCCTCAACGATTAGTCGAATCTCGCATCGATTTAATTCCAGGCACCGCACCTGTAGTCGATGCACCGTAGCGACTAACATTTTCGGAGATGCAAGGATTGATAGTGTAGTTTCAGTAGTAAATAGAGAAGGAAGATAATAGACCAAAATTCCCTTTTGGGTAACCTCAGTTCCGCTCATCAAGAAAAAGGACGATGACTTTCAAATGACCTGGAGTCGGACGAGCTAGCCAACCAAGGTCGGTGGCTCTTGCTAAGGATTGACAAATTACTTATTTGACTAACTGTAAGGGTCCGACTACCATTACACGACGGATTGACAATCGAGTGTCATTGGCGGTAAATTCAGTAAGAAGGTATACCGGGAAAATTGTGGGACAATGACTTGATTCTTAGACGTGCACAAAAATGTGTTTCCTACACAATGCACAAACCAGTCTACACGGGATGCGAAATTTGGAGAATCTAGAAAACTTATATTTAGGACCTTTGTGAACCCAGGTCCAAACTCGTAAGGGTTTTATTTAGGAACCACATTTGTCAACTCAATCAACCATCATTAACCTGGCGAATATGCCAGTTCCGTTGACCAAACAGAGAGTACTTGGATTTCTTTTACTTCTGGTAAGTAGATGTTTGCATCTCTACTCCCCTTAATGCTAGTTGCATCACAATAATTTTCTCGCTGAGAGCGAACACACATTTGCTTCGTTAGCTGGTCATTTCTTCACTTTAGCAGATACTCGTTGTTCCTTTTCTAGGAAACTTACCTGACGTACATGCATCATGCTACGCATGTGATTTCATTTTGAATAAACACTTCATTGGAATTTACATATTATTTTTGCTAAACCTAATTACTAATTCCTGATTCGAGTGACCCACATTATTGTTATTGTTGGCTCTTTTGTTACCAAGCCAACGCACTTTCTTGAAACCACTTTCTTTCAAGATTACAGTCATGGTTTATTTTTGCTACCATGCCGAGAATTCCTTTGTTGATACATACGTTTATTGTCGGGTTACGTTGAAACCAAGTTCAATTGCTTGAACTTATCCAGTTCACAGGTTTAACTTGAAACACTATATGATGTATTGGGAGCATCATATTCAACTATTTTTGCAGAGATTCTTTCATTTCGAGTCGTAGTAGATTTGGTTGGTCTACAACTCCACTAAAACGTTTGATTTGTTTCGATACCTTGCGGTGATATTTTCACAAAATCGAAGCTTGCGCTAATTTGGTTACTCACTTCGTACACGGATTTAATTCCCTATTTAGTTGTTAACAATCCATTTTGGGTCTTCACGATCAAAGCGGTCTCAACACAATTGTGTGTTAAGGCAATGGTACATATATTCAATTCATAAACACAATGTACCTCCTAACGCTTCTCTCGTTGTCAATCAAATGCCTTGTGATACTTATTACTTTTCATCTTCGATTGGAAACAGTGGTCCTTTGATGTTCCGTATTTAGTTGGAAACTCTATAACATGGTATAAATCAAATCTTCAGCTTGTCTCAGTACACTTCATTTGATTTCAAACGCGGTGAACTTGTTCAGTCACCACTATTATTGGGTAATGCCATTACGACACCTTGTGGTGTCATCATAAACTTGTAGCTTGTGCTAACCATGGTAACCATTTTACACGAGACCACACATACTTTTGTTTGACTTATCATTTAAACATTTCTGATGCAACTACGAATCAAGACAATGATACACCAGATTCGCTTGTATTCCATTCGGTGTATCTTCACCATTCAAAAATGTCAACACACTAACCAGACATTTATTCAGGAATTGACAGATCATTTTACTATTACGTTGAGTTGCTGCTTTTGAGTTCATATAGCGGGTGCTATGGTTTGTGAAAACTCGTTTGCATAATGTAACCGATCGATTAAAAATCTTATTAGTCAAAACTCCACTTTTGTGGAACCCCTGCTAGCTGGATTACACTAGACTATACGTCAAATGCGTCTTGTACCTTTGACATCCAATGCTAGAAGCACACACCTTTCAACCCTAGGATTCGGGTTGTTATATATTCTTGGACTCACCTAATGTGAGTAATGTTTTTTTCGACTTGATGATTATCTACTTCGATATTATTCATATACATACGTGTGTGACTTAACCATAAGGAGTAAGGTAGTACAAATTTCGAGGACGAAATTTCTTTAACGGGGGGAGAATGTGACAACCCTCACCAAACCAGGTATCCGTACGAATTAATTAATATTTAATTAATGCTTAATTACTGTGCTTGCTTACAATTGTGGTTAAACTGCTACTTGAATTCTGATACATACACGTACATGCATCATACTTTATTGCCGTCAGACCATTATTCACACAGAACTTTAGTGACAAACTTGTTGCACAAAAGCACAGTAGCACAATGAACGGATAACCCCGTAAACATGCTGACATTGCCAGCACTAGACAGATACTGTCTCTGAGGCCAGTATGAGCCGGGAATAGTTTTTTACACTAGTAGTGAGTGTAGGGAGATGAGGTTTGTAGAACTGCGTTACTAGGTGATTGTTATAGTGACCGGATGTGCCTAAAACGTGTTTTAAACACAAAATTCTGCACATTAATACAAAAATCAGCATTTAAGCTAACTAGTAAAGTGCAAAAACATGGGAAAATAACACTAGACACTTCCCAAAGTGTCGGAATTCTTTGTGTCACTAAAAATAATATTAAAGACACTTTAAATGCTTATTAAGCACTTTAACGGATCAGTATCCAACCGAACAACCGGACTTTGCCCGGAACATAAAAATATTGTCAATGACAATGTTTTTCCTTTTCTGAGCCAGTTAGGATCCCCGAATACCCTAACACCCCGGTACAAAACACCACACACTAATAATTAGTTAAACCTCCTAATTAAACTAACTAGTTACCTAACTATCAAGTTGGAAACCAACCCATTTACCCCCATGACCGAACTCGGTTCCCATATAGGAACACCCCACAAAATTTTTTTTGATTAATTTAATCCGTCATGCTTAATATCTACTAGACATCTTACCTAGTGTTTAATACAATTGGATGGTCTATAAATAACTCCACAAGACCAAGCAAATCAACCACTAACACTTAAACAAAAGCTCACCATCTCTTCCTCTTGCCAAAACTCTCGGCCGAACACCACTAGCACCCCCTCACCGCTTTCCAATTTCAACCTTGTCATTTTACATAATTACAAGTGGGCTGGAGATCATACAAGGAGACCCGATGCTTGCGGAATCACAAGGACCTCTCTACAACGCTATTAACCACCTCGTTTACGTCTTTGATCTTCCCTAGCCTTGTGCTAGTTGTAAGTGCTTCTAAACACTCTCTTGTTCTTATTTAAAGTGGTTAATAAGAGGTTTAACGGATATAAATCGAGAACACTAAAGATCAAAGCTAAAAGACTTGAAAGTATGATGAACTAGTTGGTTAAAAAGAAACTAGTGGTATAAATCATGATAAATCTGAAATAAACAAACCATAATCTGCTGTAACAGACTCATGATCTGATTTTAATCATATTAGAAAGGTTGGTGAACGTATGGGCGCGTTTTAGTAACATTTAACCTTCAAACAGCAAGTTGATCTGCACTTTCAGCCGACTTTAAGTGGCTATAACAGATCCCTAACTAAACGAAAAATGTATTTTCTGAAGTCTAGATATATGTACTATGAAATACAGTTCTAATGGCACTGGAATCATAATTTTTGGACTTAGTTTACTATTTTTAAAGTGTCGTTTCGTAACAGCAGCTAGAGCTGCATTTTTACAGCAGAAAATGGGTGTTACATTTTTAGTAATAACTGGAAACCTGTGTAGAGTTAGATCACGAAACTTTTACTGTATATGACCACCGATGTATTTGTAATTACCCCACTGGAATTTCCTAAATCGGACTTACGATGAATTTTAAATAAATTATTTCGTGGACTGCAGTTAGAAAAAGACCAATCTGAGTTCAGCCCAGAAAAGGGTTTTCTATAAAATATGGGCAATGATTCGGACCCCGATATTTTTACACAATAATATTCGGATCGTTTAAGACATTTTGCAAAAATTTGGTAATTTTTGGAATAAGGTAACTATTTTATTAAAATACCCGAAAACTACCCATTTTTGTATATTAAAACTGAAACAATATAAGTAGTATTTTGTATGCCTAATGTCGGATTGGTTAATTGAGAACTGATTGAATGATTTTACAAAAGAAAATGATACGCTAGTAAGCGTGGACGCCTCCGTTTACAGAGGAAACTCTGGCGAAATTTTTCCAGAAAATATAACACTTAGAAATGTTTTTGGTGACAAGTGTTATAAATATATTTTTAACTTGTTTTCCAAAATATAAATTTCGCCATGATTTTTACTACAAAATAATCAAGTGTCGGAGGTGGATTTTCGTAAATGAAAACTTGTTAAATATATATTGAGAATATATGTTTCATAATAAAACGCTTGTGTGCTTACGTGATTATTTTGTGAACTAAAGATATATTGTTTTTAGGGTAAAAATAATATTCCTTGATATAACATGAAAATACGACTCCAAAATAATACCAACGCTCTCACAAATAAATATTTAAGTTACATCGGTATTGTTTTTACAATGCAAACTCTAAAACGTAACACGCGTATTTTCGGAAAATACTCTTAAGGGTGTATTTTGACAAAGTATTATTTTGGGAAATTTTATGAAGTAAAATATAATATTTTTGGGAAAAATATGTATATTTTGGAATCAGAACATTTTAGACAAGTGAGACTTAAAATTATTTTCAGAAATATAAAGCATACATGCATTTAAAAACCCCCATCCTTGGGAATGAGAGACGAATACGAATACCTGAGAAGTCTTAATACATAAATATCGTATAAACAATTATTCCAAAATCCAAACATAATCATTATAACTTGGAATAATACCAGAAACGTAACTCAAAAACATAAATACTAAGACAAGGCATGACCCGTCCGTCTAATAGACGTTAGACCATTGTAGGTAGTCGTGTTTGCTGAGGAGATTTGGGTTACGAGTTACAAGTATCGAAGACGCAATACAGTGAGTTCATGTCCCCCCTTTTCTCTTAACTGTTTTCAGTTTTTATAACCTCGGGGGTGAAATACATGTTACAATTACTACAGACACTTTTATACATGGTATGATTAGCTAAGGAACTTACTTCTAGATCACGTGAATGGATAGGCTATTATCGTAAGACCATTAATCCTTTTATAAGGACCGACAGGCATGAGTGATAGATCTATCGGGTGTTGCGAGCCCCACACATGGGCCAGCGTGTGGCTGCATGTGGTGACTATGTCGTTCCGCCGGAAGGACCGGTACGAAATCCGCGTTACAGGTTTGAGTGCTTCCTAGGCCATGTCACATATTAATGTATTAGCTACACATTAATCGATCTCTTTTTCCTTACTGCTACATACCAAGAACATACTTTTTTTTACAGACATATTCTAACGAGTTATACAGACTCACTTACATATGAACTCGCTCAACTTTATGTTGATTTTTCAAACTACATGTATTTCAGGAAACTAACGGATCTGGCACGGTATACACGTATTTTCAAGCTGCGTTTGAATAAAGAAGTCATCCAGGGTTTAGAAGGTGTAACCTCTACCTGGACGGGTTACATATCTCTAAACCTAGCATTGTTTAAAGTCTTTTGCTAAGTCTTTATAAGCTCAATTAAATCAAGTTAAGGTTTGTAACTTATTTTGTGATTATTGAAAATGGGATTTTTCTAACCTTATTAATGGATGAATATCTCATCTTTTTATCATATAGTATGGTTATGATTGTTGCTATGGTATTAAGAAGTCACACCAAATAAACCCACGCTTCCGCAAAGCCATGGTGTGACACTCGTGGCATCACTTCGCCTGAAACATCTACATTGCCTTCCAGATTAGTAACATTCTGATTTGCACCTTGTTCACTGACTGGGTTTATTTGACTTGAAATCTGAATTTGCTCCCCCTCAGAATCTGAATCACCATGATCAAATACTGGCATGTTCTCAGATTCTTGATTATCATTCTGTGCCGACTGATTATCTTGAGCAACTTCATTTTGTTGGACATCATCATGTTCACCAGCATTGCTTGGACCTGCTTCATCGTCATTTGATGCTCGTTGTGGTCTTCTTGAATACTCAGCTGGGAACCTTTCCTGCGATGACTCATATTCTCGCAAAATATCCAACTCATCAAAGAAATCCTCTTCTTCTTCTGGTTCTTCCATCATGTCAAACGAATCCCACAACTTGTCACAATGATAACGCCATGAATCTCTAGGATTCTGCGGCGGCATAGTATAACCTTGACATTCAACATTAGGAGCTTCAATAATCCGCTTTAGACTTGGAACGAAGACACGTCGTAACGGACTTGCATAACCTATGAATATCCCTTCAATACTCTTCGGACCAAACTTTCCAAAAGGCTCTAGAACAGTACAGGGTGGCCCAAACGGTTCAAGATACTTCAGATTTGGTTTGCGGTTATTAATCAACTCAAAGCATGTTTTGTTGAATTTCTTGACAGTGAGAACTCTGTTGAGCGTATAGCATGCGGCGGAAACTGCTTCTACCCAAAAATTTATCGGTAACTTTGAATCAGCAAGCATTGTTCTGGCCATTTCGATTAGCGTCCTGTTTTTACGTTCTGCAACTCCATTCTGCTGCGGAGTGTACGGAGCACTAAACTCATGCAATATACCTCTTTCATCACAATATTCTTCCATCTTGTTGTTCTTAAACTCAATACCATTATCACTTCTAATTCTTCTGATACGCCTTTGGTACAAATTTTCAATCTTTCTGAACAATGCCATCAAACTGTCAAACGTTTCATCTTTCAACTTCAAGAATGATACCCACGAAAATCTGGAATAATCATCAGTAACCACAAGACAATAGAGATCCCCTGTAATACTTTTGACATTTACTCGACCAAACAAATCCATATGTAGTCTCTCTAACGGTCTGGAAACTGAATTGACTTGCTTTTTAGGGTGTGACTTTTTCTTCTGCTTGCCTTTGATGCAACTAATGCACTCCCCTTCCAGATGAAAACCTTTGATATTAACTCCAATAACCAAATCATTGTGCACCAAATGATTCATTTTTCTAAGATGAATATGCCCCATTTTTCGGTGCCACAATCTCGATTCTTTCTCAGTTGCTCTAGACACAAAACAATGTGCCTGACCTGTTGTTGTAGTTGCTACACTCATGTCCAACACATATAAATCATTCACTCTAGGTGCCCGCATAATAATCCATTCTTCAGGAATAACAAATCCTGGTTTCAAGATCAAACATTCTTTGTCTGTGAAGTGAGTGGTATACATATTGTCACAAATCTGCAAGATACTCAGCAGATTATTCTCCAGCTCAGCAATGTAGTTAACTCTTTCAAACGTAACAATCCCATTGGATAACGTTCCTTCACCAATAATTCTACCACCTTGATTTCCAGCGAATCCCACATAACCACCATTGAAATTTCTAACATCGTACAACAATGCAGTCTTCCCTGTCATATGTCGAGACGCTCCACTATCCATAATCCATCGTGAAATAGCTCTCGGAAGTTCCTGCACATATCACAAACAATTCAATAAATATGTCGATTCATGCTTCACGATTACCAACTAGGAAGCTCCGGCAAGTCCAAAATCTTTAGTGAGATTTTGATGCTACCCAAGCCTCTTTTTACTCAGGTAACTGGACTTTGAGTTTAGATTTCATAGTGTAAAGTGGCGGAAAATTTTTATCATTCATTTTTAAGCTCTCATCAGACCCCACCTCAACCTCTTTATACAAGAAAAATTCGTATTTTTGAGGTTGACCAGATGGTTGGTCTTTGTTTGAAATATCCTTCTTCTCAAAAGTAACAGACTCCGGTTTGTCAAGTTTCTCATAGTAATCAACAGGAACATTCATCTTTACCGGAGTGGTAGAAGACGATTGTTTTTCTTTCTCAGAAACCTTTGGATTTAAAGAACTTGGTTTCTTTTCAACCACTTTTGGCTTCCATATTTGTTGAGATGATGCAACCCGTTTGTAAAATTTGTCATTTTTAGTTACCAATTTCTTAACAGGTTCAATTAGGATTTTTTGGGTTGTCATTTTTCAAAATCTTTTTCTCAACAACCAATAAAGCTTTTCCTTTCACGTCATTTTTCTTCGTTGAATTCATCACAACTTCAGTCTTAGGCTTGAAGTTGGTGCAGTTTCTTGCAATATGGCCAACTTTGTTGCATCTAAAACACGTAAGAGTATCAACTACCCGACTTGTGCCTTCAGACTAAGGTTGTGAGGCCCTCTCCTCAAAGAACTCTTCATTTGATTTCGAAAAAATCTTTTTCTCTTCATCAGAAAGTGAACTTGAACTGTTCACAAACACTTTCTTCTCAACAAATTTCTTGTTTTGAAAATTCTTTCTTTGATAATTCTTACCACCGTGATATCCACCCGACCATTTGTTTCGATTGTTGTTATAAAAACGTGGTGGAACAACAGGTTTCTTGTAGTAAGCTTTATCTTTCTTAAAATTCATTTGCCTTTTTGTTTGTTTTAAACTTTTTACTTCAGACAAATCGATTTCAACCATTTTGAACACATTTGTCAATTTTGAAACGTTTACATTCTCTAGAGGAAACTCAGAATCCGAATACAACTTATCAGATCCCGACATCTTGTACATGACAAGAGTAGGTTCATCATTTAAGTTGTTTTTGGACTTTTGTTTCGAAATGTATTTGTCCAAGAAACATCCATCATCTTCAGCTGAATCACTTTCAGACATCAAAACACTTTCAGCTGTGCTTTTAACAATCTCTGTCTAAACACTATCATCAGATGATGAAGAAGAAAATGTAACATCAATTGAATCAGGAAGTTTCACTTCATTTTCATCTTCAAGATTAACCAACCCAGATTGCTTTTTCGAATAAGTGTCTAGAACTGGTGGTGGAACTTGATGAAACCCAACCCCAGTTCCATCACAGTATACATCTTCGCCTGCTTTGTCTTTCCCGATGGGTTTGGGAATAATGTGTTGTAAAACAAAGCTTGCAGAGTTGTAACTGTTCAATTTCAAATTTATTCGCTCATTCTCAATCTTAGCTTCTTCAAATTGAAGCTTCAATTTAGCAATCTCATCCAATTGTTTGTTGATTAATTCTTCTTTAATTCTCAAAACACATTGCAATTGGCAATTTTCTTTGTATGTTTTACCGTTTCTATCATCATTATCTTTAACCGTGCTTTTAAGCTTCTCAAATTTTTCAGTAATCTAACGATTTTCAAGAACTAACCTCTCATTTTCTTTCCTAACCTTTTCTTGATCAATTTTATCAGTTTCAATTTTGTTAGTTAATTCTTTTAATCGTTCAGTTGACGCTTTCACCATTTTATCACGATCAAGAATTTGATCCTCAACACTTCTGACTTTAGCAGTCAGATCATCAATCTTCTTACCTTTGAGATAAGTGTTTGTACTACAAACCTTGCATTCTTTGATGCAATTTTTGCAGTCAACATCACCACTGACTTTCTTACCTGACTCAGTCGTTGACGCGTTTGAACTGACCTGGCTTTTAGACTCAGAGACGGATTTAGAATCTACCTCAATTGCCTTAGCAGCCAGCACCTTGTCAGCCATCTTTCCCATGTTTTCAGCATTCAACTCTTGAGTCGTGTCAATGATTCCATTGTCAATCTTCTTTGATTTCTCTTTCTCTTTCTCTTCTTCCTCTTCTCCGCTTCCCCACCATTTCTTCTGCCAATAATCATCTTCATCTTTAAACTCTTTGATTATTGTTTCCAATCAAGAGTGTTGTGATCAATAGCAATGTTTCCATAGGGGTTAAGATAACATTCCCTGTCTGGATCCCATCTATTTGCTCTTTTTGCCTCAGAAAAGATACCAGATATTCTGATCAATCTGTTTTTGGCCAACATCTTTCTGTGATTATACTTCTGTTCTTCAGTTCTGTTGTCTTTCCAAGGTTTAGGTTCAGAATTTTGCCATGAATGCATATCCAACCGCATCCTCCTCAGGTAGCAACTCGCTCCAGTCGTAACCCTCATCGTCGTGAATTACAGCAAGAGCTCTTGATTTCTCTTTGTTATCCTCAAGCTGCTTCATCCTTGGCGGTTCTGATTTATTCTGATGATAAATCGCTTTCTTGTAGTAATCTTCTCTGAACGGGTTCTCAGATTCATCGGCATACGCATTTCGGCATTCACGCTTAAAGTGACCTTTCTGTTTACACTTGAAACATTTCACTTTAGATTTGTCAAAGCCTAACTTGGTAAATGGTCCACCAATAGACTTTCTTCCAGTTATCTCCATGAAACGTTGTGCTCGACGAACTGCACTGGCCATACACCACCTTATGTCGATCAGTTCCATCTCCTCAGGATCTATCTGATCATAATCTTCCTTCGTCAGGTTGGTGTTGCCTATCTTCCCTGCTACAAGACTTTCATAAGATTCTAATACCGATGCTTTGAAAACCATCTGTTGCTTTGCTGACTCCTCGCTGAAGTTTTGAGCGTTCTTTAAGTCTACAGCGATGTTGCATTGTAATAGATTCTTTGCATCAGAATGATTTGCAGATGACGAAGATCCACTGTGAAATCCACTGCTTTGACTTTCTTTGTTTGATGTATTAACATTTTCGGCAGAAAAAGCTGTCTTAGGAGATGTACTCTTTGGCATCATGCTCTTTGGATAATACAAATCCAAGTTCTGCTGATAAGACGAATGATTGACTTTGTGTGTCTTCTTTAATTCCAACTCATGACTTTCTAGTCTTTCAATCAGCAAATCCACTGTAAGCTCCTCAGACTTGATCGTATTCTTCAACATCAAAGCATAATATTGCCAATCCATCTCATCTGGCAATGCATCAAACAATTTGTCGATTAGCTCTTCTTGAGAATAGGAAATTTCATGTCTCGCCAGCTCCAGTTTTAGATGCCCAAACCTCTCAATCATTTTACAAACTGATTCATTCTTTAAACAACCAAATAAATCAAATTCTTTTCTAAGCAATTTCTTTTTGTTTTTCACTATTTCTGCACTTCCCAAACATTTAGCTCTTAACTTTTTCCAGAGATCTGTCGAATTAGTGTATTCGATCAAGGATATTATATCTTCCCGAACAGACTGAAATAGCAGTGCGATGCATTTTTGCTCAGCAACAAACAATTCTATTTCTTCAGATGTTGTCAAGCTTTCACCAGTTTTGCCTCCATCATTATATCCATTCTTTAGACTCTTCCAGCTGGGAAAAGCAAAGGCTCTCAACCAATCTTCAAACTTCTTGGCCCACTGACTATATTCTTCGATAGCCATCAACTTCAGGGGTTTGTTATAGGTTCCAAAAGCACTTTCAACCTCCAATGCATCCGATAACTTTTTCTTTGTATTTGGCGTGTTCTCATTGGTGTTGCTAGAAGAAGTATCATCTCCACCGTTTCCAGCAAATGCAAAGATATCATAAAACGGATTGAAATCATCCATCTTGTACGTACCTGAAAAATCAGCAAACACTTAGAAATATTTTTGGTTTTGAAAAATGACAGATTCAAATGGAATCTGTTGAAACGGAATGGTTAAAACGATATGATATCTTTCAAACGGAATGGTTCTTTTCAAACGAACCACTTTTCAAACGTGATACAAGTCTCAAACGGAATAGTCTCAAACTGTTCACTTTCAAACGTGAACTCACTTTCAAACGGAAGCCAGTTTCAAACGAATGTGACCAATTTCAAACGATAGTGATCAATTTCAAACGATAAACCAAGCTTCAAACGATTCGTTCAAATGTAATACCTATGACGTCAGCATTTTACGAACATTTTCAAACGGTATAGGTGTTTTCGATCAGTTTTAGGTCGAATTTTAATCTCAAATTTTCAAGGATTAGTTATTACTGTATTTCGTTTGAAATGTGAGAGTTTTAGACCGTTTTAACCGTGACAACTAGTTCAAATCAGAAAAGAAATGTAGAAATGAGAGAATCCGAAGTAATCAAGCTGAATTTGGTATGAACTCCTCATCCTGAGCTCTGATACCACTTGTTGGATCGGTTCCGTGACCCTAAACAGTCAGTAAAGGCAGTTCATCTTCGTTTACAAAGGCGGAATCAGAATAAACAAAGTCACAACAGCGTATTCCTCTCAATTTCACTCTATTACTGATTTCCTGAGTCTTTTACAATGATTCTGATGAAATTTTGGCAGCACCTTGACTCTTACACCATGACCTGATCCGTTTGAAATGAACCAACACTCATCCTATATATACTAGTTGCCCTTCTGTTTGAAGATGACACATACATGTTCAAACGAGACCCTTCTTCAAACGGACTGGCATGCTCCAAACGGACTGACATGTTCAAACGGATGAACATGTTCAAACGGATGGACTTGTTTCAAACGGACTGAATCCCTAAAACATGTTCTAACCCTAATTCAAACACTGTTGTGCACTCGTTTAACCTATCTAGACATAAGACTCGATAAGACGTAGTTAACAGACATTCAGTGCACCAACAGTCATGACAGCCCAACTTAGTCTTCTTGGTTCCCCAATTTGTCCCCTTCGATTCCAAAAGGACTCCATTTTGTTAATGCATGGTTGATCCTTTGATTTGTTGTGGTCGAATTGGATAAATTGGTGTTTCATCTGTATGCAAAAACATAGTAGAATGACAGTAGATTCAAACATTTCAATTGTTGCCATCAGAAAAGTGTTTAAACGACATTCAGTTGTCGTTTCAGCACGCGTACGGTCGTGCGGCCAAGTGCACCGCCGTGCATGTTCGAGATCACTGGTCAGATCAGGCTTTGAATTTGGATCTGCACTACCATGTAGATTGGTGCATGACCGTGCATCTCGGGTTCGTTGTTCAGGTCACTGATTTGGCTGTGTTTATCGAGTCGGCACTGCCATGCTGGTCAAGTGCATGACCATGCACGACAGTAGATCTTTAAAAATCACTATCATTAACTGATTTCAACCTTTCTAACAAAATTACAATATCTTTTCAGTGAATGAACCTCGAATCAGTGACAAGAACAAACGATTAACACAATCATTCAAGAACTAGGGTTTGATTTAAGTTTATGAAGAAACCCCCAAATGTTCTTGAATGAAAACCCTAATCTACAACTAAAAACTAGATTAAAACTGCAAAACAAGTAAGAAATCATACCTTGATTGAAAATTGGAGTAAATCCTTGCAAAAGATGGTCGATTTTAGGGGTGGAATAGCCAAGAACGGCTGTGCGGCTGCTAGGGTTCAAAGAATATAAATTTTTTTACTGCAAAAGTCTCTTTTATACCCCAATTTTACCGTTGCTAAAAAGTAGTGCACGGTCGTGTGTCGATGTGCACGGTGGTGCGCATCAGGTGGTGCACTCCGGTTCGCAACGTGGTGCCACTGTGCACAGTAGTGCAGTCGGTCCGCACGGTGGTGCGTGTCTGACGACTAACTTATAAACTGTTCTTTATCAGGTGCAATCACGAAGTGCATGGTCATGAGGATCAGGTGCACAGCCGTGCGTGACATTCTTCAGACAAAACTAACAGAACGCTCTTAACTCTGTATTTTCACCAAATTTTCCATTTTTGCAAGGTTTTATCAGTTTTAACTCTAAACTAACTTCAAAACTTCCTAAGACATGGATCAAACTTGCTCAAACTTATTAAAAACATAAAAAGTGAATGACAAATAAAATAAATGCGATAAATTAAATATGTACAAAAATACCCCTAGCGTGTGAAAACACGCTCGCTAAATTTGTTAGCGATTCGATAGCTAGACTCATTTTCCCCGCACTTGTTATGCGTGTGGAACGTGGAGTTCGATTAATTCCTCCACCGAGTCAACCGGTGCGTTAATATAGATTTTTAATCTATGACCGTTCACTTTGAAAGTCCCCCCGTTTGAGTTCTCGATAATTATGGTTCCGTACGGAAATACTTCTTTAACTGTGTACGGACCCACCCATCGGGATCTCAGCTTCCCGGGGAATAAACGCAACCGTGAGGAATATAACAAGACAAGATCTCCTACGCAGAAATCCGTATGTTCTCTCAATCTCTTGTCATATAACCTTTTGACTCGTTCTTTATACCTGCTAGAACTTTCGTAGCATTCATTTCTTAGCTCCTCAAGCACGTGGATTTGCAGGAAGCGGGCCTCACCGCCGCTTTTCAAATCCATATTCACCGTTTTCAAGGCACAGAATGCCTTGTGTTCTAGCTCGACCGGTAGATCACAAGCTTTTCCGTAAACTAACCTAGAGGGAGTAGTCTCTATAGGTGTTTTAAATGTTGTCCGAAAAGCCCACGGAGCGTCATCTAACTTCTCCGATCAATCCTTGCAGTTTCGACTAACCGACCGTTCAAGGATTCTTTTTAAACCCCGATTTGTGACCTCCACTTGCCCGCTTGTTTGAGGATGGTATGGCGTGGCCAACCTATGATGAACACCATAACGGGACAAGGCACGTTTAAGCTGCGCATTGCAAAAATGCGTCCCTCGATCACTGATTAGTGCCTTCGGTGCACCGAATCGGGCAAACAAACCTTTCCAAAACCTCACAACCACCCTGGCATCATTTGTAGGCAAATCTTGCGCCTTGGCCCATTTTGATACGTAATCTACAACCTCTAGGATGTACTTATTACCGCGTGAGGCTGGAAACGAACCCATGAAGTCGATACCCCATATATCGAAAACTTCACAAACTTGTATTGAATGCTAAGGCATTTCATTGTGCGCAGATATATTTGTTGCCCTCTGGAAAGCATCACACGCTCTCACCCATTTATGCGCGTCACGAAAGATAGTGGGCCAGTAAAACCCAGAGTCTAACATTTTCTTTGCTATGTAATTCGCTCCATGTTGACCTCCAGTGGGCCCCTCGTGACAGTGGCACAAAATGCTGGCTGCCTCCTCTCCAAATACACACCTACGGATCACTTGATCGGCTCTGACTCTAAACAAGAATGGTTCGTCCTAAATATAATATTTTAGGTTTGCGAAAAACTTCCTCTTTTGTTGATACGACAATCCTTTGATAAGGATTCCGCATGCGAGGTAGTTCGCGAAGTCGGTGAACCAAGGTGACTCGTCATTCACCTCGACACTTAAAAGGAATTCTTGGAGGAAATTGTCATTTGTTGGTTCCTCCCGTGAATCCTCAGAATTTCCATGCTCGAGTCTCGAGAGATGGTCGGCAGCAACGTTCAGAGCACCCTTCTTATCCTGGATCTCAATGTCAAACTCTTGTAGTAATAAGATCCACCTGATAAGACGCGGTTTTATGTCTTGTTTGCTAAAAAGGTATCTGATAGCTGCGTGATCCATTTATACAATTGTTTTGGACAGCACAAGGTACGACCTGAATTTGTCGAATGCATAAACTACGGCCAAAAGTTCTTTCTCTGTAGTCGTGTAATGCTCCTGAGCATCATGTAGAGTTTTACTGGCATAGTAGATCGGATGAAAATGCTTTTCCCTTCGATGTCCTAAGACCGCTCCTATTGCGAAATCACTTGCGTTACACATTATCTCAAATGGAAATGCCCAATCTGGTCCAACCAAAATAGGGGCTTCAATAAGCCTTTGCTTTAATTGGTTGAACGCCTTCATGCACTCGTCCGCAAACACAAATGGAGCAACTTTTTCTAATAAACGGGTCATCGGTCTTGCGATTTTTGAAAAATCTTTTATGAATCGCCTATAGAACCCGACTTGACCGAGGAAACTCCTAATCGCTCTAACCGAGGTAGGGGGTGGAAGTTTAGAAATGATGTCCACCTTTGCTGGATCAACCTCCAACCCGGCTTTAGAGATTTTGTGCCCGAGAACTACCCCTTCCTTTACCATGAAGTGGCATTTCTCCCAGTTAAGCACAAGATGAGTTTCCTCACATCTCATCAACATTCTTTTTAGATTTCCAAGACATTGATTAAAGGAACTCCCGAAAACAGAAAAATCATCCATGAACACCTCCATGGAGTCCTCAATCATATCATGGAAAATGGCTACCATGCAGCGCTGAAATGTAGCCGATGCAATACACAACCCAAAAGGCATATGTCGGTAGGCGAATGTGCCGAAGGGACATGTGAAAATAGTTTTCTCCCGGTCCTCAGGAGCGAGGAATCTAAAAATAACCAGAGAACTCATCCAGAAAACAGAAAAATGACTTCCCCGACAGACGTTCCAACATCTGATCGATGAATGGAAGCGGGAAGTGGTCCTTGCGGGTGGCATCGTTGAGTTTGTGGTAATCAATGCAAACTCGCCATCTGGTGATGGTACGGGTCAGAACAAGTTCATTCCTATCGTTTGGTACTATAGTAATGCCACCTTTCTTGGGCACTACTTGCACTGGACTCACCCAAACTGAATCAGATATAGGATAAATCAGCCCTGCATTTAACAACCTAATAACCTCTTTCTTCACCACGTCTTGCATATTTGGATTCAAACGCCTTTGACGTTGTGCACTAGGCTTATAGTCGTCCTCTATCAGAATTTTGTGAGTACAAAAAGAAGGATTAATGCCTTTTATATCCATAATATTCCATGCCATGGCTTTCTTATGAAGCTTTAGAACCTCAAGAAGTTGTCTCTTTTCCTCGTCTGTTAAAGATGTTGAAATAATGACTGGCAAGTGACACTCCTCGTGTTGAAATGCATATTCAAGATGCGGTGGAAGTTCTTTTAACTCCAATGATGGTGGATCTTCAACTGAAGGTTTTGACTTCTCTTCAACCTCTCGATCAATCTCCATAAATCGATCTGGAGTCTGGGAACCATCATCACTGATTTGATAAACCGGCTGCTCAACTCTGTGGCCCTTCTGCGTAATGCCATCTAGGTTCCCACACAACAGATGTGTGCCCGCATCGATTTCCTTAATTGTGCCTCGGAAATGAGAGCTTACAGAAGCATCGACAATGTCGACGTAGTAGAGCGTGTCATCGTGACTCTGCGGATGCTGCATTGATCTTTTAATTTCAAAACTCACATGCTCGTCATTCACTCAGAGCCAGCGATTTGGCCAGCTGCCACATCAACAATCGTACTTGTTGTATTGAGGAACGTGCGTTCAAGTATTAATGGCACTTTTGAGTCTTCGTCCATGTCCAAAATGACAAAGTCCACAGGAAACACGAATTTGTCGATTTTAACAAGCATATTTTCAACGAATCCACGCGGATACTTGATTGAACGGTCTGCAAGTCAAATACTCATCCTAGTGGGTGATGGATCACCTAGATCTAATTTAGCAAAAACCTTTTAAGGCATAAGGTTTATGCTTGCTCTAAATCAGCCAATGCATGACTGACAGACATGCTGCCAATGAGGCAGGGAAGAGTAAAACAGCCTGGATCTACCATCTTCTCAGGTAAACGATTTTGGAGAAGAGCTGAAGAGTTCTCATTTATCAACACACAAGACAAGCTTTCGAGTTTTTGCTTGTTTGTGAGGATGTCTTTCAGAAACTTCACGTATTTAGGCATTTGAGCCAACGCTTCAACAAATGGTAAGTTTATATGTAGTTGTTTAAACATTTAAAGAAACTTACCATGTTGTTCTTCGTTCTTCTGCTTCTTCATCCTGCTCGGATATGGAACTGTAGGAGTGTAATCTGTAACTGGCTCCTGGAGCTGTGCTGTACTTGCTGGGCCTCGCCTAGCGTGCACCTCGTCTGAAGCATCAATATGGACCTTCTTAGTGATCGGTGGTGAGTCCGATATGTTAGGTCCAATGGTTTCACCACTCCTCGTCATCACAGTATTAACATGCCCTCTCGGATTTGGCTCCGTGTTACTTGGAAGACCACCCTGAGGTATCTCAAATAACATTTTAGCCAACTGGCCAACCTGATTCTCAATGGTCTGAATTGAAGCCTTCTGACTCCGCATCTCCCTTCTTACGCCATGAAACGCTCCTCATGCTGCTGGTACCGTTTCTCAGCTATCTGAGTGGCACTATTGGAGTTGTTTAATAGTTGCGCCATCATTTCCTCTAGCTTTGAATTACTTTGAGAGGCGTGTGGCTGGGAACTGCTTCCAGAGCCTTGAGTATGATAACGTGGTTGAAAGGATTGCCCTTGATACTGAAAAGACTGTCCCTGAGGCTGCTGTGGCGCGGGAGCACGCTGAGCATATCCGAGTGGGTTTTGTTACTAGAATTAGATTTCCACCCAAAGTTTGGGTGATTTCTCCACCCCAGATTGTACGTGTTGTTTTAGGGGTTATTTTGGGGCCTGTTTTGTTTGCCCAGATAGTCCACCTCCTCGTGGCCTGTAAACATAACACCCTGCTCAAAACTACCCGGCTCCTATGAAACTCCACACTGCTCACATGATGATTGAACCTTCGAAACGTTTTAAGATTGATCAAGTCTTGCTGCCAAAGCTCCAATCTGCGCAGTAAGAGCCGTATATGTATCCACATCATGAACTTCTGGAATGGATGATGCCTTAGTTCGCGCTCCACTGTGACGAGAACTCGACTTCAAAGTAGCTCTCTGAATAATTGCATAGGCTTCATTTGGTGTCTTTGTTCCTAGATCGCCTCCTTCATACACGTTTAAACGCTCCTGTGAGTCGTAATTGAGTCCCTTATAGAAATTCAGTATAAGCTGCCTTTTGGACAACCCATGATGTAGGACATCAATCAAAAGATCTCTGACCTCTCCCAAGCTGCGTGTAGAGATTCTTCGTCGTCCTGCTTGAATGTCATGATATGGTTCTTCAACTTGGCTGTCTTTTCTAGAGGAAAATATTTCTGCATGAATAGCTCTGCCATCTTGTTCCAAGTCGTAATGGATCCTGCCGGAAGTGACAAAAGCCAAGATCGGGCTTTATCTCGCAATGAAAATGGAAAGAGCCGCAAACGGATTGCGTCCTCATAAACTTCTCGTATTTTGAAAGTCGAGCACACCTCAAGAAATGAAGCGATGTGCCGACCCGAATCCTCGTGATCCTTTCCATCAAACTGCACCGAATTTTGTAACATGTTACTAATGCAAGATTTTCTTTCCAAACACGGTGCTACCACTGTAGGCCGGGTGATGCTTGGTAGCAACCCCTCTCCACCTGGACGGCCGGTCTCATTTAATGGTTGGTCGTCTTCCGCCATGGTGCTTCCTCTGTCGTCCCCTGAACTCTCACTATCAGAAAGTATCACCGGTTTGTCGATTGTGGCCGCAATTCTTTGTGCAACGACAAGGGATCTTTCGCGAAGCCTCCTACTTCTCCTTAGGTTACGTTCTAGTTCGTTGGTCGGCACAGCAACACCAGGTACGGGGGGTTGAGGATATTAGCATACAATAAAAGGACAAGCATTATGCGGAAAAAGAATATAATATTATTATATTATATAGGTATATATATATATATATTATACTTATCTATTTATTTATTTATTTATATCTTTTATTTTTATTTTTATTTTTTTATGCGAAGTAAATAAATAAACAATCGGTTCGATTCCGAACACTTAAATAAATAAATAAATAAATAAACAAGTATAAATAAATATATAGACGATTGGTTCGATTCCGAACACATAAGAAAATAAATAAATACGCAAATGGTTCGATTCCGAACAAATAAGTAAATAAATGAAAAAATAAATAAACGGTTCGAATCCAAACACATAAATAAATATAAACATAAACATGAATAAAATAAATGAGATAAATGAAATAAATAAATAATCGGTTCGATTCTGAACACGTGCATAAATAAATGAATAAAGAATAAATTGGTTTGATTCCGAATACATAACTGAATTAAATAAATAAATGAAAGAATAATTAAATAAACAGAAAAATATTAACAAATAAATGAAGACAAAACAAATAAGTACAAATGCACAAGTATTCACAAGCATGTACACTGGTGTAAGAATGACTCGGATTGTTTCGAAAACTAGCCGTGTCCCCGGTAACGGCGCCAAAAATTTGATGTGCGCGTATTTACACAAGTTTTTACAGTGAATTTACACACGAACTCGGTTTTAATATTTATAAAAATGGTTCATACCTTAACATTAAAACACAAACAAAAGGACAAGTGTATCCTATCATATATGTAGCAAAGTATTGTTAAGAGCCAGATATCGATCCATGGAACACGAGCGGAGTTGAGTACTAAATCTTTGTCATTGATTTACCAGTAAAACAATAAGTGAATTAGTGTTTAACTAAAATTATCTAAAACTACAATTAAGACATAATAGACTCCAAATATGAAAAGTATATATTATCTTGTTTTGCAAACAACCTAAACATGTTATCTACATCATATATGTCACAAAAGCACTTGATCGACTTTCCAATTGCAAGATAGTTAGTTACCTGGTCTGGATTTCTAATATGATGATTCTTCGGAAAGTTAACGCGGTGGTCACACGTTAACCACCTAAAATCATTCATTAGCAAGCTATTGATATACTCCCATGCGAATCTTTAAAGATAGGTTATTTACATGGTCTGGATTCCTAACCTCACTTATCAAAGAAAGCAATACCGATGGTCACAATACAGCCACGAAGACAAGCATTAAAGTAGATCATACCATCAACTATTTCATTTTACAAGTCTTGAACACAAATCTACCAAGATAGGAATTTTAACCAAAACTACTAATAAAAGATCGTAAACCGCATCAAGAACATGTAACAACACCATATAATTCGTTAGAACCCCTACGTGCAAGAAAGCATTCTCGATCAAAATAAGATTTATCTTGTATAAAACCAATACCCCGGTCCGGTTTCATGGTGTAAACAAATTAGCAAGTTAAAAGTTTACAAATAAGTGATTAATCAAGTAATTGTTAACAATCTTCACTAACCACATATTCATCATCCACGACAATCAAACATAATCAAGAATCCAACATCAATGAAACATTCATCATAAGATCATGAAGATTCAAACATGAAAAAGTTATTAAAGATTGATACAAATGAGATTACAACTTAAAGATCATTCATGAAACAAGTTCATTAATACTATTAAACAATACTACATAAATATAAACATAACAACAGCTCAATACTTGAAGAATGATTAGAAATACATGTTTAAGAACAAGGAATCAAACCATAAACAAGCAAGGATTTGATGGATTGGACTGGTTAAGCTTCTATTCAATCTTGAGGCTTGAAATCGATCTGATCAGGAGGGTCTGGACCTCAGAAATCGCCCAGAAACTTGGAGAAAAACCCCAACACTTTGATCAGTAGTGAATGCTGCCTTTATAGGCAATTTTTGTATCCGCACGGCCGTGCACTTTAAATTGCACGGTCGTGCACATCTAGTTGTCGGGTGACGTCATTTATTCGAAAGGGTCAAACAAGTGGACTAGTGGACAAGTTGACCTCTGACACTCAGATGTGCACGGGAGTGCACTTGATCGCACAGTAGTGCCGTGCCTGGAATTTCATCAGAATGTGAGGTTCAGGTAGTGCACGGGAGTGCACTTGGGTTGCGCGGTCATGCGTTCCGAGGAATCAGTGGCACTGGCTTGTGCACTGGCAGTGCTTCCGGGGTCGTTGGTCACGCATGGGCGTGCAATTGGTCCGCACAGTCGTGTCGCATCTGGCACTTCATCAGAATCTGCAGATTTCATCAGAAACGTCCATAAATCACCCTGTTTTCTCTAGATTTGTCTTTTGCACATTGTTTAAGACCAGAAATTGGAAAAAAAAATACCTGATTAGGTACCTAAACAACGAAGTTTCGGCCAAAAAGGCTTAAAACAGAAGTAAAATGTGGGACTAAAACATGTATAATTTAACGAATATCATATTAAAATCGAACACAGTTGTAAGATTCAAAGTTTGCATTTAACCAGTAAATCAAAAGTGAATTCAAAAGGTACAAATGTTTGAAAGTTCGTAGATCCAAATACTAAATCAAAAAAAATTGCTAGCCAATCTAAGAACGATAGCATTCATGTCTAGGTCATGCTTGTCCCGAGTCATCTGTTTAGTGAACAGGTCTGCTAGGTTTTAATCTGTGTCTACTTTACTTATTATGATGTCTCCTCGTTCCAGTATTTCCCATATATAGTGGAACTTTCTTAGAATGTGCTTGGCCTTGTGCTGAGATCTGGGCTCTTTGGCTTGAGCAATGGCTCTTTGGCTTGAGCAATGGCTCCTGTTTTATCACAGAACAGCTTGATTGGTTTCTGAATACTTGGAACCGCATCGAGGTCGGTGATGAAATTCTTCATCCAAGCAAATTCTTTTGCAACATCCGATGCAGCTATATATTCGGATTCCGTGATTGAATCCGCCACTACACTCTGTTTAGAGCTTTTCCAACAGACAGCTCTTCCATTGAGAGTGAATACGAATCCTGATTGTGAGCAAGAATCATTTCGGTCACTTTGGAAGCTAGCATCAGTGTAACACCTTACAGTGAGCTCTTCTTCCACTCCTCCAAACAGCAAGAACATATCTTTTGTTCTTCTCAAGTACCTCAGAAAGTTCTTTACTACAGTCCAATGGGCAATACCATGACTTTGCTGAAAACGACTGGTCATGCTTAAAGCATACGAGACATCAGGTCTAGTACATAACATAGCATACATGATAGAACCAATCGCTGAGGCATATGGAACTGCTTCCATTTGCTTAATTTCAATGTCCGTTGAAGGAGATTACGATTTGTTCAACACGGTTCCTTTAGTCATAGGAACACCTCCCTTCTTGGAGTTTTTCCATCTTAAAGCATGTCATCATTTTGTCTATGTACGTACTTTGACTCAGCCCTAGAAGTCGTTTAGATCTATCCCTATAGATCTTGATTCCCATAATGTAAGCCGCTTCTCCAAGATTTTTCATTGCGAAGCAAGATCCCAAATAGTTGTTAACTTTGTTAAGCATAGGGATGTTATTTCCAATGATTCGTATATCATCCACATACAAGATGAGGAATGATATGTGCTCCCACTAGACAATCAGTAAACACAAGGCTCATCTTCACTCTTGAAAAAACCAAACTCTTTGATCTTCTGGTCAAAACAAAGATTCCAGCTATGCGATGCTTGCTTGAGTCAATAAATGGACTTATTTAGTTTGCACACCTTAGTTGGATATTTAGAATTGACAAAACCTTCAGGCTGAACCATATAGACATCTTCAGAGAGATGTCCATTAAGAAAAGCGGTTTTGACATCCATTTGCCATATTTCGTAATTATAGTACGTAGCTATGACAAGCAATATCCTGATTGATTTAATCATAGCAATGGGCGAGAAGGTCTCATCATAGTCAATTCCCCAAGTCTGAGTGAAACCCTTCGCAACTAGCCATGCTTTATAGGTGTGTACATTTCCTTGCATATCGCTTTTTCTCTCGAAACTCCATTTGCTCCCTATTTCCCGGGATTTGGGGGTAGCTCAACCAAGTCCGATACTTGATTGTCATGCATAGATTGCATCTCGATGTTCATGGCTTCTTGCCATTTCTCAGATTCCAGATTTAAGATTGCAGATTTGTAGTTAGCAAGATTTCGAGACCATTTAGATGCCATAGGTATTTATCAGGTACTTTGCGAATTCTACTACTTCTGTGAACGCTTGTGTTTATGTTTAATTCATTGGCAACAACTACTTGTTGATCAGACGGTCCGACTTCATTAGCGGTTGTTTGTGGTTCTTGAACTTTTTCATGATCAACCACATTATTTCCAGTTCCTAGATTAAGAAGTTCTTCCTCGAGAAAGTGTCCCTTCCGTTTGATGGAAATAACATTTGCATCAGGATGGTAGAAATAATATCCGCTTCTTTTATAGTATCCGACGAAAACAACCTTTTCGCCTCGAGGATCGAGCTTATCATTAGAATCACTTGTGATGTATGCATCACATCCCCATACTCTAAGGTATTCCAAATCAAGTTTACGCCCATGTCGTATATCATATGGTGGTTTGTTTTAGTTGGAGCCAAATTGATAATGTGGGCAGTGGTCATAAGAGCATGACCCAAAGAGGAGTGAGGCAAGTTAGTTCTACACATCATCGATCGAACCATATTAAGTAGAGTTCAATTTCTCCTTTCAGTCTCGCCATTAAGTTGGGGCGTGCTAGGTGGAGTGGGTTCTGAAATTATTCCACAGTCTTTCAGATGATTGAGAAACTCAAAGCTGAGGAATTCACCACCTCGATCTGATCAAAGTACTTTTATATTTCTAGAAAGCTAGTTTTCTACTTCGTTTTGAAACTCTTTGAAATCTTCAAAAGTTTCGTCGATAAAAGTAACGAAGTATCTTTCATGGTTTCTAGTCATGGTTCTGAAAGGGTCACATACATCAGTGTAAATGAGTCCTAGCAGACCATTGGCCCGTTCACCAACACCGGTGAGGGGGTGCTTTGTGAGTTTGCAAGCTAAGCAAGATTCGCAATCATCAAAGGTGTCCTGTCCAGTGGAGTCAAGAATCCCCTCAGATTGGAGCCATTTTATTTGTGCCTTACTTATGTGTCCAAATCTACAATGCCATAAATATGTTTAATTCATACCAGTTTTGTTATGCTTAGAAAGATGATATATGTTATTACTTATTTGAACATCAGATGTGCGTAGTGCGTGATATATTTTTAGTTATATTTTAAACCCTTTTTAACACTTTAGTCAGGTTTTAAATTTATAAAACACGATATTCTACTAACATAAACACACATAGGGGCAAGTGCACCCATCGTGAGCGTAGTATAGCGTTGGTAAGATACCGAGGTCGTCCAAGGACACAAGAGCTTCTAATACCGGTTTATCCTCAACGTCTAATCAAATCAAAATTTTATAAAAAGATTTTAACATGAAAATAAAAACTAAAATTTCTGAAAATAAAATAAAAACAGATAGACAAGATGAATCACTTGGATCCGACTCGCCTTTAGTGTAACCTTTTGATGATTTCCGCACTTTTGCACTTTTTAAGATATTATCTTAGTTATAGTAGTAGGCCCCTCTTTTGAAGGTGACGTTACCCTCAACCCAGTAGTTTGAGTCAGCAAGGATACAATCCTAAAGGATCAGAATATTGAAAGATAATTAATTAAGTTATTAATGCGTAATGTGGTAGGCCCCTCTTTTGAAGGTGACGTTACCCTCGGTTAAGTGGTTTGAGTCAACAGGGATACAATCCCAAATAGCCGGGTTAATGTATTAATAGTAGTTTACATATGAGGGGATCAAGCCTTTCGCACCCCCGCCATCCAATACCAGTGGGTATTGAAGGAGGTCCTAGTAAGCTTGACCCAGGTCCTTGCAGGATCTATACACTGAACAAGGCAAGAACCTTACCAAACCATTCCCTTAACCCCCGACCAGGTAGCCAACATATCTCTATATAGACCGTAGAGATATGAATGGTGTAAATCTTTTATTTTATATAGATAGTAAAATAACGCCAAGACACCACGGACAAATGATAAGGAAGTTTCACCTTCAACATAAGAAACTAGTTATTAAAGTCATTAATACAAAACCAAATAAAAAGTCCGAAAACATTAAAAATCAAAATTATTACACTAAATGCTTGTCTTCACCAAGTGATGTAAGAGACTTAGGCAAACATGGCCTTTGATTGTCAAGAAATCTTACTATTAATCTTGGATCCCGAGACTACTACACACACTCTATGGTGGATGTGGGTTGTGATGGTGGTGGAGTGTGGGTGAAGTGTGAGAGAGGTGGTTTGCCAAGGGATGCCTTTGAAGTGAACCAAGCACCTCTATTTATAGCCTGCATAGAAGCCCGGACACGGCCCCATGTCCATTGGGCACGGCCCTGTGTCCATCCACTTTCTCTTTCTTCATTAATTGTAGTTTGTCTGTATTAGCTCCACACGCCCCCGTGTCCACTGGGCACGGCCCCGTGTGCAGAAGCGTATCTGTACTATTAAGATTTGCTTGGATTCTGGGAATCTTAGCGTTGACCACGGCCGTGTTGAGCTGGGCACGCCCCCGTGTCGGGAATAGAAGCTTCTATAGCTTTGTCTTTTCTGCAGATATCTGACCACGCCCCCGTGTTCGCTGGGCACGGGGCCGTGTTCAGCCTTCTGATCCCTTGTTTTTGCTTGGGAAGATGCTGTCGAGGGGTCGAGCATACCACGTTTATTCCTTTTCTTGTATTTATGTTAGATTTGGCTGCAATTTTGCTCCTTTTGTTCATTTACGCTCATTTAATCATGAAAATACAAAAGGAAGAAAAAAGCACACTTTTTCCAACATTAGTACTAAAAAGGGTTAGTTTTATGCCTCATTTGATGTAATTTATATGTTGAATTTTACACACATCAAATACCCCCACACTTAAATCTTTGCTTGTCCTCAAGCAAAACTCTTTATGATGTGGCTTACACACCCAAATGGAATAGGTAGAAGAGAAGTTTTGGGCTTGTCTTGAGTGTCAGGATTCCAAGATCTTTATCAGGTTTTATTTTTATGCTATTTACAATCCTATTCGTTATGATTTATTTAGAACGTTTCATAAGAGAAATTACTTATTTGGGCATAACATGCCTCTTTAAAATTCCATTTATATACAAGTTCACATACCTTTCGGGAGATCACTCAACACTCGGCCGAAGATGTATTTTTGTGAAACTCTCGAGACCGGCAAGGAACTTACTTCTACCATATGCTTGCCAAGCAATCAATCCTCCTCCTTTTTAACTATAAATCTTTGTAAATATCAAGAGGACTTGGGGAAGGGTTAGGCTTGGGTTAAAGGTAGGTGGGTTTGGGTTAGTGGTTAGTAGAAAAGGGCTAAAAGCGTAAAAAGCGTCGGTCGTCGTAAAACTTTTTGTTTTTGTGACTTTTATTCGAACAAAACATTTTCAAACCAAGTTTCTTTGAGAACTTGTTTGTTTATAACTAGACTTCATTTTTTTTTTTTTTTGATAATGAATGTCACATGAAGACCGAGCTTTTTACTAAAATAAAGGGTTTAAAATAAAGAGGGTTTTCGGTGGGTAAAGGGTGTTTGTTTTGTGGGTTTAGAAATGAAAAGGTTTAGGCTCAAAGGGGTTAACTAGGGGGATTTTGGGTAGGTGGTAAAAAAAGGAAAAATAATGGTGTTGAAAAGAAAAAGGGTTAGTCATAATGCCTCCATCATTTACTTACTTGGGTTTAAGTTGGTGAGGACCGGAAATGTATCGTCATGGCATGTTCTAGAGTTGTAAGAAACCAAGCGGCTATTCACACAAGAAACGAAAAATGAGCATTTAGTTTAAAGATGTGTAATTGTATGCTCAATAAAGGCCCAAAACTCACTTTTTGGTGGGAATGGGTTTTTAATGTGACCAAGTATATATAATCAAATTTTAACTAGATTTGTCATGCCGTTTCATAATTTTCTTATGTTGGTTCTTTTTATCACGACGCTATCGGTTGTAAATTTGTAAAAATATAACCTTTTTAGAACTTGTTATTTCCAATTTAAACCAAGAAAAGTAAAAAAAAAATGAAAAGTTTTTGAAAAAATTTGGGGTGATTAGCGGTTCCAATAGAGTTTTGTGTAAAGCTTGTAATTAGGACTTGCAAGATTCAAGGTTTTAGCATCCCCCCACACTTAAATTATACATTGTCCTCAATGTGTCCCAAAAAATAAATTTTCAGGTTGATTGAATGCGTAAAAAGGTGTTTAAAAATAAAAATTTATGTTACTGGGCGCCTGGACATAGGCCCGTGTTGATCTGGGCACGGCCCCGTGTTCAGATTGCCAGTATCATAATGTAACAGAGGCTGGGCACGGGGGCGTGTTCAGTGAACACGGTCCCGTGTCCAGTTACCTGAACAGGGCATTTTCTGCAGAACCATAGGCACGGGGCATGTTGGCTGAGCACGGCCCCGTGCTGAACTTGCTGTAATGAAGAAAAATTGTCGAGTGGCTCTGTTTTTGTGCATGGGGTGTGGGTTCAAGTTTCCCTTAGTAACCTCCACCATTCCTAGTGCGCTTTATTCATGAAAATTAGAACTAAACTAGAAAGCCTAAAAGTTAATCTAAACTAAACTAAGGATAGTTCCGCGGAATGCCTCCGTGGTGCGCCACGTTTATAAGGGTCCTTGGCTAGACCCAAAGCCAGTCATATGTTACCCAAGTGGGATGGTTTGCATCCCATGTTGCACCGTCGGAGAGCATCTTCCAAACTTGAGTCTATGACTTTCATGTAGTTGACCGGGTCGTCATCTTCTACTCTTTTCCCAACCCCGAACTCTATCTCCTTATCCCCAACCCTTAATGTTAATTTCCCACCATTCATATCCACCATTGCGTAGGCGGTGGCTAGGAATGGTCTTCCCAAGATAAGGGGTACCTTGGTATCTTCCTCCATATCTAGTATGACGAAGTCGGCCGGGAAGACAAAGTCTCCGACTTTTACCAATAGATTTTCGGCGACACCTTGCGGATACTTAATAGACCTATCGGCTAGTTGTATGCTCATCTTTGTGGGGCTCGTTTTCCCTAGTCCGAGTCGGTCGAACATTGATGCGGGCATGAGGTTGATGCTAGCCCCAAGATCTGCTAGTGCATTGCGTATGGGCGAATCCCCCATTCGAACAAGGGATAGTAAAGCTTTCGGGGTCAATTTTCTTTTGCAGGAGTTTATTGAGTAGTAGGGCGGAGCATTCTTCGCTTAAATTAACTAGTTGCAATGATTTAATTTTCCTTTTGTGAGTTAGAAAGTCTCTCATAAATTTTGAATATTTAGGCATTTGAGTGAGGACTTCTACAAATGGAATATTGACATGCAACTGTTTTAGTAAGTTTATGAATTTTGCGAATTGCTCATCGGTCTTTTGGCGAAGTAACCGACCGGGGTAAGGTACCGGAGGACTCTTGGTAGGCTCTTGATTTGGTGGAGGAGTCGTCTCTTTTTGGGGTGTTGATGAAGTTGCGGGTTGGTTAGACGGACTCTTTTCAGTAGGAGGTAGCGGAGCCTCCTCGGGACCTACGGTACGGTTTCTCAATGTGATAAGATGTACTTGCGCCTTTGGGTTTATTTCAGTATTGCTGGGTAACGCGCCTTATGGTCTCTCGGAGAAATTTTGAGCTAGTTGATTTAATTGTTTTTCAATGTTTTGAATACTAGCTTGTTGATTTCTAAAATTCGATTCTATTTGTTGAAATCGATCCGAGTTTTTCTTATTGGTGTCAGAGATGAGGCGCGAGACAGTGTCTTCAAGCCTCTCTCGTCCCCCTTGTTGTTGTTGAGAGAAATTTTGTGACTCATTTCATGGTTGTTGAAAGTTTGTTCGTTGGTTTTGTTGGTTACTACTATTGCCAGGTTCTCTCCAACCAAGATTAGGGTGGTTACGCCATCCTTGGTTGTAGGTACCCGTCGGGGGACCTGACGGCCTAGGTCTATTATCAGTGTAGTTTACCATTTTCGTTTGATTATCCATTTCTTTCATACAACTCCAATTTTCATGTGGCCCACCACACCCTTCACAAGCCATAACCGAGGCTGTTTTTGCCATTTCTAATTTTCTGATTTTTGAAGAAAGGGCCTTGATTTGGGCTTGTAAAGAAGTGCTTTCGTCAACCTTATGGGTGCCCGGGGCAATAGATTTAGTGCCTCAGGGAGTGTGCCACTGAAAATTGTTTTGAGCAATTTCCTCAATTTGATTATAAATTTCATTTGGGCGGCGATTACCTAAAAGTTCCACGGAGCTAGAGTCAAGTGTTTGTCTTGTATGGCAACAACCCATTATAAAAAGTGGATACTTGTTGCCATACCGCAAGACAATGATGAGGACACTTTCGTAGTAGCTCCTTGAATCTTTCCCAAGTTTCATATAAGGATTCCCCATCCTCTTGCGAGTATGTATTAATTTCAGTCATTAATTTAGCCGTTTTAAAAGGTGGGAAATACTTATATAAAAACTTTTGGGCTACTTCATCCCAGGTGTTTACCGATCCAACTGGGAGGGTGCTAAGCCAAGCCTTAGCTCGGTTTTTTAGTGAAAATGGAAACATTCGAAGGCGGATGGCATCGTTTGATGCTCCGTTGATCCGAAAAGTATCACATATTTCCAAAAAGTTGGTAATATGTAAATGGGGATCTTCGTCCGTAAGCCCATGGAAAGTTGCGGAGTTTTTGAGCATTTGGATCAAATGCGGCCGAAGTTCGAAGTTGTTGGCATCGACATTCGGTGCATTGATAGCGGCGCCGAGATTACCTACTGTGGGCCGTAGGTAATCCATTAGGGTACGTTGATCCGCCATCGGAAGTGGATCCCCTGAAACTTTCTCTTGGATTTTAGCTTTAAGTCTTTTTCTTAGAAAGCGTTCGGGTTCGTCTAGAGGTTCTTTTATGTCTTTACTGGAACTGGAGCTCATGCACTACGTAGGAAGTTCAGGTGTGGCACCTGGGTTCCAAGTCCTGCGATAAAAACAAAAAGATTGTTGGTCAGAAGTTTCACCACGGCCCCGTGCCCAGCTGAACACGGCCCCGTGGTCGGAGTTACAGTGATTGTTTTCCGGATCCCTGTTACTGGAGAGTTCGACACGGCCCCGTGATGCACAAACACGGCCCCGTGCTTAGCTCTCTGTAACGCGGAAAATAAAAACTGCCAGTAACGATGCTGGGCACGGCCCGTGTCCGACCAGGCACAGCCCCGTGCTGCAGTCTGCAGAAGCTGAAAATTTAAAAAAAAATCCTAAAAAAAAGAAAAAGAAGAAAAACGATTAGGCCGTTGATTCCTAACTTTCTTAAAATCCTTGTGTCCCCAGCAACGGCGCCAAAAACTTGATGTGCGTAGTGCGTGATATATTTTTAGTTATATTTTAAGCCTTTTTTAACACTTTAGTCAAGTTTTAAATTTATAAAACACGATATTCTACTAACACTAAACACACATATAGGCAAGTGCACCCATCGTGAGCGTAGTATAGCATTGGTAAGATACCAAGGTCGTCCAAGGGCACAAGAGCTTTTAATACCGGTTTATCCTTAACGTCTAATCAAATCAAAATTTTATAAAAAGGTTTTAACATGAAAATAAAACCTGAAATTGTTGAAAATAAAAATAAAATAAAAACAGATAGACAATATAAATCACTTGGATCCGACTCGCCTTTAGTGTAACCTTAGATAATTTCCGCACTTTTGCACTTTTTAAGAGATTATCTTAGTTATAGTAGTAGGCCCCTCTTTTGAAGGTGACCTTATCCTCAACCCAGTAGTTTGAGTCAGTAAGGATACAATCCTAAAGGGTCAGAATATTGAAAGATAATAAATTAAGTTATTAATGTGTAATGTGTAGGCCCCTCTTTTAAAGGTGATGTTACCCTCGGCTAAGTGGTTTGAGTCAGCAGGGATACAATCCCAAATAGCCGGGTTAATGTATTAATAGTAGTTTACATATGAGGGGATCAAGCCATTCGCACCCTCGCCATCCAATACCAGTGGGTATTGAAGGAGGTCCTAGTAAGCTTGACCCAGGTCCTTGCAGGATCTATACACTGAACAAGGCAAGAACCTTACCAAACCATTCCCTTAACCCCCGACCAGGTAGCCAACATATCTCTATATAGACCGTAGAGATATGAATGGTGTAAATATTTTATTTTATACAGACAGTAAAATAACGCCAAGACACCACGGACAAATGATTAGGAAGTTTCATCTTCAACATAAGAAACTACTTATTAAAGTCATTAATACAAAACCAAATAAAAAGTGCGAAAAGATTAAAATCAAAAGTATTACACTAAATGCTTGTCTTCACCAAGTGATGTAAGAGACTTAGGCAAACATGGCCTTTAATTGTCAAGAACTCTTACTATCAATCTTGGATCCCGAGACTACTACTACACACTCTATGGTGGATGTGGGTTGTGATGGTGGTGGTGGTGGAGTGTGGGTGAAGTGTGAGGGAGGTGGTTTGCCAAGGGATGCCTTTGAAGTGAACAAATCACCTCTATTTATAGCCTGCACAGAAGCGCGGACACGGCCCCATGTCCATCCACTTTCTCTTTCTTCATTAATTGCAGTTTGTCTGTATTAGCTCCACACGCCCCCGTGTCCGCTGGGCACGGCCCCGTGTGCAGAAGCGTATCTGTATTATCAAGATTTGCTTGGATTCTGCGAATCTTAGCGTTGACCACGGCCGTGTTGAGTTGGGCACGCCCCCGTGTCACGAATAGAAGCTTCTATAGCTTTGTCTTTTCTGCAGATATCTGACCACGCCCCCGTGTCCGCTGGGCACGGGGTCGTGTTCAGCCTTCTGATCTCTTGTTTTTTCTTGGGAAGATGCTGTCGAGGGGTCGGGCGTGCCACATTTATCCCTTTTCTTGTATTTATGTTAGATTTGGCTGCATTTTTGCTCCTTTTGTTCATTTACGCTCATTTAATCCTGAAAATACAAAAGGAAGACAAAGGCACACTTTTTCCAACATTAGTACTAAAAAAGGGTTATTTTATGCCTCATTTAATGTAATTTATATGTTGCATTTTACACACATCAACATCAATCTCATAAATGTCATTTCGAGGTTTAGCCTTAAAATAAAAGATATCATTCAAGTAGGCATAAATACAAATACCATTAAAAGCGTACTTATATCCTTGTTCAAACAGTGAAGAAACCGAAATAATGTTTCTGGTTAAACCAGGTGCAAACAAACAATTTATTCAAAGTAACTAAAAGGCCAGAAGGACATGAAAAACAAAATGTTTAAGTTGCCAGAACTGGAACTCTCTTTCCATCACCTACTATGAGTTTCATGTCGCCTTGTTTCAGTTTCTTCCACTTTTCAAGCTCCTGCAAGCCATTAATGATGTGGCAACCACATCCAGTATCAAATACCCATGTGTTGCTGGAAACAGTGAAAAGTTCAATAACATAAATGAGAATAGAAGAAGAAGTGTCAACATTATTGGCCTTGTTCGCCTTCAGCTTAGCTAGATACTGTGGGTAGTTTCTTTTCCAGTGTCCCATTTGGTTGCAGTCAAAGCACTGATGCTCCTCAGGAGGGTGTGGTTTTGCAACATACTTGTTGGTGGTGGCATTTCTAGCAGCAACAACAACATTTCCCTTCCCTTTGCTCTTATGATCTTTTTTCTTGTTATTTGGCTTCTTAACACCACCAGACTTAACCATTAGAACTTGGTTGGTATTATATGGAATGTTCATCTCGGTCGTCTTGAGCATACCATGTAGCTCAGGCACAGTCTTCACCCAAGCATTCATATTATAGTTCATAATGAACTGGACGTATGAGCTAGGGAGAGAGTTCAAGATGAAGTCCATTGCCATATCATCTTGCAGGGGATAACCAAGTTTGTTCATCCGGTCAATGTATCCTTTCATTTTAAGCACATGAGTACTGACACATGATCCTTCCAGCATTTTACAGTTTGTGAGCTGTTTCATGGTGTCATATCGCTCCTATCGGTCTTGAATCTGGAACATGCCTTTCAGTTGCTGGATCATGTCATAAGCATCTTTATCTTCCATGTTCTTCTAAAGTTTAGGAGACATGGTGCCATCTTGAGATATATAGCTTTTTCTCCATCTTGAGAACTATTCTCGGATTGTGGTGCCATTCGAGAAAGTTGGTGTTATTCAATTTTTCCTTTTCAAGTATAGACTTGAGAATGAAGGAGTTGTTTTCATTAGACATCTGTTATATAAGAAAAGAATTTTAATTAGTATTTTCGATGTATATTTCCTTATTTAATTAATGACCCATTACAGTAATTAGAACAAGGAATGGGAATCTGGCTATGTCAGTAATAAAGGGCAGCTGTGGCATACACTTTAGTAAGTGACTAGGCAGACTAACAACGAGCGTCAATTATGAGAATTACACAACTCTTGGGTATGAGGCCGCTAAGATAACTCTTGTCTATGCATTGATACGTTTAGTTTCATATATGTCGACTTTTTACTTTCGAGACAGCTGGAGCATGTGATGAGAAAAGAAAAAGTAATAGTCGTCCTAAAAAAGGTACTTGTGGAAGGGCCGAATGTGTCAACGAAACCCTGCACCTTGGAAGGATAAGCTAGACATCAAGTGCGGTGCTGTGGCTCCAAACACTGATGGTTCACACTACGTTTCAAGTGTAGCTTATGATAGGATGGCATAGACTATTGATTTTAATTATGGGTTAATTTTAATATTTAACAAATAGGGTCGTAAAAGGCAATTTTAGTATATATTTTAGTCATGACATCTAGATGAATCATTTCATCTCTCTAGACACTTAGTTTTAAATAACCTATTAAAACTAAATTTGGCGCGACCAATTTAACCAATTTTAAGTTAGTAGAAATATATTAAGTTAATAGTTTTGGAAAATTAAATTTAGTTTAATTTGCAAAACTTAATTGGTTATTGTTTGTTAAAAAAAAACTTGTTTTATAACAAAATGTTAACAAGTTGTAAAAACAATTTACAACTTGTTTTAGTGTGATTGTTTCAATATTTTAAAACTCCTTTTAAAATCATGTTGCTATTTACGTTGTTTATGTTATAACAACTTATAACATAAAAAGCAAACACAATAGCAAGATAAATATGTAAATTTACATGGCCAAAAAATGTTCGATCTTTCTAGAGCCTAATAGCAAGATCAAACGGGTCATAGGGTCAAAACACACAAACAACCACAAGGATGGACTTGAGTGCATAAAGTCGTCTCGAGCAACTCCCACTGACTTCATGACTCCTGTTTAGCGTCCTCGGTTTTGTCTCCGGGTCTTCGTTTATTATAACATTTAAAAATATAATAAAGGAAATAACCCTATCTATTACATGTTTGAACCATCACGGTGGCCAAAACCATAATATCAAAAACTGAATAAAGAAAACAACAACAAAACAAGATCGGGCCAGATTTACATATTCTACAACAATCACAAAATAAATCGGGCAATCTTTTGGTCAAGCATAACAACTAGAATATTCACCAAAATTAAAATTGCCCTTAAAATTATTTAGATCAGAAACTTTAAAATAATTAAAGTTTGTGTTCTAATTCCGGTTAAAAGACCGGTACCGATTCGTATGTTGTAACCAAGCCTCTGATACCACTGTTGGGATTCCATGGTGATTAGTTAAAAATTTACTTAGTAAAACCCGGTTAAACAAATAATAGTCATTTAATTAAGAGAATTAATCAATAAAACGCAACGGAAAAATAAACAAGTGATCAACAATAAACGAAACCCGACAGGATCCGGTTACATGCAAATACGAGCACAGTGATAAAGGATATCTAACTACCGATTAGAAAGATATACCTCTATTAACAACTAATCGGTCGAGATACCGAGGTTTAACGAATATGCTAGTTACACGAACTAATGAAACGCGAATGAAGGTCGGGTAGCGGCGGTGATGGACGGCGGTGGCCGGCGGCAGCTGCGGTGGTGGTTGTGGGTGTTTTAGAGAGTTCTGTGCAAGTTCTTCAACCCTCAAATGTAAGACCACACTTCCATTTAAATAGGATATGGAGATCCATGCATGTGCGATAAATGACGGACATGCACATGAAGTTGGACAAGTGGCTAGGACTTCATGCATGTGCGACAAGTGGCGATGCAAGATTGCATGCGCGACAAGTGTCTAGGACTTCATACATGTGCGACGAGTGGCAATGCAAAGGTGCATGTGCGGCAAGTGGCGTAGGGTGGGTGCATGTGCGACAAGTGGCGAGATGAGTATACCCGTCTCACCCGATCCATGTAACCGTCTCTCAGTTAATACCTGCAACAAGTTTATTAATTAAGATAAACAAATATATTATTAATAACGATTATTAATAATATAAACCCGCTCATCATCATAAATATAATTATGATCCGTTTCGCATATCGTTCGTAATTACCAGTTAAATGGATTTTAGTTTGCTACCCACGGTGTAACTCTTAAGAGTCATAACTCGGTCGGCCGCGTTAATTAATCGAACCAGTCCATTTTTTCCAACATATATTCCAACTTATCCTAATAAATCAAGCCAAGTGTTAATTTAGCTAATCATATAAGAAATCATCATTAGATAAAAAAGTCTCTGTTTTCTACAGGGGCCGCCATTAATCAGTGGTCTATCAGAAATTAATCATTTCTTGTGTGTGTGTTTTTTTTTTTGAAGGGTGACTTTCGATATGTACATGGACCATTAGTCACCGGGTTCCCGTCTAGGACGGTTACCGGTCAGCCGAGTACATGGACCATTGGTCACCGGGTTCCCGTCTAGGACGGTTACCCGTCAGCCCAGCTTTCGCAGACGCGATGTTCTATCGGGCCCCGGCTGCCGCTCTGACTGACCTTCGCCCGGAAACCATACTGCCCCCACACGAGAGACTCGCTGGGGTAACAGCTGGATGAAAACCGGGTTGCCCTCAGGACCGCACCATGCCTCGGTAGGTAACGATCCATCATTGGGACGTCCCGCACCATAAGCCACAAGTTGGAGTCGAACCGGCGACCTCCCAAAGGGAAGAAGCTGGCCTAACCAATTGGGCTATGGTGGGGGATAATCATTTCTAGTGTGTGAGAGATTAATTATTTCTATTAATCAGTGGTCTATCAGAAATTAATTATTTCTATTTCTAGTGTGTGAAAAATTAATTATTTCTATATTTATAATTAAAACCAACAAATAAAATAATCAGTACGTTGTTACGATCAGGGGCGGTTCTTAAGAGGCTTATGGTAGGGTCACGGCCCGGGCAAGTTTTTCAGGCGTAGTGCTAATTTTCCGCATTTCGATCGAAATTTTTTATATATACTATGCTTGGCCCGGGCTTGCCCGGGCTTTTTTTAGTGCCCATGTCTTTCGGCCATGGCACGTTCAACGGGCAAGATCCGCCACACGTTACGATATCATTATCATTTAATTCATATATAGAGTTTTAATCAATATTACATACATAGTAGGTTGTGCAACCCAATCTCTACATATTATGATGTGATTTGAAAATATTTTTCTAACTGTATTCCTTTCTCTCTTGAGTTTCCACATTTCGTCATTTATATATATATATATATATATAGACGAACAGGAACCAGAGATACAGATAGACAGAGAAATTATGTTCACTAGTTTTTTTTGTCGTCGCGCGTTGCGGCGAATCCGAGCAAATGATAATGTAAAACAAATGTGATTTGAAAATAAAACATGTTGTTTAGAAAACGAAACCGTTAGAACGATTTAGTTTATCATCGTACTGTTTTATGATACCAAATAAATACTTTAGTATAAGTACAATTTTGTATTAACAAAACTTATAACGGAATGTCCGGAAAAAAAATCAAGCATAACTACGTCCTTAAGTTTTTAGAAAAAGTTATAAACGTAAATTATTAAAGAAGTATCAAATTACGATAATATATGTTCAAAAAAAGTAAAAAAAAAATTATTAAAAAATGGTATAGGAAATGTTTGGTTTTAGGAAAGAAAAAAAATAAAAAATATGTTATTAAAAATAAAAAAATAATAAAAAGCTATGTATTATTATAAAATTAAAATTACTATTCATCATCCATCTCTAACAATATATATAATATAATGGTGTTATTTAATCATTATTTTTAGGGTAAATCGTATCACACCCTCAAAATGTCACTAAGCTATAAAGCCATCAACAATCTTAATACTATGTGAATCTATAATTAGTTCACAGGTTCCTATAACATTTAATAAACAACTATGTGATTGTGAATCAACAATTAGCTCATATCTTAGAAACAACATGAAAGTAAATTTTGAGTAAACTGCCATTTTGGTCCCTGTGGTTTGGGCACTTTTGCCACTTTAGTCCAAATCTCGAACTTTTTAAATCTGGGCCCCCTGGTTTCACTTTTATTGCCATTTTAGTCCAAAATTCAAAAACTCCCTTTTTTGATTGTTGCAACCTGCCTATTTTGTCTTTTTATGCATGGGTATTTTTGTCCAACTAATTTTCATTTAACATATTCTTAATTAAAAACTACATTAAATACATTTAATTCCTATTAACACTCAGATCATCTATATCACCACCTATACATACAAATCCACATATTTATATCACCACCGTTCATCACACACACTCTCTTCATCCTTTCACAAACCACTTTCAACCACCAAAAATCAACAAAATTCCACAAAAAAAATTCTACAAAATCAATGGGCGTCGATTACTACAACATCCTGAAAGTGAATCGAACTGTAACCGATGAAGATCTGAAGAAATCATACAAAAAACTCGCGATGAAATGGCATCCAGGCAATAACATCGCATCATCAACCGATGATAAAGTCGTTGAATCGAAGTTTAAACAGTGGTACGAATAAGAGTAGATCTGGTGCGAGGTTTATGTTTGATCCGAGAGATGCAGATGAGATATTTGCGGAGTTTTTTTACGGATCGGAAGGTAGGGTTTCAGGTGTTGTCTGATCTTCGTCCCAACAGTGGTTCCGGTGGTGGTTCTTCTTTAGCCGCCTTTAAGGTTGTTAATTTGTGTTAAGTGTTAACCCTAATTAGGGTTTGGAATAGGGTTTTCTGGTGAAATTGGGTGAAATGAGGAAGACAAGGGTGGTGGTGGTGCAGTGGTGGTCCGGTGGGGGTGGTGGTGATGCAGTGGTGGTGTTAATGGAGGGGGAGGAGGTGGCGGTGGTGAGAATGGGGGAGAGAGAGAAGAGAGAGAAAAGGGGTGTGGTGTTTTACAGGCGCTGATGGTGGTTGTGGTGTTTTACCAGCGTCTCCGGCACCGTCGCACCAACACCAGTGGGATGGTGGTGGTCGGGATGATGCGGTGGTGGGGGTGGTGGTGGTGTGGTGGTAGTTCAGAGGGAGAGAACAGAGTCTGTGTATGTGTATATATATATATATATATATATTAATTGTTTTAGGGTATATAATAATTTCAAAATGACTAAAAAATCTCTGAGGATAAAGACAAAATATCAGGTTTTAAGTTGGGGAATCTGGCCAAAATTCACTTTTGGACCAAAATGACAACAAAATTGAAAACACAGGGACCCAGATTTAAAAAGTTTGAGATTTGGACTAAAATGGCAAAAGTGCCCAAACAACAGGGACCAAAATGGCAGTTTACTCTTTTTTTTTTATCTAAAATGAAACAAAAGAAACCTCACCTCAGGATGGGGATGAGCTTGGTACCGAACCGGTACTGGAACCGGAACCGAATGTACCGGTACCCAAAATCCCTAAAAGTAGGTACCGGTACCGAATATACCCGGTACGGTACCGGTATTAGAGTGTAAAAACCGGTAAATACCAGTACCAAACCGATACTATACCGAACCGGTATCGAAAATGTCAAAAGTCGGTACCGAAAATGTACTCGGTTCGATAAATTCAGTACTGGTACTGGTTCGATACCGGTACCGGGTACCATTTGCTCATCCCTACCTTAGGAGACCCATTACAAAATTGAGGGTTTTGATGGCCAAATTTTGTATTCTTGAAGAGGTGGTTCCACGCATAGTTTTGGGAGGTAGTTCCAATAAATTCGTCATCAGATTTCAATGTGATGTATAATTGGCGGTTTTGTTGAGATTTGGGCAATAGCTTTGATGCAATGAAAGAGCATAATACGTATTTTCTATATATTAATTAGCAAAAAGGTAATTGTAAGTATTTTTTACTATTTAATTTATTACTATTTGAATTGCTTTGAGTACAAGTAAGCTAAGCAGCATTGTACTACTTTATTATTATTATTATTATTATTATTATTATTATTATTATTATTATTATTATTATTATTATTATTATTATTATTATTATTATTATTATTATTATATGGGTTAAAGTTTTTTAGCTTTTAACGATAAAGTTTAACGTTTTTGGTCAAAATTTTGTGAGTTAATATGTTGCAACGCGCTTGTGTGATTCAATGTTTTTACGTTTGTTTTTCTTTTATGGTTTAACGGCTCCGTTGCAGCGCACAGATCCTAAGTCGACTTAGTTATTATTTTCTATATTTTATATTTTGGACAAATATTTCCGTCTTAACACGCCACAATGTACATGTGTGGTTCAACTTTTTCACGTCTATTTTTTGTTCGATTTAACGGTCCCGCCGCAAAGCGCGGGTCGCAGATACTAGTATATTTAAAGAACTAGGGCTGGTTGAAAAAGGGATTGCAACGGCCACGATGGTGTAGAGATTGCAGCGGCGGTGGTGGTGCAGCGATAGCACTGGTATAGGGTGTGACAACTGGCACAAAACCGGTAATTTCCGTACAATTTAATTAATACTTAATTACTGCAATTATGTGCTTAAATGTCAACATTGTCTAATTCCATACTATACTTGTGAATTCATGCACATTTTATACTACAAAAATTGCTTTATGCATTAATGATAGTGTTGCGTCAGAAATACTAGTAAACTCAACAGTAAGACACATTGTGTCAACAATTCTGCAAAAAGCAGTCAGACAATAGAATCGGGGCCTAGGTGTAGGTCCAACGTCAAGAATACATTAAAACCCAAGAGTACATACAAGGGTTAACATATAGACCTTCCAAAAGCTAAAATACGCACTAAAAAGCACCCGAAACGCACTTTAAGTGCAGAATTTTACAAAATTCAGCTATAATCAGCTTTTTAACCTCAAAATATCATGCAGAATTCATGTTTTATTATCCGGAATACTTCCCTAAGTGTCGGGAATTAAAAGCGTCACAAAAGGATACATAAAGGACACTAAACGGTGCAATTTAGCACTTTAACGAACCGGTATTTAACCGAACAACCGGACATTACCCGAAACACCAAAATATTACTAGAAGCATTGTCTTACATTTTCTGAACTAGTTATGATCCCCGAACACCATAACACCACATATAACATAATAACACATCAAATCCCTAAACTTTACACTTGAAAGCTTACTTATTTATGTAATTAGGGATTGAAATTTACACTTTACCCCCCCCCCCCCCCTTATCAAGATCTTTATTTGATCTTTCCTTGATTTCCATAGATTCCCTAGGATTTGTGAAGATATGTTAGAGATGTGCATTGTACTTAAGGAACATATAATCCTTTGGATAAAAGCTCAATATGGTTATAAGATTAGAACTTGAGCTCATTCTTCATCACACCACTTCACCTCCTCCCTTCTTCCCTCCTTTCGGCCGAACCCACATCCACACACCATCATCATCTTCATCCAATTCTCATTCAATCCCAAGTTATCACTAGGTGCTAGAAGGTGTTTAAGAAGGTTTGAAGCTTGTGGATCTTCAAGGACCTCTCCCGATTGCTTTTATCCATCACATTTGCCATCAACAACATCTTGTGATCTTCCCTAGCCTTTGAGCTAGTTGTAAGCTTCTTGTTACTAGTTTTTACTTCTAATTTTGATGGATAAAAGATGTTATGTAAGATGATTATCACAAGAACACTAAAGAACATGATCATGATACTATAACATAAGCTAAATAACATAAGATTACACATATGGTTTAGGTGTTGTTTTGCTTCTTGATGATTGATTATTTGTGTTAGTGATGTTAGACATCATAAGAAACCTACTAGATTATTATTAAACACATAATCTAGTAAGCTAGAGTGATGATCTTGTGAAAGACCAAGATGATCATACTTTATATACATGAACTTGAATAATGAAATTTGTGTTCATATGTAAAGATGATTTAAACAAATACAAATCTTGTAAATAGATGATTACAAAAATAATTTTCCCAAGAAACCAAGTTTATTCACAAGATTTACAAAGTCATGGTTTCTAAGTAAACAAATCATATTTTTAGTGTTTAAACAAGACTATGAACATGATTGTAACAAGAAAAATACAAAAGAAATATTTTTAGAAAAATCATCTTACAAGTTGTAGATGACTAAACCTTTCAAGAATGTGATTTAGAAACAAATAAATATGTTTTTAAGGGTAACTCAACCTACTAAATAGTATGGTAAGTTACTACAAGTTTTTACAAAAACTTCAAGTTCATGATGTAGTGTAAATTACTTGATTTTGGCATTTGATAAGTGTTGAATGAGTTGTTGATTGTTGTGATGATTTTAAAAGAAAATAAACACATGTTTTGGAAACATGGGAAACCTCAATTTTTAGGGGAAACTATGTCAAAATTTTTATAAATTTTGACACTTAGAAAAAATATGAGTTTTTGGTGAAACTTATTCCCTAAAAATTCACCTAAAAATATTTACAAGGTTTCCCTAATTTTTATGTAAACTTCAAGTTAAGAAATGATGATTTCTTCAAGATAAAAATTGATATCAAGTATGTATATTTTTGAGGAAAAATATATATATTTATTGGTCACCAAATTTCGTGCTAAGTGTATGTAATATGTATTGTGTGTAATAGTGTATTAGGACTTGAAAATACGCTAAATACACCTGAGGAGTGAAAATACAAAATAAACATACAACATGCATAGACAAATACAAGAGAATATATTTATAAAAATATATTACTTGATAGATTATATAACTTGGACAAGTTATGAACATGAAATGAAGTTTTGGACAAAATACATAATTCAGGTGAAAAATACAAGATACTTATATTTATTTTTGAGAAAATAATACAAGTAAGATACATAGTTAAAAATATAAATTATTTTTAGCACAAGAACAAATACATAAAAGATGATAACTTGTACTTGTGTGATATAAGTCAAGTGACTAACGTTAATAAAACACGTATAGGTCACAACGCTATATAAGCAAAACCCGGTGAAGTTTACGACGCAAGAACCGCAAAGTTGTGAGTTCATGCTCCCCCTTTTCTTTAACTGTTTTTGGTTTTATAACTTCGGGGGTGAAGTACATGTTACTAAATGTTTACAGACAAGTGAGTTAATGTCCCCACTTTTAAACTTTTACATACTTTTTAAACTTGGGGAAAATACATATGTTATGGTATGATGGATACAAGAACTAAGGAATGATACTTGAAATCGTGTCACGAATAGGGTACCAGAAGCACCATTAATCGTGTACATACTAAGAGCGCAGAACAATAGATTAGATCTAATGGGTTTTCGGGCAGCCACACTCTTGGTGATAACTAGTACCAAGTAGTGTTTTTGTGTCTCAGTCGTGAATCGACAACTAGAAAAATGCCTATGGTTTGGATGCTTCCTATGTCGCGTCACATGTTAATGGCCTTGCAACCCATTAACAATCTCGATACATACAGAAATACTTGATTTATACAAATTACATACCATGTTTTCATACAAAGTATACAAACGTTCAATACAAAAACTGCATGAATTCACACCAACATTATGTTGACGATTTTCCAAAAACTCACATGTATTTCAGGTAACTAAAGTGGATGTGCGCGCGGTCTTACTCTTGCTCTTGGATGTCGTTTATGTTTATCTTTGAATAATGTTGTAAACTTTTCAGAAAACGTATTATGATGCGATGTAAACCCCAAACTTAAACTATGTTTTCAGTTATGTAATGTTATTGGTATTTGAAGTTATTTTTACGAGCATGTAGTATGTTTACCATTCGTATGCAATGAGAACCTTTCATGATCACACCTCGTGCTTCCGCCTAAGAAAGGGGTGTGACAGATTGGTATCAGAGCTGCGATTGTAGTGAACCAGGATTCCTTCTTGAGTCTAGACTACAATCTTTAGGATCCTTTCACGAAAACAATTTTTCAAAAAGTTTTCATTGCATAAAACTTCCCGCGACATCCACTACCTGAAACGGTTTACAAAGAGTCAAGAAAAGACACTACGAGACTTAGGGTGCACTGGAGTAACACATGCCTTTGACTATAAATTACTTGCAATTATGTGTGATAATTGATATTTACATATACTAGAAATAGAATATCTCAGGTACTCGTGAGTTTACCTGAAAGCAGTGGCCTATCTGAAGGAAGAAATACGAGGACGAAACAAACTGTGCGGACTGTGCAAGGAGTTACGTAATTATGGATGCATACATAATTATGGAATTTAGTGTACAGAAACCACAGCAAGTCTTGCCACGTATGGATTCCCTCAGTACAAGAAAAGGTCAAAAGGGAACACCTCTCCCCCAGCCTATTAAATACTCTTTTGGAGTAATAATTTAGGGTATAAAGACAAGAAACGCCAATGTGAAGTAAGATATTTTATCCTTTACATATATTTGTACTTTGGGGAGATGAAACCCTTATGCACTTTGTTAATCTTGCAAGCAATGACGTGACAAGTTGCCCTGACATGTGTAAAGACTCGGTGAATATCTTATGACACAACAGTATTTATCTATTTATGCATGCTTATTACTGTATAAATTGATTTATACACTTGGCGGATTGTTTGATGTCACTTATGTGGGTATATGTCTGTGAATATACTACTACTGTCTCGTGTGATGATATCAAACAAAATGTCTAACCCTATTGTGTTGTGTTCTTTCAGAACATGGCACCCAGGAGAATTGTGCACAATCAGGATTCTGATCAACCCCCTCCTCCTCTTCTACCAAGAACTGCTGAAGAACTGAACGCCCTATTGGAAGAAAGGATCTCCGCAGCTATCGCTCAATACGAGGCGAACCGCACCGAACACAGTGGAGGACCAAGCAATGCAAGACGTAATGGGAATGGAGATTCATCTGGAGGAAACACAGCTCAGGGCTGCACTTTCAAGTAGTTTCTCGACTGCAAAGCGCTGAACTACGACGGCACTGGAGGTGCAGTGGCGTTTGTACGCTGGACGGAGAAGACTGAAGCCACTATCCGTATGAGCAAGTGTACCGCAGATCAGCAAGTCACTTTTGCTACAGGGTTGTTTGTTGATGAAGTTTTGACTTGGTGGAATTTGCAAGTCCAGAATCTGGGTGATTATACTGCGTATGGCATGACGTGGGATGAGCTAAAGGAACGAATGAGAGAGAAGTATCGCTCCCGTGCCGAACTCCAAAGGTTGGAGACTGAATTCTGGCACTTGACCATGGAAGGTGCTGATATTACTGGTTATACTCGAAGGTTCCACGACTTGTCAAGAGTGATCCCCTACTTGGAGACTCCCGAATTTAAGCGCGTTGAACGCTACATTTGGGGATTGGCCTCAGAATTTCGCAGCATGGTAACTTCGGCCAAACCTCAAACAATCACTAAGGCTGTAACTCGAGCTGTCAAGCCTTACTGAAGATGTTGTTCGCATGAAGAAGTTATCACTGAACCCTACTGAAAAGACCGAGACGCATGCTGAGTCGTCTGGTGACAAGAAAAGGAAGCATGCGAACCTGAATCAAGCGACTCGTAACAACAAGGGTTCCAACAATAAGAAACAAGACCCCAACCCGCCTCAGGAGGCGAAAACTCTTGCAACCATGAATGACGCTCCTGCCAAAAGATACCTAGGCACTCTGCCCATCTGCAATCAGTGCAAGCGTCATCACGAAGGAGTTTGTCGCGTTCCAAAATGCGATAAGTGTGGAAAACTAGGTCACCATACTGAGGACTGTTGGGGAAAAAGGAAGGAACGGAAATGGAAACCACAACGATGCTGGTAATAGAAACAATGGTGGAAATGGAAATGGCAATGGTAACCGGAATGGTAATGGAGCTGGGTAAAACTAAGGATGCTTTAGTTGTGGAAGAAAGGATCATTTCATAAAATATTGCCCAAGGGGAAACAACGCTCAGGCTCGAGCATTTGTGATTGGAGCAAAGAACGCACGCGAGGACCCTAATGTGGTCACCGGTACGTTTCTCGTTAACAATCACTTTGCATCCATACTATTTGACACTGGTGCCGATTATAGCTTCATGTCTGTGGAATTTAAACGTATGCTTGGAATAGAATCGAGTAGATTAGGTATTCCTTATTCCATAGAACTAGCCAATGGTAAACTTGTTGAAACGGGCGAAGTAATTAGGGGTTGCACATTAGAACTTGGTGAGCAAAGATTTAGCATCGACCTCTTACCTATTCAATTGGGTAGCTTCGATGTAGTGGTCGGAATGGACTGGTTGTCTAAGAACAAAGCTGAAGTTGTTTGTCACGAGAAAATCATTCGCATCCCTCTGACGAATGGTGAAACTCTCATCGTGCATGGAGAAAAACGAGACGCGTCTCTGCGAATCATCAGTTGTATGAAGGCACATAAGTGCTTAAGGAAAGGATGTGTTGCTTTCCTAGCGCACGTTGTAGATAAGAAGGCTGAGGAGCCGAAACTCAAAGACATTCCCGTGGTGAAGGAATTCCTTGATGTTTTTCCCGAGGATCTACCAGGATCACCTCCACAACGACAAGTCGAATTTCATATAGACTTGGTTCCAGGAGCCGCTCCTGTAGCCAAGGCACCCTATCGGCTTGCACCATCCGAAATGCAAGAATTATCTACACAACTTCAGGAGTTGTTGGATAAAGGATTCATAAGGCCAAGCTTCTCACCTTAGGGAGCTCCAGTATTGTTCGTGAAGAAGAAGGATGGAACACTACGGATGTATATCGATTATAGAGAACTGAACAAGCTCACTATCAAGAATCGGTACCCACTACCGAGGATTGATGACTTATTTGATCAATTGCAAGGATCGAGCTACTATTCCAAGATCGACCTTCGATCTGGATACCATCAGTTGAGAATCCAAGAGGAAAGCGTACCAAAGACTGCATTCCGAACGCGTTATGGGCATTACGAGTTCCTTGTGATGCCATTCGGACTGACGAACGCGCCAGCGGTATTTATGGATCTGATGAACAGCGTATGCAAACCATATCTCGATAAATTCGTGATTGTATTTATCGATGATATCCTGATTTACTCACGAATGAAAGAAGAGCACGAGCAACACCTCAGAACCATTTTGGAACTACTGAAGAAAGATAAACTTTATGCAAAATTTTCATAGTGCGAATTCTGGATTCGCGAAGTATAGTTCATTGGTCACGTTGTGAACGAGAAGGGCATTCATGTAGATCCAGCCAAGATTGAAGCAATAAAGAATTGGGAAGCCCCAAAACCCCAATTGAAGTACGACAATTTTTGGGCTTAGCAGGCTATTACCGACGGTTTATTGAGAATTTCTCAAAGATAGCTCAACCGCTGACTTCCCTTACGCAGAAGGACAAGAAGTACGACTGGGGTGACAAATAGGAAGAAGCCTTCCAACTGCTCAAAAACAAGCTATGCGATGCACCGATACTATCCTTACCCGAAGGCACAGAAGACTTCGTGGTATATTGCGACGCTTCGCGTCAAGGTTTGGGTTGCGTGCTCATGCAACGCCAAAAAGTCATCGCTTACCCTTCAAGACAATTGAAAGTGCATGAAAGGAATTATACCACGCATGACTTGGAGCTAGGCGCGGTGGTATTCGCCTTAAAGATCTGGTGACACTATTTATATGGCACTCGATGTACAATCTTCACAGATCACAAAAGCCTACAACACATATTTGATCAGAAGGAACTAAACATGCGTCAGCGACGATGGGTCGAGCTGCTGAACGATTATGACTGTGAGATTAAGTACCATCCTGGAAAGGCTAACGTTGTAACAGATGCGTTAAGCCAAAAAGAAAGGGTTAAGACCCTAAGGGTTCGAGCAATGGAAATGACTATTCAAACGAACCTCACTACACGCATTCGTGACGCACAACAAGAAGCCCTGAAAGGGGAGAATCGTAGAGCTGAATACCTCCGAGGTATGCTGAAGAATTTGGTGCCAAACAAAGAAGGAACCTTAAACTTTAAGGGGCGTATTTGGGTTCCGCTCTATGGCGGTATACGAGAAGTCATCCTTAATGAAGCTCACAAATCGAGATACTCGATCCATCCAGGATCAAACAAAATGTATCAAGACTTGAAAGACTACTATTGGTGGCCGAGACTTAAAAGCGATGTTGCTATTTATGTTGGAAAGTGCCTAACCTGTGCTAAGGTTAAGGCTGAATATCAGAAACCATCTGGGCTACTGCAACAACCAGAGATACCCATGTGGAAGTGGGAGCAAATCTCGATGGACTTCATAACGAAATTACCCAGGACCCCTAGAGGGAACGATATGATATGGGTGATAGTCGATCGGTTAATAAAGTCTGCGCATTTCCTACCGATCCGAGAGAAAGACAGCACTGGAAAGCTTGCTGAGTTGTACTTAAAAGAAATCGTGGCACGTCATGGAGTGCCTATCTTAATTATTTCAGACCGAGAGGGACGTTTCATCTCGAGGATCTGGTAATCCTTCAAGGAGGCCTTTGGATCTCAACTAGATCTAAGCACGGCCTTCCATCTGCAAATAGATGGCCAGAGCGAACGGACCATACAAACACTGGAGGATATGCTTCGCGCATGTGTTATGGACCTAGGCGGCAGCTGGGATACTCACCTACCTTTAGTTGAGTTTTCCTACAATAACAGTTATCATACAAGCATAAAAGCCGCGTCGTTCGAAGCTCTGTATGGCCGCAAGTGCCGCTCGCCTTTATGTTGGGCATACGCTGGAGACAAACGTATGGTTGGTCCTGAACTTGTACAAGAGACAACTGACAAGATTATACAGATCCGAGAGCGCATTAAGGCGGCTCGAGATCGACAAAAGAGCTACGCTAATCGAAGACGAAAACCATTAGAATTCGAGGTGGGAGACAAAGTTTTGCTAAAGGTCTCACCTTGGAAGGGCGTAGTAAGATTCGGAAAATGTGGAAAGCTGAATCCACGATACATAGGACCATTCAAGATCTTAGAAAGAATTCGTACCGTGACATACAAGTTGGAATTACCGGAAGAACTTAACGGAATGCATGATAGGTTCCATGTATCCAACCTCAAGAAGAGTCCAACACAAGAAACTGTGATCATCCCTGCGGATGAAGTGCATATTGATGACACCCTCTGATTTACAGAACAACCCGTTGAGGTTACAGACTGGAAAGTCAACAAGACTAGGAGGAGCACTGTCAAACTTGTCAAAGTATGTTGGAACTCTAAGCACGGACCCGAGTACACATGGGAACGTGAAGACCAGTTTAAAGAAAAGTACCCCCACCTGTTCAAGAAAACTCCTGCGAGAGATGGATCAGCCTGAATTTCGGGACAAAATTCTTTTAACGAGGGGAGACTGTGACAACTAGCACAAAACCGGTAATTTCCGTACAATTTAATTAATACTTTAATTACTGCAATTATGTGCTTAAATGTCAACATTGTCTGATTTCATACTATACTTGTGAATTCATGCACATTTTATACTACAAAAATTGCTTTATGCATTAATGATAGCGTTGCGTCAGAAATACTAGTAAACTCACCAGTAAGACACATTGTGTCAACAATTCTGCAGAAAGCAGTCAGACAATAGAATCGGGGCCTAGGTGTAGTTCCAACATAAAGAATACATTAAAACCCAAGAATACATACAAGGGTTAACATATAGACCTTCCGAAAGCTAAAATACGCACAAAAAAGCACCCGAAACGCACTTTAAGTGCAGAATTTTACAAAATTCAGCTATAATCAGCTTTTTAACCTCAAAATATCATGCATAATTTATGTTTTATTATCCGGAATGCTTCCCTAAGTGTCGGGAATTAAAAGCGTCACAAAAGGATACATAAAGGACACTAAACGGTGCAATTTAGCACTTTAACGAACCAGTATTTAACCGAACAACCGGACATTACCCGAAACACCAAAATATTACTAGAAGCATTGTCTTATATTTTCTGAACTAGTTATGATCCCCGAACACCATAACACCCCTTATAACATAATAACACATCAAATCCCTAAACTTTACACTTGAAAGCTTACTTATTTATGTAATTAGGGATTGAAATTTACACTTTACCCCCCCCCCCTTTCTAAATGAACGGTTATGGGGTGGCCCCCATCAAGATCTTCATTTGATCTTTCCTTGATTTCCATAGATTCCCTAGGATTTGTGAAGATATGTTAGAGATGTTCATTGTACTTAAGGAACATATAATCCTTTGGATAAAAGCTCAATATGGTTATAAGATTAGAACTTGAGCTCATTCTTCATCACACCACTTCACCTCCTCCCTTCTTCCCTCCTTTCGGCCGAACCCACATCCACACACCATCATCATCTTCATCCAATTCTCATTCAATCCCAAGTTATCACAAGGTGCTAGAAGGTGTTTAAGAAGGTTTGAAGCTTGTGGATCTTCAAGGACCTCTCCAGATTGCTTTTATCCATCACATTTTCCATCAACAACATCTTGTGATCTTCCCTAGCCTTTGAGCTAGTTGTAACTTCTTGTTACTAGTTTTTACTCCTAATTTTGATGGACAAAAGATGTTATGTAAGATGATTATCACAAGAACACTAAAGAACATGATCATGATACTATAACATAAGCTAAATAACATAAGAATACATATGGTTTAGGTGTTGTTTTGCTTCTTGATGATTGATTATTTGTGTTAGTGATGTTAGACATCATAAGAAACCTACTAGATTATGATTAAACACATAATCTAGTAAGCTAGAGTGATGATCTTGTGAAAGACCAAGATGATCATACTTTATATACATGAACTTGAATAATGAAATTTGAGTTCATATGTAAAGATGATTTAAACAAATACAAATCTTGTTGATTACAAAAATAATTTTCCCAAGAAACCAAGTTTATTCACAAGATTTACAAAGTCATGGTTTCTAAGTAAACAAATCATATTTTTAGTGTTTAAACAAGACTAGGAACATGATTGTAACAAGAAAAATACAAAAGAAATATTTTTAGAAAAATCATCTTACAAGTTGTAAATGACTAAACATTTCAAGAATGTGATTTAGAAACAAATAAATATGTTTTTAAGGGTAACTCAACCTACTAAATAGTATGGTAAGTTACTACAAGTTTTTACAAAAACTTCAAGTTCATGATGTAGTGTAAATTACTTGATTTTGGCATTTGATAAGTGTTGAATGAGTTGTTGATTGTTGTGATGATTTTAAAAGAAAATAAACACATGTTTTGGAAACATGGGAAACCTCCATTTTTAGGGGAAACTATGTCAAAATTTTTATAAATTTTGACACTTAGAAAAATATAAGTTTTTGGTGAAACTTATTCCCTAAAAATCCACCTAAAAATATTTACAAGGTTTCCCTAATTTTTATGTAAACTTAAAGTTAAGAAATGATGATTTCTTCAAGATAAAAATTGATATCAAGTATGTATATTTTTGAGGAAAAATATATTATTTATTGGTCATCAAATTTCGTGCTAAGTGTATGTAGTATGTATTGTGTGTAATAGTGTATTAGGACTTGAAAATACGCTAAATACTCCTGAGGAGTGAAAATACAAAATACACATACAACATGCATAGACAAATACAAGAGAATATATTTATGAAAATTTATTACTTGATAGATTATATAACTTGGACAAGTTATGAACATGAAATGAAGTTTTGGACAAAATACATAATTCGGGTGAAAAATACACGATACTTATATTTATTTTTGAGAAAATAATATAGGTAAGATACATAGTTAAAAATATAAATTATTTTTAGCACAATAACAAATACATAAAAGATGGTAACTTGTACTTGTGCGATACAAGTCTAGTGACTAACGTTAATAAAACACGTATAGGTCACAACGCTATATAAGCAAAACCCGGTGAAGTTTACGGCGCAAGAAACGCAAAGTTGTGAGCTCATGCTCCCCCTTTTCTTTAACTGTTTTTAGTTTTATAACTTCGGGGGTGAAGTACATGTTACTAAATGTTTACAGACAAGTGAGTTAATGTCCCCACTTTTAAACTTTTACATACTTTTTAAACTTGGGGAAAATACATGTGTTATGGTATGATGGATACAAGAACTAAGGAATGATACTTGAAATCGTGTCACGAATAGGGTACCATAAGTGTAGGATCGATATTCGACCTGAATGAGTCGGTCTGAGTCAAATCTAAGTCACTAGAGAGGCGAAAACAATCTAGTAACTGAGAATCGGTGTTAGAATGTGAGTAGAAGTAGAGAAATACACTTTAAACTGGTTTTCCATTGATTTTAGACGTTAATACACGGTGAGAAACTGACAGCACTTCGTTACAGCTTTCTCCAATTCGTACCAAATGAAAAACCCAACACCCCTATATATAGGGGATCCATTCCGCACGAAATGACCAGGTCCATTTCGTACGAAATGGCCTAACAACCCATTTCGTGCGAAATGGTACATAATACACATAACTTTACATTTTGACACTTTACACCCTATTACAAGCTATTTGACACGACCTAGACTGTTGACGTAGGCGATAGACATCGTGCACCAATAAACTCCCCCTTGGATATTGCCGGAGTCTTCAGTTAGGTTGTCTTCAGCACTTTCTTCACAGGGACTTAAACTTTTCCTCCCTTTGCTTAGGCTTTTTCAGTAACAACTTTCTAACCTTTTCATTCTCTTTGACTGCTCTCTATTCCTCTTCAGCCATCCTTTGCATAACTGTGTTTCTTAAAATCTTGTCTTTTTCTTCACGTGCCTTTCTTTCTTTCTCAGCTTTCAGAGCTTCTTCTTTCTCAGCTTTCAGAGCTTCTTCTTTCTCAATCTTTCTCCACTTAGACGACCATGAATTTTCAGAATAAATTCATTTCTGAAAACAAATTGTTGCCACCTTCTGAAACTGCAACGCCAGATCTTTGTCTTCAGCTTTATAACCAATCTTGTTAACGAACAAACACTCTATATCTTTTGCTGAACAGTTGACTATCCACAGAGGATCATACAAGTGAATGTATCTAATTTCATTCTCCACTCTGTATGTGATCACAACTTCCGTTGACATACAACTATAGACCCAACACAAAAACCCTTTGTGAAAATCTTGCTCCATTTTCGGCAATGGAATGTTCTTCAACACCCTGGGTTTCTTGATTTGCAAGATAGTCTCTTCAATTCCAGTGACTGGATCCACTCTCTTCACTTTCTTCGGTTGATGTGGCTTCCAGTGTTTAAAGTCTCTAAATGCTTCGAACTTCATCAGACCCCAAGTAGGCATATCACGCTTTCTGACAGGATAAGACAAAGTTCTGACTTTAGGAAGCTCTTCAATGTCCCACCAAGACAAAGACATAATGTCTTGAATATACTCGAAGTATTGATGTCACACCCCCAAAACCCACATGCGGAGTACCACCGCTTGGAGGCGTGACATGACCAGGATCGAGCCACCAATCATATTGAACATAAGTATATAGTAAAAGTCATTCATCAATACGATAGGTGTTTCCAAAACCAAATATAAACAAGTGTGTAGCGGAAGCATTTAAAGTAAAACCCAACATAAGTTTAAGTACAAAATGTCATAAAGTTTAACAACACATTTCACGATCCATGTCCACAACGACCGTGCCTCCCGTGCAAGCTCCAAAAGTACCTAAGGTCCTGCAAGGCATGTAACAGAGAGTCAACAACTAGTTGAGCGAGTTCACAGTAGGTTATACAGTTATAGTTTTCGTGTTGTAAATCGTAAGTTCGTTTAGTAGTCATGTATCGTATGTAATATCATCGCGGCCCTCTAGGCATGTTTGCGAAGTTTAGTGGGGGCTTCCCATATGTTCACTAGACTAGGTATATTTGTATCGCGACCCTCCAGGCATGTTTGCGAAGATTAAAGTATAGTTCGCGGCCATTCCAGGCATGTTTGCGAAGATTGTTCTAGTATCGCGGCCGATCCCGGCATGTGTGCGAAGAGAAGTATATGTATCACTAGTCTAGTAGTATCTACCATTGACCTTCCTTGCCCGAGGCCTATGGTATGTAATTCCGATAACTCTTAAGCATAAATAATCAATCAACCCATTCCCAACCCCGGGAATCCCATGCCTTGGTAGAAGTGTGAACTCACTTTGGTTTGCTCGGTATGCTAAGTATGTGCTCAAAGTAAATCAATCACGTCCTAAGGTACACACGGATACAATAATCAGTTTATATTCACAAGGCCCACGTATCATTATAATCACAGTAAGTTTGGAACAGTGATCATCAATTAACTCAAACATGTATTCAAGCTCATACAAATCATACTTTTCATTTAACAGCAGTTAGATATTCCAGTTAACACTTAACAGCAGTTAACTAACCAGGTTAACTTTTAACAGAATTAAAGTAGGTTACTGTGCTGATTACATAGTTGGCGAAACACATATATTGACGAAACACATGTCCTGTTTCGTCGAGTCTTGTTTGGCGAAACAGATCTCTATCTCGTCGACTGCCCTTGGCGAAACACATTCTGTTTCGCCGAGAGTTCTGTTTCGTCGAACAGTTCAGTTACGTCGAACATCAGTTGCAGAAACATCACAGAATCTTAATGCCCTAGTGGCCAACATCTAGCACCACCGCCCAACCTCATTGGACCTCCAATAACATCAACCGATTGGACCTTTTAATATGAATTATCAACACTACCAAACATCATTATTTAAAATCGGCGGTTCACAATTCCCCACCCATTGACCACCGATTTGTCCCACCAATCTCGATTTTAATAAACAACCCATGTTACTAACCCTGAATCTTATCAATCCAGCCGACAATTCCATGAGGTGTTCTTTATTTTACAAAACAACAACATATATACAAACAATTAGCAAGAGAATCTTTGACTAACATATCCCGACAATGCACACATGGGCCGCAACTAAAAGCATTCATCAAACCGACTATTTAATCAATAACAAGTAATCGATTCTGTATATACACACTAACCGAGATGAAAAGAACGATGAATAGGCTAAGGGGGTTTCGAGAGTTCCAAACAGCTGTCACACAGAAGAGGGGCGCTCTAGGGTTTCTATTTTTGCTAAGGTGTGTCAAATGAGGTGGTTCCGTATCACTTATACACGTATACAAGTTCTGGGCCCGTAATGGGCTTCGGTGAAACTGGGCTTGGCGAAACAGACTTCTGTTTCGTCGAGATGCTTATGGCGAAACAGTCTGTTTCGTCGGGTCCTGCCTGTTTCGTCGAGTCCTTTTATGTGTTAACAGTTTAAGTTTTCAACAGGTTTCATGTTATACAGCCAAACACAAAATCATGCAACCACAATGCGTTCATAAAAAAAATAACGTGTACTGTTACAAGTTAAACAAGTCAAACAACTACAAAGTCAAAGTCAACGTGCACTTAATGCGAAAGTGAAAGTCGGAAACTCGAGTTGTCACATTATCCCCAACTTGAAAGAAATTTCGTCCCGAAATTTAGCATGCGGTTACTGAGGAAGCTAGGTAAGTTATCATTTACTGGTTCTCCTGGGGTGTCATATCATCCCCCCGTTGATTTGGAATTTCTTTCCGAAATTCTGTAGTAGCTTCAGCCTCAGTAGTAGTTGCATTGTTTTCGAACAACTGGGGATATTTGAGTTCCATTTGGTCTTCTCGTTCCCAGGTATACTCTGGGCCACGACGGGAGTTCCAACGAACTCGAACAAGAGGTATTCTAGTGTTCTTGAGGACCTTAACATCCCGGTCCGTGATTTCAACTGGTTCTTCGACGAAATGCAACCGTTCGTCGATAGTGAGCTCCTTCAAAGGAACTATGAAGGTCTCATCTGACTGCCACTTCTTCAGATTCGACACATGAAAGACGTTGTGAACTGCACTGAGTTCAGCTGGTAAGTTCAGTCTGTAGGCCACTTTGCCTATCTTTTCTATGACTTCAAATGGTCCAACGTATCGTGGATTGAGCTTGCCTCGTTTGCCAAAATGAACAACACCCTTCCAGGGTGAAACTTTGAGTAGTGCTCGATCCCCAACCTGGAACTCGAGTAATTTCCTGTCTTTATCGGCGTAAGTTTTCTGACGGTCACGAGCTGCCGCCATGCGTTGTCGTATTTGAGCAATCTTTTCCGTAGTATCAACTACCATTTCAGGACCTGTGATCTGACTGTCACCCACCTCTGCCCAACAAAGAGGTGATCGGCATTTACGTCCGTACAATGCCTCAAACGGAGCAGCTTTAATGCTGGTGTGGTAACTGTTGTTGTACGAAAATTCCACAAGTGGCAGATGTTTTTCCCAGCCCTTGCCAAAGTCAATTACGCACGCCCGAAGCATGTCCTCTAGAGTTTGAATAGTGCGCTCAGACTGCCCATCTGTCTGAGGATGATAAGCTGTGCTCATGTCTAGTCGAGAGCCAAAAGATTTGTGCATTGCTTGCCACAGTTCTGAAGTAAAACGTGCATCACGATCAGAGATAATAGATGTGGGCACCCCGTGCCTCGAGACAACTTCCTTAAGGTATACGTCTGCTAGAGTGGAGAACTTATCCGTTTCCTTGATAGCCAAGAAGTGAGCAGACTTTGTGAGTCGATCCACGATCACCCAAATAGTATCATTTCCACGCTGAGATCTAGGTAGGCCAGTAACAAAATCCATGGAAATTTGCTCCCATTTCCATTGTGGTATCTCAGGTTGTTGGAGTGGGCCTGATGGTTTCTGATATTCCGCTTTGACTCTCGCACAAGTCAAACACTTGCTAACGTAAGTTGCTATGTGGGCCTTCATGCTAGGCCACCAATATGTAGTTCTGAGGTCATGGTACATTTTATCCGAACCAGGATGTACTGAGTAGCGAGACTTATGAGCTTCATCCATTACAAGCTCGCGTAAATTACCATAGAGTGGGACCCAGATGCGTCCTGTTACATAGTAGGCGCCGTCTGCCCTTTGTTCTAACCGTTGCCTTGAGCCGCGTAGGGCTTCAGCCCTGACGTTTTCTGGTTTCAATGCTTCTACCTGAGCATCTCGTATCTGTGAAGGAAGACTGGACTGAATAGTGAGTTGCAACGCTCGTACACGCCTAGGTGTAGTATCCTTTCGACTGAGGGCGTCGGCCACCACATTGGCTTTGCCCGGATGGTACTTTATAGCACATTCGTAATCGTTCAGTAACTCGACCCATCGACGTTGTCGCATGTTCAATTCTTTCTGCTTGAAAATATATTCAAGACTCCTGTGATCGGTGTAGATGGTGCACTTGGTGCCATACAGATAATGTCGCCATATCTTGAGCGCAAAAACAACAGCTCCCAGCTCTAAATCGTGTGTAGTGTAATTCCGTTCGTGAATCTTAAGTTGGCGTGAAGCATAAGCAATGACTTTATCCCGCTGCATCAACACACATCCAAGACCTTGAATAGATGCATCGCAGTAGACTACAAAATCGTCCGTGCCTTCAGGCAATGAGAGGATAGGTGCGCTACAAAGTCTATCCTTTAAGTGCTGAAACGCTGTTTCCTGTGTATTACTCCAACGGTAAGCAACACCTTTCTGTGTCAGTAATGTAAGCGGCTGTGCAATCCTTGAGAAGTCTTTGATGAACCGTCTGTAATAACCTGCCAAACCCAAGAATTGGCGTATTTCAGTTGGTGTGCTAGGTGCAGGCCAGTTCTTGATCGAATCTACCTTGGATGGATCAACATGAATCCCATCCTTGTTTACCACGTGGCCTAGGAATTGGACTTCACGAAGCCAGAAGTCACATTTTGAAAACTTAGCGTACAGCTGTTCCGTTCGAAGGAGTTCCAAAATGAGTCGTAAGTGCTGCTCGTGTTCCTCCCGATTCTTCGAGTAAATCAGGATGTCGTCGATGAAAACAATAACAAACTTATCAAGATAAGGTTTGCACACCCTGTTCATAAGATCCATGAAAACCGCAGGCGCGTTCGTTAGCCCGAATGGCATGACCAAAAACTCGTAATGGCCGTAGCGAGTTCTGAATGCTGTTTTGGAGACGTCCTCATCTCGGACTCTCAATTGATGGTAACCTGACCTCAGGTCAATCTTCGAGTAATAGCTCGACCCTTGCAACTGGTCGAATAAGTCGTCGATGCGTGGAAGTGGATAACGATTCTTCACGGTCACCTTGTTTAGTTCGCGGTAATCTATACACATACGAAAGGTACCGTCTTTCTTCTTCACAAATAATACTGGAGCTCCCCAGGGCGAAGAGCTAGGACGTATGAAACCCTTTTCCAAGAGTTCTTGCAATTGCTTAGACAGTTCTTCCAGCTCAGTTGGAGCTAAGCGGTAAGGCGCTCGAGCTATGGGTGCTGCTCCTGGAGCTAGCTCGATCTGAAATTCGAACTGGCGATGGGGCGGTAGCCCAGGTAACTCTTCAGGAAACACTTGAGGAAAGTCGCGTACTACAGGAATGTCCCCAATCTTTTTCTCTGTCGTCGATGTATCAGTAACGAGTGCTAATATAGCGGTGTGGCCTTTTCGCAAACACTTCTGTGCCTTCAAGAAGGAGATGATGCCACTCACGACACCACTCTTGTCGCCTTGAACTTCGAGAGGTTCTTTGCCAGTACGGGGAATGCGAATGATCTTCTCCTTGCATAGGATCTCTGCTTGTTGTTGGGATAACCAATCCATACCAATGACGATATCGAAACTACTCAGAGTTATAGGAATGAGATTGATAGAGAAAGTCTGACCAGCGAGGATAAGATTACAACCCTGAACTATGTGTGTGGCTTCTAGACTTTTACCGTTAGCTAACTCTACAACGTGTTTGGTGTTCAACAGTGTTGGTGCGCGTTTAAGCATTTGACTAACTTTCAGAGACATATAACTGGTATCCGCACCCGAATCAAATAATACAGTAACATAAAAGTCGTCGAGAAGAAACTTACCCATAACCACATGAGGATCGTTCCTTGCGTCACTCTGACCAATCACAAATACACGACCCTTAGCACCATTGTTGTTGTTGTTTCCCCCATTGTTGTTCCCACTGCCCTGATTATTGTTGTTGTTGTTTTGATTCTGATTTAACTGGGGGCAGTTCCGCTTGAAATGACCTTCAGCCCCACACTGAAAGCATGTCTTATTTCCTTGCTGTTGTTGCTGTGACTGGTTTCGTGGAACTGGTGGCTGTTGTTGCTGGTTCTGATTCGCAGGCCTTGAGCTCCTGCAATCTTTAGCTTCATGACCTACCCTTAGACATCTCTGACAGCGGCCTCTACGACACTGACCACTGTGGTGTCTGTTGCACCTGTTACACAGTGGGTGAACTCCCCGATATCCACTCTGTCCCTGACCACCAGACGATTGATGACCCGGACTCTGGTAATCACTATTCTTGCGCTGCTGCTGTGCCTAAGACTGTACGGTAGCTGAACCCTTGCTGGAATCCCCTTCCCATTTCCGCTTGTTGTCACTGGGAGTAGCAGGAGTAACTGGAGTGGTAGCGGTAGTAGTAGCGTTGATACGTTTAGGCAGCCTGTTCTGTTCCACTGCCTGATCGGTGAGGCGATGAGCTAACTTGACGATCTGTTGAATGGTGCCAAGATTCGCTGAGGTTACGTGACTTTGAATTTCTAGCACCAGACCATTGAGATACAGTTCGATACGCTTAATGGGAGGGTCTACCATAGTAGGACACAAAATAGCCAACTCATTCGATCTTCTGGTGTACGCTTCAATTTCTGACCCTGTCATTTTCAAGTGGTAAAACTCTACCTCCAGCTTATGAATATCATCACGGCTATAGTATTCCTCTTTGATCAACTCCTTGAAACCGTTCCAAGGTGTGGCGTTAGCAACAGCCAACCCTAACATCTGAACTTGCGCATTCCACCAAGTCAGCGCAATGCCTTCTAGAGTACCAGTGGCGTACTTCACCCTGCAAGCCTCAGGGCATTCACACATTTCAAAAACTGACTCGAGCTTTTCAAACCAATGGAGGAGTCCAACTGCTCCTTCCGTGCCACTAAAAGTAGTAGGACGACAGTCCATGAAAGTTTTGAAGGTGCAAACAGGTGGTTGACCTATTGTGTATAAGAATCAGGACAAGGTTAAACACAAGAGTTGGTTTAAAAGTGTAGGATCTAAAGATCCTAGTGTGAGTTTACAACTGCAGGGTATACCTCCTGCTTGTGCGGCTGCAAGTGCCGCAGCAACTCGCTCGTTAATGAGAGCCGTCAGTTGGGCTTGTGTCATGTTGATACGTCCAGACATGATCTTCATAGCAAAGATATCATAAGTGAGAGTGGTTCGCGAATAGTGCGATGACAGAAGAAAGTAAGCACACAAGTGTTCTCATGCAATAGTGTTAAGTTAACCTAAGCATACCCGAAGCAAAGTTCTATGCAATTCTAGCAAGTAGGCAAACAAACATGTACCATATTACCTAGGATGTTGAGTCTTGCACGTGGAGCGAGGCGTCGTTGTGGATCGTTGAGCACTTTTCTGGTTATAGTCTGGTTTTAATAAAAACGTTTTCCCCTTATTAAAACCGAGTTCTCTATAACCAATGGCTCTGATACCAATCTGTCACACCCCCAAAACCCACATGCGGAGTACCACCGCTTGGAGGCGTGACATGACCAGGATCGAGCCACCAATCATATTGAACATAAGTATATAGTAAAAGTCATTCATCAATACGATAGGTGTTTCCAAAACCAAATATAAACAAGTGTGTAGCGGAAGCATTTAAAGTAAAACCCAACATAAGTTTAAGTACAAAATGTCATAAAGTTTAACAACACATTTCACGATCCATGTCCACAACGACCGTGCCTCCCGTGCAAGCTCCAAAAGTACCTAAGGTCCTGCAAGGCATGTAACAGAGAGTCAACAACTAGTTGAGCGAGTTCACAGTAGGTTATACAGTTATAGTTTTCGTGTTGTAAATCGTAAGTTCGTTTAGTAGTCATGTATCGTATGTAATATCATCGCGGCCCTCTAGGCATGTTTGCGAAGTTTAGTGGGGGCTTCCCATATGTTCACTAGACTAGGTATATTTGTATCGCGACCCTCCAGGCATGTTTGCGAAGATTAAAGTATAGTTCGCGGCCATTCCAGGCATGTTTGCGAAGATTGTTCTAGTATCGCGGCCGATCCCGGCATGTGTGCGAAGAGAAGTATATGTATCACTAGTCTAGTAGTATCTACCATTGACCTTCCTTGCCCGAGGCCTATGGTATGTAATTCCGATAACTCTTAAGCATAAATAATCAATCAACCCATTCCCAACCCCGGGAATCCCATGCCTTGGTAGAAGTGTGAACTCACTTTGGTTTGCTCGGTATGCTAAGTATGTGCTCAAAGTAAATCAATCACGTCCTAAGGTACACACGGATACAATAATCAGTTTATATTCACAAGGCCCACGTATCATTATAATCACAGTAAGTTTGGAACAGTGATCATCAATTAACTCAAACATGTATTCAAGCTCATACAAATCATACTTTTCATTTAACAGCAGTTAGATATTCCAGTTAACACTTAACAGCAGTTAACTAACCAGGTTAACTTTTAACAGAATTAAAGTAGGTTACTGTGCTGATTACATAGTTGGCGAAACACATATATTGACGAAACACATGTCCTGTTTCGTCGAGTCTTGTTTGGCGAAACAGATCTCTATCTCGTCGACTGCCCTTGGCGAAACACATTCTGTTTCGCCGAGAGTTCTGTTTCGTCGAACAGTTCAGTTACGTCGAACATCAGTTGCAGAAACATCACAGAATCTTAATGCCCTAGTGGCCAACATCTAGCACCACCGCCCAACCTCATTGGACCTCCAATAACATCAACCGATTGGACCTTTTAATATGAATTATCAACACTACCAAACATCATTATTTAAAATCGGCGGTTCACAATTCCCCACCCATTGACCACCGATTTGTCCCACCAATCTCGATTTTAATAAACAACCCATGTTACTAACCCTGAATCTTATCAATCCAGCCGACAATTCCATGAGGTGTTCTTTATTTTACAAAACAACAACATATATACAAACAATTAGCAAGAGAATCTTTGACTAACATATCCCGACAATGCACACATGGGCCGCAACTAAAAGCATTCATCAAACCGACTATTTAATCAATAACAAGTAATCGATTCTGTATATACACACTAACCGAGATGAAAAGAACGATGAATAGGCTAAGGGGGTTTCGAGAGTTCCAAACAGCTGTCACACAGATGAGGGGCGCTCTAGGGTTTCTATTTTTGCTAAGGTGTGTCAAATGAGGTGGTTCCGTATCACTTATACACGTATACAAGTTCTGGGCCCGTAATGGGCTTCGGTGAAACTGGGCTTGGCGAAACAGACTTCTGTTTCGTCGAGATGCTTATGGCGAAACAGTCTGTTTCGTCGGGTCCTGCCTGTTTCGTCGAGTCCTTTTATGTGTTAACAGTTTAAGTTTTCAACAGGTTTCATGTTATACAGCCAAACACAAAATCATGCAACCACAATGCGTTCATAAAAAAAATAACGTGTACTGTTACAAGTTAAACAAGTCAAACAACTACAAAGTCAAAGTCAACGTGCACTTAATGCGAAAGTGAAAGTCGGAAACTCGAGTTGTCACAATTGAACTCCAAACTCTCTTCGAATGGCATATGCATTCACCTGTGGTAAATATCCCCAACTGATTATGTCACCAAGAGAAACTTCTCTGTCTCTTTTGTAAAACTTCAACGGTCTCTTGAATTTTCTCTCAGTATTTTTCTAAACCATTTCTTTCTTTCTTCGCGACGTTCATCTTTCGACGTTCCATCAAAATTTTTATTCTTTAAACATTCTTCAACTCTCATTCTTAACTCATCTACGTTTGCTTGACTAAAGAATTCAACAAGCGTTTGAAAGTTAGAAGTATCAACATGAGCACTTTCAGATTGATCCTCATCACTCCAATCTTCAACTTCAACCCTGTCGTAATTATCAGCTTCTTCAACGTACTTATACTGATAATCGGGCTGTTGATTGATATCAAACTGATTCAGTTCTTGTTCAAAATCAAACTAAAAGTTAATATCTTCAATATGCGTCATCTTGATGATTTCATCCAGAGTATAAGTATGCCTGATTTCACCTTCTTCTATATCAGGTTCAAGACGTAGAATCATTTTTTCACTATCATCAACATGCTCCCCCTCACCTTCAGCATTCTCAGGCTCTTCATTTGCATCATCTTGAAGATAATCATCAACATTTTCTTCATTTGACTCTTCAGTAACCTTGATACCTGTAAAACCTTGGTCATCGTCATCATTCCCATCATCTTCATCATGACTACTTGCAGAATATACATCGTCTGCATCATCTATCAAAGCATCATCATCATTTTCGTCATCTTCATCATCTTCATCATCTTCATCATTTATACCAGATACTGAAGATATTGGTAAAACAGATGATATTGGATCTTCTATAGGCTCAGACATAACCATTACCCTTTCCGTAACTTCAACAACTTTTTCACCTTCAAGACCTTTGCCTTTGTTTTTCATGTCAGCTTCCATTTCAGCTTTTCTTTTCGCTCTAACTTCCTCAAGCTGTATTTCCTTGAACCTCTATTCAATTGGCTTGCCAAGCAAATCTTCTATCACTTTCTTTAACATATACTCCTCATGTTCTCTTCTCGCATTATTGGCCTCCAACTCTTTGTTTTTCAATTCAAAATACTTGTTTTGTTCATCTCTGCGAGCCTTTTCTTCTTCCAACTCTGCAATTCGAACTTTCATAATATCAATCTCAGCTTGATCAGTTTCAACTCTTTTCAACAATGAGGAATTTTCAGATTCAACTATCTTTACAGGCTTTTCTAGCTTCTTTTCACGATCTACCAACTTCTTATTCTCAACTAACACTTCTTCCACCTTCTGTTGCAGCTTCTTCACAAGCTCATCGTTTACAAAACTAAAATCTCCAATATCTTCAAGAGGAATATTCGGAATATTAAGAAAATCTTTAAATCTAGAAGATCCAGGAGTCGTTTGTACAGGTGGTTGTGTGGTTGGTGGTGTTTGGAGAATGTGTGGTGATGTTATAATAGATTGTTCATGAGTTGGTGTAGAGATACGAGGTTGTGGTGATGAATGTGGTGGTGATGGTTGTTTAGGTGGTGATTGATGTAGTGGTGATTGATGTAGTGATGGTTGTGTTTCTTGCACAGGTTTAGGTTTCAACTTGATTTTCAACCTTCTTGCTACTTTAGGAGATACAACACGTTTTCTTGTATTGGATTTCTTCCTACCTCCAGATAATGGTGGTGTTTGAACATCCTGAACATGTTCTGGAGATGGAATATACAGATCATCATCATCTCCACTCCTCTTTCTTTTCTTCTGTTTTTCTTATCGGAAACTACTTTCTTCCAACGTTCAGTTTCATCAACATCTTCTTCAAAACTGGAGGAACTTTTCTCTTTTTTATCACCTTCTTCACCAGCTGCTTTCTCAGCTTCAAAACTTTCAGTAAGAGAGTTCAATAACTGAGCTGATTCAGGAGATAAACGACCTTGATCTCTTTCAACATCATCTTCAGCTTCATCTTCCTCTGGTTCATCGACCAGCATTGTCTCGATACCACTTGTAGGATCGATATTCGACCTGAATGAGTCGGTCTGAGTCAAATCTAAGTCACTAGAGTGGCGGAAACAATCTAGTAACTCAGAATCGGTGTTAGAATGTGAGTAGAAGCAGAGAAATACACTTTAAACTGGTTTTCCATTGATTTTAGACGTTAATACACGGTGAGAAACTGACAGCACTTCGTTACAGCTTTCTCCTTGAGAGTTTCTACATTCATCTCTTTAGAAACATCAATAATTTCTTCAACTGGTAATAAACTTCTACAGCTGCCTCTTCCAGCTCTGCCAGACTCTCTTCACTCATAACTTCACCAACTTCCTCAGCTTCAACAACACACTCTGGCTCTTCAGTAATCTCCGCCATCATAGCAAGACCTTCACCAGGAATATATTTATCCCAACTAAATCATTCTGGTAGCCTCTCATCATCCTGATTTACCAGAAGAGCCCTTTCAGACTTGTTCTCAATCTGAGGTCTTGGGTTGAATGGTTGCTGACTATTCTTGTAATAGATTGCTTGTCGGTAATAGTCATTTGTAAACGGATTTTGATGGTTGTTTACTTCCCTGTTTGGACACTCGCGTTTGAAATACCCTTTTTCTTTGCATTTGAAACACGTAACCTTTGCTTTGTCAAAACCAAGCTTACAATCCGGTCCTGCGAGACTGTTTCGTCCGGTTATTTCCATAAATCTCTGTGCTCGTCTCACGAGGCTCGCCATGCCCCATTTGATATCAATAAGCTCTATCTCTTCATGATCAATTTGGTCGTAATCCTCCTTTGTCATATCTGGATTACCGATTCGTCCAGCAACTAGACTCTCATATGATTCAAGAACGGAAGCTAGTAGAGCGACGTGTTGCTTTGCAGCTGCTTCTGTAAAATCTTGACCATTCTTGATGTTTACAACAATGTTGCACTGTATCCCAGAAACGTAACTCTGATTATTTGAACTTGACGAGCTTTGAGGAGACTCTTGAACCTTTGGATTTGGTTCATAACTTGTGAATGGTGAATGGCTGTTGTTTGGTGTGCTTTGTGGAACTCCCGATGAATCTGCACTAAATGCTGTCTGAATTTTAGGACTTGGAGTAGTCGTAGCAGATGAACTTCCTTTGTAGTACAACTGAACATCTTGTTGTACATTAGCAGAGTTCATCTTTCTTATCTTTCGAAGTTCTAACTCATGCCCTTTGATATTCTCGATGAACGTGCTTAGATTAAAACCAGCATACTCCAAATTGTTTTTCAACATCATCAAGTATGTACCCCACTCATCGTACGGTAAAGCATCAGCCAATTTATCCACCCATTCTTCATCTGTTTGATTGATGGACAACCGCTTCATCTCTACAACCAAATGGCAATACCTCTCGATCAATTCTTTTGTTGATTCTCCCTTGATAGATGTAAAAATATCAAATTCCTTTTTGAGTAACGCCTTCTTGCTCTTAATCATTGCAACACTTCCAAGAAATTTGACTTTAAGTGCATTCCAGATAGACTGCGAATCATTTTGATGTTGTAGCAAAACCAAAATATCCTCTTTGATGGCTTGCTGTAAGATACTCATCATTTTCTTCTTGGCTTTAAAACTATCCTGTTCGGCTGGAGTAAAGTTCCCAAGTGTTTTATCAATATCAGCTTCATTATTCGGAGCAACATATTTTGACTCAATTTTCATCAAACACTCAAAATGATTTGCTTGCACCCATGTTTTAAACCTGTCTGACCATCCCGAATACTCGTCGATATTCATCAATTTCGGTGGCTTCTGCATTGTACCAAGCTCATTTTCCATGTTTACGTTTTGTGCAATACTTGCTGGAGTTTGAGCTGCCGTCATTCCCCCTCCGGAAAACATGTTATAAAATTCTTGGTTATCCATTTTAAACTATGAAAAAATTTCAAAGTTTTTGAAAAAATCACTTTTCAAGCGAAATGACTTCCACACGGAATGAACTTTCAAACGGAATGGACACACAAACGAAATGGACTTTCAAACGAAATCAGGTTTCAAGCGAAATGAACTTTCAAGCAAAATGACACTTTCAAGCGAATTGAAATGTCATTTTGTGCGAAATGAGTAAAAAGTTCCTTTTCGTGCGAAATGATAAGAAAATATGGATTTTCAAGCGAAATAGTTCATTTCGTGCGAAATGATCAACTTTTTCAAGCGAAATGATAACAACTCACACGAAATGGTTCATTTCATACGGAATGAATACAAATTTTCAAACGAAAAGCTGTTCGTTCACACGAAATGAAGTTTTTGGAACTTTTTTTATCAATTTTAGTCCGAATTTAGTTCTGAAACTTTCAAGGATTGATTAAACAGGTGTTTTACACGTTATATCAAAAGATCAGTCCATTTTGTCCGTGGAATCGTTCAAAAATCCAAGAATGAGTAGAAGTAGAAAGTTCTAAACCATTCAAAGCACCGATTCAGCCGTTTTGACTCATCCTGAGCTCTAATACCACTTGTAGGATCGATATTCGACCTGAATGAGTCGGTCTGAGTCAAATCTAAGTCACTAGAGAGGCGGAAACAATCTAGTAACTGAGAATCGGTGTTAGAATGTGAGTAGAAGCAGATAAATACACTTTAAACTGGTTTTCCATTGATTTTAGACGTTAATACACGGTGAGAAACTGACAGCACTTCGTTACAGGTTTCTCCAATTCGTACCAAATGAAAAACCCAACACCCCTATATATAGGGGATCCATTCCGCACGAAATGACCAGGTCCATTTCGTACGAAATGGCCAACTTCCATTTCGTACGAAATGGCCTAACAACCCATTTCGTGCGAAATGGTACATAATACACATAACTTTACATTTTGACACTTTACACCCTATTACAAGCTATTTGACACGACCTAGACTGTTGACGTAGGCGATAGACATCGTGCACCAACAAGAAGCATCATTAATCGTGTACATACTAAGACCGCAGAACAAAATGTTAGATCTAATGGGTTTTCGGGCAGCCACACTCTTGGTGATAACTAGTACCAAGTAGTGCTTTTGTGTCTCAGTCGTGAATCGACAACTAGAAAAATGCCTATGGTTTGGATGCTTCCTATGTTGTGTCACATGTTAATGGCCTTGCAACCCATTAACACTCTCGATATATACAGAAAATACTTGATTTATACAAATTACATACCATGTTTTCATACAAAGTATACAAACGTTCAACACAAAAACTGCATGAATTCACACCAACATTATGTTGACGATTTTCCAAAAACTCACATGTATTTCAGGTAACTAAAGTGGATGTGCGCGCGGTCTTACTCTTGCTCTTGGATGTCGTTTATGTTTGTCTTTGAATAATGTTGTAAACTTTTCAGGACAACGTATTATGATGCGATGTAAACCCCAAACTTAAAATGTGTTTTCAGTTATGTAATGTTATCGGTATTTGAAGTTATTTTTACGAGCATGTAGTATGTTTATCATTCGTATGCAATGAGAACCTTTCATAATCACACCTCGTGCTTCCGCCTAAGAAAGGGGTGTGACATAGGGATTGCAGTGGTGGCGGTTGTGTAAGGATTGTAGCAACGACAGTGTTGGGATTGCAGCAGCAGAGGTGGTGGTAGGGGCAGGTGGTTGTGGTGACAGGTGGTTGAGGTGGTGTAGGTTGGTGGTTGTGGTGTGTGGCTGCTAGGAGGGAGAGCAGAATTGTGAGAAGAAAAATTTTTTAGATATTTTTTTTTTGGTGTTGTTTATTAAAATAATTTTTAAATACATAGGTAATTGGTAAAAAAGAATAAATTACCCTTATATGACTAAAGTTAACTAAAAATTTTAGTGCTAAAGGACGTAGGGTGTAGTGAGTTTTACAAATAAAGGATTATGACTATAATTATTGAAGTTAAAGGATATCTATTACAATCCGATAAAAACATAAATGACAAAAAGTGTAATTTACCCTTATTTTTATCTTTATGTTTCGTAATTTAAATAATAGATAAATATTGAAGCACGTTATTATATATACTGAATAAATAAATAACTATTTATTGTTTTTCTACAGAAAAACCATTATTATAAATAAATATTAAATTTCACAAAATAAAAAAAAAATTACATTGATTATTAGGTAATTTCATATTTTTATTTTTATTTGTAAATTAATTAAATTAAACAAACATAAAAAAATGAAAAAAATAGCAAACATAAGAAAAAAAAAAAGTAAACAACAGTTTACAAAGAGCATATAAACTACGTTTACCAGCCGGTGTAAAAATCGTAATAAAGATAGCTCGTGTATTAAAAAAGGACCCCTTTTTTAAATATCACAACTTTTGCCCAATAACAAGTTGGGGCCAAACGTCAAGCACCTGTCTGCGTGTATTAAAAAAGGGCCCCTTTTTTAAGTAGCTTTTCTCTTTCACTTGTACCCTATTTTGCCCTTGTAATTAACTTTTTGTAAACTAAAATACTTTATAGGTTTAACCTTGGATAAATGGTAGTATTTTATGATTATTAGTGTAAAATAGAATAACATTTGCCATTAAAAAATGTATGTTACATATTTCATTTGGTAATTAATCATTTGTTTCATTTAATGCTTGTTACATATTTCATCCCTTGGAGGAAACACGTTTAAATAGGACCTTAGGCCACTCGGTGTGGGGGTCGTCCAGGCCCGGCGACGCCCCCAACACTATTTCCTTGGGGTCGGCAGCGTCAAGGAAGGCAGGCAGAAGACGGTGAGGACGGGTCGAATGAAGACAAAATATAGCTGTTTGATGTTCAGATTGTTCTCCTCATTATCATACAACAACAGCAACAGATCTAAAGACGGTGACAACTAAACCTCCTCAAATCGCACCTCGTGCTCCGGCCGACTTGTTATCTAATTTCATAACAAATCTTCAGCAACAACTACAAATCATGAAATTAAAAACAATCAAGCCCTAATTTGTGAATACATGATGAGAGCGAGCAGCGGAGGAGGTGGCCGGCGAATCAACGGCGGAATTTTCCGGCCAGGTTAATAGATCTGTAGTGGAAGTGTGAGGTTTTCTCACCGGCGTGTTGGTCGCCAGGTTAAAACATGTGCCGCAACACAAAAAAAAAAAAATGAAATCAAGACTATTACAAGGTTGCATTCAACAAAAACAAATCCTAACTTAATTAAAACACAACACCTTACTAACAAAAGCTGATGAGGTATGACTGTAGATGCAACCGGCGAGATAAGTGACCGTTGTGAGACCTATAGACTGCGGTGATTGCAATCTCGAATGCGCGAAGGGAAGTTGTTGGTTGGAGAGATAAGTAGCCGGTTGATGCAGTGGCTTCGGAAAGTGAAGTTGTTGGTCAGAATCTGAATTTGGTATCACCGTATGAGTTGAGTAGCGCCAACAAAAGGTTTTTTTTTTTTTTTTTTTTTTTTTTGAGCTGTTGATTTGTATTTTTTAAGAATTAGGGTTAGGTTTTAGTATTGAATTGGACTAAATATGTTTCTTGGCCTACTTATATATATATAGGGAGAAGATCATTCGAGAACCACCTCTTCTTGCGAGAACCAATGTAAACACAACCAAAAATGCCTAAAAATAGCTAAAAATCACACAAATTTTTTTTTTTAATATTTTTTATATAAAAATCGCTAATTTTCGAAGCAAAAAAAAAAAAATTAAAATTTTTTTTTTAAATTTATTTTTTTTGCCACTAAAAGTAGCGATTTGAGCATAAAAAATATTAAAAAAAAATTATATTTTTTTTTTGATTTTTTTAGATTTTTTTAGGTTTTTTGGGGGTTTAGTTTTTAGCATTTTAGCTTGGGTGGGGGGGGGGGGGGGGTGAGGGAGGGGGGTTTATGGTTTTGGGGGGGGGGGGGGGGGGTGAGGTTTTTTTAAGTTTTTTTAGCTATTTTAGGTTGTGTTCACATTGGTTCTCGCGGTTCTCGCAATAAGGGTGGTTCTCGCATGATCTCCTCCCTATATATATTATATAGGGAGGAGATCATGCGAGAACCGCGAGAACCAATGTGAACACAACCTAAAATAGCTAAAAAAACCTAACCCCCCCCCCCCCCCCCCCCCCCCCCCCAAAGCTAAAATGCTAAAAAGTAAACCCTCAAAAAACCTAAAAAAATCTAAAAAATTTTTTTTAATATTTTTTATGCTCAAATCGCTACTTTTAGTGGCAAATTTTTTTTTTATTATTTTTTTTTTGCTTCGAAAAGTAGCGATTTTTATATAAAAAATATTAAAAAAAAAAAAATTTGTGTGATTTTTAGCTATTTTTAGGCATTTTTGGTTGTGTTCACATTGGTTCTCGCGGTTCTCGCAATAAGAGGTGGTTCTCGCATGATCTTCTCCCTATATATATATATATATATATATATATATAATTTAATAAAAATAATTCGAGCGAAACTAAGCGATCAACGAGCGAGCGGACCTTTGCTCATGCTTGGCTCGTTTTCAAATCGAAAACTGAGTGAGAATTGAACGAGCATTTTTCAGGCATTTTTCGAGCGATCGGCGACCGATCCTCGATCGTTGAGCAGTTTGGACAACCCTAACAAGATGTGATGTGTGGGTGTGTTGGAAATTTGCCCAAATTAAAAAATTAAATTAATTAACTAGGTGGGGTAGGGTCATAACCATTTACTTGGTTTCATCCTTGAAGTGAGATGGAAGGTCATCCTTCAGGGGACTACCCTCCTCCCATACCGAGTAGCCTTATTATAAGGGCAACCTTCTAGCCTTATATACCATCATCTGAAAGCTACAGGGGGCAATTTGACCATTTTCACTGTACTTTTCAAATTTCGTTAGCTAATCCTTAAAGTACATTTAGTTTCCAATGCTGACGAAGTCCTTGTGACAATAGTAAGGTAATGTCTCCATGTCATTGCTGCCATTCACAATCTTTTCGGGTGTTACTTAAAAGCCGAAGAAACAACCCATGTAACCCGAAGCAAAATTTGTTTTGAATTGGACATAGGTTTCTAAACCCTTGTGCATAGCGGCAATGCTGGCCGGAATATAGTTAGAGAAATACCCGGGAATTTGTGAAACATGTTAACGTCTCATTTAGGTGTGTGGATGAAACATGTTACAAACATCAAACTAAAAACTTGATCATTATAATTACAGAAATTAAGAATGAAAGATATTTTTTTTTAAATGAAAGATAAATTTTTTAATACATATATAGTATCCAAAAAATTGTAATTTTCTCTTTGTTTTAATAATTTCTTTGCCGTCTCTCATTTTCTCTTTGTTTTAATAATTTCTTTTGTCGTCTCTCTCTCGGTATTTCGTGAAACACGTTCTATGCAAACAGTGGATAAAAGGAGAATTTCAATAACAATAAGAAAGCCACTTTCAAATGCCTTTTTTGAAAGACACAAGTTAGTGGGGGATGAATTAAATCAATCATAGCTCTTTAATTTTTTTTTAAGATAAGACTGAATGCTTCTTTGTATTAAAATATTGTTTTAGATGAATCTTGACAAACAAAAATAAGAATAACACTGCAGAAACATTATATTCTTGAGATTTACTCAAAGCTTGCGACCTTCAAGCAAAAGTCAATTTACTTTTCGCGTATGTGACTACGTGCTCAGTAAATCCTGACTCATGTTTTTTCACCAGCAGTTTCCACTTCAGATGTTTACTGTTGTCAATCTTTACCATCAAATGCGGTATGGTCCTCTATACCGACTGTCGGCACTACTAACATGACATTGTGCCCAATTTCCAATCATCATCGCGTGTCCTAAGACTAGTGGGTATGGAGAGCCTCATCCCCAAGGGGATGGGCCGCCACGTTAGCGCTAAGTAGGCTCGGCTTGGAGGGGATTGACCTAGGGGGGGTGGGGGATGAACCCCTTTATATGTATATATGTATGTATGTATAGATGTGTGTGTGTTATGAGAGAGGAGAGGAGCCCCGTCGAGTTCGGCCCCCATACCGCTTGGTCTAACTCGTTCGACTCAAAAGATAGGCCGGGTCAAAGAGGACTCAACTTAGTTTCCGGTCTAACATTGATTAGACACACGTACCTTCACACCTAGTGGCATTTCTAAGTATCTAATCATTTCAACCCTACTTGACATCTCATAATCATAACTACCATAGATAACCAACTACGCATACCATTATCACACAAAGCATAGACAAACAGCTAAGGCTGAAACTATTGGCACACCATGGTTGCCTATCTACACACTTAGGGTTTACTTACGCTGCGTATAGACCTATACGCAGCGTATAGGGTTACTCTTATACGTCGTGTATAGACCTATACGCATTGTTGGTAAGGGGTAAGTACACGACCAGACAGTCAACCTAGTACCATGTCAAATCTTTCTGACATACACATCTTATAGATTTATACGAAGCGTATGTACAGCAAGGTATGCGCTACGTATAGACCTATACGCAGCGTATGTCAGACAGATTTGACATTGATACGATGTTGTTTAGGCACGTGAATAAAGCTATACGCAGAGTATAGAGCTATACGAGGCTGATAATTGTGAATTCAAAAGTGTATTTAGACATCCATCGCTGCCTACGAATTCAAACACCATATAGCAAATTCTTCACTTCTTCTATATATACTTACTTCATCGGTGTAGATAAAATGTCATCCTTTTGGGACGGGAATTATTTCTTTAATCACTATTCTAACGAAGTATGGGGAGTAAATGATGCTAATGAGGAGGAGGAGTAGGTTGTGTCTAGCGTCCCTGTTGATCAAAAATTATAGTTGCCAGACTTTAACGAGACTCCGACTCCACCTGTTGATGAACCATATTACCCGGCACATCAAGTGTATCGGGATTACGGATATGGGTATGAATCTCCGTACGTGCAACAAGGTAATCTGGATGGATACGTAGGATACGGTGCTGAGAATGCCCCTGTTGATGAACCATATTACCCAACGCAGCAACCGTATCTGGATTACGGATACGGGGGTGAAGTTTCTTTCATGCAACAAGATAGTTCGGATAGATACGGAGGATACTGTGAATACGGTTATGAGCCTCATACACACCACTGTATGATAATTATCAACCATCTACCCGGGCAATCCGTTTCAAATTCAGGAGTTATCACATTAATATTTGTATTATTCTTATAATAATTATTATTATTGTTAAAATTATATTGTTATTGGTATTATTAATATTATTGTTAAAATTATATTGTTATTGTTATTATTAATATTTGTATTGTTGTTATAATTCTTAATATTATAATAATTATTATTGTTGTTAAAATTATTATAATTATTATTATTGTTAAAATTATATAACTATTGTTAAAATTGTAATTATTATTATTATTATTATCATTCTTATTATTATTATTGTTAAAATTATATAATTATTGTCAATATTATTATTATTATTATTATTATTGTTATAATTATATTGTTATTGTCAATATTATTATTATTATTATTATTATTATTATTGTTATAATTATATTGTTATTGTTAATATTTTTATTATTATTATTATTATTATTATTATTGTTATTAGTATTATTATATTGTTATTGTTAATATTATTATTGTTAAAATTATATTGTTACTGTTAATATTATAATTATATAATTATTATTATTATTATTGTTAATAACATAACTCTTTTTTAGAGTTTCATGTCTCTAACTGATTTGAAGAATTGGGTACAAGCAACGAGAAAGAAGAATGGTTACGTAATTGTTACCCGCCGATCGAAAAATATTGGTGGTAGTACGGGGATGGTATGGCTTGTGTGCGACCGTAGTGGTGAGCACCGTAGTAAAGCAACAGTTAGGAAAGCTGGTAGCAAAAACATTGGTTGCCCATTTTCATTACTCGCTATGCGGGACGTGACGAATGACACGTGGGAGTTAAAAGTGGACAACGCGAATCATAACCACGAACCTACGACGAGTCTGTTGGGCCACACTTTTGTGCGAAGATTTACTGAAGTCGAATACAAGCTAGTGGAGCAGCTAACTGCTCAAAACATGGAGCCATGTAACATATTTCAAACCCTAAGAAAGTAGTTTCCCGACAGCCTGCATGTTCAGAAAGACGTGCAAAATGCGAAAAAAAATTAGAGCATTACTGATGGACGGAAAGACTCCCATGCAGGCACTGGAAAGCATGCTGCATGAAAACCGATTCATTTACGACACCCGACAGGAACCCAAAATAGATGTCGTAACAGAGCTTTCCTTTGTTCACCCGCATTCAATCACTATGTGGCGTGCATTCCCGCACGTGCTGTTGATCGACTCGACCTACAAAACAAACATCTACAACATGCCATTTGTCCAGGTTGTGGGTTTGACGTCGACCAACAAGTCTTTTTGTATCGCACATGTCGTTATTTGCAAAGAACAAAGGGATAACTTCGTGTGGGTGCTTGAGCGGATCAAGTCAATGTTGCATGAATGTATGATGCTGCTTGTGATAATCACGGATAGAGAGCTACCCCTAATTAACGCGTGTGCTAAAGTATTCCCGAACGCGTCTAGCTTTCTATGCCGGTTTCACATCGAACAAAATATATGTAAACATTGCAAGCAAGGGTTCAATAAATTAGATTGGGAGAAATTTCTGTCGTACTGGCGGAGAGTGTGCGACTCTGCTTCAGAGCCCATGTACAAGTACAACTTGGACAAATTGTATAACCGACTCGTGGCTGCCAATTGGGAAAGTAAGTGTGGCTTCAACAAATGACTCACCTAACCTATTATATTTACACACGCTTTTACATTTCATTATTTTATTTTTGCAGGGGTCTTTAATTATGTCTACGAAAACTGCCTCAAAGATTATAAAGAAATGTTCGTTTGTGCGTGGGCTAATAAGTGTTGCAACCTTGGTCAGCGCACCACCAATAGAGTTAAGAGCCAGCACGCAAATTTTAAAAGATACGTTCAAGACAGGAGTTCATTGGAGCGAATAGCGAGATGCGTTATTGATATAGTTGAAACTCAGTTAGGGGAAATAGAAAAAAGTTTCACCAAAAGCATCGAAAAAACGATAAATCACCACAGACACCCACTGTTGGACAACCTACGTGGAAAGGTTTCCCATACAACACTTGATTTGCTGGAAGGAGAGCTAACGAGGAAGCTGGAGGTGTTGCGGAAACTTAACGCATCATGTGGTTGCCATATGTGGCTTAGTTGTGGGTTGCCGTGTGCTTGTAGGCTGGAAAAGTACAAACGTACAGCTAAAAAAATATTAAACCTACAAACCTTTTGTTATTTAGTACGATTTAGTTGTTTCTCACACTGTATTGATTTAACTGTGTAGAGCATAAGATACAACTTGAAGACGTAAATGTATTCTAGCGTAAGCTTGACTTATTACCGTGTAAACTGGTAGATGAGGAAGTCGATGTTGTAGCAGAGCTCAATATTGTGCGGCAACAATTAGAGTCGCAATCCCCCGCTCAGAAAAAAGTTTGCTTTCAAAGATAAAAGCGGTCTTAACCCCGAAATCGTTAAGAAACCACCGATTGTCCAGCAAAATACTCGCGGTCGGCCTACATCAAAGAAAGTACAACAAAGGCTAGAAGAAGCTGCAAGGTTAGACGCAGCTGCGAGAAACAACTCCTACGGCGAGGCAGGCAATGTATATACCGGTTCCCCACAACATAGGTACGATTTACCCCGACACAGCTCATACGTACCGTCACAGGGCTCTCATGGAACTGGTTCGGTTGTAAAGTCTGAAAAACTTAAAATGCAACGAAGCCGTTCAACGAGTTCTAAAAAGAAGGAGACGCGGGATGATTATGGTTTTCCATTAATAAAGGGGGATGAGGACTTGTTAACCATTAAGAGGTTTGAGCATCAAATTCCATCGGAGTTACACTCTTACATATCGGGTATACAAGATGTGACCCCAGACGGTCATTATGGTTGCAGGTCTATGGCTGTCGGGTTAGGTTTTGGGGAATATGTATGGCCCCATATTCGAAATGATTTACTATTGGAGATTGACCATAACGAGTCGCTATGCAAGCATGTATTTGAAAGATGGGCCGAAGGAGACTTTAACCGGATACAAAACAACATCTCTTGCCATTCAGTGAAAGGGTGCCCTCCAAGTCACTTGTAACAACCCGCATTTTCGTGCATTGTTACTACTCGAAAAACTCGTTATGCCTAGCACCAGAGATTCGGATCATAATGTAACTATATCGCATACTTCGCTATTCGAAGGATAAATCGCATACTTTCGCAGTACACTATTATCACGAACACTAACCCTCACGGAAGCATTGAGTGAGGACCTATTCTACCCTCCTCAGTGGCCGTGATGTGTCGAACGTAAAACAACTAACGCTAACAAGGACTCTCGGGTGAGTGCTATAACTCCAGTCGTCGTGACGATGATGACAATACGAGTGAATGGTACCCCGTCAGTCATTGTGGCACAACTCGCAATAACGTTCACGATGACGTCAAGAAAGGACCTATACTACCCTCCTTGATGGCCGTGAAACGTCGCTAATAACCGCATACTCGAATCGGAAACCGAAGGTTATATCGAAACTTTGGAATAGGGATACGTAAATACGACCCTTAGTGATATATATATATATATATATAATAATATAACTCAACAATAGAAAGCGCGTACCCCAAAAACTATCAAAACGATCGAAAACGGAGAAACTCACCGCGCCGGAGTGGCCATCCGGACGGATGAGCCATCCGAACGGATTGCCATCCGCACGGATGGGCCATCCGCACCAAAGTCCCCTTCAGCTCACTTCGCCTATAAATAGCCTGCCACACCACTGTTTAAGTGATGTGACAGCTCCCACTCGACCAGACACGCTTCAAGACCCTTTTTTCTCGATTCCTTGCGATTCCGGTAAGATTTCAACCTAGAAACTTGTACTTCTATGATCTACACTCCATTCTACATCATTCTATCTTTTAAAACCCAATTTCTAACCGTGAAATCTGCTGATTTGAGGCATTTTGAGGTGATGTCACCAAGAGTTCTTATGAACTTCAAGTTGTGATCTCATTTCCACCATAAACGACTCAGATCTGGGTGATTTCCACATGTTTTGATAACAAATCTCACCAAAATCTGTATATCTAGCCAAGGAACTGTGCGATTTCGAGTTAACCACGAGAAACCGTCAAGAACAGCCAGTTCTGATGGAGCGGGGTGATTCCCGGCCGTTAGAGCGGGTCGGAATTGATGGAATTTCAAGTGTTAGTGCGAAATTACACTGTCCCGGTAACCCCACACGTATTCCTTCCGATAAACGTTCCAAAACAGTGTTCAGAATGCGAAACAGACGTGTCATCCGCACGGATCACATGTCATCCGGACGGATCACATGTCATCCGGACGGATCACATGTCATCCGGACGGATAACATGTCAATCCGGACGGATAACATGTCAATCCGGACGGATAACTTGTCATCCGGACGGACAACATGTCATCCGGACGGACAACATGTCATCCGGACGGACAACATGTCATCCGGACGGATAAGTACCATCCGACCAAATAACCGACTTTTCGATGCTATTCCCGTTTAACCGTGCATCGTTTACTATATCCTTCAATGATTAACACAGACGTACTCGCAACCGACTCAATCAAGTTGCATTCTTGCTAAATACGCACTGTGAGTATACTTGAACCCCTTTTTAATCGTATTTTGGGTGTAACATACATTTCTAGCAAGTCGAACTTATCAAACGAATTATTCAATCAATCGAATTAACACTTGCGAATAACTGTTATGCATAGATATACGTGATGCTAGTTGCATATGTGCTAGGGCTTATACTCGCGACGTCCCACCATGACTAGTATAGTACTATTGCGCCCGACGGGGTCTAGTTTGCCATCGCATATTCGAGCATCGAGGACTTAGTTGGTAGTATCAGCTTTGTGAGTATATATGTCGTGTGTTACGTTCTTGCATATGGAAATTCGCTACACTTTTTATCTATTACGCTACATATCAAACCTGTATACTCGCCAATACTTTTGTATTGACAAATATTTTAACGTATGTTGCAGGTTAGATCGCAGACTATATCAAATCAAGCTAGAATGTCTAGAAAGTCAACTAAAACCTAGGTTGTCGGATTTGTATTGTTCGAGAGGACAAGAAATCTGTGATAACTTATGTGATCGTATTATTTGTTAGTATGGGATAATGAATGTATTAAATATTATCGCAATATAGTTGTTATGGATTCTCTTGAGCAATCTGATTCGCCTAGTGCCGCGCCCCGATGATTCCGCCATCGGTTGGGGTGTGACAGATTGGTATCAGAGCCATAACTATAGGGAATTAGGCAAGACTCGACCTAGTCCGGGTCGACGTCTTAGAAATTGACCTAGTCTATAGTCTAAGTACCAACAGGCCGGCTCGTACGAACCCAGTAGGGTTGTATCGGGCCTACTTGATACTCTCGATCGAAATTGCTAAAAGCTACAACTTTGTGTGAACACCGCGTACTACAGCTTCACACGAAGGAGCCTTTCCTAAGGCCGGAATACTACTTAGTCTTTCCTAAGGCTGACACAATACACATGTTTTCGAAATTACTCGCATAACGAAACCGAGCGATCCAGTCGAGATCAGGTGTGAAAACCAAGAACTCTCGATGGGATTGCTCACTCAGCGCATTTTCCTAGCACGAGAACCTTTCATCGAGTTAGGAGTGACATCCACATCTCGACAAAAGTCTCTATTTCGAAATCTAGTGGAACTCACGAATTTATTCGAAGAGCATAACCACAATTAGGAGCAAAGCTGTTAAGTCAGGGGTGAAACCCGTACCTTAATAAGCCGTTCCACTCTCTATAAATTGGTTTTCAAAAAGCTCTCACCAAGGACTCGACTATCATGATAACTCGAGCCACGCGATGACTAGGAAGACGAATGCCATGAGCTGCATCCCAGTGGAAGCATGGAGTCTTCTAGGTCAACGTGCGCGCATGAACTTGTCAGGTATAGTTGGATCACCTTGGGTAGTCGACGCCTAAACACCCAAGGCATTCTATCATACGACCCACCAATCTTACAACTGGTTGGAAACTTATTTATGTTTTGAAACTTTACGCTTTATCGATTTATCGATTTAACGATCTTCACTCCCTACTTTATAAACGTACAATTCGCACAGCCATCGCAATCTAAAACGAAACCCGAATGTTCGCAACAAAACTAATGCATAATCTATCGTTTTCGCTCTCGTTTTTCTCACCTCAACGCATCCTTGCATATTCTAAACCGACCTATGTGTGTATTAATGCAAATTACAGTTATATAAATACCTATATGAACGTATAACCAACAAGTCATTGTGTGACAACTTAGGAACTTGTGTCTCCTATGTGGCTCCTATGTGATTCGTACTACTACTATACTATCGCACCAAGTTTTGGAACGCGCGTAATCGCATCACGAAACTCAAAAATCATTATGATCGAATCTCACTCCAAGTCTCTTCCTGTCTAGATGCCTTCCAACAACTCTACCTCGAGACGAGTAGCTAGGAGGAGAGCCAAACGAAGTGCCAATAAGAGGATTGCATCACTTGTGACCAAAGAAGTGGTAAAGCTTATTCCTCAAATTGCCGCTCAAGTGCACTCTCTCAGCAACTCTCGAGCCTCGGAAGACTCCAAGACGGAAGCGCCGCAAACTGCTTTTCTTTACAAACACTTCAAAGCCTGTGACCCGATGGAATTCACGGGTGAAGGAGGTGTGACTCAACTACTCCAGTGGTTCGATTCTATCGAAGTTACCCTTCGTCAAAGTGGGTGTCCCAATAGTTTCCGTACTACTTGCGCTACCGGAGTATTTCAATCACGAGCACTCGACTGGTGGACCACCGAACGTAACAAACGTGGGATCTCCGCAGCTTACGCTCTCTCTTGGGATGAGCTGAAAGAGCTCATGAAGAAAGAGTACTGTCCTCCTCACGAAATCCATAAGCTAGAAAACGAATTTTGGGAAATCAAGCAAACCGAAGGTGACAATGCTGGCTACACTGCAAGGATCAAGCAGCTTAGCGTAATCTGCCCAAGTCAGGTCAACACTTCAGAAAAGGCCATTGCGAAATACATTCGTGGCTTGCCTGAGTGTGTGGGTGATTTTGTCGAAGCTGCAAGGCCAGCTACCATCGAAGAAACCTACCGCTTAGCTGTAGAAATTAACAACAAACGACTCATGGAAGGATTTTTATCCAAAAATCCTGTCAAGCAAGCTTATCAGGCAATCGACATTAATCCTTCAGAGGATCCTAACAACGAGTCTTCCGATGAATCTACTGACGATCCTTCGGACGGATCTGCTAACGATTCCTCTGACGGATCTACCGGCGATTCTCCTAATGACTCTGCCGACGATTCTTCCAACGACTCGGTCAAAGATTCTGCAAGTGAGTCCTCAGACGAATTCTCCAACGACGACACCTCTTCGCAAGACACTGACAAACCCAGCCGCAAGCGAAAGACTTCAAGCCCGAGCTCATCAACAACTGAACTGCCGCAACCGAAACCCCTTCGAACAGTTCCGATATTTCCAAAATGAGCCTACACTGGAGCCCATCCTCAGTGTTACTCGTGTACCTATCATCATCCAGTTGGGGCTGACTGTCGCTATTGCAATAACTGCAATCGTTACGGTCACTTCACCCACAACTGCCGCATCAAACCGTGAAGTTGAGTACTGTGACACCTGTGCCTTCACGGCCACCAAACAAATACCGAACCAATGAAATATTGTATTTCATACTTGGGATTTGTATAAATATGTGTATCATTCGCACATATCAATTCTTGTTCGATTCCAAACTCTAAATCGCTTTCTGGAAGGTTATACGCGCACCGATGCGTAAATATAACCAGTTTAATGCAAAAAACACTCCGTAATAGTGAAATAGGCTTAACATACCTTAAATAACCTTTACATAACTTAGAAATAAGATTTGGAAGGTTTGGTATGCCGAAAACAAGTTAATTCGCTTACAGGGACTAAACTTGACAAACTGCGAAAGTATGACGATTCGTACTGGAACAGACATTCTGGAACATGACCATAAGTTAAACACACCTTAAATATCCTTTACCTAGCTTAGAAATAAGCTTTGAGAGGTCCGGTGTGCTAAAATATACTTTTGGGTCATTCAGGGACTAAAAGTGTCAAAAAGTGCACAAGTTTGCATTTTCGCGCATAACTTACGTTCTGAATACATCCGGACATCCAAAAATTTATGTAAGCACTAAAACATTTTATTTTAGTGTTTGGCAAGAGAAAAATCCATTCGTCGCGCAATTTGGATCGTTTTTCGCGCTTATGCGCATTCCGTCGTAATTAAGCGAACATCGCGTTCGTACGGCCAAACGAACCAACATCTGAGATATTTTGAGCATGTTTCATGTCCACAATGTTTAGGCATCATTTTAGGGCCTTAAAGTTGGCTTTACGGGCCTTAGAAGTGTCGGGAATGGCCTTAAAACACAACAGGGACTGAAACTGTCAAAATGGAAACTTGTTTTCTGATCAGAAGCTCCAGGCGGCCCGCCTGAGCTTTGTCTGATCCTGAAGCGGGCCGCATCAGCCCCCTGACAGCAGAAAACACGCAGAAACATCGAATCTGGTCCGTTCCAACCTTGCACATGGTTTTTCTCAATACTATGGGCTGGTTTTTTATGCACATGGTATTACAATACCATGGGTGCAAGTGTATGGCCAAGATCGAATCACGTTTTCCAAGAAACGATCCTAACGGTTCTGGAAACACTATAAATACCCCACCCCACTTCTTGCAAAAACCACTAGAATCTTGATTTGAGAAGCTCTAAGTTGAAACCATTGTTTCATACCTGAGCTACTTGGATCGAGGTTAGCATTCGGGGACCCTTCGTAAGTATTCTTTCATTCTTTTATTGCTTTTCGAGTCTTTTCGAGTCTGAAAGTCAAACTTTGTTTGACTTTCTGCATTGACCAGTTTATGGTCAATGCGAAGTTCGTTTGAACTTCGCAACGTGAGTGTAATCACGTTGGTTATAGTCCCTTGGGACTATGCCTACTGATTACCACGTTGTCTAGGGTCGTAGGGTAAGCGATCTAATAAATCGCTTATACCTTTGAACCCGACCCATTTGGTCGATCATTAGGATCCGACCAAATACCTTAGGTGACCATAGTATATAGGGAATAACCTTCCGAGGTTATACCTTATGGTCACATCGTTTGAGTAGTTGTATGATAGGTAGTTTATATGCCTTAGGTAAATTACCAGAATACCCTTTTCATGTATAATTGGTAATTAAGCATATGTAACCTAAACTTTTGTCACATAACTGATTATGTAACAGGTTTAGGCATATAACACTTGTCATAGGACTAGTTAGGCGGTCCGAACGCGTTTCACGCGAACGACGCGTAAAAGTAGCATAAGCTACCTAAATGGGTCGTAATGGGTCGTAAGCACTTATGTTAGGTTTCATTTAGTATGTAGGCTTTGTTAAACCGTATGACACGAGTCTTTATACACGTTTGGTTTACGAACCCTCATTCTATCTAAATCCTCCGATTTAGGTCCGGTTTATTAACATAGTTACCTATACTAGGTGCCGTTTGATTCCGAGATCTCTAGCATTGCTTGGTGGTTATCTTAAGACTTCTGGGCAATCTCAAGTGAGTACATAGACCCCTCTTTTACTGTTTCCAAACGTTTTGGGGTGGAACACATGTGCCTACTTGTTACTTTCATGCTTTCCTGCTTTCACATCATATACTTGCTATATTCATTAGTACATTTATAGTACATGATTTCATTGTTTTACATTACATTTTATACTATGTGTGCCCATTGTGTGCATACTTAGTACATTGTTTTACATTTACATTTTATGCTATGTATGTCCGTTGGTTACATACTTAGTACAGTGTTTTCATCACATGCTTACATTTTGTTATGACATTTGGGTTGTTTACAATGGAACAATACATTCATTAACATTAGCTACGCCGTTCGTTAGTAGGTAGTGGTACCATAGGAATTGACAACTCCCGTTCCTGAAATCCTAGGTTTGTTTGGATTGGAAGGAATGACCGAATTCGATATACATAATTTAGATAAACCTTTAAGTTGTTTAAGGGTTTATCGCCACAGTCTCAAGGCTTGGATGTATGCATTTTCACAACACCGCATAGATGTTCGTATCAGTATAGCATGCATTTCCACAAAACATAGCCTTGATTTAAACCATGTTTTACTTCAATACTTTGTTTTTGTGCATATGGTTTAGTTGATACATTTCACTAGCCATACAGATCATTTTGGTTACACATTACATGATTTACATTTGACACATGAACATTATTGACATTGGTTACACATCACATGATTTACATTTGACACATAAACATTATTGACATTGGTTACACATTACATGATTTACATATTGACATAAACATTTTTGACATATTATTCAATACGTTTGGCAATTGGTTTAAACATAGACATCTTACATTGGTGGTTTGTTTGGGTAAGTGATTTGAGTAACGGTGCGTGTGTAATATGATACAAGCATGGTGGATACGCCGCTGGTACTTCCTATATATAAGTGTTTGTATGGTATTACATATCGTAGCGTTATTTGAATCATTTCAATTTAAGATATATAACATTTTATACAAATAACATACTTTTCACAAGACATTCTTTTACAAACAACTTATCTTATACAAACTCATTTTACATGGTTATTCAATTAACCATACATTATTCTCTTATTTATACATATCATCTGATCTTATCGTTTTTCAAATGATGTACAAGACAAATCAAATTACAAGGTTCATGACTAAACATTTTCTTAAACAATAAGTCATGAATCCTATTTTCATAAACCTATGTATCTCACAGGCATTTTTATGCTGACGTACCTATTTTCACATGTGTTTCAGGATATGATGCATAGGATTTATCAAGATACACTTAGGCGGACTTGGGCCTTAGCGACAATAAAAGATGCAATACTAGTTATTTATGTTATGTTTCTTTGATTGTCAAGACATTGTAACTACTTTAATCAATAAAACAATATTTCAATTTCCATGTGTTATGAAACAATGATTCTGTTACAACACTCCCCGACGTTTTCCGCCACGTTTGGTTGTCCTACGTGGTCGGGGTGTGACAGAAAAGTTGGTATCAGAGCCCATGGTTATAGGGAATTAGGTTATTAGTAATACTTTGACCTAGTCTATAACCTTCTTAGTCATAAAACAATACCGTCATAAAACAATACCGTTTGAAAACAATACCGTCACCTATCCTTAGGCGACGACCACAACAAGAACATAAATTTCCAAACCGCTTTGAAAACTAATCATCTGTTCTAGGATGATTGATTACTAGGTTTTGAACCCTCTATTGTAAGATTTTGAACTCTCTGTTATATGGTTTTGAACCCCTTCGAATTTTCAAAATCTCGTCAAAGTTTGGGTCTTATAATGTGAACATGTGCAAACTGGAAGGGTGAATGCCTGTATTCTAGGTTTTCTGTCTAGGCAAGCACTTCGTATATATCTCATTAGACGCGAGACCAGTTGTGCTTACCTGGGAATTCTTGGGATGAGTGTTCACTTATAGGCGAGCATGTCTTCGCGATACATTATTTTTGACCCATTTACTTTGATTTGTCACCATCTCATTTGTTTGCCTTAGGTAACAAACAAATGTTCACAATTTTCATTCGTTACCATTCTGTATTGATTATCCAATAACCTTTCACTTGTTACTTCCTATGTCTTTCATTTTCTTCTAGAATGTCTATTCCTCTCAGCACTGGTCAAATGTCCGAGCGAACGGCCAAATTTGCCCAGCAAATAGGCGAAGTGATTCAGAAGACTGTGGATTTAGGCATTGCCATGGCTCGTCTCAACAATGAAGCCTCCCGTCTCGACAATGAAGCCACTCAAGAGCCACCAAAGGAAGCAGAAGTCAAGCCAGCACCAAAATCAAGGAAGCGTAAGGCTTCAAGGAAACCCGTAGCGGTTACACCTAATCAAGCGGGACCTAGCCATGTGGCAAGGCCACCAGCTAGGAAGCCATACAATGGAACTTCACCCTTGTGCAACCAATGTAACCTTCATCATCATGCTAATGTGAAGTGCCGTGAATGCCAAATTTGTGAACGTAAAGGTCATACAGCAAAAGTTTGTGTTGCAGCAGTACCAAATCAAACAGGACCCATCCGGGTGGCAACACCACCTGCTAAGAAACAATACAAGGGAACGGCACCATTATGCAACAAATGTAAGGGGCATCACCTACCTCACTTACAGTGTCGTCTGTGTGTATCATGTGGACGAGTTGGTCACCTGGCAAGTGCTTGTCGATATAACCTGAACCAAGGTGGTCCAAATCAACCCTAAGTCAACCCTACTCAAGCTCGTTTTCCGCCTGGTACTTGCTACAACTGTGGCGAGACGAGCCATTACAGGAACAACTTCCCGAAGATTGTCAGTGCAAATCCAACCCGTGGATGAGCAATTGGCTGAACAAAGGATGTTGCTGTCTTATGCCTTTGTTTCTTTTATTTTCTTGTAATGTGAAACAATCTGTTTTGTTCATAAATAAATTATTGTTCACAAATTCTGATATACAAGCGTAGTTACATGTGTGTATGGCATTTCCCTATGATACCTACATTAAGGAACTATGCTCCTTACAAACTACTCTTGTGAATATTTCCCATTCTTGTGTTTACTCATGATTCCCATAGAAAATTCTAAGTACTCGTCTCATTCTAAGATACGAAGTACAGGAAAATAAAGTGACATTATGAGTAATCATGTTTCTGCACATCTGTACCTTTGAATCCTTGGTTTGATAACTAAGGGTATTTTCAAATCTCATACCCATTACGTTTTGATTTTTCAACATATACAGTACAAGTATTTCAAAAACAATCTTCATGATCTCAAAACATTTCATATAGTTTGAAAACAATTTTTCTAAATGCATTGTCTATGTTATTTCAAAAACATTGGCCATGTTATCAAAACCAACCTTCCTAATTTCAAAATGTTTCATATAGTCTGAAAACAATATTAACACAGTACATTTTCTTATCAAGTGCATGATTTCGAAAAGCATCATTCATATTTTCAAAAACCTTATACATAATTTCAAAATTCCCCTCGCATGATTTTAAAACATTTTGTAAAAAAAAAAAAAATATCTACCTAATACACCTACTTTATGATTTCAAAAGTATTATATATAAGGTTTCAAAAACGTTAAACACATTTTTCTTAAAAGAACCCCATGCATAGTTTTCAAAAATATTTTCTTCATACATTGACTTAACCTTCAAATTCTGCTTCATATATCGCCTTGACATATCAAGCATCTCAACTTCATAAGCATTCTTACTTCATGTTTTGACATAAGCACATCCAGTGCAAGGTTTCAAACATCTTCAACTTCTAAAAATCCATAAGGGATCTTTTTATCTTCACATTTAGACCCCTGTGGATGATCATCATTCAAATCAGGGTCCTTAATTGGATTCCTTATGTACCTGAATTCGGACATTTCGGTTCCTTATAATCGAAATCGAATTTCTCTTTTAAAAAAAAAATCTTTCTATCTTTATAGATAGATTCATGTGAATGTTTAAAGTGCCAAATGAAATCCACGAGATGGATTCCTATTGTACTTTAAATACATGTGCTCTGTCAACAAAACAAATTAACAAATAAACAATCTTTGTGGTTATACGACTATGTGTTTATGCATCTTGTGTTTTCTTTTATACATTTTGTGTTTTTATACTCTGGGTAGTAGTTATCCAAATCCTCGTAGAATCTTTCATATCTTTATATGAGGGATTCGTAGTAGGATATTCAAAAAGGTACTACCTTAAATCCTGAATGGGCTTCTATGTAATAGTTAAGACCCTTGGATTATATAGTACTACTCCATGATTCATAAGAGACCCTTTAGTGGTCTAGTAAAAAAGATTGATTCACAATTTGGTTAAAGAATGACATCTAGTGATGTAGCTGAACAGACTCCTTGATAGTCTATTTAGATCATTTATTGATTTAATTAAAAGGACTCTATGGCGGTCTAGTCACACTCATCACAGGATTGTTCATTTGGTTTTACCCTACATATTATAAAATAGACTGTGTGAACTGTGCAAGGAATTGTCTAATTATGGACGCGCACATAATTATGAGATTCAGTGCACGGTAACCACAGTAAGATTCATTATGTGTAAGAACCGATAGTGACAACAATAACGAAATGAGAACGATGTAATGGAGGTATGGTGGACGCACCAATGACGCTTCATATACTTGTATATAAGTATCCCTCTTACATTGCAATCATGGTGTTATTAAAGATTACTAGAAGTTCAGAACCCTAACCAATGATTGTTCGATCTTTTCAACTTCATGTTTTCAAGCTCTCACAAGTTTCCTCTAAATAAATTTCAGGACGAAATTTCCAAAAGTAGGGGAGACTGTGACACCTGTGCCTTCACGGCCATCAAACAAATACTGAACCAATGAAATATTGTATTTCATACTTGGGATTTGTATAAATATGTGTATCATTTGCACATATCAATTCTTGTTCGATTCCAAACTCTAAATCGCTTTCTGGAAGGTTATACGCGCACCGATGCGTAAATATAACCAGTTTAATGCGACGAACACTCCGGAATAGTGAAATAGGCTTAACATACCTTAAATAACCTTTACATAACTTAGAAATAAGATTTGGAAGGTTTGGTATGCCGAAAACAAGTTAATTCGCTTACAGGGACTAAACTTGACAAACTGCGAAAGTATGACGATTCGTACTGGAACAGACATTCCAGAACATGACCATAAGTTAAACACACCTTAAATATCCTTTACCTAGCTTAGAAATAAGCTTTGAGGGGTCCGGTGTGCTAAAATATACTTTTGGGTCATTCAGGGACTAAAAGTGTCAAAAAGTGCACAAGTTTGCATTTTCGCGCATAACTTACGTTCTGAATACATCCGGACATCCAAAAATTTATGTAAGCACTAAAACATTTTATTTTAGTGTTTGGCATGATAAAAATCCATTCGTCGCGCAATTTGGATCGTTTTTCGCGCTTATGCGCATTCCGTCGTAATTAAGCGAACATCACGTTCGTACGGCCAAACGAACCAACATCTGAGATATTTTTGAGCATGTTTCATGTCCACAATATTTAGGCATCATTTTAGGGCCTTAAAGTTGGCTTTACGGGCCTTAGAAGTGTCGGGAATGGCCTAAAAACACAACAGGGACTGAAACTGTCAAAATGGAAACTTGTTTTCTGATCAGAAGCTCCAGGCGGCCCGCCTGAGCTTTGTCTGATCCTGAAGTGGGCCACATCAGCCCCCTGACAGCAGAAAACATGCAGAAACATCGAATCTGGTCCGTTCCAACCTTGCACATGGTTTTTCTCAATACTATGGGCTGGTTTTTGATGCACATGGTATTACAATACCATGGGTGCAAGTGTATGGCAAATATCGAATCACGTTTTCAAAGAAACGATCCTAACGGTTCGAGAAACACTATAAATACCCCACCCCACTTCTTGCAAAAACCACTAGAATCTTGATTTGAGAAGCTCTAAGTTGAAACCATTGTTTCATACCTGAGCTACTTGGATCGAGGTTAGCATTCGGGGACCCTTCGTAAGTATTCTTTCGTTCTTTTATTGCTTTTCGAGTCTTTTCGAGTCTGAAAGTCAAACTTTGTTTGACTTTCTGCATTGACCAGTTTATGGTCAATGCGAAGTTCGTTTGAACTTCGCAACGTGAGTGTAATCACGTTGGTTATAGTCCCTTGGGACTATGCCTACTGATTACCACGTTGTCTAGGGTCGTAGGGTAAGCGATCTAATAAATCGCTTATACCTTCGAACCCGACCCATTTGGTCGATCATTAGGATCCGACCAAATACCTTAGGTGACCATAGTATATAGGGAATAACCTTCCGAGGTTATACCTTATGGTCACATCGTTTGAGTAGTTGTATGATAGGTAGTTTATATGCCTTAGGTAAATTACCAGAATACCCTTTTCATGTATAATTGGTAATTAAGCATATGTAACCTAAACTTTTGTCACATAACTGATTATGTAACATGTTTAGGCATATAACACTTGTCATAGGACTAGTTAGGCGGTCCGAACGCGTTTCACGCTTTCACATAGACCCCTTTTTTACTGTTTCCAAACGTTTTGGGGTGGAACACATGTGCCTACTTGTTACTTTCATGCTTTCCTGCTTTCACATCATATACTTGCTATATTCATTAGTACATTTATAGTACATGATTTCATTGTTTTACATTACATTTTATACTATGTGTGCCCATTGTGTGCATACTTAGTACATTGTTTTACATTTACATTTTATGCTATGTATGTCCGTTGGTTACATACTTAGTACAGTGTTTTCATCACATGCTTACATTTTGTTATGACATTTGGGTTGTTTACAATGGAACAATACATTCATTAACATTAGCTACGCCGTTCGTTAGTAGGTAGTGGTACCATAGGAATTGACAACTCCCGTTCCTGAAATCCTGGGTTTGTTTGGATTGGAAGGAATGACCGAATTCGATATACATAATTTTGATAAACCTTTAAGTTGTTTAAGGGTTTATCGCCACAGTCTCAAGGCTTGGATGTATGCATTTTCACAACACCGCATAGATGTTCGTATCAGTATAGCATGCATTTCCACAAAACATAACCTTGATTTAAACCATGTTTTACTTCAATACTTTGTTTTTGTGCATATGGTTTAGTTGATACATTTCACTAGCCATACAGATCATTTTGGTTACACATTACATGATTTACATTTGACACATGAACATTATTGACATTGGTTACACATCACATGATTTACATTTGACACATAAACATTATTGACATTGGTTACACATTACATGATTTACATATTGACATAAACATTTTTGACATATTATTCAATACGTTTGGCAATTGGTTTAAACATAGACATCTTACATTGGTGGTTTGTTTGGGTAAGTGATTTGAGTAACGGTGCGTGTGTAATATGATACAAGCATGGTGGATACGCCGCTGGTACTTCCTATATATAAGTGTTTGTATGGTATTACATATCGTAGCGTTATTTGAATCATTTCAATTTAAGATATATAACATTTTATACAAATAACATACTTTTCACAAGACATTCTTTTACAAACAACTTATCTTATACAAACTCATTTTACATGGTTATTCAATTAACCATACATTATTCTCTTATTTATACATATCATCTGATCTTATCGTTTTTCAAATGATGTACAAGACAAATCAAATTACAAGGTTCATGACTAAACATTTTCTTAAACAATAAGTCATGAATCCTATTTTCATAAACCTATGTATCTCACAGGCATTTTTATGCTGACGTACCTATTTTCACATGTGTTTCAGGATATGATGCATAGGATTTATCAAGATACACTTAGGCGGACTTGGGCCTTAGCGACAATAAAAGATGCAAGACTAGTTATTTATGTTATGTTTCTTTGATTGTCAAGACATTGTAACTACTTTAATCAATAAAACAATATTTCAATTTCCATGTGTTATGAAACAATGATTCTGTTACAACACTCCCCGACGTTTTCCGCCACGTTTGGTTGTCCTACGTGGTCGGGGTGTGACAAGTACAACGACAACGGCTCCAGCAAAAGTCTTCAGCATCAGACATCTAGCAAGCGTAGTATAAAGTTGTAATGATACGATTTTTGACGTTAATTTCTAAGTGTTGAACCTACTCTGTTACTCGACGTTGCTACTATGTATAACGTTAACTCTCGTCCTCGTTTTCTCTTTGATTCTTTAATCGTCGCACTTAGGCTAGAATCACGCACATACTATATACTATACCACGAAGTAATGTGTTTTACCCTCACTACACTCTTAGAACGAGGTACGATACACGTGCAAGGAACGACTAATCGCGGGTGCACACGGGATTATTTGGGGTCAGTTCACGAAGATCGTAGTAAATTCTAAGGTGCCATAAGCGTTACGACGAAGTATGACACCAATCCACGGGATCTAAGTAGTCGGGGTCAAGCAAGGTGTGCTTTACCATACTACCGAAGTTTCGTGCAGAAAGTGTCGTGTGGAGTTGAACGTTATTAGACCTATTATACTATTGTGATTATTTTCAACACACTACACTCAATCACAAGGCGTAACAACTGAATCGCATCATCGCAAGACTTGTCGTAAGTCTGCAAACGCAATGCAATCACCTCATCGATGGACTCTGGAGAGTCTGCCTCGCAGGACAATTGCATCGATGCAAGACTGGTCGTAAGTCTATTGCAACAATCTCATCAAGTACATAAACGCTCACGATATTGTTGAGTGAGGACCTATTCTACCCTCCTCGATAACCGTGATGCGTCGCAATGTAACGTTAAGCTTATTCGAAACAAAACTCGACTAATCGCAATCGTTTATCATGTGTATCTCGCAAATCTCTGTCGCTTATTTTGTGAAACTATGTCTCTTGCTGTGTATCAATCTATCTCTATCGCCTACCGTTATCTGTGAAATTCGTGTGAAGTCAGCACACATGACCTAGCTTCACGAGACAAAGCTCATATGGTTAAAGCAAGGTGTTTTAGTCATATCAGTGGGCTTTCGTGAAAACAGGCCATGTGGGGCCTGATGTTGGTAAACTCTGTGGTGTTAATCAATCAAATCGAACCGCGTAGATCGAACCGCATACCTCCATCGATTGCAACGCAACAACTGCCGATTATCGTAATTCGTTATCGCCGCCGTCATCACTGGCGTTGTATTATTCGCTTAATCCCCTAATCGCTTATCGCTTATCGTGTATAGTCTACCGCTTATCGCTCGCTTGGTGTTCATTGCAGTCTGTGTGGTATTACTACACATGACGTCGCTTCACGAGGCAAAACTAACCTGGCCAAACGTGGTGTTTCACCATGTTAGCAAACTCTCGTGGAAACGTACCATGTGGTTTTAAAGTAGAATCTAATCGAAAACGCGCTATTCGCTTATCGCTCGACTCACGCTGTTGTAGCTACGTTCGCCATTCAACTCGCCGGATTAACCTATTCGATTCTATACAATGCTCGGTCCGGTTTTCTACCGATTAGGCCAAGTAAACGCAATTCTACCCGTGTCAAAATCGGCGCACATGACACTGCCTCACGAAACGGAAGTAATATGGGCAAAACATGGTGGATACGCCGCTGGTACTTCCTATATATAAGTGTTTTAATCATATTAACGAACTTTCGTTGGAAGGTGCCAAGTGGGGCTTGATGCTAAATTATCTTTTTCAAACGGTTAAAATTGATTTTTATAAAACTTTTACTAAAACCATGGAACACGTGAAATTCCTCACAATGTGGAGGTAACATCGAATCAGCTTAACTCCATGTTCAAGGGGAGCTTTCATGAGTCCAAAATTTTCTTAAACCTTTTTGCGACATAAAAAAAAACGAGACTTTCTTGAGACGTCGGTTCGACATCAAGTTCAGCTTGAACCCATGTCTTAAGGGAGTTACCGTAACCTCAGTTTTTATCTTCGAATTTCTTAAAAATGTTTACGAGCTAAACTCCCTTGTAACATTGGTTAACATCGACTCAGTTGACCTTATGTTAGAAGGAAAATTTCCTAGATTTCCATCCAAAATTCCTTTTTGAATATCTAAAACGAACGCTTCTTGCAACGATGGTTAACGATCAACTCAGTTAATTCAACGTCATGAGAGACCTTTCAAGTTCTTTAAAATTTCAATCACATCGAACTAACGGATTCTTCACGACCAGAGGTATTGTGGAACGCCAACTCGTGGAATATTACTTTTGTCTTTACATCGCCTTCTCGCTATCGCAATCGATCTCTCTTATTCGAAACACTCTCGCCGGTCAACTCACAGTCAAATCACTCGCTGTATCGCGACTGATGCAGGATCAACTCTTTAAAGTCTACCTGTTGGATTAATTTCGGGATGAAATTTCCTAAAGCAGGGGAGACTGTAACAACCCGCATTTTCGTGCGTTGTTACTACTCGAAAAACTCGTTACGCCTAGCACCAGAGATTCGGATCATAATGTAACTATATCACATACTTCGCTATTCGAAGGATAAATCGCATACTTTCGCAGTACACTATTATCACGAACACTAACCCTCACGGAAGCATTGAGTGAGGACCTATTCTACCCTCCTCAGTGGCCGTGATATGTCGAACGTAAAACAACTAACGCTAACAAGGACTCTCGGGTGAGTGCTATAACTCCAGTCGTCGTGACGATGATGACAATACGAGTGAATGGTACCCCGTCAGTCATTGTGGCACAACTCGTAATAACGTTCACGATGACGTCAAGAAAGGACCTATACTACCCTACTTGATGGCCGTGAAACGTTGCTAATAACCGCATACTCGAATCGGAAACCAAAGGTTATATCGAAACTTTGGAATAGGGATACGTAAATACGACCCTTAGTGATATATATATATATATAATAATAATATAACTCAACTATAGAAAGCGCGTACCCCAAAAACTATCAAAACGATCGAAAACGGAGAAACTCACCGCGCCGGAGTGGCCATCCGGACGGATGGGCCATCCGGACGGATGGGCCATTCGGACCAAAGTCCCCTTCAGCTCACTTCGCCTATAAATAGCCTGCCACACCACTGTTTAAGTGATGTGACAGCTCCCACTCGACCAGACACGCTTCAAGACCCTTTTCTCTCGATTCCTCGCGATTCCGGTAAGATTTCAACCTAGAAGCTTGTACTTCTATGATCTACACTCCATTCTACATCATTCTATCTTTTAAAACCCAATTTCTAATCGTGAAATCTGCTGATTTGAGGCGTTTTGAGGTGATGTCACCAAGAGTTCTTATGAACTTCAAGTTTTGACCTCATTTCCACCATAAACGACTCAGATCTGGGTGATTTACACATGTTTTGATAAGAAATATCACCAAAATCTGTATATCTAGCCAAGGAACTGTGCGATTTCGAGTTAACCACGAGAAACCGTCAAGAACGGCCGGTTCTGATGGAGCGGGGTGATTCTCGGCCGTTAGAGCGGGTCGGAATTGATGGAATTTCAAGTGTTAGTGCGAAATTACACTGTCCCCGTAACCCCACACGTATTCCTTCCGATAAACGTTCCAAAACAGTGTTCAGAATGCGAATCAGACGTGTCATCCGCACGGATCACATGTCATCCGGACGGATAACATGTCAACCCAGACGAATAACATGTCAACCCGGACGGATAACATGTCAACCCGGACGGATAACATGTCAACCCGGACGGATAACATGTCAATCCAGACGGATAACGTGTCAATCCGGACGGATAACGTGTCAATCCGGACGGATAACATGTCATCCGGACGGACAACATGTCATCCGGACGGATAAGCACCATCTGACCAAATAACTGACTTTTCGATGCTATTCCCGTTTAACCGTGCATCGTTTACTATATCCTTCAATGATTAACACAGACGTACTCGCAACCGACTCAATCAAGTTGAGTTCCCGCTAAATACGCACTGTGAGTATACTTGAACCCCTTTTTAATCGTATTTTGGGTGTAACATACGTTTCTAGCAAGTCGAACTTATCAAACGAATTATTCAATCAATCGAATTAACACTTGCGAATAACTGTTATGCATAGATATACGTGATGCTAGTTGCATATGTGCTAGGGCTTATACTCGCGACGTCCTACCATGACTAGTATAGTACTATTGCGCCCGACGGGGTCTAGTTTGCCATCGCATATTCGAGCATCGAGGACTTAGTTGGTAGTATCAGCTTTGTGAGTATATATGTCGTGTGTTACGTTCTTGCATATGGAAATTCGCTACACTTTTTATCTATTACGCTACATATCAAACCTGTATACTCGCCAATACTTTTGTATTGACAAATATTTTAACGTATGTTGCAGGTTAGATTGCAGACTATATCAAATCAAGCTAGGAGGTCTAGAAACTCAACTAAAACCTAGGTTGTCGGATTTGTATTGTTCAAGAGGACAAGAAATCTGTGATAACTTATGTGATCGTATTATTTGTTAGTATGGGATAACGAATGTATTAAATATTATCGCAATATAGTTGTTATGGATTCTCTTGAGCAATCTGATTCGCCTAGTGCCACGCCCCGATGATTCCGCCATCGGTTGGGGTGTGACATCACTGGATGGAAATGCCCCACGCAGAGCTTCTCGTAGAGCAAGGGTATAATATTGTCGTCCACATGCTAAGCATCGAAGGGAGCTATACCTTCTTCCCGTTAACGGATGCCCCTGTAGATCCACTACCTTAAGCGATAACGCTCGTACATGTTTATAGGGGACACTTCATACATGCTAAGTTGGAAAGAGACTACACCATGCCTACACAGAGCCCATTGTGGTCGGTACATCGAACAATAGCTGCGGAACAGTGGGAAGAAATGTGTAGGCCGCGGTTACAACACCACTACGAGATAACCAACCCTAAATTAGACTCAGACTCAGACAAAGATCCGAGTATACATGTTATCGAAGATTAAGCGGAAACTTGTATTTTTGTTAATTGTAGAATTTTTATAATTTATAATATTTGTATCATTTTTAATTTTTATAATTCATAATATTTGTATAATTTTTAATTTTTATAATTCATAATATTTGTAATATTTTTAATTTTTATAATTTATATTTGTATTATATAATTTATATTTGTATTATTTAACAATAATATTGTTTTTTTTTATAAATAAACATAAAAATACCCCAAAATACACACAATATTTTTTTTATAAATAAACAAACGAATACACAAAAAAAAAATACAAAAAATGGACCTTTATATACGCTGCGTATAGCTCCCTACGTAGCGTATAAAAAAATGACACAAATACCCCTGAATATGGTTCCAATAGCCTCAACTTAAAGGTAAATTGGTAAAAAGGCACTTTATATACGTATCGTATAGAGCCATACGATGCGTATACAAAGGGCAGACAAATTTCCCCAAATCATACTTTAACAATATAAATATGTTAAATTACGATTTTACCCTTGTGTATAGTCTATACGATGCTGGATACAGGGGTATAAATGTCATTTTCAGACCTTTATATATGCTGCGTATAGCTCTATATGCAACGTAGACAAAGGTCTGAAAATGTCTTTTTTACCCCTGTGCAAGGCTTCGTATAGACCCTATTCAGGGGTAAAATGGTAATTTTCAGACCTTTATATATGTTGCGTATAGAGCTATACGCAACGTATATAAAGGTCTGAAAATGACATTTATACCCCTGTATCCAGCATCATATATACCCTATTCAGGGGTAAATGGTCATTTGCCAAGTCAAAGCATCTTTTTTGACCTTTGCCTACGATGCGTATAGATTTATACGCATCGTATAAGACCTGATATAAAGCAGATAATCTCCTACGCAGTTCAGTTTAAGCCCAAATCAAAATACACACAAATACTTTCAATACGAATGGAGATTACGTATTTGGACCGTATACGAAGCGTATTTAAAGCATAAAACAAGTAATTCTTCAACTTAGTTCATTAATTTTGAATTTTTTATGTATTTCATCCGTAATTTAGTTATTTTTTAGGTAAATTATATAAATTTATGGGTGTGGATTAGGTGTATTTGTGATGTATTTCATCTGTAATGTTAGGTTGATCAGTCGGTTGTGGATTAGGTTTATTTCATATGTACCGAGCGAATACAAATCGTATGAAACTTGGTTATGGTTTATGGAATATAGTATGTGGGTCTGAGGGTTAGGTTGATCAGTAGGTTGTGGATAAGTATTTGTGATGTATTTCATCTGTGGATCAGTAGGGTTTATGGTATTTGGTATGAAACTTGGTAAGGGTTTATTGTCCGTAACACGTAGCCGAAATTAAATCGTTGTTAAAATATAATAACTTTATTATTTAGTCAAAGTCGAACCGTAAGGCGCGTAGGTCCCTAACGTTAGTCGAAACTAAGTTCGTCGTTAAAATATATAAGTTTTGTTATTTAGTCGACGTCGTCCGTAAGGCGCGTAGGTCCCTAACGAGCGTTGAAACTAAGATCGTCGTTAAAATATTTTTTTTATTATTTAGTCCAAGTCGAATCGTAAGGCGCGTAGGTCCCTAACGAACGTCGAAACTAAGATCGTCGTTAAAATTTTTTTTTTTATTATTTAGTCGAAGTCGAATCGTAAGGAGTGTAGGTCCCTAATGTTAGCCGAAACTAAAATCGTTGTTAAAATATAATAACTTTATTATTTAGTCGAAGTCGAACCGTAAGGCGCGTAGGTCTCTAACGTTAGTCGAAACTAAGTTCGTCGTTAGAATATATAAGTTTCGTTATTTAGTCGAAGTCGTCCGTAAGGCGCGTAGGTCCCAAACAAGCGTCGAAACTAAGTTCGTCGTTAAAATATAATTTTTTATTATTTAGTCCAATTCAAATCATAAGACGCGTAGGTCCCTAATGAGCGTCGAAACTAAGATCGTCGTTAAATACAATTTTTTTTATTATTTAGTCGAAGTCGAACCGTAAGGCGCGTAGGTCTCTAACGTTAGCCGAAACTAAAATCGTCGTTAAAATATAACAACTTTATTATTTAGTCGACGTCATCCGTAACGCGCGTAGGTCCGTAACGTTAGTCGAAACTAAAATCATCGCTAAAATATATAAGTTTTATTATTTAGTCGAAGTCGAACCGTAAGGCGCGTAGGTCCCTAACGTTAGTCGAAACTAAGTTCATCGTTAATTTTTTTTATTATTTAGTCCAAGTTGAATCGTAAGGCGCGTAGGTCCCTAACGAGCGTCGAAACTAAGATCGTCTTTAAAATATAATATTTTTATTTTAAATACATATTATAACGATCCAAAATTATATTACTTTTTGGTTTTGAGGATGATGATGGATGATGAAATGGATGACTTGCTAGACCACTTCAATCAGGAGGAGCAATTGGAGCATCCGCAGCAGCAGCGTCGTGAGCTGCCCGATCCTCACGAGGGACATGCATTCTAGGAGTTTCCTCCGGAGTCCGAAGCTGCTGTCCGTTGCAACAAGCTTCGGAAGATGCATGTCGGTGCTCACTTTGCGGTTTCTTGGGACGCCCTCCGGACCCTCACGGAGCATGATAGGGCGCATGAGTTTATTCCCCCTGTTCACTGTGGGATCAGCTTTTTGACCTATCGTATATGCCGACCTACAGGGAGATACTTGTCGAGTTTCTGGCGTCGTTCGAGTTTCATCCTCGTTGGCCAGAACAAGTTGTGGACCCGGCTCACCCCCCTCCCCCGCCCGAGGTTTCTTTTCACATAGGCGGCCAGGCGCGTTCTATGTCGCTTGCAGAGTTTGCGCGTCGTAGCGGTTTATATACGGAGGCTAAGATCGCTACGGATCTATATGCGCAGGTACGTTTAACACTAATTTTTGTATTGTTATTATTATTATTTTAATATATAACATTTAAGACTTAATATTAATTTAACGTTTAATAAATATTCGTATAAACAGGGGTTGGTAATGGTTGATTAACCTACGCTTTTAGGGTTTTGGGCTGTGATTGCGGATAAGGAGTATTGGGACCACGTGAACTCTAAGGGAGGGTTACGCGGATTCGTGACCAGCTCTACAGGTACGTTAGTTATTATTGTATGTCTATACGTTACGCGCGATGAAATCCTTAACGAGCAGATAAAGGCTGGAAATTGACTTTTTCACCCTGTGCCCAGCTGCGTACAAACCCCATTCATGGGTAAAATGGTCATTTTCCAGGTCAAGGCATCTTTGACTTCCTGTAAAATGACCATTTTGCCTATGAATGGGGTCTATACACAGCTGGGCACATGGGTAAAAATGTCATTTGCGAGGATTTATTTTCCAGCCTTTAGTCGACGTCATCCGTTACGAGCGTACGGCCGTTACGCGGTCGAAATCCTTAACGAGCAAAAAATATATTATATTTTTATTATTTAGTCGACGTCGTCCGTTATGCGCCTCGAAATCCGTAACGAGTAAAAAATATCTTATATTTTTATTATTTAGTCGACGTCGTCCGTAACGAGCGTAGGTCCGTTACGCGGTCGAAATCCTTAACAAGTAAAAAATATATAATATTTTATTATTTAGTCAAGGTCGTCCGTAACGAGAGTACGTCCGTTACGCGGTCGAAATCCTTAACGAGTAAAAATATATTATATTTTTATTATTTAGTCGACGTCGTCCGTTACGAGCGTAGGTTTGTTACGTCGTCGAAATCCATAACGAGTAAAAAATATATAATCTTTTAATTATTTAGTCGACGTGGTCCGTAACGAGCGTAGGTCCGTTACGCGCGTCGAAATCCGTAACGAGTAAAAAATATATAATCTTTTTATTATTTAGTCGACGTCGTCCATAACGAGCGTACATCCGTTACGCGCGTCGAAATCCGTAACGAGTAAAAAGTATATAATCTTTTTATTATTTAGTCGACGACGTCTGTTACGAGCGTAAGTCCGTTACACGCGTCGAAATCCTTAACGAGTAAAAAATATATAATCTTTCTATTATTTAGTCGACGTCGTCCGTGACGAACGTAGGTCCGTTACACGCTTCGAAATCCGTAACGAGTCAAAAATATATTATATTTTTATTATTTAGTGGACGTCGTCCGTAACAAGTGTAAGTCCGTTACGCGCATTGAAATCCGTAACGAGTCAAAAATATATAATCTTTATATTATTTAGTAGACGTCGTCCGTAACGAGCGTAAGTCCGTAACGAGCGTAAGTCCGTTACGCGTGTTGAAATCCGTAGCGAGTCAAAAATATATAATCTCTTTATTATTTAGTTGACGTCGTCCGTGGCGAGCGTACGTCCGTTACACGCGTCGAAATCCGTAATGAGTCAAAAATATATAATCTTTTTATTATTAATTCGACGTCGTCTGTTACGAGTGTAGGTCCGTTACGCACTTCGAAATCCGTAACGAGTAAAAAATATATAATCTTTTTATTATTTAGTCGACGTCGTCCATAACGACGTAGGTCCGTTACGCGCTTCGAAATCTGTAACGAATCAAAAATATATTATATTTTTATTACTTAGTCGACGTCGTCCGTAACGAGCGTAGGTCTGTTACATGCGTCGAAATCCGTAACGAGTTAAAAATATATAATCTTTTTATTATTTAGTCGACGTCGTCCGTAACGAGCGTACGTCCGTAACGAGCGTACGTCCGTAACGAGCGTACGTCCGTTACGCGGGGACGTACGCTCGTTACGCGGTCGAAATCCGTAACGAGTCAAAATATATAATCTTTTTATTATTTAGTCGACGTCGTCCGTTACGAGCGTAGGTCCGTTACGCGCATCGAAATCCGTAACGAGTAAAAAATATATTGTTTTTTATTATTTAGTCGATGTCGTCTGATTATTATTTACTGACTGGTTTCCTTTTTTGCAGGTATCTTCACAAGATGATATCCACTTCCATCACCGCTCGAAACAAGAGCCGGGAGTGGTGTACTAGCGGTGACCTGTTTTTCTTATATTGCCTCTTGTACAAGAGGCCGTGCGCTCTTGCACATGGGTTGGCGCAGTACTTTGCCTCCGCACATCATCGACAGGAGCGCGAATTATTATATGGCGGCACCTACGTCATTGTGATAGCCCTTTCGTTTGGCTATCACCCATAGACTGACCCGCGTGTAGGCCGGCGATACAGCCGAAGCGGATGGGGATGAACACGATATCGGGAATGTATATTACTAAAAGGTTCCCATGCGGGAAGCGGCTTAAGGGTGCAGACGACCATCCTTATGTGCCTACGCAGCTGCCGGCATAGTTTGAGCTGGTATATCCCCCGCGCGATCCGGAGGTGCTGGAGCATGAGTCGGACATGTACATTCCGGAGCCACCACAGCCGCATGGACCACCCGGGGAGCCTCAGTTCCCACGACATGTAGGGCCCGGTCCTGCCCCATCATACGCGGCGTATCAGGGGCTATGTCGCGACGTTGACAGGCTGACGTATGTGGTGGAGTGGATGGCTGTAGAGCTGCAGGCGCTTTCACAGCGTGAGGGGTTACCTCCACGACACTTCGTTCCGCCTGCGGAATGGTATCAGCAGCAGGAGCAGCAGGATCCGCTGCCAAAGTATTTTATCTTTTGTTATGTATTTAGTATTGGAACCGTATATATGTCTATCAAACTTATGCTTATATTATAACTTTCGTTTGTATGTACAAACTTATGCTTATATTGTATGTCTTTTATGACGTGACTACCCTTAATATTTAGTCATATTATAACTTTTGTTTGTATGTACAAACTTATGCTTATATTGTATATATTGTATTCAGTCATATTATATCTTTTGTTTGTATGTACAAACTTATAATATTATCGGTATAACAATATAATATATTCGAACCGTATATATGTCTATCAAAAATATTAACGGTATATTATATTATCGGTATAACGTTAATGGTTATATATTTTAAGCGATTTAACGTTGGAACCGAGTGAGAATTTATACCACAAATACACCAAATGACCAAAAAAAATTCTGAAAGGGGGTTATATACGTTGCGTATAGCTCTATACGCAACGTATATAAACTTTGTGAAAAACTGATGCCTCAAATAGACCAAAATGACCCAAAAAAATCTGATGGTTTATATACGCTGCGTATTGAGCTATACGCAGCGTATATAAACCCTTGTTTTCTGTGCAATGATTGCTGATAAGGCTCTGAAATCCATGGTTTATATATGCTGCGTATTAGAGTAACCCTATACGTGTGTATAGGTCTATATGCAGCGTAGGTTAAGGTAAGTTTGTTAGGGTTTGGTGTGCAAATAGGCAACATGGTGTGCCAATATGCACACCCATAACTAAACATACTATCATACATATTAAGTCCCAATCGATAATCAAACGAGTATAAAATTATGGCTAACTCACACAATATTATTAGACTAAGAAAACTATTCAAAAACTTGATTACGATGTTAAACCCTAACACGGTTTATACATGCTAAACCTAACTTGGTGACCAAGGTATTGCCATATCTAACTATATCATAATTAAAAAATAATCTATCTTTAACCAACATGTTAATTTAGACCCTCCAAATTTACCTACACGTAAATACGGTCCTTCGATATTCAACCTAATCCATTTATCATCATTAGTAAAATGGGCCAGCATGACCTACACCTATGGATGGACTCTGTAACTCACTAAAAATCACCACAAAAATTCCAAGTCGTGTAGGGGAGGTCTTCAACACCGAGTAATGTCTTCATCTCTTTGAACATGTTTGTTTTTTCCAAGAAACATCGGGTTCTTCGTCAGGCGATGTCAGAGTTGTCATCAATCCGGATTAGGACTTTTTATTTGTGACAACTTTCAAAATTCCAGATATCCATACAATTATTAAACGATGATTAGTGCTTAATGACTGTGCTGAATTACAAATAATGACTTGAATTGCTTTCTGGTTATTGTTATCATACATACATGTGCATCACATATTGTAAATGACATATCATTATTGCATGCAAACTTTGTTGATTCAAATGATGCACGAAACACAGTTAGCACAGTTATCAGACAAATCAGAAAAATGCTGATGGAGTTCAGTACATAGACTGACATTGTATTGAGACACAGAATAAGCCATAAACCAAGTATTACACTAGTATAGTGTGTAGGAAAGTAAGGATCACAAAACCGTATTCCTAGAGATAGTTTAAGTGCCGGAAAGTGCCTAAAACTCACATAAACTGCATAATTCTGTTGAAATCAGGAAAATTCAGCATTTAAACACTCTAATATCATGCAAAAATATGGTTAAATCGTCGAGAATGCTTTCCTAAGCGTCGGGAATCAAAAGTGTCACAAAAGGTAACATAAAGCATACTAAACTGCATAGTTTAGCACCTTAACGAACCGGTAACCAACCAAACAACCAGACACTACCCGAAACACCAAATTTTCATTAGAAGCACTGTTTTAACATTACCAAGCTAGTTATGATCCTCGGACATCATAACACACTATATAACATCTAGTAACTAAATACCTAACTAATACTTGAATTTTAACTACATAAACTAACTTATAGTTGAAACCTAAGCCTAGACCCCCCCCCCCACCTAGTTCACGGCCAAACAAGGGCCCCACACCAAGATTTTATTCGCATATTAAAATGGATCATGTTTGTTCTTTACTAAACACTTAGACCATGAGATAAACAAGTGATGGTGGTTATAAGTAGTAACTCCAAGATCATAACCCTCATTCTCTAAAATACACAACACACACCACTCTTCTTCTTCCCTTCTTCTTTAGGTCCGGCCGAGAACAACAACAACAATATCACCATCATCAATCAATCTTCATCCAATTCCAAGTAATCACAAAGGTGCTAGAAGGTGTATAAGGAAGCTTGGAGCTTGTGGAAGTTGAAGGACCTCTCTCTTGTGCTTTTATCCACTCCATTTCATCTAGTGATCATCCCTAGCCTTGAGCTAGTAGTAAGAACACCATACTCTTCATTTTACATCTTATTTTAGTGATTAAAAGAAGATACAAGTTGTTAAACATGATGAACACTAAGAATCTAGAACTTGAAACTTGAACATAAGCTTAAAATCATAAGAGATCATGATGTTTATATGTTGTTATGCTTGTTGATTGTTGGTTACTCATGTTATTGATGTAGATCATCATGTGACCTTGTTAGATAATGATTAAAAACATAATCTAGCAAGATGAGAGGATGATTATGTTAAAGATCGATAGATCATCCTCATGTAAGTCATGAACTTGGAAGAATAAGTTGTTTTCTTGTTAAGTGATGATCAAAGTGTGTATAAAGTCTTGTAAATCTATGATTTCAAGAATTGTTTTTCAAGAAATCAAGTTAAAAATACAAGTTTACTTAATCTTGGTTCTTAAATAAATAAACCACATTTCTTTTTAAGGGTTAATCAAGTGTAGGATCATGTATTTAACAAGAAAAATCCAAGAAGAAACATTTTTAGAAAAAATAATTACAAGTTGTAAAGAACTAATTCTTTCAAAAATGAAGTTTTTAAATAACCAACCACACTTTAAAGGGTAACTAGCCTTACTAAATATACTAGTAAGTTACTACACATTTTTATAAATTTTCAAGTTCATGAAGTAGTAATTTATGCATGATTTTGGAAAATTGGTAAGTATTGGTTTGTTTATTGTTGATTGTGGTGATTTATAAAAGAAAATGATATGCTTTGAAAGCATGGAAACCTCCATTTTTAGGGGAAACTATGGCAAAAGTTTTCTAGAAATTAAACACTTAGAAAAATATTTTTAAACAAATATTTACAAGCATATTTTAAACCATGAATTTTCATATAAAGTTTGCCATACTTTTTGTTACAAAAATCATAAGCATTGAAGGTTGGTTTTTGTAAATAAAAGTGACTAAATATGTATTTAGGAAAATATATATTTAGATGTCACCATGTGTGTGATTATTTGTATATTATGTGCATTAGTTATATTATTTTAGGACTTGAAATAATATAACTCATTAAAATACCAAAAATTACAATCCAAAATATTATCAAAATTCCAAGAGGATGAACATATAAATTATACCCAAAATATTGGAGAAACCGAACAAAGGAATATAACTCACAAAAATATTCCGGAAATTTTATTCATAAATATATTTTAGAAAATGGTATTTTGGACACTAAGAGAACAAAAATGTGATTTTTACAATTATTACAAAGTTATATCATATTTTTTACCATAAGAAAATATATTATTTTTGGGTGAATAAAATATATATTTTCTTGAATACACATGGAATACATCGTTATTGGGTGAAAATAAGTTTATATATATATTTTCTAAGTTAGACTTGGAAATATACTATTTTTGAGACTTGTATGAGATATATAAATATTTTGCCAAGGAAAAATTATAAATAAATTTTTCTTAAGTAATATTTCTTAAAATATATATTTTGGAAATATATATTGATGTATTTTTATTAGAAATATTATTCTGGAAAAGTTAAGTATAAAATACTTAATAATTACAAGAAAATACGTATTCTCGTACGTATAAATACACACCAGAATACGCCACCGATAATTGGCAAAAATATACAAGTATAAGAATAAGAATACGAATACAAATACACCCATCATTGGGAAGGATATACATGTATAAATACATAAAAAGTAACAAGTTAAAAATGTATTAATTTTTACTAATATTCCAAAATTTGATAAATATAATTTAAGTTAAAATATTTATTATTTTAACAAATAATTATATAATTTGGAATAAAATTAAGGACACAAAGAAACGTAACTCAAAGACACTAATTAATACTAAGTCAAGGCACGACCCGCTCGTCTAATAAACCGTAGTACGTTGTAGGTAGTTGTGTACGCCACAAGAAGCTTTGAGTTACAGTTGGTTATGAAGAACGCAAGACTGTGAGTTCATGTCCCCCTTTTCTTTTAACTGTTTTCGGTTTTATAACTTCGGGGGTGAAGTACATGTTACAAACTGTTTACATACGATTACATTTGGTATGGTTAGCAAAGGAAAGGTACTGCTTGATCATGTGAGTGATGGGTACAACGCTTAAGACCATTAATCCTCGTAGTAGGATCGAGGGACATGAGTGATAGATCTATTTGGGTGTAGCGAGCCCACACCCATGTGGACCAGGGTTTGACCCATGAGGTGACTATTTCTTACTGCCGGAGACAAAATTTGCTAGGTTTGATCCTTCCTGCATCATGTCACACATATTAATGGTCTTGCAAACCATTAATCGATCTGTTTTCCTTGTTTGTTTTCATGCCGGGATTTACAAAGATACATACATACTTTCAATGATTACAAAGGTTTATTCGTGCACACAAACAAACACATGAACTCGCTCAACTTTTGTTGATGTTTTCTAACTACATGTATTTCAGGGAATTAAATGTGGATCTGGCGGGCGTTTGGATGTTTCAAGTGATGTTGGGAATAAAAGATGTCATCCGGAGTCTGAGGATTTGAATTTTGTGTCTTATCCTGGATAGGATACATAATTCAAAGCCTGGTTTTCATTAGTATCTTTTGTTGAGTCCATGTGGAACTCTAAAACAATTTGCATGGTTTGTAATTCGGATTTGAAGTCTATGTTTAAAACAATGTTGTTATGTTTTTAAACTTAATCAATGGATGAAAATCTTTAGTTTTATCATATAGTTGTCTATTATGGTTGAATGCAATGATATTAAGCAAGTCACACATAATCACGCTTCCGCAAAAGTCAGGGTGTAACAGTTTGGTATCAGAGCTTCGATTGTAGCGAACTAGGATTCCTTCTCGAGTCTAGACTACAATCATTAGGGCTCTCACAAAAATATTTTTACAACATGTTTTCATTGCAATACACAAAATGCCCAGATCCATGGAACAAACAGTTTTACAAAAGGAAAGACAAGAAACACAATGCAATCACAAACCCCAGATTGACCGGTAGACTAAGGAAGGATAGGAAGGGTTCGTGAGGAATCATGAGGATACATGATTTCATGATACATTGTCTTTGATTGCATACTAAATGATAGTGGTTAATATATGTGCATATGTTATGATTGTTCTGTTACAGACACTATGTCTTCATCCGAGAGCGGATTGTCCGACGCCGATGACCCTATGGCTATTGTTTCCAATGACGAGATCGCACCAGAGCCAGAGATCTTTACATCCGATACTGAGAGCGACCCAAATATGCTGTCAGACGACGAGGACGACTTTTAGCCGTTCGCGTTGCCTGATTTTGGAGATGACTTACCCCTAGCTGATGGTATTCCAGACGAGGTTCCTTTTGTTATTCGCATTCCAGTCCATGATCATCTTTTCATCGGGCATCCCGATGGTGAGCATATTGTGGCACCGATCCTCTCTTCCGTTCCTCTCATGGTCATCCCTCCTGAGGATTGGCCTTTTGACGATCTATTTGATGATGACGTTGATTTGTTTGTTGATGGTCCTCTCGATGACGCCCATGGTGATGGAGAGTTAGATGAGGACGTTGTTGCTATTCCACCTCTCTAGATTCCTGTTATCGAGTTATCCTCTGATACTAGTTTACACTCTGTCTCAGATTCCTTTGAGTCTGTGACGTCTTCCGCCTTGCAGGCAGCTAGATTACGGGGCTATACCACTGATTCTGATGATGATACGACCATGTCAGCTGCACCATCCCCTCCACATGACCCCGAGCCTGGTCTTGAGCTAGATTTTGTTCCTGTTGATTAGCCTGACGTTGCACCTGCTGATCCTGAGCCCTTACCTGATCATGACCCTATTCCTTTTGGCATACCAGACATTGCACCCTTATACCTAATCCAGTTCTTGCACCCGTTGACCCTCTTCTGGATGAGCCATTCATTCCTCCACCTGCACCCGCACCGGCTGATGTTGCTCCTTTTCATCCTGTGGAGTCCGATGCCCATCGTGTTGATATACCTATCGTTTTCTTGCAGGACATACCCGTACCCCGTCCAGGGGAAGGTACTTTAGGCCAGCAGCCTAGTCATGATCCTTATGCTTCAGCAGCCTTTCCACAGATCCCCCAGTCTCCACCTGCTCCTCTTACTCCTTTCCTAGAGTTTGATGCTCGATTTCTCACTGTCGAGCAGCAGATCAGTTATCTACTGCGTCATGTATATGAGCTTGAGGAGGAGCTTGCGCATGTGCACAACTTGCTTTTCTTTCCTCCACCACCACCATCAGCATAGTGGTTTTTGGTTTTATGTAGGTTGCATTGCTTTTGATGAGAGCACCATGACGTGATGTCTTGGTCACAATCAAATTTAATCCAAATACAACTAATTAGCTAGCGGTAAGTGGGTATCGAACACAGGGAGTTTGTGGAATATGTGTTATTTAGAAGTATATCTAAGTGAACTAAATTAAACTAATTGCAATTAAAGTAAATTCAAAGAGTTGGATTGTTTGATTTTAAAACTAAGATTACTAATTAAATTGTGAATTGAGAATTGGTTTTGTAAACAATTTAGAGACAAATGACCATCCTAAGTTTCCGGTTTGCTTTGACATTCATGCTAATATTCAACTAGAAAGAACCACATAGACATGGTTCATGTGTTATTACTTGTCGTGATGAAAAGGAACTTAGTACTCGGATTCCTAGAATGCGAGGTTGTTACCCGATGACCAATTAATCAATACCCAATCCTAATCCCGCCCATGATATCTCGATTGCCAACGACACCAAGAACGTATGGTTTAGACTAAGATTAACATTCAAATTTACGAACAAGCAAACAACACACCATAATAAACAAACCATCATAGCAAGTCTATTATTCTAGAAATAAGAATCAAAACACAAATGTCTTAGACAAACCTTCAACCTAGGATGATCACCATAAGTTTAGCCACTCATGACTTGGACAATCATCGTCACATACATATCAATGTTCATCGGAATTAAAAACACTAACAAGATGTTTAGAAATTGTTTCAAGCTCTCCAGAACACCCAAAAATCGCCCCTAGACTCCTCGTAACCGAATGGGAATGATTGGACATGAAAAGACACCATAAATCCGCATTAAAAGGTGGAAGTTACACATTTACGCAGGTCAGCGCCGTAAGCTACGGTGGCCACCGTAGCTTACGGTGGCTTGGAATGGCCTACGGTGGGTTTTAACTGTCATACGGTGACAATTTGGTGCAGTGAGCACCGTAACCTACGCCCTCCACCGTAAGCTACGGTGGGCAGCAGCATGAAATTTTGTTTTCAGCATAACTTTTTCGTTTCAACTCCGTTTTCTTCGCCATTTTCGCCCACGTTCTCGTAATTTCATCCTCTATCATGTCATGTTCTTAATTCTTTAATTCAATAAACTATTTTCTTCATTTATGCTCCATCTTTCAATCTCCAATCCAGCCGCGCCTATTCGAAGCTTCATTTCCTCACTTTTAAATTCCCAAACACACCTGGAACATGAGCAACCATAGTTATCTAATTCAAGATAAATACATGGATAAATGCAAGATTAAATTATCGTTTATAACATTTAAGGGTTGTCCTACTGACTACCCGTCACATCCCCACACTTAACCGTTGCTTGTCCCAAGCAAACCGTTCAACAAAATACAATTTATTCAAGCGATCAAGTACGAACCAAGCAAACAAATGTCCTCATTTACTAACTCTTTTTTGAAACCGCACATAACACACCCCTCACAATAACTCTCCTCTCGGTGGCAAGTAATAACTAGCGAAGATAAGCTAGATCACACTCAAAACAAACGGGTGGTTGCACGACAATAAGCTTGTAGTTGAATCGGTCCTTCGCCTAGATGATTTGCTAAAACTTGCACATGAAGCAAAGGGACTTAAAGGTTGAAACGTGGCAAGGCAAATGGGTAGGAAATGGAAATATATGAAAAGTAGCTAATGATTCAACCCGGTCTTTTATTCTAACGAAAAAAAAAAAAACATAAACAACTATATACAAACTATCTCATTCATTTTTTTTCATTTTTCATTGCTTTTTCTCTCTTTTTTTTTCTTTTCTTTTTCATATCTTTTTTTTTTCTTTTTTTTTTCTTTCGATTTAACAAACATAACAAACAAGCATACTAGAACAAGATGATTATACTAATAGACCGGGTCAAATGCGGGTTAATTTTTAAGAGAAAGTAGGCACGAGTTAACAAAAGATCGGCTCAAAGCTCAAATGGGCTACTAAAGTCCAAACCCCCGCCCCTCTCGCTACCATGCTCATATATATAATTTATGAGGTCCAACCCCCCAATTCCCACACTCGCACACACCATGACGAGGCTACCTAAATGCCCTTATCATTTTCACATTCATGCAAAGCTAAGGCCTCAAACCGCATCTAAGCACAAGTTCTAATCTACCTCCACCCATTGCCACTCTCATCAAAGAAAAATATTTCTAATACATTCAAAGAGATGGCTCAACTCTCACCAAGAAAGAACAAGGGAATATGGGATGCCGGTGTATCATGCAGTTTTGTATTCAAATGTTCAATTCAGACCATTGTCACTTGATTTTTGAAAGAGTAAACTGCCATTTTGGTCCCTGTGGTTTGGCCAGTTTTGCCACTTTAGTCCAAATCTCAAACTTATTACATCTGGGGCCCTGTGGTTTGCATTTTGTTGCCATTTTAGTCAAAAACTCAAATCAGGACAGATTTAAAAAAAAAACCCTGGTTTTTGTCCTTTTCCTCAGGGGCATTTTGGTCTTTTTCTAACTAAATATTAATTAAATCTTTATCTATTTATAAGTTATTATAAGAAATAAAAAAATAACCTAAAAAACACATCTCTCTATAAAGTATCTGCATTCTCTCTCTCTCTCTAAACAAAATCTGACTCTGTCTCTTCTCTCTCTCAATAACTTGATCCAGATCCAGGATGAACAACAACAACAAAACATCCGTCGCCGCTGAGGAACAACCGTCGCCGCCTGAGGAACAACCGTCGCCGCTGAGGAACAACCGTCGCCGCCTTTATCTTCGCCGGAACTGAATGAGAGAGAGGTACGAATAAGAGTAGATCTGGTGCGAGGTTTAGGTTTGATCTGATAGATGCAGATGAGATATTTGCAGAGTTTTTTTTACAGATCGGAAGGTAGGGTTTCAGGTGTTGTCTGATCTTCGTTCCAACAGTGGTTCCGGTGGTGGTTCTTCTTTAGCCGCCTTTAAGGTTGTTAATTTGTGTTAAGTGTTAACCCTAATTAGGGTTTTCTGGTGAAATTGGGTGTAATGAGGAAGACAAGGGTGGTGGTGGTGCAATGGTGGTCCGGTGGGGGTGGTGGTGGTGTTAATGGAGGGGGGAGGAGGTGGCGGTGGTGGGAAGGGGGGAGAGAGAGAAGAGAGAGAAAGGGGTGTGGTGTTTTACCGACGCTGATGGTGGTTGTGGTGTTTTACCGGCGTCTCCGGCACCGTCGTACCAGCACCAGTGGGATGGTGGTGGTGGGGATGATGTGGTGGTGTGGTGTGGTGGTAGTTCAGAGAGAGAGAGAAAGAGAGCAAGTGCATTGGGATTATGAGAGGGTTAACTGCATATTTTGTTCTCTCTGTTCGTTATCTTCTCTTTAGGCGATTTAGGGTTTCTTTCGAGTAGTGAACATCTTTGTTTCACTAAGTGCTTGTTAGATCATTTATGTGCAGATTATCACATTGATAATCAGCAGGTGAGAGGAGAGTTTAGAGTTTTGTTGTGCAGTTCTTATTCGATTGTTTGTTCATAGTTCAGGGTTAATAAAACACTTTATTCAGTCTTGATACCTGTTGTTTGACATGTGCAATCAAGCTTTAAGTTGGGGATAAAGACAAAATGAGTTATATATAGATAATTGAGTTATAATAATTTCAAAATGACTAAAATACCCCTGAGGATAAAGACAAAATATCAGGTTTTAAGTTTGGGAATCTGGTCAAATTTCACTTTTGGACCAAAATGGCAACAAAATGCAAACCACAGGGACCCAGATGTAATAAGTTTGAGATTTGGACTAAAGTGGCAAAACTGGCCAAACCACAGGGACCAAAATGGCAGTTTACTCTTTTTGAAAATTTACAATTTTCAAAAATTTTTCAAAATTTCCCCTCATCCCCACACTTGGGATACATTGTCCCCAATGTACGGTTTTGAAGGGAAGATCGCTTGCCAACTACATCAAACTTTTTTTTTAACAAAAAAACCAACTACTAATATTTCAAAGCTAAAGAACATAACAAGATTAAGGAAAGAGTACATTGACCTGGTGAAGTTTGACACAACAGATGTTGTAAATAATCTGATTCCCCATTGCCAACTTCACACAAATATCCGCACATCTTCCCCACATTTGAATGTCGCCATGGCCCTGAAACATAGAAAGATAAAAACAACAAGATCAATATAAAACCCCGGGTTGCCTCCCGAGCAGCGCTAAGTTTCGAGTCTTCAGCCAGACCGTGCCACCCCCATTTATGGTGGCTCAAAGAATTGGTTCGTATCACCTCCCTCACTGTAGCTTGTCAATGTCTGAAATGCATCCATCAAATGTCCATTCGGTGGATAGTCAACTACATACCTACTCAAACCCTCATACTTCTTTTCACACCACGATGGTTTGTTTGTTTTTATTCTTCGATGCACGCTTTTCATATGGTCACTAGTCTCTCTACCCTTCTCATCAATAGATTCATAACTAATCTCCCTGGTATGAACATCGAAGTACAACTTACAGTTCTTTTCGGTCATAGTAATAACCCCTTCTCTACAGTTGATTTGAGCATTTGCTGTATAAAGAAACAGTCGACCTAAAATTACTCTTTGTTGTGATGCCAATTTGGTAGAGGCATAATCTAGAACCAGAAAATCCACTGGGTATTCGAATTCTCCCAACCGAATCATAACATTCTTAACCATTCCCCGTGGACGCCTCCAACTTTCATCCACCAAACTCACCATGGTGTCTGCATCCTGAAGCGGACCAAAATCATACATATCATATAAGTCACCTAGTAGCACACTCATACTCACCCCATAATCCAATAATGCATGGGGAATTTTTAATTTTCCCACTCGGATCGGCACAAGTGGTGCTCCATGCTCCTTGTCCGTTTCAACCTCGGCATCCCTTCCTATACCTGCACTCACTTGACAAGAAGAAGTAAGAAATGTTTCATTAATTTCATTATTTGGAACGGTGCTTACCACATTGATGTTAATGCTTTTTGTGTTCTTGGGATTTATCACCGTGTCACTTGGTGATTGGCCTTTTGCTTTCTTCAATAATGCTACGTCACTTGCAAGTTGACCCATTTGAGTGGTCAACGACTGAATCGCTTTGTCACGGATTTCATCTTTTTGCATGCGAACATCATCAAGTTGATTCCTTCTTTGCATATCTTGTTGCATCAACCAGAGCATATCCATAACTTCATTCCCACTTGATGAAGTTTGACCCAAAGAACCACTTTGACCACCCGATTGTTGAAATTGACCTTGGTTGTATTGTTGACGAGGTATGAAATTTCCTTGAGCTCCTTGGAAATTTGGGTTAGCTTGGTTTGAGGGATCCCCATATCGAAAGTTTGGGTGGTTTCTTAAGTCGGGGTGGTAAGTATTGGAGTTCATGTTATAATTTCTACCACCCCCTCCTTGCCCTTGCAATGCATTCACGTCCTCATATTGCCCTTCCACTCCTTGGCAATTTTCAGCCTCATGCCCTATCTCAAAACAAAGTGCACAAACATTATAAATTTGATTAGAAGTTTGAACATTACCATCGTCTACCGCGTGCACTTGAGTTCGGGTAATGGCCGGTCATGCTCTCCTTGATGCTTGAGCTTTTCCTTTTGATGTGACCGCCATTTGCTCCAAGAATTCCCAATCATCATGCTCGTAATTTGTGCCAAAAGTGCCATTTGTGATAGACATTAAGTCACGAGCATCTTCGGAACACAACCCCTCATGAAATGCATTCATCAATTCCCATAGCTCTATCCCATGATGAGGGCAATTCTTTATCATCATGTTAAACCGTTCGAATGCTTCATGAAACATCTCACCCGATTGTTGTTGAAAACTTCTCAACCCTTTCCTAGCATCATTTGTCTTTTGAGCGGTATAAAATTCATCTAAGAAAATTTGTTACATTTCCGCCATGTATAGATAGCTACCGAAGGTAATGTGTAGAACCACTTTTTCGCCTTATCTTCCAAAGAATATTGGAATAGTACCAATTTAACATCATCGGCCAAAAATCCTTGACTCCCAAGAGTGTTGCAAATCGAATCATAAGCCTCCAAATGAAAATAAGGCTCCTTCGTTGCTAAACCCTTATACTTTGGCAAACTTTGTAATGAATTGGTTCTCACTTCAAATGTCCTCCCTTGATCATTGTGAGGAATAACGGCCGGTGAAGGATTATGAGTGATTACAGGCCTGAAATGTGCTTCTATACCTCTTGCATGTTCTCGAAGATGTCGTCTCTGTACACCCAACCGAACTCTTGGACGTATAGGCCTCATGGGTCTTTGCATAGGCCCTTGAGGTGCAAATGGTGGCTGAAATTGATGTTGAATCGGTAGTTGTTGAATTGGCCTTTGAAATTGAGGTTGTGCATTTTGTGGACGAACTTGTTGCAAAGGCGTAAGACGTTGCAATTGTGACCCTTGTGGTCGAATATGTTGTACCCCAACGGGTAGCCTACCCATGTCTTGAATTTGTTGTAATGGTTGACTTTGTTGACCCACTCCTCCTTGAGGTCCCAAATTACCTCAATCACCCCCGTAGTAGAATCCTTCTTCTTCGTATCCCCCAAAATCTTCTTCATACCCCTCATCGTATCCATCCCCTCCTATACCCGAAGATTGCCCATAAGGAAAAGACGAATATTGAAAACCCGGTTGGTTCGAGGGTCGATATGTAGAAGTAGTAGCATGAACTACAGTTGAACTTTGTGGTAATGAATAAGTTGTGGATGATTGACCCGAAGCTGGAAAGAAATGGGAGAATGGTGGTATTGTTGAGGCAGGGTTAAAGGTAAGAGTAGGTTCAACTTGGGTAGTAATAGGTGATGTAGTGGTGTTGGTTGGTGTAACATCATGTGGTGGAGTAAAGTCGATGGTGGTGTTAGGCATGGTGGTATTTGGTGAAGGTTGTGTTGATGATGGTATGAAAGGTGGTGTAAGCTCACCCGTAGTGGGTGGTGGTGGTGGATCCATGTTTCTAATTGGTGTAATTGGTGTAGTAGGTGTTGTTGGTGAACCGCTGATTTTGTTTTCTCTTAGCAAAATTTTGTTTCCTCTCAAAGTCCGTTCAATTTCTGGATCAAATGCCAATGGTGATAACTTGTTAGAGCTTCTAGTACGCATGCACCTGTAAATACCTGCACACTAACACACCCAGCGTAAACCAGAAAAATAACAAACTTAAAAAAAATCACAAATAACACACGTTGCGCACTACTCCCCGGCAACGGTGCCAAAATTTGACATGATATCGTGGTCACAATCAAATTTATTCCAAATACAACTAATTAGCTAGCGGTAAGTGGGTATCGAACACAGTGAGTTTGTGGAGTATGTGTTATTTAGAAGTATATCTAAGTGAACTAAATTAAACTAATTGCAATAAAAGTAAATTCAAAGAGTTGGATTGTTTGATTTTAAAACTAAGATTACTAATTAAATTGCGAATTGAGAATTGGTTTTGTAAACAATTTAGAGACAAATGACCATCCTAAGTTTCCGGTTTGCTTTGACATTCATGCTAATATTCAACTAGAAAGAACCACATAGACATGGTTCATGTGTTATTACTTGTCGTGATGAAAGGGAACTAAGTACTCGGATTCCTAGAACGCGAGGTTGTTACCTGATGACCAATTAATCAATACCCAATCCTAATCCCGCGCATGATATCTCGATTGCCAAAGGCACTAAGAATGTATGGTTTAGACTAAGATTAACATACAAATTAACAATTTACGAACAAGCAAACAACACACCATAATAAACAAACCATCATAGCAAGTCTATTATTCTAGAAATAAGAATCAAAACACAAATGTCTTAGACAAACCTTCAACCTAGGATGATCACCATAAGTTTAGCCACTCATAACTTGGACAATATCATAACATACATATCAATGTTCATCGGAATTAAAAACACTAACGAGATGTTTAGAAATTGTTTCAAGCTCTCCAGAACAGCCAAAAATCTCCCCTAGACTCCTCGTAACCGAATGGGAATGATTGGACATGAAAAGACACCATAAATCCGCATTAAAAGGTGGAAGTTACACATTTACGCAGGTCAGCGCCGTAAGCTACGGTGGCCACCGTAGCTTACGGTGGCTTGGAATGGCCTACGGTGGGTTTTAACTGTCATACGGTGACAATTTGGTGCAGTGAGCACCGTAACCTACGCCCTCCACTGTAAGCTACTGTGGGCATCAACATGAAATTTTGTTTTCAGCATAACTTTTTCGTTTCAACTCCGTTTTCTTTGCCGTTTTCGCCCACGTTCTCATAATTTCATCCTCTATCATGTCATCTTCTTAATTCTTCAATTCCAATAAACTATTTTCTTCATTTATGCTCCATCTTTCAATCTCCAATCCAGCCGCGCCTATTCGAAGCTTCATTTCCACACTTTTAAAGCCCCGAACACACCTGGAACATGAGCAACCATAGTTATCTAATTCAAGATAAATACATGGATGAATGCGAGATTAAATTATCGTTTATAACATTTAAGGGTTGTCTTACGGACTACCCGTCACACCACTATTGAGTCGAGCTTGTGAAGCCTTTTGGAGACCACCTTTTGATCATATGATTTTGTATGTTGACAGACTTATTGGACAAGGGTAGTGTGACCCTGTGTCTCTTTTGATGTGATACACTTTGTAAACAATGTAACCGTGGTCAATGGTTAATGAAAGCTCAATCGTCATGTTCTCATTACATACGTTGTTGATTTACATGTTTTTGCTATGATTGTGATGTTATATGCTTACTTGCTATGATAAATGCTATTGTATATACGTACTATTTATTATTTATCGAATAAGACCTGACCTATACAATCTTCTCCTTAGAAGATGCCTCCTCGAAGGAACACTCAGTTGCCCACAAATGAGGCAGAATTACAAGAACAAATTTCACAGGCAATCGCACACCATGAGGCCCTACGCTCTGAACACAGCAGAGGCACCTCAGGGAACAACCCACCTAACGACTGTACTTACAAGCAGTTTTTGGACTGCAAGCCTCTGAACTTTGACGGCACTGGAGGTGCCGTAGCTTTTGTGAGATGGGCTGAGAAGACAGATTCTGTGCTGCAGATGAGTAAGTGTGCGCCAGAGCATCAAGTCACTTACATTTCTGGACTATTCCTAGATGGAGCTCTGTCATGGTGGAACCTTCAGGTTCAAAATTTTGGTGAAGCTGCAGCGTATGCGTTGACATGGGATGAGTTGAAAGAGCTGATGCATAAGAAGTACTGTTCGAGGGCAGAATTTCAGAAGTTGCAAACCGAGTTTTGGAATCTGAAAATGGATGGTCCTAAGATAGCTGAGTATGTGCAGTGATTCCATGATTTGTCTCGTGTTGTCCCTTACATGGTAGAACCAGAGTTCAAGCGAGTCGAACGTTTCTTTTGGGGATTCGCGCCCCAGATTCTGAGCGTGGTGACGACATCCAAGCCCCCAACAATTACTGAAGCCATTGACTTGAGCGTGGCATTGACTGAAGAAGCGATCCGATTGGGCAAGTTTTCAATCTCTGAGCAGAAGAAGAAAGAGACTCATGTGGAGTCGTCTGGAGAGAACAAAAGGAAGTTCTCGAATTTCAAGAAGAGTACCCAAGGAAACAACAGCAATGCAAATAAGCGTAGAGATGCTAACCCACCAGCCGAGGTCAGGACTGGTGCTGCGAGTTCTGAGAACAAAGGAAAAGGATACATGAGTACTCTGCCCAAATGTGATGTATGTCAGTATCATCAAGCCGGCCAGTGCAAGTTTAGGAAGTGTGGTAACTATGGAAAGAATGGTCATTCGAACGAAACATGCTGGGCTGGTACTGGTCATGGGAATGGTGGTCAGAGAGGGAATGGAAGTGGAAATGGTAATGGCAATGGAAACCATGGTGGAAACGGTTATGGAAATAGAAATCAAGGAGGAAATAATAATCAGGGAGGTAATGGAAACTGGAATGGAAACGAGAACCAGGTGGGAAATAGAAACAGCGGGGAAGTAACAACAATCAGGGCGGTACTGGAAACGGTCAAGGTTGTTTTGTCTGTGGTGATGTAGGGCATTTCAAGCGGGATTGCCCAAAGAACAACCAAGCCCAGGGAAGAGTCTTCAAGATTGGAGCTAGGGAAGCTCGTCAGGATCCGAATGTAGTCACTGGTACGTTCCCTATTAATCAACATTTTGCATTTGTGCTATTTGATACTGGTGCCGACTATAGCTTCGTATCCCTAGAGTTTAAGAATATACTTAGGTTAGTTGCAAGTAAGTTAGATATCTCGTACTCGATAGAACTAGCTAATGGAAAGCTAGTAGAAGCTAGTGAAGTGATTAGAGGCTATGTGATAGAGCTTGGAGAACGTGAGTTTGCGATAGATCTTCTGCCAGTCGAGTTAGGAAGCTTCGACATAGTAGTTGGAATGGATTGGTTGTTAAGTAATCGAGCTGAGATTGTATGCCATGAGAAGATTATCCGCATCCCGATGGTGAATGAAGAGACGATCGTGATTCACGGAGAGAAACAGGATAGGCCTCTACGGATTACCAGTTGTTTGAAGGAACGAAAGTTTTTGCGTAAAGGATGTGTTGCCTTCTTGGCTCACGTAGTCGATAAAGAAGCCGAAGAACCAAAGCTCGAAGATATCCTTGTGGTAAGGGAATATCCTGAAGTCTTCCCCGAAGACTTGCCAGGATTACCGCCCCAACGACAAGTCGAATTTCACATTGACTTGGTTCCAGGCGCCGCGCCTGTGGCCAAGGCACCTTACCGACTTGCGCCTTCAGAAATGCAAGATTTATCGACGCAGCTTCAGGAGTTGTTAGACAAGGGATTCATTAGACCAAGCTTCTCGCCTTGGGGATCTCCAGTTCTATTCGTCAAGAAGAAAGACGGTAGTTTTCGTATGTGCATTGACTACCGAGAGCTGAACAAGTTAACCATCAAGAATCGGTATCCTTTGCCGAGGATTGATGATTTATTCGACCAACTTCAGTGTTTGAGTTATTACTCCAAGATCGATCTTCAATCAGGTTATCACCAGCTGCAGATCCAAGAAGAGAGTATACCGAAGACTGCCTTCAGAACTCGTTATGGACATTACGAGTTTCTAGAAATGCCGTTTGGTTTGACAAACACGCCGGCAGTGTTTATGGACTTGATGAATCAGGTTTGCAACCATATCTCGATAAATTCATGATTGTATTTATCGACGATATTTTGATCTATTTGCGGATGAAAGAAGATCATGAGCAACAACTTAGAGCCATCTTAGAGCTGTTAAAGAAGGAGAAGCTCTACGCTAAGTTCTCGAAGTGCGAGTTTTGGTTATGTGAGGTACAGTTCCTCGGTCACGTGGTAAACAAGGATAGTATTCATGTGGATCCCACCAAGATCGAAGCGATTAAGAATTGGGAAACTTCAAAGATGCCAACCGAGATTTGACAGTTTCTGGGTTTAGCAGGGTATTATCGTAGATTCATTGAGGATTTTTCCAAAATCGCTCAACCGCTGACCTCCCTTACTCAAAAGGATAAGAAGTACGAATGGGGAGACAAACAGGAAGAAGCATTTCAACTTCTTAAGAACAAGCTTTGCGATGCACCAATTTAATCCCTACCCGAAGGCACCAACGACTTCGTGGTATACAGTGACGCCTCGCGTCAGGGATTAGGCTGCGTGCTGATGTAGCGACAAAAGGTTATCACTTATGCTTCGCACCAATTGAAGATCCATGAGAAGAACTACACCACGCATGATTTGGAATTAGGCGTAGTGGTGTTCGCATTGAAGATCTTGCGACATTATCTTTTTGGTACCCGATGTACTATCTTTACAGACCACAAGAGCCTTCAGCACATATTTGATCAGAAAGAGCTTAACATGAGACAGCGGCGATGGGTCGAGTTGTTAAATGATTATGATTGTGAAATTAAATATCATCTAGGAAAGGCGAATGTGGTAGCAGACGCCTTAAGTCGGAAAGAAAGGATCAAGCCCATAAGGGTTAGGGCTTTAGAAATGATCATTCAGACAGACCTCTCGTTGCGTATTCGTGCTGCCCAGAGAGAAGCTCTTATGAAAGAGAACATTAAGAATGAATATCTTCGTGGGATGGAGAAAAAGCTGGTACCCAATGAGGAAGGAACTTTGTATTTCATGGGACGAATTTGGGTTCCGCTTTTTGGTGGTCTAAGAGAGGTTATTTTCGAAGAAGCTCATAAATCGAGGTACTCGATCCATCCAGGATCGGACAAGATGTACCAAGATTTGAAGGATTATTATTGGTGGCCAAGACTTAAGGGTGATGTTGCTACTTACGTTGGAAAGTGTTTGACTTGTGCCATGGTAAAGGCCGAGTATCAGAAGCCTTCAGGTCTTCTACAGCAACCAGATATACCCATGTGGAAATGGGAGTAGATCTCAATGGATTTCATAACAAAGTTGCCCAAGACTCCCAGAGGTCATGATACGATTTGGGTAATCGTGGACCGTTGACAAAGTCGGCGCACTTTTTGCCGATTAGAGAAAAGGATAACACAGGTAAGCTAGCTGAGCTGTACCTAAGGGAGATAGTCGCACGTCATGGAGTTCCTATCTCGATAATATCTGACAGAGATGGACGATTTGTGTCAAGGATTTGGCAATCCTTTCAGGAAGCTTTTGGTTCTCAGTTGAATCTGAGTACAACTTTCCACCCGCAAATGGACGGTCAAAGCGAGAGAACGATTCAAACACTTGAAGACATGCTACGTGCTTGTGTAACGGATTTAGGTGGCAGTTGGGATACTCATCTGCCTTTGGTTGAGTTTTCCTATAACAACAGCTACCATACAAGCATCCAAGCTGCACCATTCGAGGCTCTCTACGGACGCAAGTGTCGATCACCGTTATGTTGGGCAGATGCAGGTGATAGACAGCTGGTTGGTCCCGAACTGGTCCAAGAGACAACTGATAAGAACATGCAGACCCGAGAGCGCATCAAGGCGGCTCGTGATCGACAGAAGAGTTATGCGGACCAAAGACGAAAACCCTTGGAATTTGAAGTGGGTGATATGGTTCTATTAAAAGTCTCACCTTGGAAAGGTGTGGCACGCTTTGGGAAGCGCGGTAAGTAAAACCCACGAATTATCGGACCGTTTAGAATTTTAGAAAGGTTTGGTACGGTAGCATACAAGTTGGAGCTACCAGCAGAACTTAATGGTGTTCATGATACATTTCATGTATCTAATCTAAAGAAAAGTCCAACTCAAGAGACAGTGGTTATCCCTGCTGACGAAGTACACCTTGACGACACATTCCACTTTACCGAAGAACCAGTTGAGGTTACGGAGAGGAAGGTTAACAAGACTCGTTGGAGTAGTGTTAAGCTTGTCAAGGTTCGATGGAATGCACGTCACGGCCCAGAGTTCACTTGGAAGCGTGAAGACCGTATGAAAGCTAAATACCCGCATTTGTTCCCCAACTCCCCTGCAACTAGTAGTAAAGCATAAAATTTCGGGACGAAATTTTCTTAACAGGGGGAGAATGTGACAACTGTCAAAATTCCAGGTATCTGTACAATTATTAAACGATGATTAATGCTTAATGACTGTGCTGAATTACAATTAATGACTTGAATTGCTTTCTGGTTATTGTTATCATATATACATGTGCATCACATATTGCAAATGACATATCATTATCGCATGCAAACTTTGTTGATTCAAATGATGCACGAAACACAGTTAGCAAAGTTATCAGACAAATCAGAAAAATGCTGACGGAGTTCAGTACATAGACCGACATTGTATTGAGACACAGAATAAGCCAGAAACCAAGTATTATAATAGTATAGTGTGTAGGAAAGTAAAGATCACAAAACTGCATTCCTAGAGATAGTTTAAGTGCCGGAAAGTGCCTAAAACTCACATAAACTGCATAATTCTGCAGAAATCAGCAAAATTCAACATTTAAACACTCTAATATCATGCAGAAATATGGTTAAACGGTCCAGAATGCTTTCCTAAGCGTCGGGAATCAAAAATGTCACAAAAGGTAACATAAAGCACACTAAACTGCATAGTTTAGCACCTTAACGAACCGGTAACCAACCGAACAACCAGACACTACCCGAAACACCAAATTTTCACTAGAAGCACTATTTTAATATTACCAAGCTAGTCATGATCCCCGAACATCATAACACACTATATAACATCTAGTAACTAAATACCTAACTAATACTTGAATTTTAACTACATAAACTAACTTATAGTTGAAACCTAAGCCTAGACCCCCCCCCCCACCTAGTTCACGGCCCGACAAGGGCCCCACACCAAGATTTTATTTACATATTAAAATGGATCATGTTTGTTCTTTACTAAACACTTAGACCATGAGATAAACAAGTGATGGTGGTTATAAGTAGTAACTCCAAGATCATAACCCTCATTCTCTAAAATACACAACACACACCACTCTTCTTCTTCCCTTCTTCTTTGGGTCTAGCCGAGAACAATAACAACAATATCACCATCATCAATCAATCTTCATCCAATTCCAAGTAATCAAAAAGGTGCTAGAAGGTGTATAAGTAAGCTTGGAGCTTGTGGAAGTTGAAAGACCTCTCTCTTGTGCTTTTATCCACTCCATTTCATCTAGTGATCATCCCTAGCCTTGAGCTAGTAGTAAGAACACCATACTCTTCATTTTACATCTTATTTTAGTGATTAAAAGAAGATACAAGTTGTTAAACATGATGAACACTAAGAATCTTGAACTTTAAACTTGAATATAAGCTTAAAATCATAAGAGATCATGATGTTTATGTGTTGTTATGCTTGTTGATTGTTGGTTACTCATGTTATTGATGTAGATCATCATATGAACTTGCTAGATAATGATTAAAAACATAATCTAGCAAGAAGAGAGGATGATTATGTTAAAGATCCATAGATCATCCTCATGTAAGTCATGAACTTGGAAGAATAAGTTGTTTTCTTGTTAAGTGATGATCAAAGTGTGTATAAAGTCTTGTAAATCTATGATTTCAAGAATGGTTTTTCAAGAAATCAAGTTAAAAATACAAGTTTACTTAATCTTGGTTCTTAAATAAATAAACCACATTTCTTTTTAAGGGTTAATCAAGTGTAGGATCCTGTATTTAACAAGAAAAATCCAAGAAGAAACGTTTTTAGAAAAATTAATTACAAGTTGTAAAGAACTAATTCTTTCAAAAATGAAGTTTTTAAATAACCAACCACACTTTAAAGGGTAACTAGACTTACTAAATATACTAGTAACTTACTACACGTTTTTATAAATTTTCAAGTTCATGAAGTAGTAATTTATGCATGATTTTGGCAAATTGGTAAGTATTGGTTTATTTATTGTTGATTGTGGTGATTTATAAAAGAAAATGATATGCTTTGAAAGCATGGAAACCTCCATTTTTTTGGGAAACTATGGCAAAAAAATTTCTAGAAATTAATCACTTAGAAAAATATTTTTAAACAAATATTTACAAGCATATTTTAAACCATGAATTTTCATATAAACTTTGCCATAATTTTTGTTACAAAAATTATAAACATTGGAGGTTGGTTTTTGTAAATAAAAGTGACTAAATATGTATTTAGGAAAATATATATTTAGATGTCACCATGTGTGTGATTATTTGTATATTATATGTATTAGTTAAATTATTTTAGGACTTGAAATAATATAACTTATTAAATTACCGAAAATTACAATCCAAAATATTATCAAAATTACAAGAGAATGAACATATAAATTATACCCAAAATATTGGAGAAACCGAACAAAGGAATATAACTCACAAAAATATTCCAGAAATTTTATTCCTAAATATATTTTGAAAAATGGTATTTTGGACACCAAGAGAACAAAAATGTGATTTTTACAATTATTACAAAGTTATATCATATTTTTGACCATAAGAAAATATATTATTTTTGGGTGAATAAAATATATATTTTCTTGAATACACATGGAATACATCATTTTTGGGTGAAAATAAGTTTATATATATATATATATATATATTTTCTAAGTTAGACTTGGAAATATACTATTTTTGAGACTTGTATGAGATTTATAAATATTTTGCTAAGGAAAAATTATAAATAATTTTTCTAAGTAATATTTCTTAAAATATATATTTTGGAAATATATATTGATGTATTTTTATTAGAAATATTATTCTGGAAAAGTTAAGTATAAAATACTTAATAATTATAAGAAAATACGTATTCTCGTACGTATAAATATATACCGGAATACGCCACCGATACTTGGCAAAAGTATACAAGTATAAGAATAAGAATACGAATACAAATACACCCATCCTTGGGAGGGATATACATGTATAAATACATAAAAAGTAACGAGTTAAAAATGTATTAATTTTTACTAATATTCCACAATTTGATAAATATAATTTAAGTTAAAATATTTATTATTTTAACAAATAATTATATAATTTGGAATAATATTAAGGACACAAAGAAACGTAACTCAAAGACACTAATTAATACTAAGTCAAGGCACGGCCCGCTCGTCTAATAAACCGTAGTACGTTGTAGGTAGTCGTGTACGCCAGAAAAGCTTTGAGTTACAGTTGGTTACGAAGAACGCAAGACTGTGAGTTCATGTCCCCGTTTTCTTTTAACTATTTTCGGTTTTATACTATTACATTTTGTATGGTTAGCTAAGGAAAGGTACTGCTTGATCATGTGAGTGATGGGTACAACGCTTAAGACCATTAATCCTCGTACTAGGACCGAGGGACATGAGTGATAGATCTATTTGGGTGTAGCGAGCCCACACCCTTGTGGACCGGGGTTTGGCCCATGAGGTGATTATGTCTTACTACCGGAGACAAAATTTGCTAGGTTTGAGACTTCCTGCATCACGTCACACATATTAATGGCCTTGCAAACCATTAATCGGTCTGTTTTCCTTATTTGCTTTCATACCGGGATTTACAAACATACATACATACATACATACATACTTTCAATGATTACAAAGGTTTATTCGTGCACAAAAACAAACACATGAACTCGCTCAACTTTTGTTGATGTTTACAAACTACATGTATTTCAGGGAATTAAATGTGGGTCTGGCGGGCGTTTGGATGTTTCAAGTGATGTTAGGAATAAAAGATGCATCCGGAGTCTGAGGATTTGAATTATGTGTCTTATCCTGGATAGGATAAATAATTCAAAGCCTGGTTTTCATTAGTGTCTTTTGTTGAGTCCATGTGGAACTCTAAAACAATTTGCATGGTTTGTAATTCAGATTTGAAGTCTATGTTTAAAACAATGTTGTTATGTTTTTAAACTTAATCAATGGATGAACATCTTTAGTTTTATCATATAGTTGTCTGTTATAGTTGAATGCAATGATATTAAGCAAGTCACACATAATCACGCTTCCGCAAAAGTCAAGGTGTGACATTATTTCTCCCATCTCACCAATTATGCAAGAAGTTCTTGAAGCCATATTATTTGACATGCAGTTGTTGATGGAGATTTGTTACTGTAACTATACGATTCTGAATTAGCATGAAAAGTTGAAGAAATAGGCGAATTCAAAGTGTGGGCGATATTGCAAAATTCACCTAAGTCATTGAACCGGTGACTTTATTCATATTTATTGCCAAATTCGCCTAAGGTGCTCTAGAGGCATCTAGTTACACCTTAGATAATAAATAGGCCTAGAAAGGTTCATTTGTAGTTGACTTTGAGAGATGTGAGTCCCCAACCCTAGGGAAGCTCACCTAGGGTTTGGACATGGTGCTTACTTGATAAATGTAAACCCTTTCGGTAGAGTAACCATTCGATTATCAATGAAATTTGTTTTATATCTTTCTATCTTGTTTGATTTATTGTCTGTTTGACTCCCACGCTCTCGTCTCTACATTATCATTTGTAGCCGGTATAAAGAAACTTAAGAACTCGAACTACAATACATGGTTGCCATATCTTCATGGTTAAGACGTATGGGAGGTTACTAACGGAATTGATACAATGCTATGAAGGAATGACGTGAATGGTTCCTTAGGCAAGTAGAAGATTAAGGAAAGAAAAGCATCGTTGGTGCTGAAGACGACAGTTAAAGAAGAACTATCGAGCATATTGGAGATTGTCTAACCCCAAAAGAAGAGGTTCCCTTTCAAGTTTACAATTTTGGATGGCACGGACACATGGCTAAGCATTGCAAGTAACCCAAAGCCAAAGGAAATGTGACTACTGTAAAAGAAGATGGTGAATGGGACATAGAGGTAAATCTAGCCCAAAAAGATTGGGCCTTAACTACAACCGTCGAATTGAAACCCAATTGGCATGGTGATTGGATTGTGGACTCGGGAGCATCAAACAATATGCAGGGGAAAAGGAAAGATTAAGTAAACCAAGAAAATATACTAGAAACCTTGTGGTCATTATTACAGATAATTCGAGGCACCAAATAGCGACAATAGGGGAAGTAGAATTTCCCGCTAAGAAGAATTTAAAACAGTTTCGTATGTTGGAAGTATTTCACATACCGGGTAGGAAAAAAGATTGTTTTCGCCCCCCCCCCCCAAGTTAAAGCAAGTAAAATGTACATTTTAGACCTACTGGCATCATGGTATATGAAAAGTTTGAAACTCTATCAATACCGGGAAAAAACGACACGTATATATGCTCTTGGAGGAATCAGCATATGTAGAAAAAACCAAGCAAAGTCAATGGCGGATCTTTGGCATGAACTACTAAGCCATGTAGGGTGCAACAAGTTAGAGATAATGGTAAAGAGAAACTTAGCTCCTATGTTACCAGCGTTCAAAGTTAATAAAGAAGTGGTATGTTCTGGATGTCTACATGGAAAGGCACATCAACAACCTTTTGAATCATCATAGTCTTAAACCCTGGTATGAAATATATGGTAGCCTTTATATCTGATTTTCAAGATATCTTTGGATTTATTTTATGAAAGAAAAATTCAAGGTGTTTAAACATTTAAGTTATTTCAACTAGAAGCCAAACTCCAAACATATAACAAGATTAGAGAGAACGGGATTAAGAGACATTTCTCTTGTGCTAATACCCAACAACAGAATGAGGTTTCCAGAAAAGAAAGAACTAGCACTTGGTCGAGACTTGCAGAAGTACTATCCATGACAAGAGTATTGCAGTACATTTGTGGGTAGAAGGCATGAAATTGCAACATATGTAATTAATAGAGTGCCTCAAGAAAGTCAAGGATATGTGTCCCCATTTGAAAAGATGCTCGGCATAAAACCCAATGATAGTCACTTATAAGTGTTTGGATATATTTGTTATGTTTAATACCAAACCATCTATGACACAAGATGGACAAGAAGGTAGTAAGATGTGTGTTCATGGAATATGATGAAAACCAAAAAGGTTGGAGACATTGTGACCCTATAACAAATCAGTGTTAAACCCGTGAAACATAGTGTTTGATGAGAACTCTTCATTGTCATCCAAGAACAAAGAAAGTCTGACATATTAAAAAGAGTTAAAGATCAATTTCCAAGAACATGAAGTAAATTTGAGCATCGAGGAAGGTGATTTGATTATAGATGAACCATTTGAAGTAACGGAGCCGGAAACACATCCTTTGGCACAAATCCAACACCCATAAGCATTGTCCTAACAACCCCGCATTCATACTCAGTAGTTGCGTGTAACATCCCGAAAACGGGTTTGGTAATCAAACCCCATTAATGCTAAAAGACGGGTAAGTACCGTTAGTGGTAAAATTAACCCGTTAAATATTAGGATTTTAAATAAATAAACCTAATATTAAATAAAAATAGTATAAATGCTTTTGATAAAATAATGTTTATAAAAGGCCCGAGTTAACGGGACTTAAAATAAATTGAGTCATAAATTCCCCTAACCTACTAAGTTAACTAGGAATGTTTAACCTAGTTAATAAGTGGGAATATCGTTATTAAAATAAGTAGGTTGTGGCCTACTTAATAAACGAACCAAACACGAGGGGTTAAATAAGGATAACTTGAAGGTTATCTTATAAAAATATCTAAACCAAACACACACACACACACACACAGTGTGTGTTGGAGATCGAATAGGGAAGCTCCCCATGGAGCCAAAACCCTAATCTTCACAAATCCATCAGATTGAAGGGCCAAACGAAGCCCAAATTCACAACCGAACGTGAATTAACGATCACCTGAACAAGAGGATCATAAGGTATGTAAAATCTTGATGATTCGAGAAGTTGTAAAAATTGGATAATCATCCTAATCACGAATTAGGCATGGATTAGAGAAGATATGGCTAAATTAGTAATATATATTTGCTTAGGAATAAAACCCTAAGTGAAAATCATACATAACATGCTATGAATTGAAGGATTGGATGATTTACCACACTAGGTTAAGTGGGTATTAATCATATGATGAATTTGATGATATAATGATGTTTAGAATTATCATGTTAGATAGTAATGATGAAATACTTGACAAATTGTGAGTTTGAGTATATAATCATATCTATTATAAAATAAGTTTTGTAGGATATGATGTAAATTGATGAAATGTTGCTTATCGGATGACTAACCAAGTAATTTAACGAGAACTTGGTTAATAGGTGATTATAATGATAACATAGGAATGATGCTTATCGGATGACTAACCAAGTAATTTAACGAGTAATTGAGTTACCTCGTGAGATTATTTATGTTATAGGCAGTTGACTTTAAAAAGGTCAAACTGACCAATGATATGATCGAATGATGGATTTGACATACGAATGATAGGATGGTATAGTCGTAAATGATTATGACTAATCTAACCATCTTACAAATTTCAAATGATAGTTTGACGCCTGACAATGTGACAACCCGGATTTCCAAGGTTCTCTTTGTACGTATCGTTTCTACTCTTGGTTCACTGTACGTGGTAGTATTGGATCGACGTATGACCCTAAAAAGTCAGTGTGAGTAGTTCATCATCATTTGCAAAGGCGGAATCAATGTAAATGATGTCAAAACAGCTTGTTCCTTTCTAATTATCCTTCTATTTATCAATCCTGAGCTTTTACACAATTCAGATGACACACAGACAGCACCTCGGCCCAGAGACAATGACCAGATTCCGTTTGAAATGACGCAGCACACACCTATATATAGACTTGGAGATTTCGCTTGAACATAACATGGGTTTCAAGCAAAATAAGGTATTTCGCTTGAACATGTCACATCCCACTTCAAGCGAAATTACATGATATGATTTCGCTTGAACTAGTCTGTGTTACATTCAAGCGGAATCACCCACTTTAATTCATACAATCCTAATTTCTAACCCTGTTGTGTGCTCGTTTAACCTATCTAGACATAAGACTCGATTAAGACGAAGTTAACAGACACTAGATGCACCAACAGACCCCCCCTTGGATGTTGACGAAGTCTTCGGCGTCGAGTCTTTAGTCTTAGTCTCTATCCAAATTATCTTGACATAGTAAAGCTCCCTTCAATCTTTTATCTTCAAACTTTAATCTTCAATCTCCCATTTGAATGATGATCCAGAATTCTGACTTCCCCTTTCACAGACTCCCCCTCTCGATAAGCTAGGGACTTGAATTCTGGTTCAATCTTTAACATTTTTGTTTACCATGGAGATTCCTGTTACCTGCACAATCTCTACCTAAATATAAGATATATGACAATAACAATTTCAATCCAAACTTACCTTTTAACCTTCAGTGTATAGAAATCCGCTTAAGTATTCAGGTCAATTAATGACCCTGATTACTCAATTAGTCTACCAAGTCCAACTTAATGACCTTGGTTGATCAGAGATAATTCACACTGACATTTAGTTCAATTTTTTCTGAAAATTTACAAGTTTCAAATTAATGAACTTGCTTTAACTTTTCAACTTTCACAAACTTATCATGTTTAGCTCACAACTCATCCTCCAGTCCAGAAACTTCCTGCATCTGCTTCAATTCGAATCTGAAGATCAGCTTTCCACTTTGGTTTGTCAAAAATAAAGCAGAAATGTAAAATCTTTTTAGATTTTGAATAAAGCTTCTAAACTAGAAATGAATTACAGAAATGAAATGCAGTAAAAGTAAACTATTTACAAACATATTTTTGGTGAGCATGTTAGGGAATCATATCAGCTATTCGACAAGTCACAAGTACCGTTAAGCTTTAATTACATACTCAGAATTAAACAATTCACTTAGATTGTCGATATACTGATCCTCTTAAATTTTCACACAATTTTCAATCTGTCCAGGATACGATTTAGGTGTATTAGAGACTTAAACTTACTCATGTGTCCCACCTCTTAAATATACTCCCGTATCCAAATCCCAATATTCAGTCTTACAGGTGAATATACCACAGATGATATATGTAAGGGGTTAAATTGCGAAGAACCGTGAGAGCTCAGGTCAGAACTTTCGTTCAGCAGAGAGATGACGGCTTCGACTTTGGTGTGTCCCCTTTAGAGGATCTTTTGTTTCAACAACCATGATTAGCATTTTTCAATGTTTCATCATTTTTAGCTGAGGGCGGTGCTATATTTCAAGCAAACAGTAAAGTATTATACGGGGACTAGGTCAGAACTTCCGTTCAGCAGAAGTCCCAGGATAATACCCCAGATATCACTGAGTATAAAGACCTTGTATCTTAGAAAAAGGGATCTTTCAAACGAGATTTCAGGGGTTACCTATATATCCAAGTAGTGTTCCCCACGAAATAAGCAAGTAAGATTTTAGGTTTATATCCCGAACAAACCTACTAAATGTGCAAAAACCTATCGGGACATCATCAGCGAGACTGTTTAACCTTTTTAAACTTTACAAATCTTTAGCATACTGTAACTGTCAAGCCGATGTACTATCATTTTCCCTTTTTACACAAGCTCTTTTGCAATTTTCTATTGTTTTTGGATTTTGAAAATATCTCATGTTTTTGGATTTTTGAAATTTTTTTACTGTTTTTATATTTTCTGAAAATATTACCCTATACTCTCCCCCTAAATACCAAAACAAGTAAAAAATCGACAAACCATTGCAGATTGCTTCTCAACATCATCATCTACAATGTTTCCTTCATCAACGCCACGAATTTCCTCCAACACCGATAAAAGCTTCATACCGTTCAATTTTAGCAAATATTGAAAACGAGTTTTATCAAACGCTTTGGTATGTAAATCAGCTTTTTGATTGTCAGTGTGGATTTTCTCAATTCGTATCAACTTCTTCTCGAAACAATCGCGAATGAAGTGATGACGAATTTCAATGCGTTTCGTTTTTGCGTGATGAACAGGATTTTTAGTAATGTTTATCGCTGCCTCATTATCAACAAAGATAGGGGTATTTAGAAATTGCAAATCCGTAGTCGCGCATCTGTTGCTGGATCCACAAGATCTGAGAGCAGCAGCTGCTAGCAGATACGTACTCCGCTTCACATGTGGATAAAGCCACAGAGGTTTGCTTCTTACATTGCCAGGTGACCAATCGTGATCCAAAGAACTGGCACCCCGCTGTTGTTGATTTAGCGTTGACTTTGCAGCATCCGAAATCGGAATCGGAATACCCTTCGAGCATAAAATCGCCTTCTCTTGGATACCACAACCCCAACGATGGAGTTCCTTTCAGGTAGCGTAATATCCTTTTCACAATCACCATGTGCGAAGCTCTCGGGTTAGATTGAAATCTTGCTGCGAGGCAGATTGGATACATAATATCGGGTCTTGAAGCTGTCAAATACATCAGCGATCCGATAATGGAACGATACAACGTTTCATCTACCTTCTCTCCGGTGAGATCAGGATTTATCCCATGGTTCGTCGCTAACGGGGTGGAAGCTGGAGTAGAACCTGACATCCCAAATTTCTCTAAGATATCATGAACGTACTTCGTTTGATGTATGAATATTCCTTTGGGTAGTTGATCAACCTGCAATCCCAAAAAGAATTTCATCTCACCCATTGATGACATTTTGAATTTTTGCTTCATAACTTGCTCGAAATCTTTGCACAAATTTTCATTTGTTGACCCAAATATGATGTCGTCCACATATATCTAAACAATCAGAAGATGTCCGTCGACCTCTTTGGTGAAGAGAGTGGCATCCACTTTTCCACGAATGAAGCTGTTGGCTAGCAAGTGTTGAGACAATGTCTCGTACCAAGCTCTCAGGGCCTGGTGTAAACCATACAACGCTTTATCTAGCAATTAGACCTTGTCTTTGTGGATTGGATCGGCGAAGCCCGGTGGCTGTCCGACATATACCTCCTCTTTTACCTTCCCGTAGAGTAACGCCGATTTCACATCTAACTGATACACTTTGAAATTTTCCAAGATGCAAATGCTAGGAAGATTCTGATCGCTTCAAGTCAAGCAACCGGAGAATACACTTCAGTGAAATCTATACCCTCCTGCTGACTGAAACCCTGGACTACGAGTCGAGCTTTGTTACGAATAATCACCCCTCGATCATCCCTCTTGCACTTAAACACCCACTTGGTGTTGATCTTCCTCTGACCATTAGGCAAGTCTACTAACTTCCACACTGCCAACTTCTCAAACTGACTCAACTCTTCTTGCATAGCATTGACCCAAGAATCTTCAGTTAGCGCCTCTTTATATGTACGCGGTTCGATCTGCGAAATAAAACAACTAAGTGAAAACTCAGTTTGTAAAGGTGCTACTGTAGAATAAAAACAGGTAAGGCCTTGGTCAATTTGACGTCTAGTGCGAACGCCTGATTGCAATTCTCCAATGATCAGATCCTCTGGATGGTATGAAAGAGTTCTTGGCATCACCTCGCCTGAAACATCTACCTCGCCCTCCAGATTTGTAATATTTTGATTTGCACCTTGTTCACTAACTGGGTTTGTTTGACTTGAGATCTGAATTTACTCCCCCTCACTATCTGAATCACCATGATCAAACACTGGCATGTTTTCAGATTCTTGATTATCATTGTCTGCCATCTGATTATCAGGAGCAACTACATTTTGTTGAATATCATCATGTTCTCCAGCATTGCTTGGACCTGCTGCATCATCATTTGAAGCTAGTGGTTGACGAATAAAAGTTTCTGCTGGGAATCTTTCCTGCGATTCTTCATACTCTCGCAAAATATCCAACTCATCAAAGAAATCTTCTTCTTCCTCCTTTTCTTCTTCCATGTCAAACGAATCCCACAATTTATCGTAATTAAAACGCCATGAGTCACCGGGATTCTGAGGCGGCATAGTATACCCCTGACACTCAACATTATGTGCTTCAATAATCCGCTTCAAGCTTGGAACAAAGACCCGTTTCAATGGACTTGAGTATCCCACGAAAATTCCTTCAATACTCTTTGCACCAAACTTACCAAAAGGCTCTAGAACAGTTCAGGGAGACCCAAACGGTTCTAAATACTTTAGGTTCGGCTTGCAGTTATTGATCAGCTCGAAACACGTCTTATTGAATTTCTTGACAGTGAGAACCCGATTAAGCGTATAGCATGCGGCGGATACTGCTTCTGCCCAAAAATTAACTGGTAGCTTTGAATTAGCAAGCATCGTCCTAGCCGTTTCAATTAGCGTCCTGTTCTTTCTTTCAGTTACTCCATTCTGCTGTGGAGTATAAGGCGCGCTAAATTCATGCAATATACCTCTTTCATCACAATATTCTTCCATCTTGTTGTTCTTGAATTCAGTACCATTATCACTTCTGATTCTTTTGATACGCCTTTGGTACAAGTTTTCAATTTTCCTGAACAACGCCATCAAGCTTTCAAACGTCTCATCCTTTGTCTTCAGAAAAGAAACCCATGAAAATCTCGAGTAATCATCTGTTACAACTAGACAGTAGAGATCACCAGTTATACTTTTGACATTCACTGGACCAAACAAATCCATATGAAGTCTCTCTAACGGTCTTGAGACTGAGTTTACTTTCTTTCCATGATGTGATTTCTGCTTTTGTTTTCCTTTGACGCAACTGATACACTCTCCTTCCAGATGAAAACCTTTCACATGAACACCAATAACCAAATCATTGTGCACCAAGTGATTCATTTTTCTAAAATATATATGCCCCATCTTCCGGTTCCATAACTTTGATTCTTTTTCCGTTGCTCTTGACATAAAACAGTGTGCCTGACCCGTAGTAGTAGTTGCTACACTCATGTCTAACACATACAAGTCATTCACTCTAGGCGCTCTCATGATCACCCATTCTTCGGGAACAACAAATCCTGGTTTCAATATCAAACATTCTTTATCTGTGAAGTGAGTTGTATACATACGATCACAAATCTGAGAGATACTCAGAAGATTGTTTTCAAGCTCGGCAATGTAGTTAACTCTTTCAAACATGATGATTCCATTGGATAACGTTCCTTCTCCAATTATTCTACCACCTTGATTACCTGCGAATCCTACATAACCACCATTGAAATTTCTAACATCGTACAGCAATGCTGTTTTCCCCGTCATGTGCCGAGAAGCTCCACTATCCATAATCCATCGCGAAACGGATCTTGGAAGCTCCTGCACAAATCACAAACACTTAATGAGATTTTGATACCACCCAAGCCTCTTTCGACTCGGGTAACTGGACTTTGAGTTTAGATTTTATAGTGTAAAGTGACGGAAAATTTTTATCATTCATCTTTAAGCTCTCAGCAGACCCAACCTCAACCTCTTTATACAAGAAAAATTCGTCTTTTTGAGGTTGACCAGATGGTTGGTCTTTCTTCGAAACAATCTTTTTCTCAGAAGTAACAAACTCTTGTTTGTCAATTTTCTCATAGTAATCAACAGGAACATTCGACGATTGTTTTTCTGACTCTGAAACCTTTGGTTTAAATGAACTTTCTTTCTTGTCAACAATTTTTGGCTTCCATGTTTGTTGAGATGACGCAACCCGTTTGTAAAATTTGTCATTTTTAGTTACCATATTCTTAACAGGTTCAGTTTTGATCTTGGTGTTGTCATTTTTCAAAACCTTTTTCTCAACAACCATTGGTGCTTTACCTTTTGCATCTGCTTTCTTCCTTGGATTCATCACAACTTCAGTCTTAGGCTTCAAGTTGGTACACTTTCGTGCAATATGTCCAACTTGATTGCATTTGAAGCATGTTCGGGTGTCAACTACCCGACTTGTACCTTCAGACTGAGGTTGTGAAGCCTTCTTTGCAAAAAAATCCTCATTTGATTTCGAAAAAATCTTAGATTTTTCATCAGAAAGTGAACTTGAACCGTTCACAAACACCTTTTTCTCAGCAAACTTCTTGTTTTGAAAATTCCTTTGTTGATAATTCTTACCACCCTTATAACCACCCGACCATCTGTTCTGATAGTTGTTAGAAAAACGTGGTGGAACAACAGGTTTCTTATAGTACGCTTTATCTTTTTCAAAATTCATTTGCCTCTTCGTCTGTTTTAAACCTTCAATCTCAGACAGATCAATCTCAACCAATTTAAACACATTTGTCAATTTAACAACATTGACATTCTCTAGTGGAAAATCACTATCCGAAAACAACTTATCAGATCCAGCCATCTTGTATATCACAAGACCCGGTTTATCACCTAAGTTGTTCTTGGATTTTGATTTTTGAATGTATTTATCCAGAAAGCATTCATCATCCTCAGTAGTGTTACTTTCAGATTTCAAAACACTTTCAACTACACTTTTAACAACTTCAGATTGGTCAGTTCCTTCATCGGATGACGAAGTGAATGTAACATCAATTGTGTCTGGAAGTTTAACCTCATTTTCATCCTCATCATTAACCAACCCGGACTTTTTCTTTGAATAATTGTTTAAAACTGGTGGTGGAACCTGATGAAACCCAACCCCAGTTCCATCCGAGTAAACATCTTCGCCTGCTTTGTTTTTCCCGATGGGTTTGGGAACAATGTGTTGTAAAACAAAGCTTGCGGAGCTGTAACTATTCAATTTCAGATTAATACGCTCATTCTCAATCTTAGCTTCTTCAAACTGAAGCTTCAACTTAGCAATCTCATCCAGTTGTTGGTTGATTTGCTCTTCTTTGTGTCTGAGAACTACAATTAAATGCTCATTTTCTTTATTGGTTTTACCGTTTCGTTCATCAGAATCTTTAACCGTTCGTTTTAATTTTTCAAAATTTTCTGAAATTTTACGATTTTCAAGAACCAATTTTTCATTTTCTTTCTTAATTCTTTCTACTTCAATTTTATCATTTTCAATTTTATCATTTAACTTGTTCGCTCGATCATTTGAAGCTTTGAGCATCTTATCACGATCTAGAATCTGATCTTCAACCTTTCTAACTTTTCTTATCAGTTCTTCAACCTTTGCATTACTAGAGTAAGTAAGTGTACAACAAAACTTGCAGTTTTTCATGCAACTTTTGCAGTCACTATCACCTTTGACTTTCTTACCTGTCTCACTTGTTGAAACGTTTGGACTGACCTTGCTTTTAGACTCAGTTTTAGACTTAGAGTCTACCTCAAGTTCTTTCGCAGCTAGAACTTTGTCAGCCATCTTTGTCAGATTTTCAGCGGTGAAATCCTGTGAAGTGTCGATAATCCCATCATCAATCTTCTTAGCTGCGGTTCTTTTGCTGTCTCTTTCTCTTTCTCATCAGATTCTCCTCCTCCCCACCATTTTCTTTGTCTGGCATCTTCTTCTGCTTTGTATTCCTCAATGAAAGCTTCTATACTCAGAGTTTTCGTATCAATAGCAATGTTTCCTTGAGGATCAAGGTAACATTCTCTATCAGCATCCCATCTCTTTGCTCTCTTGGCTTCGTTGAACACCTTAGATAATTTGATCATCTTGTATTCTCCTTTCTGCTTGGTATTTTTGTTCTTCAGTTCTGGTGACTTTGATAGGAACTTCTTCTTCTTTTGCTACAAATGCATAGCCTACTGCATCTTCCTCTGGAAGCAGTTCACTCCAATCAAAACCTTCGTCATCATGAATAACAGCAAGAGCTCTCGATTTTTCTTTAGGGGTATCTTCAAGCTGCTTCATTCTGGGCGGTTCTGATTTATTCTGATGATAGATCGCTCTTTTGTAGTAATCTTCACGGAATGGATTTGCAGTATCATCAGCAGGAGCATTACGACACTCACGTTTAAAGTGTCCTTTTTGTTTACATCGGAAGCACGTGACCTTTGATTTGTCAAAGCCCAATTTGGTGGAAGGTCCGCCAATTGAATGTCTCCCAGTAATCTCCATAAATCGTTGCGCTCTCCGGACTGCACTGGCCATACACCACCTGATATCTATCAGTTCCACCTCTTTAGGATCTATTTGATCATAGTCCTCTTTCGTCAGGTTGGTGTTTCCAATCTTGCCTGCAACGAGGCTCTCATACGATTCTAACACTAATGCTACGAACACCATCTGCTGTTTTGCTGACTCTTCACTGAAATTTTGAGCGTTCTTCAGATCTACAACAATATTACATTGGAACAAATTCTTTGATGTTGATTGGCTTGGATTTGTTGAAGAAGATCCACTATGAAAACCACTTTGAGGAGTTTCTTGATTCACAGTATTTGAACTCTCTGCAGAAAATGCTGTTCTTGGAGAACCAGTCTTTTGTAGATTTCCTCTGTAGTACAACTCCACATTCTGCTGATAAGATGTGTTGTTGACTTTGTTAGATTTCTTGATCTCCAACTCGTGACTCTCCAGTCTTTCGATAAGCCGATCCACTGTCAAATCTTCAGACTTGATTGTTTTCTTCAGCATTAACGCAAAGTACTGCCAATCTTGTTCATTCGGCAGCGAGTCAAACAATTTTTCGACCAACTCTTCTTGAGTATATACAATGTTGTGTCTTGCCAGCTCCAATTTCAAATGCCCAAATATCTCAATCATCTTGGAAACAGATTCGTTCTATAAACAACCAAAAAATCAAATTCTTTTCTTAGCAGTTTCTTTTTGTTTTTTACTATCTCAGCACTGCCTACACACTTAACCCTTAGTTTCTCCCAAAGATCTTTTGAACTTTCATATTCAATCAATGAGATTATATCATCTCTCACAGACTGATGAATCAACGCGATACACTTTTGTTCAGCAATATATATTTCAATATCATCAGGATCTGTCAAACTTTCACCAAACCGTTCTCCTCTAGTGTAACCATTCTTTAAACTTTTCCAGCTTTGATATGCAAAAGCTTGAAGCCACTCGTCAAATATTGTAGCCCACCTGTTGTAATCTTCTATCGCCAACAACTTTGGAGGTTTGTTGTACGTCCCATACGCACTCTCAACACTTAAAGTATCCGAAAGAGTCTTTTTCACACTCGGAGCTTTCTCGTTTGTGTTGTTTGACGTGTCGTTTGAAGTATCATCCCCTCCATTTCCAGAAAAGGCAAAAATGTCACAAAATGGATTGAAATCATCCATCTTTCAAGTACCTGAAACAGACAACAAACACTTAGACAAATTTTTTATTTTGAAAATTTTCAAGCGGAATAAGCTCTCAAGCGAAATCAGCTTTTCAAGCTAAATATGACCTCAAGCGGAATAGCAAATTTGGTTTGATACTTTCAAGCGAAAATTGATTTCAAGCGAAATCAGACTATAACTTTCAAGCGGAATAATGGTTTGAAGCGAAATCACTTAATTTCGCTTGAACTTTCAAGCGAAATCTGATTTTAAGCGAAACCAGACAACAATTTCAAGCGAAATCAATCAAACTAGCTTATTTCGCTTGAAATCACACATGCAGGTTCAAGCGAAATCAGAACGATGTCAGCATATTCGAACAGTTTTCAAGCGAAATTATCAAATTTTATCAGATTTTGTCCGAGTTTTAGTCCAATTCTTTCAAGGATTAGTTAACACTATGTTTCGCTTGATATATGCGAAAATCAGGCCATTTCAACCGTTCAAACTTGTTCAAATCAGAAAAGAATGAGTAGAAGTGTGAGAATCCGATGATTTCAAGCTGAATTGGTATGAACTCCTCGTCCTGAGCTCTGATACCACTTGTTGGATCGACTTATGAACCTAAAAAGTCAGTATGAGTAGTTCATCATCATTTGCAAAGGCGAAATCAATGTAAACGATGTTAAAACAGCTTGTTCCTTTCTAATTATCCTTCTATTTATCAATCCTGAGCTTTTACACAATTCAGATGACACACGGACAGCACCTCGGCTCAGAGACAATGACCAGATTCCGTTTGAAATGACGCAACACACACCTATATATAGACTTGGAGATTTCGCTTGAACATAACATGGGTTTCAAGCGAAATAAGGTATTTTGCTTGAACATGTCACATCCCACTTCAAGCGAAATTACATGATATGATTTCGCTTGAACTAGTCTGTGTTACATTCAAGCGGAATCAGCCACTTTAATACATACAATCCTAATTTCTAACCCTGTTGTGTGCTCGTTTATCCTATCTAGACATAAGACTCGATTAAGACGAAGTTAACAGACACTAGATGCACCAACAGGTAGCCACGTGCTGGTTATGTGAAATTAATTATAATTTTTTTGAATACTTGAAACAAACGATTAGAAGTCGTTAGGTACTTATATGTCATTGTGTTAAATTGTACACAAGATACGGACCGCACACCCTTCGCGACCACACACATATTTTGCAATCCCAAGCCCAATCTTTCAAGCCCAAGCCGAGTCCGGCCTACTTCCCCTCTTATATGCGGGTGTGCTTGCATGTTTACGCAAACACCTCTTAAAAACATAAAGATGGAGAAACCCTAACCCCCCTTCGAACGATCAACGGCAGCCTCACTCATCTGGAGCATCATCTCTTCTGGCCCGCAATCGTCTGGGTTAGTATGGTACCCTACTTAATCCAAGTCTTATTTTCTTGTCACGATTGGCTGTCTTCTAGATTGATGAGTGAAACATGGTATTGTTATAGATTATGTTTACAAATTATCTTGTTCATGTCTAATGTAGAAACAGTAGATAGGATGTTGCTAGTAATCAAATCATAATGTTAATTTAGGGGTTGTTAGACATCATGTTAAACCTTGTTTATGATTAGATTAGCTAGGGTTTGGTATAATCATGCGAATAATTCTAAGAACATCTATGGTGATTGGTCGATGTATTAGAGATTCACGATACCCATGTTTAATGATTTCTGTTTTGATAAACTAATAAAACGGTTAATGCGTATGATTGGTCGAATGATTAGGGTTTCATGTGAAGATATGGGAAGTTATAAATTCTGTAAATTGTTGATAATTATCATGAGTAAATCATTGACTATTGTTGCTTGGAGAGTGCATGAAAGCTAGGATTGTAAAAAAATGGGTATTAGAGTGACAAATAATCTGATTTGGAAAGTGATGGTGGGGATTAAACTGTTAGAGAAAGTCTAGGGATTTAATTGCGTAACTGATTTGACCAGAGAATGGGTGGGAATTGATGGGGGTTACGGTTACGGTCAATCACACAAGTGCAGCTCGCACATTTCCAGTCGCACACGGGAACATATCGTTTAATATATATTGTGCGATTTCTGGTGGCACACTTCAAGTAAATCGCACAGTGTTTGGTGATCGCACACTCATAAACTGGACGAACACTTGTTACATAATGAACAATTACAAATTGCATGTTTAGTCGTACACTTGCATGACTGGGCCGTAGATTATTGGGCTGGGAAATATAGTTAGTCGCATACTTGGAATTCGGCCGCACACTTCATTGGGCTGAACTACAATAATGGGCCGCATGTATCATGGGGTCACGCATTATGTGGGCCGTGTACTGAGCCTGGGCCAAAGTAATTTGTGCACCGCACAAGTCAGGACTAATCGCACACTCTAGTGAACAATGAAATAACTGTTAAGTGTTTGGTGAAACATGAACATGTGATGGGAACTTTGCATACGACTCGAATACTTGTTACATAATGTTAAGGATTATTGTGTTACATGATTTCTTGTTACGACTTGTATAAGATATGTGATTTACTTGTACACTACCTGTGTAATGTGTACGAAGAATACGTGATCTATGTGTATACGAAACTGACTATATTTGGTAACCACGGTAGGATTTGGTTGACCAACTTGGAACGGGTAACGTAACATATCGAGCAATCTAAGGTGAGTTCACTTCTCTTGAGCATGCGTCCCGGTGGGTGGGACAGTCAAACGGGTATTCCTGAGAGGAATAAGTCCTTGGGTATTCCTGAGAGGAATAAGTCATTGGGTAAAAACTGGAATGTTGGATAATACACTCATTTCCTATCACCTTAAGTCCCATCTTATACCGAATGGTTACCTGAGAGGTAACGGGGTTATTAGTTGATAGCACTATTTAGGTTTGGCACCCTCATCACGTCCCTGAGAGGACGGGTGTGAACTAATGACCTTAATCATGACCAATTGATGCGTGTGAAGTGTCGTATAGATTTAATGTATATTTTAAGCCCTTTAACACTTTTAGCCAAGTTTTAAATTTATAAAACACGATATTTACTAACACTAAACACACATATGGGCAAGTGCACCGATCGTGAGCGTAGTATAGTGTTGGTAAGATACCGAGGTCGTCCAAGGACACAAGAGCTTTTAATACCGGTTTATCCTCAACGTCTAATCAAATCAAAATTTTAGAAAAAGGTTTTTTAACTAGAAAAATAAAACTAACTAAAATGCTAAAAAATAAAATAAAAATAAAAACAGATAGACAAGATGAATCACTTGGATCTGACTCGTGTTTAGTGTAACCTTTGATTATTTCCACACTTTTGCACTTTTTAAGAAATTATCTTAGTTATTGTAGTAGGCCGCTCTTTTGAAGGTGACGTTACCCTCAACCCAGTAGTTTGAGTCAGCAAGGATACAATCCTAAAGGGTCGGATTATTGAAAGATAATTAATTAAGTTATTAATGCATAATGTGGTAGGCCACTCTTTTGAAGGTGACGTTACCCTCGGCTAAGTAGTCTGAGTCAGCAGGGATATAGTCCTAAGTAGCCGAGTTAAAGTATTAATAGTAGTTTACATATGAGGGGATCAAGGAGTTCGGACCCCCGCCATCCAATACCAGCGGGTATTGAAGGAGGTCCTACTAAAGTTGACCCAGGTCCTTGTAGGATCTATACACTGAACAAGGCAAGACTCTTACCAAACCGTTCCCTTAACCCCCGACCAGGTAGCCAACATACCTCCATATAGACTGTCGAGATATGAATGGTGAAAATCTTTTATTTTATATAGACAGTAAAATAATGTCAAGACACCACGGACAAACGATAAGGAAGACTCACCTTCAACATAAGAAACTAGTTATTAAAGTCATTAATAGATAACCAAATAAAAAGTGCGAAAAGATTAAAAATAAAAAGTATTACACTAGACACTTGTCTTCACCAAGTGATGTAAGAGACTTAGGCAAACATGGCCTTTGATTATCAAGAACTCTTACGATCAATCTTGGATCCCGAGACTACTACACACACTCTATGATGGATGATGGTGGTGGATGTGGGTTGTGATGGTGGTGGAGGGTGGGTGTAGTGTGAGAGAGGTGGTTTGCCAAGGGATGGTTTGCAAATGAGACAAGCACCCCTATTTATAGCCTGAACAGAAGCTCGGGCACGGCCCCATGTCCATTGGGCACAGCCCCGTGTCCATCCTCCTTCTCTTTCTTCATCAATTACAGTTTGTCTGCATTAGTTGACCACGCCCCCGTGTCCGCTGGGCACGACCCCGACTGCAGAAGCGTATCTGTACTATCAAGATTTCCTCAGATTCTGTGAATCTTAGAGTTGACCACGGCCCCGTGTCCGCTGGGTACGCCCCTGTGGTGGGTGATAGAAGCTTCTACAGCTTTGTCTTTTCTGTAGACGCTTGGGCACGCTCCCGTGCTCATTGAGCACGGGGCGTGTTTGGCCTTCTGTTCTCTTATTTTGCTTTAGGAAGATGCTGTCGGGGGGTCGGGCATGCCACGTTTATCCCTTTTCTTGTATTTTTGTTAGATTTAGCTGCCTTTTTGCTTCTTTCGTTCATTTGAGCTCATTTAATCCTGAAAATATAAAAGGAAGACAAAAACACACTTTTTCCAACATTAGTACTAAAAAAGGGTTAGTTTTATGCCTCATTTGATGTAATTTATATGTTGCATTTTGCACACATCAAATACCCCCACACTTGAATCTTTGCTTGTCCTCAAGCAAAACTCTTTATAATGTGGCTTTACACTCCCAAATGGAATAGGTAGAAGAGAAGGTTTTTGGGCTTGTCATAGAGTGTCAGGATTTCCAAGATTCTTTATTAAGTTTTAATTTTATTTATTTACAATCCTATTCGTCATGATTTATTTAAAACATTACATAAGATAAATTACTTATTAGGGCATAACATGCCTTTTTTAAAATTCCATTTATATACAAGTTCACATACCTCACGGGGGATCACTCAACACTCGGCCGAAGATGTATTTTTGTGAAACACTCGAGAGCAGCATGGAACTTACTTCTACCATAAGCTTGCAAGTAATCAATCCTCCTCCTTTTTAACTATATACCTTTGTAAATATCAAGAGGACTTTTGGGGTGAAGGGTTAGGCTTGGGTTAAAGGTAGGTGGTTGGGTTAGTGGTTAGTAGAAAAATGGCGAAAGGCGTAAAAAGCGTCGGTTTTCGCAAAACATAATGTTTTTGTGACTTTTATTCCAATGAAGCTTCATTCAAACAAGCCTTCTTTTTGTGAGCTTTGTTTGTTTATTGCAAACTTCATTTTTCTTTTCTTCTTTATCCATTTTTTTTACGATAAGGAAGTCACACAAAAACCGAGCTTTGTTACTAAAATAAAGGGTTTAAAATTAAAAAGGGTTTTGGTGGGTAAAAGGGTGTTTGTTTGGGTTAAGAAATGAAAAGGTTTAGGCTCAAAGGGGTTAACTAGGAGATTTTGGGTAGGTGGTAAAAAAAAGAAAAAATAATGGTGTAGAAATAAAAAGGGTTAGTCCTAATGCCTCCATCATTTACTTACTCGGGTTTAAGTTGGTAAGAACCGGGAATGTATCGTCGTGGCAAGTTCTAGAGTCGTAAGAAGCAAGCGGCTATTCACACAAGAAACGAAAAATGAGCATTTAGTTTAAAGATGTGTATTTGTATGCTCTATAAAGGCTCAAAACTCACTTTTTGTGTGAATGAGTTTTTATGTGATCAAGTATATAGAATCAAATTTTAACTAGGTTTGTCTTGCCGTTTCATAATTTTCTTATGTTGGTTCTTTTTATCACGACCCTATCGGTTGTAAATTTTTAAAAATATCACCTTTTTAGAATTTGAAATTCCCAACTTAAACCTAGATAAGTAAAAAAAATTTGGGGTGTTTAGCGGTTCCAATAGAGTTTTGTGTAATTCTTGTAATTAGGACTTGCAAAATTCAAGGTTTTAGCATCCCCCCACACTTAAATTACACATTGTCCTCAATGTGTCCCAAAAATAAGTTTTTAGGTTGATTGGACGTGTAAAAAGGTGTGAAAAAGAAAAATTTTATGTTACTGGGTGTCTGGACACGGCCCCGTGGTATCCGGGCACGGCCCCGAGTTCAGATCGCCAGTGACAGAAAATAAAATAAAGAAACAGAAGGCTGGACACGGGGGCGTGTTCAGTGAGCACGCCCCGTGTCCAGATACCTGAACTGGGCAATTTCTGCAGATGGTTGAGCACGGGGCGTGTTGGGTGAGCACGACCCCGTGCTGAACTTGCTGTAATGAAGAAAAATCTGCGGGATGCTCTGTTTTTGTGAATGGGGTGCTGTTGCAAGTTTCCTTTGGTATCCCTCACCATCCTGAGTGTGTTTTATTCCTGAAAATTAAAACTAAACTAGAAAACATAAAAATTAATCTAAACTAAACTAAGGATAGTTCCGCGGAATGCCTCCGTGGTGCGCCACGTTTATAAGGGTCCTTGGCTAGACCCAAAGCCTGGTCATATGTTACCCAAGTGGGATGTCTTGCATCCCATGTTGCACCGTCGGAGAGCATCATCCAAACTCAAGTCTATGACCTTCATGTAATTGACTGGGTCGTCGTCTTCTACTCTATTCCCAACTCCAAACTTCATTTCCTTGTCCCCAATCCTTAGTGTTAATGTTCCACCATTCATATCCACCACTGCTTGGGCCATGGCTAGGAATGGCCCCCCTAAGATGAGTGGTACTTCGATATCTTCCCCCATATCTAGTATGACAAAGTCGGCCGGAAAGACAAATTCGCCGACTTTGACCAATAGATTTTCGGCGACACCTTGTGGATATTTTATGGTCCTATCGGCAAGTTGTACGCTCATCTTTGTAGGGCTTGTTTTCCCTAGTCCGAGTCGGTTGAACATTGATGCGGGCATGAGGTTGATGTTGGCCCCGAGATCAGCCAGTGCATTGCGAATGGGGGATTCCCCAATTGAACAAGGAATGGTGAAGCTTCCGGGGTCAATCTTCTTTTGTGGGAGTTTGTTGAGTAGCAAGGCGGAGCATTCTTCGCCTAAATTAACTAATTGCAATGATTCAATTTTCCTTTTATGAGTGAGGAAGTCCCTCATAAATTTTGCATATTTAGGCATTTGAGTTAGGACTTCGATAAATGGAAAACTAACATGCAATTGTTTTAGCAAATTTTCGAACTTTGCGAATTGCTCATTGGTCTTTTGGCGAATTAACCGACCGGGGTATGGAACTAGAGGATTCTTGGTGGGCTCTTGAATTGGTGTAGAAGCCGTCTCTTGTTGGGGTGTGGGTGGAGTTGTGGTTTGGCTAGATCGGCTCTTTTCAGCTGGAGGTAATGGAGCTTCCTTGGGACCCATGGTACAGTTTCTTAATGTGATGAGATGTACTTGCGCTTTTGGGTTGGTTTCGGTGTTACTTGGTAACGCGCCTTGTGGTCCCTCGGCGAAATTTTGAGCTAGTTGATTTAATTGTTTTTCAATGTTTTGAATACTAGCTTGTTGATTTCTAAAATTCGATTCCAATTGTTGAAATCGATCCGAGTTTTTATTTTCGGTGTCGGAGATGAGGCGAGATACGGTATCTTCAAGCCTTTCTCGACCCCCTTGTTGTTGAGAGAAATTTTGTGACTCGTTTCTTGGTTGTTGACAGTTTGTTCGTTGGTTTAGATTTTGTTGGTTACTACTGTTGCCGGGTTCTCTCAAACCAAGGTTAGGGTGGTTACGCCATCCTTGATTGTAGGTACCCGTTGGAGGACCTGACGGCCTAGGTCTATTATCAATGTAGTTTACCGATTCTGTTTGATTATCCATTTCTTTCATACAACTCCAATTTTCATGTGGCCCACCACACCCCTCACAAGCCATAACCGAGACCGTTTTTGCCATTTCTAACTTTTTGATTTTTGAAGAGAGGGCCTCAATTTGGGCTTGCAAGGAAGTGCTTTCATCAACCTTATGGGCGTCCGGGGCAATGGATTTATTGCCTCGGGGAGTGTGCCACTGAAAATTGGTTTGAGCAATTTCCTCAATTTGATTATAAATTTCATTTGGGCGACGATTACCTAAAAGTCCCCCGGAGCTAGAGTCAAGTGTTTGTCTTGTGTGTGGTAACAACCCATTGTAGAAAGTGGATACTTGTTGCCATACCGCAAGACCGTGATGAGCACACTTTCTTAGTAGCTCCTTGAACCTTTCCCACGTTTCATACAAAGATTCCCCATCCTCTTGTGAATATGTATTAATTTCAGTCATTAATTTAGCTGTTTTAGCAGGAGGGAAATATTTATATCTCAGGTGTTTACCGAGCCAACTGGGAGGGTATTAAGCCAAGCCTTAGCCCGGTCTTTTAGTGAAAATGGAAACATTCGAAGGCGGATGGCGTCGTTCAATGCTCCATTGATCCGAAAAGAATCACATATTTCTAAGAAATTAGTGATATGTAGATGGGGATCCTCGTCCGCAAGCCAATGGAAGGTCGCGGAGTTTTGAAGCATCTGTATCAAATGCGGCCGAAGTTCGAAGTTGTTGGCGTCGACATTCAGTGCATTGATAGCACCGCCAAGATTACCAACGGTGGGTCGTAGGTAATCCATGAGGGTACGTTGATCCGCCATTGGAAGTGGGTTCCCAGAAACTTTCCCTTGGTTTTTAGCTTTAAGTATTTTTCTGAGAAAGCGTTCGGGTTCTTCTAGGGGTTCTTTTATGTCTCTACTAGAACTGGAGCTCATACACTACGTGGAAAGTTCAGATGTGGTGCCTGGGTTCTAAGTCCTGCAATAAAAACAAAAAAGAATGTTGGTCAGAAGGTTCGCCACGGCCCCGTGCTCAGGTGAACACGACCAGTGGTCGGAGATGCAGTAGTTGTTTTCCGGATCCCTGTTACTGGGGAGTTTGACACGGCCCGTGCTGCACCGACACGGCCCTGTGTTCAACTCACTGTAACTCGGAAAATAGAAACTGCCAGTAATAATGCTGAGCACGGCCCCTTGTCCAACCAGGCGTGGCCCGTGCTTAGCTCTGCAGAAACTGAAAATCTAGAAAAAATCCTAAAAAAATAGAAAAATAAGAAAAAACGATTAGGCCGTTGATTCCTAACTTTCTTAAAATCCTTGTGTCCCCGACAACGGCGCCAAAAACTTGATGCATGTGAAGTGTCGTATAGATTTAATGTATATTTTAAGCCCTTTAACACTTTTTAGCCAAGTTTTAAATTTATAAAACACGATATTTACTAACACTAAACACACATATGGGCAAGTGCACCCATCGTGAGCGTAGTATAGTGTTGGTAAGATACCGAGGTCGTCCAAGGACACAAGAGCTTTTAATACCGGTTTATCCTCAACGTCTAATAAAATCAAAAGTTTAGAAAAATGTTTTTAACTAGAAAAATAAAACTAACTAAAATGCTGAAAAATAAAATAAAAATAAAAACAGATAGACAAGATGAATCACTTGGATCCGACTCGTGTTTAGTGTAACCTTTGATTATTTCCGCACTTTTTAAGAGATTATCTTAGTTATTGTAGTAGGCCCCTCTTTTGAAGGTGACGTTACCCTCAACCCAGTAGTTTGAGTCAGCAAGGATACAATCCTAAAGCGAAAGATAATTAATTAAGTTATTAATGCATAATTTGGTAGGCCCCTCTTTTGAAGGTGACGTTACCCTCGGCTAAGTAGTCTGAGTCAGCAGTGATACAGTCCTAAGTAGCCGGGTTAAAGTATTAATAGTAGTTTACATATGAGGGGATCAAGGAGTTCGAACCCCCGCCATCCAATACCAGTGGGTATTGAAGGAGGTCCTACTAAAGCTGACCCAGGTCCTTGCAGGATCTATACACTGAACAAGGCAAGACTCTTACCAAACCGTTCCCTTAACCCCCGACAAGGTAGCCAACATACCTCCATATAGACCGTGGAGATATGAATGGTGAAAATATTTTATTTTATATAGACAGTAAAATAATGTCAAAACACCACGGACAAACGATAAGGAAGACTCACCTTCAACATAAGAAACTAGTTATTAAAGTCATTAATACATAACCAAATAAAAAAGTGCGAAAATATTAAAAATAAAAAGTATTACACTAGACACTTGTCTTCACCAAGTGATGTAAGAGACTTAGGCAACATACCTCCATATAGACCGTGGAGATATGAATGGTGAAAATATTTTATTTTATATGGACAGTAAAAAATAATGTCAAGACACCACGGACAAACGATAAGGAAGACTCACCTTCAACATAAGAAACTAGTTATTAAAGTCATTAATACATAACCAAATAAAAAGTGCGAAAAGATTAAAAATAAAAAGTATTACACTAGACACTTGTCTTCACCAAGTGATGTAAGAGACTTAGGCAAACATGGCCTTTGATTGTCAAAAACTCTTACGATCAATCTTGGATCCCGAGACTACTACACACACTCTATGATGGATGATGGATGAAGGTGGTGGATGTGGGTTGTGATGGTGGTGGAGGGTGGGTGTAGTGTGAGAGAGGTGGTTTGCCAAGGGATGGTTTGCAAATGAGACAAGCACCCCTATTTATAGCCTGAACAGAAGCTCGGGCACGGCCCCGTGTCCATCCTCCTTCTCTTTCTTCATTAATTGTAGTTTGTCTGCATTAGTTGACCACGCCCCCGTGTCCGCTGGGCACGACCCCGTGTGCAGAAACGTATCTGTACTATCAAGATTTCCTCAGATTCTGCGAATCTTAGAGTTGACCACGGCCCCGTGTCAGCTGGGCACGCCCCCGTGGTGGGTGATAGAAGCTTCTACAGCTTTGTCTTTTCTGCAGACACTTGGGCACGCCCCCGTGCTCATTGAGCACGGGGCGTGTTCAGCCTTCTGTTCTCTTGTTTTGCTTTGGGAAGATGCTATCGGGGGGTCGGGCATGCAACGTTTATCCCTTTTCTTGTATTTTTGTTAGATTTAGGTGCCTTTTTGCTTCTTTTGTTCATTTAAGCTCATTTAATCCTGAAAATACAAAAGGAAGACAAAAACACACTTTTTCCAACATTAGTATTAAAAAAGGGTTAGTTTTATGCCTCATTTGATGTAATTTATATGTTGCATTTTGCACACATCACCAATGCTTAGATAGGGGGCATTGGGGACGGGCAAAACAATCTGGAGCCATCTTGTACGGTACTCGAGTTATTATCAACACTACTTTCGGAATTGTTATTAAACTGGATTAAACAATTGGTAGCCAAATGTTTTCATAAAAACTGTGAACTCACCAGCGTTGTCTGATACACTTGTTGCATGCTCGAAGGATCTAGGTATTTGGATGTGGAACTTGCTGTCTGGGAGGCTGGAGTGGTCATGGGTCGAGATACAGGGAATCAAGAGACAAGTCTAATGGATTTTCATACACGTGGTTTATGAAATACTTAACTAATGATTTATGCTTCCGCTGAACATGTTGAATTACAGTTAATGTTTTTGTAACACTATATTATAATGAATGAAAGTTTTTATTTGAAATCTTGTTATGAGTTCAATGTGATTGGTGGCTAGATCCTGGTACGTCACACGCCTCGCGGGGGATTCCGCATGTGGTAATTTGGGGGTGTGACAGATTCGTATCAGAGCCACTGGTTATAGTGAACTTGGTTTTTAAAACGTTTTTATAAAACCAGACTATAACCAAACAGTTCTGAATATGACCATGAGACTCAGCTCCAGATGGCAAGGTTCGTCTCTCGTTTACTTATTGCACAGCGTAACTGGTAAACACTTACTTATGATGTTGCATGTAATTGTACACTTAGCACTACAGTATGAATTCATGTGTTACTTGCATATGCTATGTGACTGATAGTGTCACAGTGTGACATTTTTCCTAGACTTTTGTGAACCATGTTTTGTGACGTTCCTCATCTTGCTACTCGAATCTTAGGAACCTTTTAGCGCGCGTTAGGAGGAGCTGAGATAAACATGCAAATCACATTATTATTGTGGGTGCACACATAATAATAATGTGGGTGCATGTGAGTCCCAGTGAGACTTAGCGAGTGTGAAAGGGGTTCTGTTCCATTATTCGATCTATTGAGAAATACAACAATCTATGGGAGTCGTAGCAGTGATTGTCTCCTACTCGAGCGTAATCTTTACACTGAATCCTTACTAATCCAGATGATATCGAGTATTGTCTGAACGCGTATCTGAACGTGTAGCGAACCATATAGGAATGTCGGTTACTAGTGCGAACGTCTCTGAGTTAGATATCGAAGTGTCGAATGTTTGACCTGTACTCTTCTCATTTACCTCGTTTACTTGAATTCCATGAATTGACACCTTAGATCCCGAAGTATGATCACTTCTGTACTCTCTAGCAAACTTACCGTGTATTGTTCAATCGACTCATAAGGCTAATGGATAAGAAGATGAACGTGATACATTACCGACCCTAGTATTATGACGACCCTGATTACCAACAACGAACACCAGTAGACTGACCTCAATCGAGTCCCTAACCCTAGTCAGCAACCTTTGGGAGCCAACTCTTACGAACCAATCGGGGCATAAAAGCTTATAATTTGCCGGAGTAGGGGATGTGTAATCGCTAGAGCCATGGGTAGTACCCTAGGACGTATCAAGGAATGTGGAAAGGTGGACCCTTTTGGTGAAAGATCACAAGGCTCTATTTGCAACGCAGCAACATTGGAGGCAACCGCCACGACAACGACAAGGTACCCGTAACCACAGCCTTCAGTATGGGAATGAAGGAGACTTCGACGATGACTACAACAGTGAAATTGGTGCTCGTGGAGGAGTATTTACGATTGGCGTGGGTGACGCCAGGTATGATACCAGAATAGTGGCTTGTACGTTTTGTGATTAACCTTTTCTCCCCTGTTTTGTTTGACTCCGACACTTCTCGAAACCAAACATGTTGTAGAATTGGCCGATGGCAAATCAATCGAAACCTCACATGCTCGTTAGGATGCAAACTCGACCTTGAGGGTTAAGTGTTCGACATCGACCTTCTTTCCGTTACCCTTGATAGCTTTGATGTAGAAGTTAGAGTGGACTGGTTATCCAGATACCGTGCTGATAAACTCTGTGAGGAGAAAATTTTGCGTATCCCTCTCCCTAGTGGAAATCGTTGTCTGTCCTAGAGCGTCAGAGTGGTGCAAAGGTTGGCGTTATTTCAGCTATGAAAGCCCAGAAGTGTCTACAAAGGAAGTACCCCGCTATTTTAGCACTTGTTACTGATGCTTAGACCAAGGAAAGGAGGATCGGGGATCCACCCATTTATTCTTGATTTCTCCCGATATGCTACCTAAAGAACTCACAGGTCCACTTCCACAACCGTCGTATTGCACCAGGATGGTTGCAAGAACTTCCTAATCAACTTCAGGAACTGCTGGACAGGGGTTTTGTCAGACCTAGTTTTCGCCATGGGGAGCCCCAGTTTTATTCGCGAAAAGGAAGGATAGGCCTTTCCGTAAGAATACTGATTATCGAGAACTCAACAAGGTGACCGTCAAGAATCGTTAGCCTCGACCATGTAATGATAATCTGTTGACCAATTGCGAGGTTCAAGCTCCTACTCGAGGGTTGACTAACGAACAGGCTATCATCAGATGGAAGTCCAAGAGGAGGATGTTCCTAAAACTGCATTTCGAACGCAGTATGGCCATTCCAATCTTCTGTTTTTGTCATACAAGTTACCCAACACACCAGCAGCCTCATGAATCACATGAACCGCATGTGTAAACCTCATCTCGCCGAATTCGTCAACCGTGATAACTGATGACGTTTTGGATCATTTCCAGGAGAAAGGAACACCATGAGCAGCACTCGTGTACTATCTTGGAGCTCCTGAGGGATGAGCAACTCCTCACGAAGTCTTTCTAAGTGTGACTTCTGGATTCGAGAAGTACACTTTCTTGGCCACCTAATCAATGGATTGGGAACACTCGTGGGTTCCGCTAGGGTCCATTCTGTTAGAAATTGATCGGCACCAAAGAGTCTGTCGAAGGTGCGGCAATTTCTTGGTCTCACTAAGTACCGTCCCAGATTCATCAAGGAGTTATCGAAGATTGCACAACTTTTAATGCTTTAACAACAGCAGGGTGCTGTGTATTTATGGTGTACAAAACAGGAGAACATCTTCCAACTTTGAAACCAAACTCTACAGTACACTGAGTACTAACCTTACCCGATGGTACAGTTAATTTGGTGGTGTATCGCGTTGTTTCGATTCAGGGTCTCGGTTGCTTGCTGAGGCAACGCGAGAAAGTGATAGCTTACGTCTCTCAGTAGTGGTGGAAGCCATGGTCCTTGCGTTGGATATCTGGGGGCATTACTTGTACGGTACCAAAGCACTATTTAGACCGATCACAAGGGCCTTCAGCATATCTTTGAATAGCAAGAGTTAAACATACGACGACGTCGTTGGACGGAACTCTCGAACGATTATGACTATGAAGCCTAAGCGCGTACGAGCCTTGCAGCTCACCATCGACTCTAACCTACCTGATCAGACTTGTTCTACTTAAACCGAAGCATTGAAGGAAGAGACTCTTCAAGCGGAATCCATGCGGGGCATGGGGAAATGACTTTTGGCAACATCGGACAACATTTCACTAGCCTTGGTTTTTGGATAGGATGTATTGGGATCTATAAATCTTGTACTGGTGACCGGGCATGAAGGCCCACATAGCAATGTATGTGAACGATGTTTGAGTTGTGCGAAAGTCAAGATGGAATATCAGAGACCTTCTGGTTGGTGTCAGCAACCAGAAACATCCATGTGGAAATGGGAACAGACTGCCATGGACTTTTGTCACCGTTCTACCTAGAACTTAAGCGGAAACGATACCATCCGGGTAATCGGTGATCGGCTTCCGAAGTCAGCACACTTCCTTCCGATTAAGAAAGTTGACAAGTCTTCGCAGCCTACGAACTTTTACTTGAAAGAAGGGGTACCTAGGCACTAGGTGCCAACCTCTATCATCTCTGATCGTGGCCCGCATTTTGCAGCTGATTTGTGGCGAGCGATGCATAAATCCTTCGACTCACGTCTAGACGTGAGCACCACTTATCACTTTCAGACGGAATGACGACAATGAGCTAACCCTATAAACATTTGAAGACATGCTGCGAGCATGTGCGATCGACTTTGGTAAAGATTGAGAAAGACACTTGCCTTTGGTAGAGTTTTCTTATAGCAACAATCACCATTCCTGTACTCAGACAGCTCCGTTCAAGGCATTGTATGGACGGCAATGCCGAGCTCATCCTTGTTGGGCTGAGGTGGGTGACAGCCTAATCACAAGTCCAGAACTTGTACTCGAAACTCCTGAGAAGATTTTTTAGATCAGAAATCGTATGGTGGCAGCGCGTGACCGCCAGAAAAGCTGATAAGCATGGGAAATCCTTAGAATTCGCAGTGGGCAATCGTTTTATGTTGAATCGGTAAAGTTTCCTACAAACTCGAGTTATCTGACAAACTGGGTAATGTTCACGACTCTTCCACATCTCAAACCTAGAGAAGTGTTTGTCCAATGAAACACTTATGATACCATTACAAGAACTGAAAATCGACGATAAGTTACAGTTCGTTGAAGGACCTATTGAAATCATTGACCGGGAAGTCAAGGTTCGTAAGCACAGTCAAATTCCAATCATAGGAATTCGTGGGAACTCAAGACGTGGACCAGAGTTCACGCGGGAATGCGAGGATCAGATAAAGCTCAAGTATCCTCAATGGTTCAAAACTGCTGAATCGAATCCTGATGCAACAGGTGAATTTCAGGGCGAAATTCCCTTTCAAGTTGGGGATGATGTGGCACCCGAGGAAAATCCACAGTCATCTTGACTTATCACTACCCCATTTCTTTGAGACTGCTTATCAAATTTCGGGATGAAATTTCTTTCAAGTTGGGGATGATGTGACAACCTAGATTTCCAAGGTTCTCTTTGTACGTATCGTTTCTACTCTTGGTTCACTGTACATGGTAGCCACGTGCTCGTTATGTGAAATTAATTATAATTTTTTTTGAATACTTGAAACAAACGATTCGAAGTCATTAGGTAGTTATATGTCATTGTGTTAAATTGTATACAAGATATGGACCACACACCCTTCGCGACCACACACATATTTTGCAATCCCAAGCCCAATCTTTCGAGCCCAAGCCGAGTCCGGCCTACTTCCCCTCTTATATGCGGGTGTGCTTGCATGTTTACGCAACCACCTCTTAAAAACATAAAGATGGAGAAACCCTAATCCCCCTTCGAACGATCAACGGTAGCCTCACTCATCCGGAGCATCATCTCTTCTGGCCCGCAATCGTCTGGGTTAGTATGGTACCCTACTTAATCCGAGTCTTATTTTCTTGTCATGATTGGCTGTGTTCTGGATTGATGAGTGAAACATGGTGTTGTTATAGATTATGTTTACAAACTATCTTGTTCATGTCTAATTTAGAAATAGTAGATAGGATGTTGCTAGTAATCAGATCATAATGTTAATTTAGGGGTTGTTAGACATATGTTAAACCTTGTTTGTGACTGTGTTATAGATAATTAGATTAGCTAGGGTTTGGTATAATCATCCGAATAATTCTAAGAACATCTATGGTGGTTGGTCGATGTATTAGAGATTCACCATACCCATGTTTAATGATTTCTGTTTTGATAAACTAATAAAACGGGTAATGAGTATGATTGGTCCAATGATTAGGGTTTCATGTGAAGATATGGGAAGTTATAAATCCTGTAAATTGTTAATAATTATCATGAGTAAATCATTAACTATTGTTGCTTGGAGAGTGCATGAAAGCTAGGATTGTAAAAAAAAATGGGTATTAGAGTGACAAATAATCTGATTTGGAAAGTGATGGTGGGGGTTAAACTGTTAGAGAAAGTCTAGGGATTTAATTACGTAACTAATTTGACCAGAGAATGGGTGGGAATTGATGGGGGTTACGGTTACGGTCAATCGCAAAAGTGCAGCTCACACATTTCCAGTTGCACACGGGAACATATCGTTTAATACATATTGTGCGATTTCTGGTAGCACAGTTCAAGTAAATCGCACAGTGTTTGGTGATCGCGCACTCATAAACTGGATGAACACTTGTTACATAATGAACAATTACAAATTGCATGTTTAGTCGTACACTTGCATGACTGGGCCGTAGATTATTGGGCTGGGTAATATAGTTAGTCGCACACTTGGAATTCGGCCGCACACTTCATTGGGCTGAACTACAATAATGGGCAGCATGTAACACAGGGTCGCACATTATGTGGGCTGTGTACTGAGCCTGGGCCAAAGTAACTTGTGCACCGCACAAGTCAGGACTAATCGCACACTCTAGTGAACAATGAAATAACTGTTAAGTGTTTGGTGAAACATAAACATGTGATGGGAACAATGCATATGACTCGAATACTTGTTACATAATGTTATGGATTATTGTGTGACATGATTTCTTGTTACGACTTGTATAAGATATGCGATTTACTTGTACACTACCTGTGTATTGTGTACGAAGAATACGTGATCTATGTGTATATGAAACTGACTATATTTGGTAACCACGGTAGGGTTTGGTTGACCAACTTGGAACGGGTAACGTAACATACCGAGCAATCTAAGGTGAGTTCACTTCTCTTGAGCATGCATCCCGGTGGGTGGGACAGTCAAACGGGTTTTCCTGAGAGGAATAAGTCCATGGGTAAATCATTGGGTATTCCTGAGAGGAATAAGTCATTGGGTAAAAACTGGAATGTTGGATAATACACTCATTTCCTATCACCTTAGGTCCCATCTTATACCGAATGGTTACCTGAGAGGTAACGGGGTTATTAGTTGATAGCGCTATTTAGGTTTGGCACCCTCACCCCGTACCTGAGAGGACTGGTGTGAACTAATGACCTTAATCATGGCCAATGCTTAGATAGGAGGCATTGGGGACGGGCAAAACAATCTGGAGCCATCTTGTACGGTACTCGAGTTATTATCAACACTACTTTCGGAATTGTTATTAAACTGGATTAAACAATTGGTAGCCAAATGTTTTCATAAAAACTGTGAACTCACCAGCGTTGTCTGATACACTTGTTGCATGCTCGCAGGATCTAGGTATTTGGATGTGGAACTTGCTGTCTGGGAGGCTGGAGTGGTCATGGGTCGAGATACAGGGAATCAAGAGACAAGTCTAATGGATTTTCATACACGTGGTTTATGAAATACTTAACTAATGATTTATGCTTCCGCTGAACATGTTGAATTACAATTAATGTTTTTGTAACACTATATTATAATGAATGAAAGTTTTTATTTGAAATCTTGTTATGAGTTCAATGTGATTGGTGGCTAGATCCTGGTACGTCACACGCCTCGCGGGGGATTCCGCATGTGGTAATTTGGGGGTGTGACAGACAAGCTAGGTGAAGGCTTGGGAAGGAAGCGGGTCAGACGAATCAAGTAATGAAAGAAAAGCCTAACTCGGATGCAAAGTAAGTATATCTTACAATACTTATAAATCATAGAATATTCTCTTATCGTATTAACTACGAATAGAATAAGTGAACAATCATGATATAATGTTCCGACGTTTAGTCGTACGGAAGAAGATAACCAAAGATGATAATAAACCATGTTTAATGGTTAAAAAGGACTAATACGGATACTTAGTCATGCAATGACTAATAAATATAGAACTTTTAATGGTTACCTTATAAGGTAAACCAAAACAAACATAAAGGGTAAAACGGTAATCTGGTCATGCGTTGAACATAACAGTTAGTTTTTGAAAGACACTTATGACGTAAGCCATAATAGGCCAAAAAGTGTTAAGAAATGAATTATAAGTAAAATGACCGCACGATGTAAATCGGAGCGAGTCATATAGTCGAGATGAAAATACCTGTCATCTCGCTAATATAATCGGTCATTTAGACCAAACGGGTCAAACGGTGAAGATACCACCTTTTGATAATATCTACTAATGATTTTGTCGAGTTATATGATTTCAGGAATAAATGTCAAAATGATATTTGCATAGCTATTACTTATTAATTATTATAGAAAGGCATTAAAACAGGTCAATTCATTGACCCGAGCCAGGTATGTGTAATAAGAGTAATTACTCAATTAGAACGTAAGGTTCAATGATTATTAAATGAAGTCTTAAATAGACCATGGGTTACTTGAATGTGTAAACCGAATGTTTTAAATGAGGGTTGTTGCGTTTTGAAAAGCTTAGAGACTTTTCAAACTAGATCATAACTAAAAAGAAGGATCATGGGTCAAACATGCTTTCAAAAGTCCTTCATCGTAAATGAAAGGCTAAAATGGACTAAAACGCCCTTGTAAGCTAAATTGGGTAAACAACCCTTAGAGGTTGTTTGGAAACGAGTTTTATGACCAAGTAAATACTTAGGATAAGTATAAAAAGAGAAAGATGTGAATCTTTGATCAAATGACTCGATATGAGTCTTTGCCGTAAATTAATGATCCGACGGGTAAAACTCGGATTATATAGATCACCGCATTAAATCCACCACAGATATAGTTGTGGTGGAAGATCACACGATAAGAAATGCGAAAATGTTATAGCTAGAAACGAATGAATGCAATTCATGCTTAAAATATGCTTAAAGGCCCTTAATGGGTCAAAATAAGCATATACGCGAAAAATGGGTTTAAGAGTGTATATAAACCCGTGATTCGAACCTAATATGATAGACAATATAGAAATTATGAGGTTCATGAGAAATAGGGATCAAACAAACATGTTTGTTCGATAAAATTATGAATGGGTCTAAACTTTGTAAAAGATATTAAGCCGAAGGCTTAAAAATCTAGAATTTTGTTAATCCGGATGTTGGATGTTAACTCCATGTGATGGAGAATTAAATTACGATCACGTAGGAAAAATAATCGTGTAAAACGGATAAATAACGAAAGAGTTATGCTCATTTCCGTAAACTTAAGGCTGGCTGGGAATATTTAGCTGCAGATCAAAATATTCTGTCGATATGGAGGCGTGGCGTGGCGCAACGCCCAAAGGGGTTTACCGTGGCGTGCAGCGACGGCGTAAAAACTTGAAATTTTTGTTTATTTTGATTATTTGACCCATTTACCTTGTTGTAGTTGTTATTTAACCATCAAAACTAACTTTTAAGTTGGTTTTGATCATAGGTGAAAGTCGAGAGTCCAGGATGAAAATCAAGCGACGAACAAGAACCGAACACACATTAAATGAAGCTTCCGTGTTAAACCTTGTTTTGTTTTGTTTTGTTATAAGTGAATTATTTAAACACTTACAACTATGCCTTGAAATGTTTTTAAAACATATGGGAATGTTGGCATGACAAGTTTTTGTAAAGTCACATTTTTAGTATTAAAATGCGTATTTTAAAGTTGTAATCGTGTAAATTTCCAATGTGTGTCTTACAAGTTGGCAACATGGAAGCCACATAACTCATCAAAATCAAGTTGCAAAGGGAGAACACAAAATATTAAATCGTGAAAGAAGGACAAATCCAAAATATGTATTGAATGTCTTTATTTTGGAACCAAACCAAAATGGGATCGAATCGTACGAAGATGCTTGTAATCAGGTAGAATGGATTGAAGCAATAAGAATGGAAATTAAAGCCATGCACAAAAATGAAATATGGGTGTTGGTACCTAAACACGAGAACGTAAAACTCATCTTATGTAAGTTGGCATACAAGATTAAAAGGAGAGCGGATGGTATGACCAAGGTTTTTAGTATGCGGATTTTTTCAACAGGTCGGAGTTGAGTACGAAGAAACATTTTGTCCTGTTGTAAAGCATTCCCAGATCTGGGTTGTGTTGGCGGTAGTGGCAAGTAAAGGTTGGAGCCTAAATCAAATGGATGCTTACAATGCTTTCTTGTATGGAGGTTTGGACTATGCAATACATGTGGAACAACCTAAGGGTTTTGAAACAAATAACATCCCCATTAATTTATAGGGTCACCGGGTCTCCCCGCGTGTCGCGCACGTGACTGGGGACACCCACGCGTGTCGCAGCCAACACTCCCTAGTCCTAGACTAGCCTTGTTGTTCGTATAGCCTGATCACTTGTTGTTTTCGAGTCCCACGTGTCCCGACACCCTACCTCACATCGCGGGAGTTTTAGGGGATCCCCCCCCCCCCATGTCTCCTGAGAGTCTAATTTCAAGATTCTTTGTTTTTCATACTAGTTTGCGCTGTATAAGTCCGTGGTTACGATCAGAGGTCCTTATAAGGTGTTTTGGGAATTGTTACATCCTCCCTACCTTGTTTTAAATCTCGTCCTCGAGATTCACAGGAACAAGTAAGGATACTTTCGTTTCATTTCTGATTCTAATTCTCATGTGTATTTTGGTCCTCTTTTTGAAATCCATTTTACTTTGACTAGCACTAACCTCTTGTGCTTGAGATTCTTAATCTTTCTATCTTCAACTTATATTGCCTTTTCCACAAATTTCTGTTTTTCATTTACCTCTATGTCTTGAAGAGGTACTACCAATGATTCATCGGCTAAACATTTCTTTAAGTTACATACATGAAATACATCATGTACTTCTGTCATTTCTTCAGGTAACTGTAGCTGATAAGCTACTAGTCCTATTCGGTTGACAACTTTAAAAGGTCCAACTTATCTTGGGCTTAACTTTCCTTTCTTACCAAATCTGACGACTCCTTTCCATGGTGAAACTTTTAATAGCACTTTGTCTCCTTTGAAACTCTAATGGTTTTCGACGATTATATGCATGACTCTTTTGACGGTCTCGTGCTATTTTCAATTTTTCCTTGACTTGAATTATTTTGTCACTTGTTTCTTGTACAATTTCAGGTCCTGACAATTGCTTTTCTCCTATTTTTTGCCCAACATACATGTCACACCCCAACCGAGGGCGGAAACATCGGGGTGCGGCACTAAGCGTTCAGACTGCTCATGAGATTCCATAACACTAGGTAGTTTCATAAAAATTAGATTGATTCAACCATAGTCTAAAAACCAAACGACCATCACAAGTATCCATTACATCAATTCTCAAACATTGTTTAAAAACTTAATTATCTAGATGAGTTTCTAAGTATCAACCTAGCTCGATTCCAAGGATCCTAGCATCCTGTTAGCCTGCAACATGTATTAAAATAGAGTCAGAACAAAAATGTACCGACGAGTATACAAGTTTGAGTATAGCATAATAGATTAAAACAACTCATATCCATGTGTAAATGATAACAAAATAGTTTCAACCATGCTAGTGTTCGCAGTCCAACAAGTGATAGCCCAAGTATCCCGATGCCTTGTTGTTTTCCCAAGTCTCAAGGAAAACTAGAATCCTCCTAACAATAATACCCCCAAGAATAATGGGGAGGTGCATCTCCTATAGCGCTACTATTGTTAAGGCGGAACTACACACTCTGGATTAAACGTTCACATAGCATAAAGAATCAAGAATCAAGAATCAAGAATCACAAGTTTCACATACAATAGGATAGAGTTTAGATTCCAAAAGTCTCAAGTAGCATAGTTTAGTAGAATACATGTTGCATCCCAAAGTTTAAATGAAAATGGATCGAGTATACTCACAGTGATTGCTTAACAGTAGCACTGTTGTTGGATCAAAGGGAGCTATTTAGAATTAGCCTGATTAGAGTACAACTGATAAGTGTCGGACAGAATAACGAGATTACGCAAAGTGTAGGATCAGTCACCAAACCAGATGGCCATCTGATCGGATGGTCATCCGGTCGGATGACATATGTCAGTGGGACGGACCGCCATCCGATCGGATGGTCATCCGTACAGATGGCCATTCGATCGAATGGTCATTCGAGCCTAAGTGTTGGCTTCCCAAGTTTCCAAGTTCAAAGTTCCAAGTTTTTGATTCAAAAATAGTTTTAGTGTTGAAGGTTGTAAGTCACTTGCCACTCCGATCGGTTGGCCGTTCGATCAGACGGCAGCCCGATCGGATCGTCATTCGTTCGTAGTGATCTTGTTCCTTCTGCAACCTTGCAAAGTTCCCAAGTTTCTAGTTTAACAGTGACGGCATGGTACGTATTGAGACAACAGTAAACCCATCAAAACACAGCCTGTCTGATCGGATAGGAATCACCCCAGTCCGTTCAAGTGTCTGTTCTTGACGGTGTTTATGTCGGAATCCGTACTCTGGTCATCTTCTCTGGTAACAATCCATTTCCAAACCAACTTCAGACTAATCATCAAGTCTACAGTCCGTTTGGGTCCGGATTCCACCGTTTTAAGTAAAAGATGAAGAAGAGATGATGGAAAACATGAGTTTTAGCCGAAAAGTCTAGATTTAGTAAAGATTTAGTGTAAAAATACGTGAAATTCCTCAGATCTGAGCTAGATCTTGGCAGGAATGACATCACACCATAGTTTGTACAAACCATCATGATGACGTCACCCTCAAGAGCTCAAATCTTAGAGATTTCAAGGTGAAAAGTGAGATTTCAAAGAAGAATCATGTAGAGAATGACGTGCAGATCAAAGATGTACAAGGATCTAGAGTAAAACATACCGAAATCGTCCAGAAATGGAGGAAAGAAATAGTGCGTGCGTCTGCTCGAGTGAGGCTGTCACATCAGTGAGAATGATGATGTGACAGGCATATTTATAGAGTCAAAGTGAGTTTAAGGCGGTGTGCAGCGGATCAGATGGTGGTTCGATCGAGTGGTCGTCTGATCGGATGGTCATCCGATCGGATTGCCACTTGGTCAATCCTATCCTTTCCATTTCACTGTCTTTGGTTCATTTTGCGAGTTAGATTAAGCGTTGCATTGGGTATTGTTGGGTAATAGATTCACATAACTAGTTTACACAAAGTTTCCATAGTTTCCGCCAGTGACAAGACTCTAGTCCCTCGTTCAACCAAGTCTCAAGTTTCACGAGCCTCAAGAGTCAAGCACCAAAGTATCAAGAATCAAGAGTCTAGCTTCCAAGTATCAAGAATCATAGATTCAAACCTTCAAGAATCATAGTATCAAGAATCAAGTATCATAGATTCATAGTAACATAGAATCATAGTTTCCAAGTACCTAGTATCAAGAATCATAGTTTCTAGAGTTAAGCATCAAGAATCTAGTATTAAGAGTCAAGTTTCAAGAATCAAGCTTTATAGAATTAAGTGTCATGTGTCAATAAGATTCAAGTATCATAGCTTAAAGATTTACATGTATCAAAAGTGTCCAGAGTCACATAGTATAGGGACTAAAGTTGACAAAAGTTAAAAGTTCAGGGACGCAGGCGTTACAGTCTCCCCTCCTTTAGGAGATTTCGTTCCCGAAATCTAAGAGGAAGACTCTGGAAACAAATGTGGGTACTTGGTCTTCATTTCACTCTTGAGTTCCCAGGTGAACTCGGCACCACACTTTCCTTCCCATCGAACCTTGACAATAGGAATTTTGCTGCGCCTCAGTCGCTTGGCACTCTGGTCCATGATTTCGACTGGTTTCTCCACAATGTGTAACGCTTTGTTTATTTGAAAGTCTTCGAGGGGAACATGCAGTTCCTCATCGGCTAGACACTTACGTAGGTTAGATACGTGGAACACTGGGTGCACGTTGTTTAGTTCCGGTGGTAGGTCGAGTCTGTAATCTACCTTGCCAATTCTTTCGAGTATCGCGAAAGGACCTACATAGCGAGGAGCGAGCTTTCCCTTCTTACCAAAGCGGACTACTCCCTTCCAGTGAGATACCTTGAGAAGAACCCGATTACAAACATCAAATTCCAAAGGCTTGCGCCGTTTATCAGCAAAGCTCTTTTGTCTGCTCCTAGCCTTGATCAAGTTATCACGGATCTGAAGAATCTTATCCGTTGTCTCTTGAATGATTTCAGGACCAGTAAATTGCTTGTCACCAACCTCATGCCAGCTGAGAGGAGATCGGCACTTGCGACCATATAGAGCTTTAAAAGGAGCAATCTTAATACTGGAATGATAGCTGTTGTTGTACGAGAACTCAATCAATGGTAAATGTACATCCCAGTTACCACCAAAGTCGATGACACAAGAACGGAGCATATCCACTAGGGTCTGAATAGTTCGCTCGGTCTGCCCATCCGTCTACGGATGAAAGGCCGTGCTAAGATTCAAATGAGAACCCATAAAGGATTGAAAAGTTTTCCAAAGACGTGAAGTAAATCGACCATCACGGTCAGAGATTATGTCAAGAGGTATGCCATGCAAGCATATAATCTCATCGGTATAGATTCGAGCAAGTTTTTCCACTTTATAATCCTCACGAATAGGAAGAAAGTGGGCTGATTTGGTTAAACGATCAACGTTCACCCAGATACTATCGTGACCAGAAGGTGTACGGGGCAGTTTAGTTATAATGTCCATAGTGATGCTATCCCATTTCCAAACTGGGATTTCTGGTTGTTCAAGAAGGCCAGAAGGACGTTGATGTTCAGCCTTTACCTTAGTACAAGTAAGGCATTTCGAGACATACACAGCAATGTCCTTTTTCATACCAGGCCACCAATAGGTCGTACGCAAGTCATGATACATCTTATCGGCACCAGGATGGGTAGAGTATCGAGTCTTGTGAGCCTCATTCATAATGAGCTCACAGAGATTGTTGTGATCTGGTACCCAGATGCGATTTAAATAGTATTGAAGTCCGTCAGGCTTGGTTACAAGCTGGTCAATAGAAGAACCTTGTACTTCAACGAATACACTACCCTCATTTGCTGATGAATACTGAGCGTCACAGATACAAGCATGAAGGTCATTAGAGATTCGAATAGCATTAACATGAGTCTTATGACTAAGAGCGTCAGCCACTACATTCGCTTTACCAGGATGATAGCGAATTTTGCAGTCGTAGTCGTTAAGCAATTCCACCCAACGTCTCTGTCGCATGTTCATTTCTTTCTGGTCAAAGATATGTTGTAGGCTTCTATGGTCAGTGAAAACCACACACTTAGTACCATATAGGTAGTGTCGCCAGATCTTTAACGCAAATACCACTGCACCAAGCTCCAGATCGTGAGTAGTGTAGTTTTTCTCATGTACTTTGATTTGTCGAGAAGTGTAGGCAATAACCTTGTCCCGCTGCATGAGCACACAGCCCAAACCACGGTTCAAGGCATCACAATATACCATGAAATCGTCATTCCCATCGGGTAGAGTCAGAACAGGAGTGTTACAAAGTAGATCCTTAAGAGTCTGAAAAGATTCCTCTTGCTCGGGACCCCAAGCAAAAGGTTTATCTTTCTGAGTCAAAGAAGTAAGCGGAACGGCAATCTTTGAAAAGTCCGAGATGGATCGGCGGTAATAACCCGCCAATCCTAAGAAAGAACGAATCTCAGATGCGGATTTAGGTGTACTCCAGTTCTTCACAGCCTCAATTTTTAAAGGGTCAACATGAATACCTTGCTTACAGACAACGTGTCCTAGAAATTGCACCTCCTTGATCCAAAATTCGCACTTAGAAAATTTAGCATATAAGCCTTAACTACGTAAAAGCTCAACTATCAAGCGTAAGTGTCGTTCATGATCAACTTGGGTTCTAGAATAAACGAGGATATCATCAATAAAGACTATCACAAAACGATCCAGATAAGGCTTGCAGACACGGTTCATAAGATCCATGAACACAGCGGGTGCGTTGGTCAACCCAAAAGGCATAACCACGAACTCTTAGTGCCCATAGTGAGTGCGAAAAGCTGTCTTAGGAATGTCTTCTTCAAGCACACGTAGCTGAAGTTAACCAGATCGAAAATCAATCTTAGAGAAATAACTTGCGCCTTGTAGTTGGTCAAATAGATCATCAATGCGTGGAAGAGGATAACGATTCTTAATCGTAAGCTTATTAAGTTCACGGTAGTCGATACACATACGAAATGAGGCATCTTTCTTCTTGATGAATAATACGGGAGCACCCCAAGGCGAGGTACTTGGACGGATAAAACCTTTGTCGAGTAGTTCCTGAAGTTGACTGGATAGTTCTTGCATCTCGGAAGGTGCAAGTCTGTAAGAAGCCTTGGCGACAGGAGTCGCACCAGGTATGAGATAAATACGAAAATCAATGGATCTAGGAGGAGGAAGACCAGGAAGATCTTCAGGAAAGACATCAGGGAAATCGCACACTACTGGGATATGGCTTAGGTTCTTCCCGTTGCCCTTTTGTTCCACTACGTGGGCCAAGAAGGTAAAGTTCTGTTTACGTAAGCATTTGCTCGCTTGAGTGCATGACATCAGCCTTAGTCCTTTCGAAGGTTGGTCTCCATAGACATGCAAAATATCACCGGACGATAGAGGTAGACGAACAAACTTCTAGTGACAAGCAATCTCGGCATAATTCTTACGCAACCAATCCTTACCGATAATGACATCAAAACTTCCCAATTGCATGGGTATCAGATCAACAATAAATACGTGGTTGTTAAGAGTCAGAGAACAACCACAGAGAATATAATCAACTAAAATAGATTTACCATCGGCGATTTCCACCGAAAACGACTTAGGTAACTTAGAGTGAAAACAGTTTAACAAAGATTCAAATTCTAAGGAAACAAAGCTTCTGTCGGCACCAGTATCAAATAGAATCGAAGCATAAAGGTTATTTAAAAGAAACGTACCATTAACGACATCATTGTCATTGCGAGCCTGATTAGCATTAAGATTGAACGCTCATCCACGAGCGGCTGGCTGTTGCTCCTGGTTTAACTGAGGACACTGATTATAGAGGTGAGTAGTATCTCCACATTTGTAGCATGCACGAAAACTGTTGATTGGTTTGGGATTCTGTAGAGGAGCTGGTAGAGCTCGTAGAGCTGCCTGAGCTGGCGCTTGCTGAGCTGGTTGGGCCGGGTTAGCTTGACGGCAGTAGGGAGTCGTGTGACCATAACGATTGCAGTTGGTGCACAAACGACAAGCTACAGTAACATGATGAAGATAGTTGCAAGTAGCACACTTAGGATGGGGCCTAGTGTACTGCTTCTTGACTTTAGGAGCAGGAGGGTTTTGAGCAGCAGCAGGAACAGCAGTAGCAGGCTTCATAACAGGGTTTGTAGCAGGGGTAATTGCATTGCACCCTGAACCCTGGGACTTCCTCTTCTTGTTCTTGCTACCACTAGGCTGCTGGGTAACTTGGTTTGCAGTTTTAGAGGGAGCAGAGTTCCCAAACTGTTTATCACGAACTCGGTTGTTGTTCAAACTTGCTGCAAGACGGTAGACTTCCTTAATTGTACCGAGCTGAGCTGCTTCAATCGAATCATGCATCGCAGGGGGTAACCCATTGATGTACTTGGTTATCATGCGCTTCGGAGTAGAAACCAAGTGAGGAAAAATCAAGTTGAGCTGCTTGAAACGGGTAGTATAAGCCAGATTGTCATCGCCAATCTGCTTCAATTGCAAGAATTCTTCTTCAAGCTTCAGTTGTTCATGGGGAGGGCAGAATTCGAGCATCATCAATTCTCGCACCTCGGGCCTTGGAAGAGCATAGGCTTCTACATTAGAACGGATGTTTCTCTCATTTGACCACCACTCCAGGGCTCTGCCTTGAAACATTCCTGTTACACTCCTTGTCTTTAAATGTTCTGGGCACCCACTGTTAATGAAGGTAACCTCGATGCTGTCAAACCATTACAGCATAGCAGTCACCCCATCACTGCCAGTGAAAGACTTAGGGTTGCAAGAGACAAAATGTTTGTAGTTGAACTTAGTAGCTTTCACTTTCTCTATCTTGGAATCAGCAGAGGATGGAGGAGTGTTTGATCCTTGGATCTCAGAGACGATCTTTGGCACGACGCGAGAGATCTGGTCGGCCATAAAGGACATCATTTTTTTCTGAGACTTCTCCCTGGATCTCTTGCGAGTATCAGACATCTTACGGGAAGACATCTAAAGAAAAGGATTGTATAAGTCTAGATCACAAAGTCTCAAGGTATATAGATTCACCCACGATAGATTAAAGACACAAAATTCAACGAGGTTCACATAGTTTCAAATAGATTCCAAATAGATTTACACCGCAAACCCACGACCTTCGCATGGCACGTTGTACGAAGTTTGGAAACGTATAAGAAACGCTTATATATAGGAAGTACCAAAGGCGTATCCACCACGCTTCGGGCACATCGTTTTCGCCTCGTACTCGGTGCCATGTTACGTGTCGCAATTGCCAATCAAACAACACACTCATCATCATATACGTAGGTTAACTCGGTAGATTCATAGATTAACTCAACGGATTCACATAGATTCCAATAGTTTTCCAATAGATTTCCCAATAGATCCGCATAGGTTTCAATAGATTCCAATATATTCACATAGATTCTAATAGATTCACATAGATTAGAGTTAACAACCTCATCACAACACTAGGAAATCCCGCATGGCACGTGCTACGAAAGTTCGGCAACAAGATGGAAGCACTTATATATAAGAAGTACCAACGGCGTATCCACCGTGCTTCGATCATGCCACGCCCGTCTCGTCATCGATGTCATGCTTCGTTAACCATAACATTAGATTCCGTTACATCTCGCATAGATTTCACATAGATTTACTGAGTAGATTCAGTCAGCATAGATTAACCCAGTAGATTCAACAACCTTAACCCGAGTCCACAAAACTTTGAGCTTCACTTAGCGCGTGGACGAAGGTTCGGCTATATGCAGGAAACACTTATATATAGGAAGTACCAGCGGCGTATCCACCATGTTTCAGACATGCCACGTCTGCCCCGTCTTCGGTGCTAGGCTACATTTCGTATTTTGTTCCTCAAAACCACACATACATAGATTACACTAGAGTACACATAGATTCCGCATAGATCACCCAAGTAGTTTCACATATCATACAAAAAGTCTCTTATAGCATGAATCAAGTCAAATAAAACAAATTATCTCCGTGTGTCACCAAAACACCGATTCTTCATGGCACGTGGTACGAAACTTGGCAACATGGCAGAAACACTTATATATAGGAAGTACCAGTGGCGTATCCACCATGCTTCGGGCATATTACTTCCATCTCGTACCTTGGTGTCATGCACTATGTTTCATGACAGCACAACTTTCACATAGATTAAGGATTTCTAAGATTCCACATAGTTTGACATAATGAGTAAAGCTCCATAAATTTAGTTTGATCCCGAAAGGTTAGAGTTTTTAATTGCGGACAAACGTGCGATTCGTGTAAATAGTCTCAAAATAATCAAAGAATCAAGTTAAAACCACACATAAAAATCGAGTTAACATAAAAGATAGGCTCATAAAACATAGGATTGTTCCAGGTGGAGGAACGGTGACTAACCAAAGTAATTTGAACCCCTTTCGGATTAAGGAAACGTGTCTCGACTTACTTAGACAAATACGTCATCGATGTTAGGCCTACGATATTCGTCCTTTTGGTCATTTCACGTCCCTAATTGATCGAAATTTCGAGACTTTGGCGAGACATAAAAATCAAGAGCGGGACTAGTTACCAAGGTCTGAGTTTCACCTCTATCTTGACAACATCGTACCCTAATAGCATCGGTACTTATCAACAGATAAGACTTACTAGAATAGAACATGGAAATTCCCCATCAAGGTTCGGACGTCATTCCTGACTTGAGGGTAAATTTCGTACTAAAATTCAAACACCTCATACTAGTGTTTTCAAGTATTTAAGTGTATATTATATCAGCCTTAGGGAAGGCATGTAAGCTTAGCAGGAAAATGTGTTGCTAGGAAACAAATACGGTAGAATGCATAAGTCTTAAACAACAGACAAGAGTCAAGATTCCTAGAACTATAGACTAGGGCAAGTATTCCTACTTATCCTAATTCCCTATAGTTATGGCTCTGATACCAATCTGTCACACCCCAACCGATGACAGAAACATCAGGGTGCGGCACTAAGCATTCAGACTGCTCATGAGATTCCATAACACTAGGTAGTTTCATAAAAATTGGATTCATTCAACCATAGTCTAAAAACCAAACAACAATCACAAGTATCCATTACATCAATTCTCAAAAATTGTTCAAAAACTTAATTATCTAGATGAGTTTCTAAGCATCATCCTAGCTTGATTCCAAGGATCCTAGCATCCTATTAGCTTGCAACATGTATTAAAATAGAGTCAATACAAGAATGTACCGGCGAGTATTCAAGTTTGAGTATAGCATAATAGATAAAAACAACTCATATCCATGTGTAAATGATAACAAATAGTTTCAGCCATGCTAGTGTTCGCAGTCCAACAAGTGATAGCCCAAGTATCCTGATGCCTTGTTGTTTTCCCAAGTCTCAAGGAAAACTAGAAGCCTCCTAACAATACCCACGAGAATAATGGGGAGGTGCATCTCATATAACGCTACTGTTGTTAAGGCGGAACTACGCACTCTGGATTAAACGTTCACATAGCATAAAGAATCAAGAATCAAGAATCACAAGTTTCACATACAATAGGATAGAGTTTAGATTCCAAAAGTCTCAAGTATCATAGTTTAGTAGAATACATGTTGCATCCCCAAGTTTAAACGAAAAGGGATCGAGTATACTCACAGTGATTGCTTAACAGTAACACTGTTATTGGATCAAAGGGAGCTCTTTAGAATTAGCCTGATTAGAGTACAACTGATAAGTGTCGGACAGAATAATGAGATTGCGCAAAGTGTATGATTAGTCACCCAATCGGATGGCCATTCGATCGGATGGTCATCCGGTCAGATGACATATGTGAGTCGGATGGTCATCCATACGGATGGCCATTCGATCGAATGGTCATTCGACCCTAAGTGTAGGTTTCCCAAGTTTCCAAGTTCAAAGTTACAAGTTTCTGATTCAAAAATAGTTTTAGTGTTGAAGGTTGTAAGTCACTTGCCACTCCAATCGGTTGGTCGTTCGATTGGACGGCAGTCCGATCGGATCGCCATTCGTTCATAGTGATCTTGTTCCTTCTGCAACCTTGCAGAGTTCCCAAGTTTCTTGTTTAACTGTGACGGCATGGTACGTATTGAGACAACAGTAAACCCATTAAAACACAGCCTGTCTGATCGGATATGAATCACCCCGGTCTGTTCAAGTGTTTGTTTTTGACGGTGTTTATGTCGGAATCTGTACTCTAGTCATCTTCTCTGGTAATAATCCATTTCCAAACCAACTTCAGACTAATCATCAAGTCTACAGTTCGTTTGGGTCCGGATTCCACCGTTTTAAGTAAAAGTTAAAGAAGCGATGAAGGAAAACATGAGTTTTAGCTGAAAAGTCATGATTTAGTAAAGATTTAGTGTAAAAATACACGAAATTCCTCAGATCTGAGCTAGATCTTGGCAGGAATGACATCACACCATAGTTTGTACAAACCATCATGATGATGTCACCCTCAAGAGCTCAAATCTTAGAGATTTCACGGTGAAAATTGAGATTTCAAAGAAGAATCATCTAGAGAATGACGTACAGATCATAGATGTACAAGGATCTAGTGTAAAACATACCGAAATCGTCTAGAAATGGAGGAAAGAAGGAGTGCGTGCGTCTGGTCGAGTGAGGTTGTCACATCAGTGAGAATGATGATGTGACAGGCCTATTTATAGAGTCAGACTGAGTTTAAGGCGGTGTGCAGCAGATCGGATGGTGGTTCGATAGAGTGGCCGTCCGATCGGATTGCCACTTGGTCAATCCTATCCTTTCCATTTCACCGTCTTTGATTAGTTTTGCGAGTTAGATTAAGCGTTGCTTTGCGTATTGTTGTGTAATAGAATCACGTAACTAGTTTCACGAGCCTCAAGAGTCAAGCACGAAAGTATCAAGAGTCAAGAGTCTAGCTTCCAAGTATCAAGAATCGTATAATCAAACCTTCAAGAATCATAGTATCAAGAATCAAGTATCATAGATTCATAGTATCATAGAATCATAGTTTCAAAGTATCTAGTATCAAGAATCATAGTTTCTAGAGTTAAGCATCAAGAATCTAGTATTAAGAGTCAAGTTTCAAGAATCAAGCTTCATAGAATTAAGTGTCAGGTGTCAATAAGATTCAAGTATCATAGCTTAAAGATTTACAAGTATCAAAAGTGTCCAGAGTCATATAGTATAGGGACTAAAGTTGACAAAAGTTAAAAGTTCAGGGACGCAGGCATTACAATACAGGTGTTCGGCATTTTCGTCCCTAGAGTGCTTCAAATGGTGCAGCATTAATGCATATATGATAACTATTGTTGTACGAAAATTCTATTAATGGTAAGTGATCGTCCCAACTTCCTCCAAAGTCTATCACACAGGCTCTGAGCATGTCTTCCATAGTCTGAATCGTCCTTTCACTTTGTCCATCTGTTTCAGGATGATAAGCTGTACTTAGACTTAATCGGGTTCCCATAGCTTTTTGAAAACTTGTCAAAAAATGAGAAATAAAACGACTATCTTTGTCGGACACAATAGATAAAGGAAAACCATGTAATGAGACTATTTCATCCACATACAGCTTGGCTAATTGTACCGTACTGAAAGTTTCCTTCATTGGTAAGAAATGTGCAGATTCAGTTAATGTCACACCCCGATATTTACAGCTCAGCCCGGTGGGCCCGATGGGGAGTATTGTGACGTAAGATTGGTATTGTCATAGTCAAACATACACAGAATAGCACAGCGGAAGTCTTGGAATATAAAATATTATTACAAACCCAAATGTCTGAAAATACCGAAAGGATAATTACATACGAGCTTGCAATATTAAATCCACAGGCGGATCTTTTATAAAATGTATAAAATGAAGTTTAGCAGACTTTAGGGCATCCTAAGGATTTGCAAGATCCTTTATTAACACCAAGAAGCTCCCAGCCAATTATGAGTAGTACCTGTCACTTAGCCTTTTGAAAATACGTCAGTTTACACTGGTAAATACAATTAACTTACTCTTTTGAAAACATTTAATAAAATTGATTTAAATGCACAAGGTACAAATATTCTTTTATAACTTGGGACAATTATATAAAATAATCTTGTATACATATTTACATGTTTGTCGTACGTTCAGGGCCCAGGATAGAAGCCGAGTCATGATTAAAAGACACACCACTAATATAGTCCCACAAGGAGTTATCCTCATGTGTGGTTATACCTTATATCTTAATACCCTTTTTGGGGAAAAGAAACCATATCACAACTGTCAGGTGTATGCCTACACCCCGTGCTTAGGTCATGGCCATTTGCATTTAAATGATGCCAAGGATATCCAGGACACAGTCATTAACCCCCAAATGTTTATATATCAAATAACACAGAATAAAACGGGTTATGTCAATGAATTAACCACTAATCGATTAAATATTCCACACCCGACCAAGCGGTAATAATTTACCGTATCCCAAGCCCGTATATGGGAAAATAAGTTAAAAGTATTTACTTGAGCTTAAAATGCAAGTTTTGTATACTCAGCCGTATTATATACTCAAACAAGTGCAAGTATCTTTTACCGGGGCTCCTAATCTGGAACAAATGTTTTATTAACCTATTAGATTCCTAACGGGTCTTTATTTAAGTTGTAAACTTAGACTGGTTAGTTTAAAGAAAGCTTTACGGCACAAAACGCTGGATTAAGCGATGACCGTATTGGAATGTAGTTTAGACCCGAAAAGTATGGAGACTTGTATTATATGGGTAAACTAATTACATTCTGGAATTTGAAGTTAAAATGATAAGGTTTGACCCATTTCGGCTAATTTATGCAAACTAGTTACATAAACCGTACCGAACGCGTATATGCGTAACGGGTAGCCGGATGAGTCATGTACAAGTTCCATAAGTTATTATGAATTAAATATGTTATGATATCAGTAGGATATCAACAATTATGCCTAAAAAGATTTTAAAACCAAATTAAGTCCCGTAAGGGCATTTTGGTCCTTTTAAGATTTATAAAAGAGGTTTCAACATAAACTGATGTTCTGGTCTAAAACAATCTGTAAAAATATTTATTTTATAAGGTTATATCAGTAGGATATCATACATATGTGTAGTTTACCATTTATGGCCAAACTATGCACCGTAGGGGCATTTTGGTCATTTCACATATACTTTTAAGGACAAAATTGGAAGTCTGAGTTCATGACTTATACATACCGTAAAAGTATTAAAATTTATTTATAAATTAAGTATGTAACAAGTCTTAAGTGTTAAATATGGTTTTAAACCATATTATGCACCGACTTTGCGTAAAGGTCGACAATTGACGATATTCGGGATGTTTATGAAATTCTGAGATTTTTATCAGCCTTTAGTGTTTAAAACATTTTATTTTTCATATAAAATCAGTAGGAAAAGGTTTGGCATGTAAAGCATATGTGAATTTCATTTTATTAACAAAAGGGCATTAACGTCATTTATCGAATTTATATCAGAACTCAATAATATGGTCAGTTTATAATATGACCAAATATTCCAAAAATCCCTAAAAATAATATCATAATAGTAGGTAATGAGTTTGGTGCAAAAATTCGGGTTTAAACATGATTTATGCGCAAAAGCATAATTTAATTAATAAAAAGCTAAGTTTTACGATATCTTGCAAAACTTTCGTTTGAGACCAGAAAATGATGTCAAATTAATTTGACATGTTTATATATCAGTAATAAAGCTATTGGCATTCTTATATCTTCAAAAATCTCGTTTTTAAACTATAAGGGCATAATAGTCAAAATTAAGCATAATAACGGAAACAAGCAAATAACTCAGATTTCTAGTATGATCGTGTAATATAACCTTATAGGGTTATGCTACATTAAATTACGATCATAACGAAACATAAAATCAGTAGCAAACTAATTTATTTCGGTTCATAATCGAAAGTCAACGCAGAAGTGAAACTTCGCGACTTTCGGTTGCGAACCGACCATAAAACTAGAATTGACGAGCCAAACATGTTTATACGTGTTCTAATAATTGTTACCAAGTTGTTTAAGTGATAAAACTCATTTTAGAATATTTCTAAACTCATATCACAATTAATTCGAAAACTGCCCCGTTGACTTTTTAAAACAATATTACGTTGACCCGTCAATTGACCAAGCAAATGTGATTCTTTGGAGGTGCCCTTTTGAGGGTTTAACACCTACCTAATTATGATCACGTAGCCATGTTCGTTGCGAACAATGGCTTGACCATTTACGGTCTAGCTAACATTCAAAGCATTTATCGTAAACGCTTGACTTTTCGGCTTTTTAAGCCAAATAAAATAAACTAGACACGAAAGGACACGTACATAAGGTCCTATGGACTGAATAGAACTCAAGGGAGGTTTCAAAATGTTCAGGATCCTCCTGAATTTGAGAGATAGGAAGAATGGAGTTGAAAGTGTAAGTTGAAAGCGAAAAATCCTCACCTATTTATAGTTTTTGAAACTAGATTAGATTTTGCCAAGTGTTTGAGTGAGTTAATAAGATTGTTACAGGTGTAAAACCAGTTAATAAATCAGTATAACATGCCCCTTGTATTAGTTTAATGGTTTAGATGTGTAGAGAAACAAACAACGACCCAAAACAGCAGCTTAAAACTACTGCTGCTGATGTACTATTCGCTCGCGGCTCGTGTAGGCAGCAAGCCCATCGGTCGCGGCCCGCGACCTAATCCAGCCCGTCTTAAAGTTTGGCAGAATGTGCAGATTTGGTCCCTGTGTTCATGTTCAACATTTTTAAAGTTATTTATCCTATAAAAATGACATAATTGGTCCTTCTGACTTCTGAATCAGATGTATACAAGTTGAAAAACAACTTTTGAAGGTTTGACAAGAACAGTCCCTCACACCATTACTTATTATTCAATCTTTCATATGTTAGCGCTTTTGGCACGAAAGTTTCTAATTCTTTCATAACATGTTAATACAAGGTCCAAAACCTCTAACAGTCAACCTTAGGTACACTCAGGAGTGCGTCTGAGTAATACGGAGTTCCCGGTTTGTTCAAAACGCCTCTCAAAGGCGTAGTTTTGCTAGTCGTTGCTTTTAGTCCCTTTGTCGCACGAAGTAGCGTGTAATATCGTTTAACGATATCTAAGCCTTTCGTGGCCCATATTGAGTATTCCTGAGCATATACTTAAATATTATGACACTCCTGTTCGCTTAAATGGTCACCCAAAGGTGTAATTTTAAAAGTTGACGCTTTTGGTCTCTCTAACGCGCAAATTTGCACGCATTATCATTTTATTGCGTCAAAGCCCTATGTTATCCATATTAGGCATTCTCGAGAGTATTATCAAACATTACGATGCTTCGGGTTCGTTAAAAGGTCACTCAGAGGTATAATTAAACATGTTGACGCTTTTAACCCCTTTAACTTGCAAATTTGCGCGTAGTTTCACTTATTGGCGTAAAAGCCTTAAATGGCCAATATTAAGCATTCCCGAGAGTGTAATCAATTATCATGAGGCTCTCGGTTTGTTAAAAGTTCATTCAGAGGTAAAAACTAACATGTTGATGCTTTTAATCCTTCGACGCGCAAACTTTCAAATTATTATGCAAACGGCTCTTCTCGACCAACAAGTGGCTCATTTGTGAATATGAATACCGTGTATTGTTATTCAGAGGCTTAGTTTAAGCATGTTAACACCTTTAGTCCTTTCGCATTCAAAGTTTTTTTTTTCCGCAAAATTAGTCCCTCATAGTCAACGTTTGACCTTATTAGGGTTTAGTACACGTGTCAACACATCATTGGACGTGATTTTACGAGGTGTTACATCCTCACCCCCTTAAAAGAAATCTCGCCCTCGAGATTTTCTCAAAAAGATGGAAGTACTTTCTATCGTATACTGGACTTAATCTCCATAGTACTTTAGGGTCTCTGCGGGCACCCCAGTCGACCTTTAAAATAGATACATGTTTTCTTTCGAAGTTTCTTTACCTGTCGATACTTAATCGATACTGGTTCTCATCAAACCATAAGTTTTCATAAATCTGCATATCATTATGTGATAATGCTATTGACTTATTGGCGAGACATATCCTTTAATCACCAGTGTGGAACATATTGTGAATACTATCAAGTTCCTTTGGTAAGTTTTAGCTTATAGGCTAGCGATCTTGACATATTCGATTTTCTTGAATGATCCTATATATCCAGAGCTTAACTAGCCCGTTATATTAAAATTCAGCACACCCTTCTAGGGTGATACTTTCTGTTGAATCTTATTCCTTATTAAGAACTTAAGAGGTTTGCGACTCTCATCAATCATTGATTTCCTGCCGATTACTTGCAGCTTTCAGACGATCACAGATTTATATAATCTTATCCGTTGCCTACAGGGTAACTTCAGGTCCTGATAATTTGGACTTACCAAACTTCTATCCAACAAACGGACGTTTGACATTCTTTCTATACAAGGCCTCTAAAATAGCAGCCTTGATACTTATATAACAACTATTAGTCATAGGAGAACTTAATTATGGTGAGATAGTCACTTTAATTATTATCTAATTCAATCTTAAAGAATAGTTACTCTCATTGTTAGTCAAACAAATCGATGATCCTGGGCAGCTGATAGTAACTCTTAATCGTTACCTAGTTAGGGTTGCGATAATCACTGCATAAGGGCATTGAACCGTCTTTCTTAAATAATAATATTGGAGCTCTAAGAATGATGAGCTAGGCTTTATGAAACCTTCTCTAAAAGCTTATCTGATTGGCTCTTAGTTCTTCCATTTCCGTTGGTACTAACCGATATGGAGATTTTTCAATAGATGCAACCCTAAGTGGGATATTAATCTTAATTCTACTTGCCTCCCAAGAGGTAAACGGGTAGTTCTACTAAGAGGACAATCGAGATTCACAGAGATGTCAGAAATATTCTGAATCTCAGGCTTCAGTTCATTTATCGTTATCGATGCAATATAAATGACACATTTTCTTTACGAATGCGTGGATGCCTGAATTAGTGACACTTACTTGGACATTTCTATACTAGATATCTTCTTCGAATACCATTAGCCGACTCTAGTGCAATATGACCATTGGGATATCTCAATGGTTCCATGCATTAAACCTCCATACTGATCAGGCATGGAAGTAATCTATGGGACACACTAGGATACGCCAATCCTCATATGGCGCTTTTATCAAGCATAGTCTAGCATTCGCAGTTGATAGAAATCAATGAGATAACAAAATAAAATAACATTTATTGTCGTACTCCATCCAAAGAAAGAGTACTGTAGATTTTTGAACGAATATTTTATGATAAGAAAAGAAGAAATGGTTCTTAGGATTTTCGTCGGTAAGTTTTACCTTATACTTAATATCTGGAGTTCTTATGGGAAAAATTTTCTAAAAGTTTGCAAAGCTTATCATATATGAAAGACTTAGTAGTTCCTGAATCAAAACTGAATTCTTAGCAATTGATTCATGATAAGGGATGTATCTGGTGTCATTTATTGATATGAACTGCCTCTGACATTTAACAGGAGGGTTTAGCCGCTTCCATTCTTAGTCCTTCTATACTTAACTATACCTTCCTTGACAGTTTTAAGGCAGTTAGTTCTGATGTGGCCCTTAACATCACAGCCGAAACAGACTGCATTCTTTATGTTTCTACATCCAGGGAACTTACAGATGCCACACTGCTTTACCCTTTGATCTGTTAGACATTGTCCTAGTGCCTTTTTTTGGAGGTCTTGCATACAGGCTTCTTAGATTTCTGGGAGTTATCCTTCTCCCTTTTTCCTTTTCCGGCAGTCTCAGCTTTGACCGATTTACTTCCTAACCCATTTAATGTGAGTGGCTGAGATAGATCCATAGTGGATTTATAAGAAGCAGGCTTTGAAGCCTTAATATGCCCTCTAATTTGTGATGCTAAACCACCAACATATAGAGCATGAAGCTTAGATTATGGGTTAACCGAATAGGGCACTATCCCAGACAATAAATTAAAGTCTATAACATATTGTCGACAGTCTAGAACTTTTATGGTGAGAGTCAAACATTCTGATTCCGCCTTTTCCATTTCGTGTTGCGGACAATAGGTTTTTCTGATAAGGTCCTTAAACTTGGACCATCCCATATTGTATGAGGGTATCTTTCCTGTGGAGTTTATTAATGTCCTCACCAACTGAGGGCATCGCTAATAAATGACTGTGACACATACCTCACAATGTCCTTCCCAGCATAACCGCTGATACACATAGTGGTTTCTATTTCATCCATCAATTTTATGCAATCAATGGCCCCTTATTCGCTATTGAAGTCTCTTGACTTGCAAGAGACAAAGTACTTTTAGGTACATCCTTTAGAGGAACAGGGCTCCTTGCTATATATCATCTTATTTGGTTTATTCTTCGCATCCGAAGTATGAATAAAGGTCTTCTCGTGAGCAGAGGAATATGTTTTAGAGCAAGTAGCATTCAGCTTTTTGAACCTTTCCATGACCTTTCTCATAACTTTTCCAACAGTTGCGTCAATCACAGCTTGGAGATTAACTCCGTTAACATTGAGGTTCTCATTTGTAGCATCATTAGCATTCGTCGCATCACTAGTATTGCGACTATTATTTGTCTCATCCAAGTTTGCCATACTCGAAGCTTGGTACTCAACACCAAATTAAAGAGTTGCTTAGTTGCACTACAATAGCTAGTCATCGTCCTGACGACTTACCATACATTAGCTATGGTATCATTAAACCATATAGGCTATTAAATTTTGAACATTCCTAATGAATGTTATTAGAAAATATAACAATTATATTTAGCCTAGGTCGCAAAAGGACCATCAATGGCGTTTAGGGTTTGGACCTAGTCTATTACCTTTTAGACAAGGATCAATGTTAAAATTGTACTTGTCACTTTGACAATTTTCTATAGCTCGGCGGCTCGTCATAAAGACTTTTAAATATGGAACATAAGTCCGTCTTGAAGGACATAAAAATGTAGTACATAGGCTTATCACAAAGGACATATATAATAGACATATGGCACGAAGGCCTTATCGCAGAGGTCATATAGGATATGGCACAAACGGCCTGTCACAGAGGACATTAATATATAAACCGCAATCTTATTTGATCAGGGATTTTAAGGTTTAAACATAGTTCTTTACCTTTGGGCAGAGAGTCATAGGCTACATTTGTCATTTCTTTTGAAAGACGATTTATTTTGCCACATAGGCAAATCATTGGACATCACTAATGGATGTTTATACCTATATTTATATAATTATTGTAACTAAGGACATTAGTCATGATCTTATCGATCTTATAGACTATAAGGCTTGGGCATTGCCCATCACCTTCGACGGTAAACCATAACGGTCACATTTGTCAATGTCACTAATGGACAATATAGTATATAGCCCGTAGGCGAAACATCACTAAAGGATGTTAAATAACATGATCATCGTATTAGATGATATTAGTCATGATCATATTGATCTTTTAGACTATGAGGCTTGGACATAGTCCAACATTTTTTTTTCTTTTTTTCTTTTTTTTTTTTTTGACAGGGGATCGTAGACCACAATTGTTGTTGTCTTATAGGATAACAAGTTTAGCCCGTAGGCACTTCATCACTAATGGACGTTTATATTATGAACATCACATCGATTATACTTGCCATGATCTAATTCGATCACATAGGCTTTAAGGCTTGGACATAGTCCAAATACCTTGACCGCTGGTGTGGTCTCTCAAGTCACACTGCCAGGAGTATTAACATGTTCTTAGATGTTAACAAGGATTAATTGTCTTAAGAGGGTTTTACCATCATAGCATGTCTGTATTGACATATTGGCTAGGTTATACCATTAAGAAGATCTTTTGAAATTATTTAGCAGATCGATAAAGTTTGAATAAAATTGATACTATTGCTTGATAAAGGACGAAATGAATACCTATATAAAATTTTCAAAACTTTCAGTAAATCATTAAGAAATCTACAATAGTGCCTTTATCAGGACTTTTTGTATCCTATTTGTTTTCAGAGGGCTAAAAGGAAAATATATGTCCGTATAAGGACTATAAAATATTATAAGTCCACATAGGGACTATATTGAAACAGTTTTCCCATGAAGGGTCTTTAAGGAAATGTCACGTCTGTTAGGGATCTATATTGAAGTAACATGTCCACTAAGGGACTATAATGAAATTTTGTATCCGCAAAGGGACTATCTTGTACTAGCATATCCCCCAAGGGGTTTTAATAAAATAACACATTCATAAAAGGACTATATTGGTACAGTATGCGCATAATATGGGCTTTGTTGAACAGATGTCCTCACAGGGACTCAAATCGAAAGATATGTTCAATAGGAAATTATAAATGAACAAACGTCCATACAGGGACTATATATAAAAGATGGGTCCTTGTAGGGACTTTACAGTAATACTAGTCTATGCGGGGACGGAAGGAGAAATATAAGTCGATATAAGGACTATAAGGTATGTCAACCATGGAACTATAGTGAAACGACATGTACTTGTAAGGACCATGATGAATTATTATATTCGCCAAGTAACTTTAATAAAATAATATGTCTACAAAATATTTTAATGAAATAATATGCCCATGAAAGGACTATTTTGAAGTATGATGTCTATGAAAGGACTATATTGAAAATACCAAGTCCACTAAGGGACTATTTTAAAATACTGTATCCATAAAGGGGATTTTAATGAAATCACAAGTCCATGAAAGGACTATATTGGAATAGCATGCCCAATGAGGGACTTTATTGAAATATAATGTCCTCGAAGGGACTACGATAGACAAACGTATATACAAAGTCTCATTAGAAGAGGTAAGTCTACAAGGACTATGATGAAATAATGTGTCCACAATGGACTATGATAATCAAATGCCCATACAGGGACTTAAGGGAAAAGAAATATAATGGAAGAAGGGTTTGCTAATGTCTCCCTTGCTTTATTCCGCTTGTTTCTCTTCTTTATTTATCGTACGCGGTAGTGACACCGAAGATCTTAGTGAATAAAGTAAACATTCCAATTCAGGATCCATTGCTAGAAGTAGGATCCAAGGATTTAATGATTAGAAAATTTTAAAATTTGATCACGGATTGAAGTTTGACAGGCATAGTCCAAGTTTGGAATTCCAAAATATGAAGATAAGAAATAGTGATCATTGGTATTTTCTGGTATCATCTTTAATACGGGAACCATAGGGAATACTGGTATGGGCTCCGAAGTCTGGTTAAGGGTTTAAAAAAGTTGGCCTTGGGAATAGGTCCATAAAGGTCTTTCCTCCAACCGGTTGCATGCTTATCCTAGCAGTGGTACTTAGCTTGACATTTCTAGGCTTCGGATGTGGAGAATTTCCATCAACGGCTTCTTTGCCTGGCGACATATTCAAAACACATAAAATCGAAAACAATGTTTACTTAATAGGGATAAGAGAATTCTATGTTAAGTCTAGACTCAGAAAGTCTAAGGAATATGCTACTGTGTCATTTGAGATTAAACACTAAAGGCTAGTGTTTAATTCACTCAAACGTTAGCTCTCTCAAACGTTAGCTCTGATACCAACCTGTCACACCCCGATATTTACAGCTCAGCCTGGTGGGGAGTATTGTGACGTAAGATTGGTATTGTCATAGTCAAACATACACAGAATAGCACAGCGGAAGTCTTGGAATATAAAATATTATTACAAACCCAAATGTCTGAAAATACCGAAAGGATAATTACATACAAGCTTGCAATATTAAATCCACAGGCGGATCTTTTATAAAATGTACAAAATGAAGTTTAGCAAACATTAGGGCATCCTAAGGATTTGCAAGATCCTTTATTAACACCAAGAAGTTCCCAGCCAATTACGAGTAGTACCTGTCACTTAGCCTTTTGAAAATACGTCAGTTTACACTGGTAAATACAATTAACTGACTCTTTTGAAAACATTTAAGAAAATTTATTTAAATGCACAAGGCACAAATATTCTTTTATAACTTGGGACAATTATATAAAATAATCTTGTATACAGATTTACATGTTTGTCGTACGTTCACGGCCAAGGATAGAAGCCGAGTCATGATTAATAGACACACCACTAATATAGTCCCACAAGGAGTTATCCTCACGTGTGGTTATTCCTTATATCTTAATTCCCTTTTTAGGGAAAAGAAACCATATCGCAACTGTTAGGTGTATGCCTACACCCCGTGCTTAGGTTGTGGCCATTTGCATTTAAATGATGCCAAGGATATCCAGGACACGGTCATTAACCCCCAAATGTTTATATATCAAACAACATAGATTAAAACGGGTTATGTCAATGAATTAAGCACTAATCGATTAAATATTCCACACCCGACCAAGCAGTAATAATTTACCGTATCCCAAGCCCGTATAAGGGAAAATAAGTTAAAAGTATTTACCTGAGCATAAAATGCAAGTTTTGTATACTCAACCGTATTATCTACTCAAACAAGTGCAAGTATCTTTTACCAGGGCTCCTAATCTGGAACGAAGGTTTTTTTAACCTATTAGATTCCTAACGGGTCTTTATTTAAATTGAAAACTTAGACCGGCTAGTTTAAAGAAAGCTTTACGACACGAAACGCTGGATTAAGCGATGACCGGATTGGAATGTAATTTAGACCCGACAAGTATGGAGACTTGTATTATATGGTAAGCTAATTACATTCTGGAATTTGAAGTTAAAATGATAAGGTTTGACCCATTTCGGCTAATTTATGCAAACTAGTTACATAAACCGTACCGAATGCGTATATGCATAATGGGTAGCCGGATGAGTCATGTACAAGTTCCATAAGTTATTACGCTTTAAATATGTTATGATATCAGTAGGATATCAATAATTATGCCCAAAAAGATTTTAAAACCAAATTAAGTCCCGTAAGGGCATTTTGGTCATTTTAGGATTTATAAAAGAGGTTTCAACATACACTGATGTTCTGGTCTAAAACAATCTGTAAAAGTATTTATTTATAAGGTTATATCAGTAGGATATCATACATATGTGTGGTTTACCATTTATGGCCAAACTATGCACCGTAGGGGCATTTTGGTCATTTCACATATGCTTTTAAGGACAAAATTGGAAGTCTGAGTTCATGAATTATACCTACTATAAAAGTATTAAATTTTTTTTATAAATTCAGTAGGTAACAAGTCTTAAGTGTTAAATATAGTTTTAAACCATATTATGCACCTAATTTGCGTAAAAGTTGACAGTTGACAATATTCGGGATGTTTATGAAATTCTAAGATTTTTATCAGCCTTTAGTGTTTAAAATATTTTATTTTTCATATAAAATTAGTAGGAAAAGGTTTGGCATAGGGATGAGCTCGGTACCGGTCCGGTACCGGTACCGAAAGTACCGGTACCGAAAAACGTTGAAAAGTGGTACCGGTACCGAATATACCGGTTCGGTACCGGTACTTTCGGTACTTTACTAGTGTTTTACCCAAAAATACCGGTACCGGTACCGAAAAACGAGTAAAATAGGAACCGGTACCGGTACCGAATATACCCGGTACCGGTTCAGTTCGGTACGGTACGGTACCGGTTCGGTACCGGTTCAGTACCGGTACCAGGTACTTAATGCTCATCCCTAGTTTGGCATGTAAAGCATATGTGAATCTCATTTTATTAACAAAAGGGCATTATCGTCATTTATCGATTTTATACAAGAACTCAATGATATGGTCAGTTTATAATCTGACCAAATATTCCAAAAATCCCTAAAAATAATATCATAATATTAGGTAATGAGTTTGGTGCCAAAATTCGGGTTTAAACATGATTTCTGCGCAAAAGTGTAATTTAATTAATAAAAAGCTAAGTTTTACGATATCTTGCATAACTTTAGTCTGAGACCAGAAAATGATGTCAAATTAATTTGACATGTTTATATATCAGTAATAAAGCTATTGGCATTCTTATATCTTCAAAAATCTCGTTTTTAAACTATAAGGGCATAATAGTCAAAATTAAGCATAATAACGGAAACAAGCAAATAAATCAGATTTCTAGTATGATCGTGTAATATAACCTTTTACGGTTATGCTACATTAAATTACAATCATAACGAAACCTAAAATCAGTAGCAAACTAATTTATTTCAGTTCATAATCGAAAGTCAACGCAGAAGTCAAACTTCGCGACTTTCGGTTGCGAGCCGACCCTAAAACTGGATTTAACGAGCCGAACATGTTTATACATGTTCTAATAATTATTACCAAGTTGTTTAAGTGATAAAATGTATTTTAGAATATTTCTAAACTCATATCGCAACTAATTCGAAAACTGCCACGTTGACTTTTTAAAACAATATAACGTTGACCCGTCAATTGACCAAGCAAACGTGATTCTTAGAAGGTGCCCTTTTGAGGGTTTAACACCTACCTAATTACGATTACGTAGCCATGTTCGTTGCGAACAATGGCTTGACCATTTACGGTCTAGCTAAAAGTCAAAGCGTTTATCATAAACGCTTGACTTTTCGGCTTTTTAAACCAAATAAAATAAACTAGACACGAAAGGACACTTACATAAGGTCCTATGGACTGAATAGAACTCAAGGGAGGTTTCAAAATGTTCAAGATCCTCCAGAATTTGAGAGATAAGAAGAATGGACTTGAAGCTGTAAGTTGAAAGTGAAAAATCCTCACCGATTTATAGTTTTTGAGACTAGATTAGATTGTGCCAAGTGTTTGAGTGAGTTAATAAGATTGTTACAGGTGTAAAACCAGTTAATAAATCAGTATAACATGCCCCTTGTATTAGTTTAATGGTTTAGATGTGTGGAGAAACAAACAAAGACCCAAAACAGCAGCTTAAAACAACTGTTGCTGCTGCTGTACTGTTCGCTCGTGGCCCGCGTAAGCAGCAAGCCCAGCGGTCGCGGCCCGCGACCTAATCCAGCCCATCTTAAAGTTTGGCAGAATGTGCAGATTTGGTCCCTGTGTTCATGTTCAACATTTTTAAACTTATTTATCTTATAAAAATGACATAATTGGTCCTTCTGACTTCTGAATCAGATGTATACAAGTTCAAAAACAACTTTTGAAGGTTTGACAAGAACAATCCCTCACACCATTACTTATTATTCAATCTTTCATATGTTAGCGCTTTTGGCACGAAAGTTTCTAATTCTTTATAACATGTTAATACAAGGTTCAAAACCTCTAACGGTCAACCTTAGGTACACTCAGGAGTGCAACTGAGTAATACGGAGTTCCCGGTTTGTTCAAAAGGCCTCTCAAAGGCGTAGTTTCGCTAGTCGTCGCTTTTAGTCCCTTTGTCGCACGAAGTAGAGCGTAATATCGTTTAACGATATCTAAGCCTTTTTTGGCCCATATTGAGTATTCCCAAGCTATGCTTAAATATTACGATGCTCCCATTCACTTAAATGGTCACCCAAAGGTGTAATTTTAAAAGTTGACGCTTTTGGTCCCTCTAACGCGCAAATTTGTGCGCATTATCATTTTATTGCGTCAAAGCCCTATGTTATCCATATTACGCATTCTCGAGAGTATTATCAAACATTACGATGCTTCGGGTTCGTTAAAAGGTCACTCGGAGGTATAATTAAACATGTGGACGCTTTTAACCCCTTTAACTTGCAAACTTGCGCGTAGTTTCACTTATTGGCGTAAAAGCCTTAAATGGCCAATATTAGGCATTCCCGAGAGTGTAATCAATTATCATGAAGCTCTCGGTTTGTTAAAAGGTCATTCAGAGGTAAAAATTAACATGTTTATGCTTTTAACCCTTCGACGCGAAAACTTTCAAATAATTATGCAAACGGCTCTTCTCGAGCAACAAGTGGATCATTTGTGAATATGAATACCGTGTATTGTTATTCAGAGGCTTAGTTTAAGCATGTTAAGAACTTTAGTCCTTTCGCATTCAAAGTTTTTTTTTTTTTTTTCACAAAATTAGTCCTCATAGTCAACGTTTGACCTTATTGGGTTTAGTACATGTGTCAACACATCATTGGACGTGATTTTACGAGGTGTTACAGTTAATCTGTCCATAATCACCCAGATTGTGTCGTTACCCTTTCGTGTCTTGGGTAGTTTGGTAACAAAATCCATTTTTATCAATTCCCATTTCTAATTGGCATCTCCAATTGCTGAAGTAACCCTGAAGGCTTTTGATGTTCAGGTTTAACTTGTAAGCAAGTTAAACATTTAGCAACATAACTTGCTATGTCCTTTAAATATTGATACATCTTGTCACTTCCAGGATGCGTCGTATACTTGGATTTTTGAGCTTTTTCTAGAATTCGGTTTCATAGATTCCCTTGGATAGGTACCCAGATTCATTTCTTATGGAATTTTCAAATTCCATCTATACCTTTTTCTAATTCTTTTATCATTACTTTTAATCCTTCAACATCATTCTTGATTGCTGCTTCCTGTACCTTTTTCAATTATTCATATAAATCAATTTGTAGGTTTAATCTGAGAGCACGTACCCTCTTTGGCTTCTCATGATACTTTCGACTTAAAGCATCAGCTACTACGTTAGCTTTTCCTGCGTGATATTGGATATCACAATCATAATCACTAACGATTTCCATCCAGCGTCTTTGCCTCATGTTCAATTCTTTTTGCCCAAAAACATACCTTAAACTTTTATGATCTGTGAAGATAGTAAACTTACTACCCTAAAGATAGTGTCTCCAAATTTTGAGGGTAAAAACTATCACTCCCAATTCCAGATCACGTGTTGTGTAGTTTTCTTCATGCTTCTTTAGTTGTCTAGAGGCATAAGCAATCACTTACTGACGTTGCATCAACACACATCCATATCCTAGTTTTGATGCATCACAGTATACTATGAAATCTTCAGTTCCTTCTGGTAAAGAAAGTATTGGTGCATTAGTTAATCTTTGCTTCAGAATCTTGAAAGCTTCCTCCTGTTTTGGTCCCCATTCAAACTTAACTAATTTACATGTTAGCTTGGTTAATAGAATGGCTATTCTAGAAAAATCTTGAATAAAACGCCTATAATATCCTGCCAATCCAAGAAAACTTCTTACTTCTGTTGGTGAATCAGGGACTTTCCATTTGGTAATAGCCTCGATCTTTTGTAGGATCCACATGAATTCCTTCATAATTAATTAGGTGTCCATGAAATTGTACCTCTTGCAACCAGAATTCTCATTTTGAGAATTTAACATAAAGCTTTTTCTTTTTCAATAATGTCAGAAGTACCCGTAAATGATCGGCATGCTCTTCCTTACTCTTGGAATAAATAAGTATATCGTCTATGAAGATAATCACAAATTTCTCCAGGTATGGTTTACATATCCTGTTCATCAATCCATAAATGCAACTGGAGCATTTGTCAAACCGAATGGCATAACTATAAACTCATAGTGACCATATCTAGTTCTGAAAACAGTCTTAGGAATGTCCTCTTCCTGTACTTTTAATTGATGGTATCCTGAGCGTAAATAAATCTTTGAAAAGTATCGAGCTCCTTGAAGTTGATCGAATAGATCATCAATTCTCGGAAGTGGGTACCGATTTTTAATCGTGATTTTATTTAATTCTCTGTAGTCAATACACATGCGCATCGACCCATCTTTCTTCTTGACGAATAACACAGGCGCTCCCCAAGGTGATGAGCTAGGTTGTATGAAACCTTTTTCCAATAGTTCGTCTAATTGCTTCTTCAATTCCAGCATCTCCATTGGCGCTAGTCGATAAGGTGCTTTAGCAATCGGTACAGTCCCTTGTATTAGGTTAATTCTAAATTCAACGTCGCGATCAGGCGGTAGTCCAGGTAGCTCTTCTGGTAAAACATCTAAAAAGTCGGATACTACAGAAATATCTTTTAATTCTTTTCCTTTAGTGCTAATGATCGCAGAGATCATATACACTGTTCCTCCTTTTCGTGCGTAGCTTGCAACTTTCATCACAGAGATGAATTTTGTTAATGTTGTCGGCTTGTCTCCCTGGATTGTAATCCTTTCTCCTGTTGGCGTACGATCTTCAACAAAATTTTTATCACATAAGATTCTCGCATGGTTGGCTACCAACCAATCCATTCCTAACACAACATCGCATCCAGCTAGATTCATTGGTAAAAGGTTAGTGGTGAACTTATGACCTAAAAATCCTATTTTTCCTTTCTGAAGGATTTTGCTTGTGCTGATAGAACTTCCATTTTTTGTTTCCACCGTACAAGCTTGGCGAAATTTAGTTAGTGGTTGATTGAGTAATTGACAGAAAGTAGTATTTATAAAATGTTGGTTTGCACCAGAGTCAAATAATTTTTAGCATAGACATCATGAACAAGAAACGTACCGGTAATCACATCCGAAATTAACTCGACTTCTTTGGCTGTCAGTACGAAGGCTCTAGCATTCTTCTTGGGTCCTTCAGTTGTCTTTGCTTTGTTGTTATTTGCTGTAGCTAATTTTGGGCAGTTTGGTCAGATATGACCTACCTCTCCACAGTTATAGCATATTCTAGTATTAGCTTTCTTTCTACACTCTTCTTTCTTATGTCCTGGTATCCTGCAGAAGTTGCAAAACATCACTTTCCTAACTGCTTCTTTTTACTGGACTTACAGAAAGGTGATGAATAGGATGGACCTGTTCCTCTCTTACGGTAGGAATTACGAGAACGTAGTTCCTGGGTAATCCTTTGGGCTAGCTCCTTTTTCTGGTTTTCTTCCTGTGTGCATATCAGTCCATCTGTCAGAGTATTAGGAAGCTCCACTGCTTCTTCAATTGTTTGTGGTCTAGCTGCTTTGACCATATCTCTGATTTCACTAACTAATCCCTAGATGTAACGGGAGATTAATACTGGTTCTGGCGAAGCCAGTGTTGGTACTATTCTTGCATATTCGTAGAATTTGGTAGTAAATTCATGAAAATTTACCCCAATCATTTTATTGTGTAGGAATTTATTAGCTATCTGTTCCTTTTCATGAGGAGGACATAATTTCCTTTCAATTATTTCTTTAAAATCATTCCATTCCATATTATAGACCATGTCACTTCCTTTTGATTGAAAAATGGTATTCCACCATTCTAATGCTTCATCCTTGAAAAGGTTAGAAGTATACACGATTTTATCTTCTTCAGCACATTTACTAATCATTAAAACCGCTTCAGTCTTCTCTAACCCACGTAAGGCTGAAATGGCTCTTTCATTACCCGAGAATTCGATTGGTTTACATGACAGGAATTCTTTGTAAGAACAACCATAAGCGATGGTTTTCTTTCGTTTCGGAATTGGAGCTTTGACAAGAATGCCATTATCTCCATTAACACTGTGACTTGGCTTAGTATGGGTACGTTTACTGCCTATAATAGTAATATCGTTTACCGTCTTAGGTTTACTAATAGCTTCAATAATAAATGGCATGGCATCAATTATTCCTTTTGCTACTATATGCTCTATAGCGCTTTTATCCACAGGGTTCCTGTTATCATTATTAGCCTGAACTTCCTGATTTACTTCGTTCGACATCTGGATTGTAAACATTATCAATTATTAATATCACAGAATAATTAAAACAAACAAATATTCAAACATATTTAATCAAAACCGTCGATCATTGCGACATGGTACTCTTTTTATATATATGTTGCATTAATACAAACTACAATTATAATTCTACACGTTATTATTTTTAATATGCGTCAATATATATATAGGTGATATATATATTATACATTATTATTATTTTTATATATTTTATATATTTTTATCAAATTAAAAGGAAATTGTATGTATATTATAGTATATTATGGCAGAATTGCATTTCCCTCTCGTCGTACTTTCAGACGAGACTTTCACCTATAGCACGGATCCTGTTTCCTTCGCATATGAGTTCTTCGTCTTAGTGACGAAGTTCTGCTACATTATCAGGATTCATAGGTGGGAATACTGCTGGTATTGGTTCGTTATAAGCAGATACTGGTTCTCCGTATAGATAGTAAGGATTGGGCTCATTTATCATGTTCTGAAATTCCCAGTCGTTTGTCCACCATTGTTCCAGTGGATCTGGTGCTTGCGCATGTACCCAGGGTATTTCTTCTAGGTTAAATGCTGGTATAGGTTGTGGGTTTATCTAAATAGGTTCAGGGTAAAGTGGTATTGGTCCTAGAGGTTGTTCTGAGTAGAGCGGTATTAATTGTGGTTCGAGTTCTACTAACAGGTTCAAGTTTATCTCACCTCCTGTGGGTTGGAAAAGGTCGCAATTTGCTAGTCTTTTATCTAATTCTTCCCACAGTGGTTTGGTCACAGGTATTTGAGTGGGTCCCTCTAGTAGTGTTATAGTTGCTTCCTGATTTCTCTTTTTCCTTCTTTTCTCTCTCTTTCCTTTGTTAAACCAACCTCTCTTTTTAGGTGGAAAGGTTTCAGTGGTTTAAGCTTGAAAAACAAAGGTTCCTTCCGTGTCGGCTTCATACTCTGATACAACACCAGATGGTCCTTCGTCCATCTCAGAATCAGAAATATGTTGATAGGCATCGGACACGCTTTTGTTACTCATACTGTGAACTCCGAAATTGTTAAGATAACATAAAAAATTCCACATATATATGATTTGTTTTATTCACATAAATAACACATAAGTTATTATATTAAGTTTCCAACATTAATGTTTAAGTTTAGGCATTAAAAGAACACCTAATAGCTTAAACCAGTGGCTCTGATACCACCTTCTGTCACAACCCCCAACCACACCCTGGACGGGAGCCGTGAACCAGATGACAGGTGGTATCGGTGTTTATTCAATTTGCAGCGAAATATATCATCAGGATCGTAGTTAGGAAATAAATTCAGAGTTTTTAAAACACCAAACTTTTTAATATTAAACAAATGGGATAAAAGCCATATTCCATTCAAATGTTTTTATAGGAATAAACCCTAATTCACAAAAAATAATTTTCTTCTTTTTATTCAGGTAATCCTAGCCACTTTATATAAGCCTTTAGTGCTCCATAGCGGGCTTCTATTACCTTCATAGTAAGTTACCTGAAACGCGTTTGAAAACATTTTTATCGGCGAAAAGTACTGGCGAGTTCATTCAATTTTATAAAAAGACACATTGTTATATTTTACAGTATCAAGGGTGATTACGTTGTTTATATCTAACAAATACTCAAATTGGTATTTGTCACTCGACCGGATCTGTGACTATGGTCATATCACACATTGGCTAACTCGTTGTCCAATGGTGAAGCTTATCAAGTAATGTATACAAAACCCCACATACCGATAGTAATTGCAGAATACAAAAACTTAATCAATGTAAGTATAACTGAAAAACATTTAGGGTTTTGCAAAGCATTTGGAAAAAAGAAAGAATGACTCACATTGTAGACTTAGGATTTTGAACTTAAAACCTCCTGGTATAATTCTTGGTATAATTCCTAATAAAATATACACTGCACACGTGTTAGTGTAATAACCCAACTCAAACTTTACCGATACATCACGAGATCAAAACCCCAACTAGTTAGCAAAGTATAGCCTTATTCAGGCATCACCTTGACATCCGTTGTTGGGTTTTGGATCGATCAGACAGGGTATCGAATTAATGATCAAGGGTTAAAACACTATGGGGCAAAGCGTCGCAGAACTAGAGGTGTACTACAAAGAAAACGGGGATACAAGCAGATAATTTCATCAAAAGTTGAGTGAAATGGTGTAACAGCTTCAGTCCCAAGCTTCTAAATTTATAGGGTCACCCAGGTCTCCCCCGCGTGTCTCCTGAGAGTCCAGTTTCAAGAGGATAAGGAGCGATAACGACACGGAGTTCAAGAATCGGATTCTAGATCTCTACTGTCTTCGAAAGGGAATATAACATCAATCAATGAGTGGTCCAACAATATTATATGATTATGAGAGTGTCTTTAAATCATTTAATATTCCTGAGTTTTCAAATGCAGATGACTCTCAGTTGATTCAAACTGTGATCAGTGAGGATGAAGAGGGTGACTTCATGCCTAGATCGAGTATATCGATGACAGATGCTCCGGGAACTTCCTCCAGTGCAGTTGTTCATGATTCATGTGATAGTGAGTCTGTACCTAATTAGGGGGAGGATTTCACTAATCTGTTTGCGAAACAGAATATTTAGGGGGAGGTTGGATCAAACCTGGGTGAAAATTTAGAAGTTGATTCCATTGCTACCACATGAGTAAACAAAGACCATCTAGTTGACATGATTCTTAGAGATCCTGCAGCAGGTGTTCAGACTAGGAGAAGTATAAAAGAAAGTTCAGGCTTGTATGCTACGATTGAGAAGAATGGTGTTATGAATGAGTGTTTATATAGCTACTTCATTGCCCAAGAGGAGCTGAAGAATGTACACATGGCGTTGAAAGATAATTCATGGGTTGAAGCTATGCAAGAGGAATTAGCTCAGTTCAAGAAGTTGAAGGTTTGGGAGCTAGTTGACTTGCCCGAAGGTGAAAAGGAAATTAGCACTAAGTGGGTGTTTAAGTGCAAAAGAGATGACCGGGGGATTGTGACGAGAAACAAGGCATGGTTAGTCGTTAAGGGGTTCAATCAGCAAGAAGGGATTGATTACAATGAATATTTGCACCAGTGGCAAGGTTGGAAGCAATTCGTTTGTTCCTAGCCTTCGCGTCATTCAAGGGCTTCAAAGTTTACCAACTTTACGTGAAGAGTGCGTTTCATTACGGGAAAGTCCAAGAACTGGTGTATGTCTCACAACCAGATGGGTATCTAGATCGAGTGTACAAACTGGATAAAGCATTGTATGGTTTGCGTCAAGCACCCAGGGAATGGTATGAGACACTGTCAACATATTTGCTAAAGAATGGTTTTAAAAGAGGTCGATTGACAGTACACTGTTCATTAAACGAAAGAAGGAAGACTTTCTGCTGGTACAGGTATACGTAGATGACATCATTTTTGGGTCATCTGATAAAAGCATGTGTCATGAGTTCAAGCTGGTGATGAAGAGTAAGTTTGAAATGAGTGTGATGGATGAGTTGTCCTACATTCTGGGTTTGCAAGTTGAACAGAAGAAGGATGGGATGTTCATACATCATACTAAGTATGTGTATAACATTTAGTCTCGGTTCAAAATGGAGGATTACACTACTTTCAACACACCTATCTACGAAAATCACAATCTTGGCCCAGATCATTAGAGTGTGGAAGATGTTGATACAACTCAATATCGGGCAATGATTGTACTCTAATGTACTTGACTGCTTCAAGACCAGACATCATGTTTGTCGTTTGTCTGTGTGCCAGATATCAGGCTAATCCAAAAGAGACACATTTGAAAGAGCTGAAGCATATTCTTCGTTACTTGACGGGGAGACCTAAACTTGGGTTGTGGTATCCAGCTGATAGTGATTTGAAGTTTGTTGCTTACACTGATTCAGACTTTGGAGGATGCAAGTCTACAAGAAAGTCTACCACAGGTGCTTGTTAGTTCTTAGGGGGAGGATTATGTCTTGGCAATGCAAGAAGCAATCTTGCGTGTCAACCTCTACATGTGAAGCTAATTATATTGTTGCGGGTAGCTGTTGCTCTTAGGTTCTCTGGATACAACAACAGATGCGCGATTACGGTTTGAATTTCACTCGTACTCCTAATATGATAGACAATAATGTCATTATTTCAATCACAAACAATCCCGTAAAGCACATTCGTCATCATTTTACATGAGACTGTGCTAAAAAGAAACTGATTGAACTTCAACGAGTCGACACACTAGATAACTTAGCAGATCTTTACACAAAAGCTTTTGACAGGGCTCGTTTTGAACATTTAGTCGAACTCAACGGGATGAGAAATCCTAAATAACCGGTTTTTCATAATAATTTTGTAAATATTTTACTGCTTTCTTAAAAATCAAAAATAAAAAAAAATATAAAACCATAAAAATAAAAAAAATAGAAAATAAAAAATGAGTTATCAATGTATGAAAGAGAAGAAATGATAGTACATGATGTGTGCAAAATGCAACATATAAATTATATCAAATGAGGCATAAAACTAACCCTTTTTAGTAGTAATGTTAGAAAAGGCGTGTTTCTTTCTTCCTTTTGAATTTACAAGACCAAACGAGCTTAAAAGAACAAAAGGAGCAAATAAGTAGCCAAAACCAACATAAATACAAAACGAAGGAATAAACGTGACATGCCCGACCCCTCTGCAGCATCTACCAAAGCAAAAACAAGGCACCAGAGCCTGACCACGGGGTCATGCCTAGCTGGGCATGGGGCATGGTCAGGAGCCTGCACAACAAGACAAACCAGTAGAAGCTTCTACGCCCACCACGGGGCTTGCCCAGCTCAACACGGGGCGTGGTCGACGCTAAGATACGCAGAATCTTGATAGTACAGCAAAGAGTTAACCACGGGGTCGTGCCCAGGAGACACGGGGTCGTGTGGGGCCCTCTGCTGACACTTGCAATTAATAAAATAAGAGAAAAGGATGGCCACGGGCAGTGTTGGCTAGACACGGGGCCATGGCTAGAGCTCTGTTCTGGCTATAAATAGGGGTGCTTGGTTCACTTGAAAGGCATCCCTTGGCAAACCACTACTCTCCCACTTTGCCACCACTCCACCACCACTACAACACCAACACCAACACCCACCACCATCATCCATCTTAGAGTGTGTAGTAGTCTCGGGATCCAAGATTGATTGTAGGAGTTCTTTTATGTATTACTTTTGATTTTTAATCTTTTGGCACTTTTTATTTGGGTTTGTATTAATGAATTTAATAACTAGTTTCTTATGTTGAAGGTGAATTTTCTTTATCATTTTCTCATGGTGTCTTGAGGTTACTTTACTGTCTATATAAGTAAATGATGTCATCATTCATGTCTTTACGGTCTATATAAAGCGCGTTAACTACCTGGAAGGGGGTTAGGGGGATGGTTTGGTAAAGTTCTTGTCTCTGTTCAGTGTATAGATCCTACGAGGACCTGGTTCAAGCTTACTAGGACCTCCTTCAATACCCAATGGTATTGGATGGCGGGGGTGCGAACAGCTTGAACCCCTCATATGTAAACTACTATTAATACTTTAAACCGGCTTCTTAGGATTGTATCCTTTCTGACTCAAACCACTTAGCCGAGGGTAACGTCACCTTCAAAAGAGGGGCCTACTACTTTTCGCATTATTAACATACTTAATTGTCTTTCAATATTCCGACCCTTTGGGATTGTATCCTTGCTGACTCAAACCACTGGGTTGAGGGTAACGTCACCTTCAAAAGAGAGGCATACTACTATAACTAAGATAATCTCTTAAAAAGTCCGAAAGTGCGAAAATCATCAAAGGATACATTAAAGATAAGCTGGATCCAAGTGATTCTATCTTGTCTATTTGTTTTTATTTTCATTTATCTTTTCATTTTTAGTTTTATTTTTATGTTTCAAAACTTTTCTCAAAAAATTTAGATCGATTAGACGTTGAGGATAAACCGGTATTAAAAGCTCTTGTGTCCTTGGACGACCTCGGTATCTTACCAACGCATTGCTACGCTCACAATGGGTGCACTTACCCAAGTGTGTGTTTGGTGTTAGTATAATATCGTGTTTTATAAATTTAAAACTTGACTAATGCGTAAAATGGGCTTAAAATATTAATAAAATCATATCATGCTTCGCACACACCAAGTTTTTGGCGGCGTTGCCGAGGACACAAGGATTTTAAGAAAGCTTAAAATCGACGGCCTAATTATTTTTCAAAACCTTTTCAAAACTGCGCGCACATTTTTTTATTTTTAGGAATTTTTGCATATCGGTAGTCTGAACACGGGGCCGTGCTCACTGAACACGCCCCCGTGTTGCACATAACCAGTAACATTTTTTAAAACGCCCAGATACGGTATCTGACCACGGGTTGTGTTCACTGACCACGGGGCCGTGGTGAGCCTCTGTTCCAGTCTTTTATTTTGTTTTCTGGTCCCGATACTTGGTGATCTGCTGAGTGATTCTCATGGATCAATACTCAGGAGGTTACACTTACTACTATGAAGAGGATGATTACGAAGAAGAATATTGTACCATTTACGGTAATCCTCACTCGGTGCAATATTATGACTTTTTCGAGCCATCCACCTCATATACTGAAGAACCAAGGTATGAATCATATCCCTCGTATACTCACTATAAGGAACAATGGTATGAGCCATTTACCTCATATGAGTATTAAGAGGAACCAAGGTTTGAACTTCCAAACTCAAGCTTTTGGGACACTTATCCCCCTCAATTTCACGAACCACCAACTATCCTCCCCGAAGCCGAGAGAATAGTACAGTACCTCAAAGATATCGAACACTTTATAAAAGAATCCAGCGAGAGGGAAAAGGCAATTTGTACTAAAGAGGTAATAATAGAAGAAGTAAAAATGGAAGAACAAGTAAGTGAAAAACCAATGCAAGAACCAAACGACGAAAAAGGTGAGTCCGAAAAGGATAAACAAAAAGAGTCAATTTTTCAAGAAATTAATTTCTTAACACCTTCTTTCGAAAACCATTGTTTGGTACCTACTCATGCTAAGTTTTTAAAAGAGTTAAACACTAACACTAAAATCGACAAAATGGTAAGCATTAAATTAACAAACGATCAAACTACGCTAATAAAAGATGATCCATTTGAAATTAGCATTACACTGGTTCCATGTTTCTTTCAAAACACCTTTAATAGTAATATTACAATTGATAAAGATCTTTGTGTTAATATAATGCCAAACTACATTTTCAAAAAATTAAGTATTAGTGATTTTTCTCCACTTCAAATACCCATTTTTCTTTCTAATCGAAAAATAATAAAATCAATGGGAGTAGTTGAGGATGTGTTAGTGCAAACAAATCAAACGGTAGTCCCAACCGACTTCATCATTCTTGATGATGCTCCACTTGTTTTGGGACAACCTTTTGTAAAAACCCATCAAGCATTGATCAATTGGAAGCAAAACAACCTACCCTTTCAATTAGGGGCCGACAAAAAGTATATCGATCTTGACCAATCAATGAAATATCCAATCGGCAATGACGACCCCCTAATTGAAGATGAAGATGAACCACCCGATACGGAAGACAAAATCGACCACTTTGTCAAAGAATAGGTCACCATTGAACAAACCTTTTTGGTCCGTGACAAAATGAGAAACCAAATAAGGAGTCTCCTAAAGACCCACCACTTGAGCTCAAAGAGCTTCCAAAAGATTTGGAATATGCTTTTCTCGACAAGGATGGTAAGTTACCTGTAATTATTTCTTCAAAATTAAGTAGTTTAGAAAAAGAAAAATTAATTACACTTTTGAAAAAACAAAAAAACGCGATTGCGTGGAAGCTTGTAGACATTAAAGGAATAAACCCTTCCATGTACACGCACAAAATTTTAATGAATGATGACTATAAATAGGTAATACAACCACAACGTAGAGTAAATCCAAATGTTCAAGAAGTGGTTAAAAACGAAGTCATCAAACTACTCGACGCCGGACTTATCTACCCAATTTCTGATAGCCCTTGGGTAAGTCCCGTTCAAGTAGTTCCCAAGAAACGAGGTATGACGGTGCTCACTAATGAAAAAAAAGTGAATTAATACCAACAAGAACCGTCACCGGATGGAGAGTTTGTATAGATTATCGTCGATTAAATGAGGCAACGAGGAAAGACCACTTTTCCTTACCTTTTATTGATCAAATGTTAGAAAGATTATCTAGTCATAAGTTTTATTGTTTTTTAGATGGTTTTTCAGGTTACTTTCAAATACCGATAGCTCCCGAAGACCAAGAAAAAACAACATTTACATGCCCCTACGGAAATTTTGCTTATCGACGCATGCCTTTTGGTCTATGCAATACCCCCGCAACCTTCCAACGTTGCATGGTGGCCATTTTCCATGATATGATAGAAAAAACCATGGAAGTTTTCATCGACGACTTTTCTATCTTTGGAGATTCGTACAACCAATGCCTCGATAACCTTGAACGAATGCTATCCCGATGTGAGGAAACTAACCTCGCCCTTAATTGGGAAAAATGCCATTTCATGGTAACAGAGGGAATAGTACTCGGTCAAAAAATCTCAAACGAAGGAATGGAGGTTGATCGGGCTAAAATAGACACCATTTCCCGATTACCACCTCCATCCTCCGTTAGAGCTATCAGAAGTTTCCTAGGACATGCCGGATTCTATAGACGATTTATCAAAGACTTTTCTAAAATTTCAGGACCTCTAACAAAATTACCTGAAAAAGATGCACCGTTCATCTTTGACAAGGATTGAAACCAAGCATTTTTAACACTAAAAGAAATGCTAGTCAATGCACCAATCATGATAGCGCCTGATTGGAAATTACCTTTCGAAATCATGTGCGACGCAAGTGACTTTGCAGTTGGAGCTGTCTTAGGAAAACGAAAAGATAAGCATTTTCACCTAATATACTACGCTAGTAAAACACTTAACGATGCACAAGAAAATTACACAACAACTGAAAAAGAGTTAGTAGCTGTAGTATTTGATTTTGATAAATTTCGTTCGTATCTTGTTCTTTCTAAAACAATAGTTTATACAGACCATGCAGCGATTCGTTATCTCTTTAAAAAACAGGATGCCAAGCCACGTTTAACAGATGGATTCTACTCCTCCATGAATTTGACATTGAAATAAAAGACAAAAGAGGAGCTGAAAACACCGCTGCCGATCATCTATCCCGCTTGGAAGATCCAACTTTGGAAGCAACTAGGGACGAGCTCATCAATGAAAAATTCCCAACGGAATCCTTAGAAATTGTGGAATACCGGGAAGAACCATGGTACGCCGACTATGCCAACTACATAGCTACTGGGATAGTCGCAAAAGGATGGTCACATCATCAAAGAAAAAAATTCTTTGCCGATGTAAAGCATTATTTTTGGGAAGATCCTTATCTTTTCAAAATGTATGCCGACTAACTTATCCGACGATGCGTGCATGGTAGTGAAGCAAGAAAAATTCTCCGCCACTGTCATGAAGTGTTACACCCCAACCGATGGCAGAAACATCGAGGCACGGCACTGAGTGAAACAGATTATCAAGAGAAATTCCATAACAACTAGATTACCAGATAGTTAATATTATGTCCCATACCATAACCTACCAAGCAATCAAATTATTACAGATATAGATATCCTCAAAACAAAACATGTTCTGACAACTCAGTTTTAAATAAAAATAAATTGTCTTTGTTGGTTTCTAGACTCTCCTAAGCCCGATTCCATCAAGTAGCAAGCAAGCATCCTAAACACCTGTCACATACGTTAAAATAGAGGTCAATACACATAGTGTAAAGGTGAGCATACAAGTTTGATAATAATAATAGAGTTCGAAAGCGTTTACGCATAACCAGCATGTACAATGTATAATGTGAAGCATGTAAGTTATCGACAATGATCCTATCAATACCAATAACTGCGGGTTGACTGCGTGATGCGAGTTTGTAACACATGTTCACCACCTATGAACACGTGAAGTAGTTGTCCTTAACAACCCCTGAGTGAACAGGTGTTGAGTCCAAACTATAGTACTATCATTGCTAAGGCAGGTAGACAACAATCAATGTGTAAACATAACAAACAGGCATTCATCGAGTCACGTATAACATGCAATAACGGTCAGCATATAAATGGTGTTTGCGTTGTGTGTTCGATGTGATTTAGAATAAGTAACGTATGTAACACCCAAAAGTGCATAAAGCAAAAAGGGGTCGAGTATACTCACAGCGATGGATATTAATGGATTGAAGGGACCGCTAGAGTGAGATTAGCCTGATCAGAACGATAGCATAAGCGATAAGCGGCACATAAAACGATGCAAGTGAAACAAGGTGACGAGTGGTCATCCTGCCGGATGGCAATCCGAATGGATGGCCATTCGATCGGATGTCAATCCGTTCGGATGGCCATTCGGTCGGATTGACACCTCGTTTGGGATGAATGTGTTTGTGTATGATAGCTTTGAAGTTTTCGTTGTAGCATTTTGAAAACAGAGAAGTATCTCTACCTTTCAGGTCGTTCGATCGAACGGTAGTTCGATCGGATGGCGATCCGTCCGGCGAGGTATTTCTCAGAGAACAAGTTCACAGTAGGATCAACATCCAATCGGATGATCTACCGATCGGGTGGCAATCCGTTGTATTAAACATGTTGGAAATTGTTTAAGTGTTGATCCTCAAGTGTAATCCGATCGGATTACGGTTCGATCAGATGGCAATCCGATCAGACGGCGATCTGTGCCGAGATCTGACCTTTTTGCAACTTGAAGATTTGTCAAGTTTGGAAAGTTTTGCGTTTTGATCGAGACAGTATGGCAACGTGCTAAACAACAGAAACCCCATCATGACCCAAGTTATCTGATCGAATAGGAATCACCCTAGTCCTGATCAATTTACCGGCTCGCGACGGTGGTTCATGTTTAACCCAGAATCAGTTGTCCCTTAGATAGAAATCAGATCTTGAACCAACACTTCACTAAGAATGAGTAGAAGATCAGAACGAGCTCCGATTCTATCGGTTTTAAGCGCATTGAGTGTAAAAGAGTTGAAAGAAGGTTGGATAAGTATCTTTCAATCTTTTATCCTTGGAAATGTTCAGATCTATGCAGACCTTTGTTTATTCATGTGGAAATCTCTTAGATCTAAGTTGTTCTTGGTGGAATGAGACCAAAACTTGAAGTTCATAAGAACTCCATGATGACGTCACCCTAGAACACCTCAAATCCACTGATTTCACGGTTAAAAGTTAAGATTCAAAGGTGAAAAAGATGAAGAAATGCATGTACATCATAGAAGTACAAGATTTGAGTTGAAAACTTAAAAGAATCTCGAGAAATCGAGAGAAAGAAGGCTTGAGTGCGGCTGGTCGAGTTGGGGAGCTGTCACATCAAATGATGTTACTTGAGGGGGTATTTATAGGGTTTCCAAAAGAGGAAGGTGCTGAAGTGTCGGATTGGTCACCGATCGGATGGCAATCCGATTGGTTGGCCACTCGATCAAGGTGTCCGGCGCGCCGAGTTTTGTCGTTTTGATTCGCGTGTTGAGCGTTGCGATGCGATTCGAGTGAGCGATGCGATAGTATTACCCACTAGTCACACAAATAACTTAACTACTATATCTAACATACAATCACTATAAATAACTCGCGTTTAGCGTTTGCGATTAGATTGCGATGCGATAGAGTTGCAATTGCGATTACGATTAAACACCTCAACATAAACATAACATGCACAAATAACACATAATAGCACACATACATGTAAAACTATATCCAGAATCCATAATTCGAGTTGCGATTGCGATGTGATAAGTCGATTAGATATTAATATGTGATTAAACCTTGATTATTAACAAGTACTCCACATAATACAACTAAAGCGATTAAAATAAAGATTCGATTAAAAGTCAAAGAAGTCAAATAAGTAATTAAGCAAGGATTAAAAGATCGTAATTAGCAATCTTTTCTTCCTTTGACTTCAATCTTGACTTTGACTTTGACTTTCCAAAAGTGGGTTGTTACAGCCTCCCCTACTTTAGGAAATTTCGTCCCGAAATTTAAGAAGTAGGGGTAACGAACAGTTGCTGGTACTTCGCCTTCATGTCACTTTCGAGTTCCTAGGTAAACTCGGCGCCTCGTTTCACTTCCCAACTGTCACACCCCGATATATCCACATATAACCGGTGCGCCCGGTGGGGAGTATCGTGACGTAGTTGATATCATCGTAGTCAATTAATCACAGTTTAATGCACAACGGAAGTCTAAAAGTAACAATATTACAAACCGAGTTGATAGTACAACAAAATATTATACAACGGGTTGTAATTGGATCCACAGACGGATCTAAATTAAAAAAAAACATTGTTCAACAGATTTAAGCATCAAAAGCTTGCAAGACTCTTTATTTGATACTAGGAGTAGCCAACCCATTACGCATAGTACCTGCACTTAACCTTTTAAAAATACGTCAGTTTACACTGGTAAATACAATTAACTGACTCTTTTGAAAAGTGTTTATAAAATTGATTTTAAATGCACAAGGCACAGAATTCTTTTATAACTTGGGAAAATTATTTAAAAATAACCTTGTATACAGATTTATATGTTTATCATCCATTCAGTAGCCTGGGTTAGAAGAACCGGGTTAAAGGTTAATAGACATACCACATAATATAAACCCACGGCGAGTTATCCTTAACAGGCGGGTATGTCTTTTTACATACGCACTGTCAGGTGTATGCCTACACCCCGTGCTTAAGTCGTGGCCATTTCTTTTGAATGAGCCAAGGATATCCAGGACACGGTCATTAACCTCCCAAAGGTTAGATCAAACAAGACAGATTAAAACGGGTTATCTCAATGATTTAACCACTAATCGATTAAGGAATCAATACCCGACCAAGTGGTATTATTATAATACCGTATCCCAAGCTCGTATAAGGGAAAATAAGTTAAAAGTATTTACCTGAGCAAAATTATAAATTTTAATCTCAGTCGTATATCGATCAACAAACACGGGTAGCTTTTACTGGGCTCCTAATCTGGAACGAAGGCTTTTAATAACCTATTAGATTCCTAACGGGTTTTATTTAAGTCTTAACTTAGACCGGTTAGTTTTAAGGAAATGATTACGGTTCAAAACACAAGATTAAGCGAAGACCCGGATTAGAATGTGATTTTGACCCGGCAAGTATGAAGACTTGTATAATATGGGAAAACTAAACACATTCTGGATTTTGAAGTAAAAATGATAAGGTTTGACCCGTTTCGGCTAATTTATGCAAACTAGTTACATAAACCGTACCGAACGCGTATATGCATAACGGGTAACCAAATGAATCATGAACAAGTTCCACAAGTTAATATGCTTAAAATATGTTATGATATCTGTAGGATACCTTCCATTATGCCCAAAACGAATTTAAAACAACATTAAGCCCCGTAAGGGTATTTTGGTCATTTTAATGTTTATAAAAGAGATTAAATAGAAATCTGAGGTTTTGGTCTAAAATAATCAGTAAAAATATTTATTTTAATAAGTTACATCTGTAAGATATCATACATAAGTGAATTTTATCATTTATGGCCAAACTATGCACCATAGGGACATTTTGGTCATTTCACATATGTTATAAGGGTCAAATTTGGAAATCTGAGTTCAAAACTTTTACTTACTGTTAAAGTATAAAAATTTATTCATAACATCAGTAGGTAACGAGTCTTAGGTGCCAAATATGGTTTTAAACCATACTAGGCGCCTAAATCGCATAAAAGTCGGTATTTGACGATATTCGGGTTGACTAAGAAAATATGAGATTTTGATCAGCCTTTACTGTTTAGAATAACTTATTTAATATATAAAATCAGTAGAAAAAGGTTTGACATCTAAAGGATGTGTAAAACTCATTTTATTAGCAAAAAGGGAATTATCGTCAATTACCGAGCCTATACGAGAACTCTATGTTATGATCAATTTAAAATTTAATAAAAATATCCAAAAATTCCTAAATATTATATTATATCAGTGGGTAAAAGGTTTGGTGTCAAAATTTGAGTTTACATAGGGTTTATGTCAAAAACGCCATTTAATTAATAAAAAGGCTTTCATTTACGATATCTTGTATAACTCCTAATTTAGACCATAAAATGATGTCAAATTTTTAGGACATGTTTATAAATCAGTGATAAAAAGGGCATAATGGTCAATATTAAGCATTTAACGGAAACATGCAAATGAATCGGATTATTAAGGAACCATGTAGCATAACCTCAGAGGGTTTTACTAACATATAATATGATCCCAAAAGAACCCTAAGGCATATCTAAAACAAGCTAAATCGGGTCAGAACTGAAAGTCAAAGAAAAAGTCTACTTTTGCGGCTTTCGGTTGCGAACCGAGCCTAAACTCAGAATTGTCAGGTTGAACATGCCTGAACATGTTCTTATATTATTTACCAAGTTATTTTAGTGTTAAAACATGTTTCATAACCTCTACATTATCAGTTATGAATTTATTTGTAAAAATTGCTTCTGTTGACTTTTTATTAATAAGTTTAACCCGACAATTGACCAAGTTAGAGTGATAATCAGTAGGTGCCCTCTTAAGGGTTTATTACGTATATAATTACCAACTCATAGCCACTTTCAATTCGAATAATGGCTGGACCATGATTGATTAATCACTAAGTCAAAGCTTAATTATGATAACTTTGCCTTTTGGTCATTAAACTAATAAAACTTGAACTTAGGGGGCTAAGAATGCTTACAAGAACACTTAGCACGAGATTAGGACAAAAGAAATCTCTCTTGTACTCCAGGAAGCTCCAGGGAAAGAGTTTTGAAGTGAAATTTCAAAGGTGTAAATAAACAAGTGAGAGCAAGGGTCTTATATAGGAACTTTGATGCATCAAGATCAAACCACATGTCCCTACATTGATCCCAGATGTTACCAGGTGTCCCTAGTGCATGAAAAACTGTTGGCTTAGACCCTGGTATCGAATTCAGGCTTGCAAAGGCGGTGGGACAGGCTGAACTTGCAGCTGTCCTTTTCTTTCTGCATCCGGCACTTCTACGCGGCCCGTGTAAAGATTGGTCTTGGCTTACGCGGCCCGCGACAATGGGGAGAATCAGTTAAAAGTTTGTAAATCTTGCAATTTCAGTCCCTGGTCCATTTTAACTTTATTTAACTTCCATTTATTGCACTTAGGACCCCCATAGTTAACTATTAAGGGCCTTAGGTCATATTCTAACTCCGTTAAGCTCCCGGTTAGTTGTAAGATCACCCGAAACGTCTTTTAAGTGCGTCTAAACTCCAAGAAATTATTATTTTGATGTCCACATGAGTATAAGGAAGTATTACAAAGTCTTGGGAATGTTAAAAGGTCATTCAGAGGTAACTTTAAACATGTTGACACATTTAACCCCTATGCTTCGTAAAGTTTTAAATTTAAGCGCAAACGGCTTTCAATGTCCGATAATTTATTCATTAAAGAATACGAACATCTTATGAGGTCATTCAGAGGCACGAGTTTGGCATGATGACACGTTTGTTCCTTTTACTTACATATTTACATTGTTTGACAATCTTAGTCCCTCGGAATCAATTCTTTACACGTTTAAAGTCCATGACACTTTTCTTTATTACATTGATCGTGATTTTGCGAGGTGTTACATCCTCACCCCCTTAAAAGAAATCTCAACCTTGAGATTTATTGAAATAAATGAGGGTACTTCTGTTTCATTGTGGATTCGACCTCCCATGTGTATTCGGGGCCTCTACGGGCATCCCATTTTACCTTCACAATCGGTACATGCTTCCTTCGAAGCTTCTTAACCTGTCGATCCTCGATCGACAAAGGCTTTTCAAAGAACTTCAAGCTTTCATCAATCTGCACGTCCTTATGCAACATTGCTAGCGACTCATCGGCTAGACATTTCTTTAGATTGCAGATGTGGAACACATTGTGTATCCCACTGAGCTCTTCTGGAAAATTTAGCTTGTAAGCTACAGTTCCAACATATTCGATGATATCGAATGGTCCTATGTTCCTTGGGCTTAACTTGCCCTTTTTGCCAAAACGCATCACTCCTTTCCAGGGTGATACCTTAAGTAACACTTTATCACCTACCTCGAATTTCAGAGGTTTACACCTTTTATCCGCGTAGCTTTTCTGCCTATCCCTGGCAGCTTTGAGACGATCATGGATCTGAACAATCTTGTCCGTCGTCTCCAGGACTATATCTGGTCCTGTCAGTTGGACATCTCCAACTTCCGCCCAATAAACTGGCGTTCTACACTTTCTTCCGTACAAAGCTTCAAAAGGTGCTGCTTGAATACTTGAATGATAGCTATTATTGTATGAAAATTCAATCAACGGAAGATGATCATCCTAACTTCTACCTAAATCTATAACACAAGCTCATAGCATATCCTCAAGCGTTTGTATCGTACGCTCGCTTTGCCCATCCGTCTGAGGATGATATGCAGTGCTGAAATTTAATCGAGTGCCTAAAGATTGCTGAAAGCTTTTCGAAAAATGCGACGTGTATCTTGTATCCCTATCAGAGATAATGGATACTGGCACTCCGTGAAGAGATACAATCTCATCCACGTACAGCTGCGCTAGCTTATCGGAGCTGTGAGTTTCTTTAATCGGTAAGAAGTGGGCTGACTTGGTTAGTCTGTCGACTATAACCCAAATAGTATCATTCACAGGTTTCGTCTTCGGTAACTTAGTAATAAAATCCATGGTTACCATTTCCCACTTCCAAGTGGGAAGTTCAGGCTGTTGCAGCAAGCCTGACGGTTTCTGATGTTCGGCTTTAACTTGCACGCATGTCAGACATTTGGCCACATAAGTGGCTATAGATTTCTTCAAACCTATCCACCAATAATTTGCCTTTAAACCCTAGTACATCTTATCACTTCCAGGATGAACTGAATATTTGGAGCTATGAGCTTCTTGAAGAATCACGTCTAGAAGTCCTCGATAAATTGGAACCCATATTCGTCCATTCAATCTTAGGACTCCATCTTTGCCATAAGACAATTGATCGGCAGTGACGCCTAACTTCTCATTCGGAAAGTTAGCTTCCAAAACAGCTTCCTTCTGAGCGGCTAACAACTTCTCATTCAAGCTGTTCCTTAATTCAATGATGTTGGCATTGATTCTAATAGGCTTAACCCTTTCCTTCCTGCTCAAGGCATCAGCGACTACATTTTCTTTGCCCGGATGATATCGGATTTCACAATCATAATCATTCAACGTTTCCATCCATCGGCGCTGTCTCATGTTAAGATCCTTCTGGTTAAACAGATGTTGAAGTCTCTTATGATCAGAATAGATCACACATTTTGTTCCATAAAGATAATGCCTCCATAGCTTCAGTGAAAATACAATGGCACCCAACTCCAAATCATGGGTGGTGTAATTCTTCTCGTGCACCTTTAATTGATGGGAAACATATGCAATAACCTTGCCCTTCTGCATAAGCACACATCCCATACCTGTGCGCGATGCGTCACAATAAACCACAAATTCTTCAATTCCTTCTGGCAACGTCAACACTGGAGCATTGCTTAGTTTCTGCTTAATAATATCAAAGGATTCTTGCTGCTTGGGACCCCAGTCAAACTTGACATTCTTGCGGGTCAATGAAGTTAAAGGCGCAGCAATCCTTGAAAAGTTTTCTATGAAACGTCTATAGTATCCTTCTAGACCCAAGAAGGTACGAATCTCTGTAGGAATCTTAGGCTCTTACTAATTCGTAATGGCTTCAATCTTAACGGGATCTACCTGGATTCCACGCTCACTAACAACATGTCCAAGGAATTGGACTTCACGGAGCCAAAACTCACATTTTGAAAACTTGTCATAGAGCTTCTCTTGCTATAGAAGTTTTAGAATACATAGAAGATGCTTTTCATGATTGGCTTGATACTTCGAATATATAAGTATGTCATCAATAAAGACAATGACAAACTTGTCCAAATATGGCTCGCAAACGCGATTCATGAGATCCATGAATGCTGCAGGTGCATTAGTGAGCCCGAAAGGCATCACTAAGAACTCATAGTATCCATATCAAGTCCTGAATGCAGTCTTATGTACATCTTCATCTCTGACCTTCAGTTGATGGTAACCAGACCTTAGATCGATCTTTGAAAAGTAACTTGCTCCTTGAAGCTGATCGAATAGATCATCGATCCTTGGTAATGGATATCTATTCTTGATTGTAACCTTGTTTAACTCACGATAATCAATGCATAAACGCATTGAGCCGTCCTTTTTCTTCATAAACAGAATCGGTGCTCCCCAAGGGGACGAGCTAGGTCGAATAAAAACTTTTTCCAGTAAATCATCCAACTGTGTCCTTAATTCCTTCATCTCTGTCGGCGCCAACCTATAAGGTGCACTTGCAATTGGTGCAGCTCCAGGAATGATATCGATTCTGAACTCCACTTGCCTATCTGGAGGTAATCCAGGTAGTTCTTTAGGAAAAACATCAGGATATTCAGAAATAACGGGGATGTCTTCAATCCTGGGCTTTGGTTTATCAATATTCACTTGTGCCATGTAAATGACACAACCTGTAACACCTCGCAAAATCATGTCCAATATAGTATCGACACGTGTCATGAACTTTAAACGTATATCGAACTGATTTCGAGGGACTAAAGTTGACAAACGAAGAAAGTATGTGTGTAAGAGGATCCAAAGTGTCAACATATGAAAATCTTGCCTTTCAACAACCCTACACGATGTTTATATCCTTAAACGAATGAATCATGAAGCGTATGAAACCGTTTGTGGAAGAAAGTGAAAGTTTACAAGACACGAGGGTTAAATGTGTCAACATGTTTAATTAATACCTCTGAGTGACCTTTTAGCGAACCCGGAGCTTTGTAACGATTAATTATGCTCCCAAGAATAAGTGATAAAAATTTCACAAGGTTTCGATATCATATGAGGAAAATACGTTAACATTCGTAATTAAGGGGTTAAAAGCGTCAACAAGGCAAAACTTGAGTTTTCGGTTATCGTTTAACGAAACCGGACCTAATGACGTTTGGTTATATCTCATAGATCATAGAAATATATGTTATGTGGGTTAAATATGCTTGAAATGAAAGATATTGCGTTTTAAAAGGTTCAGGGGGTGAAAATGTCATATTTGAAACTTGCTGATCAGGTTATCACCATGGTGGCGTCACGCCACCACCAACACCCTCTTCCGTCGCGCGACGCGATGGCTTGATCTGGACAGAATTCTTGCACAGCTGCAAGTTTCAGCAAGTTATCTTCCCCCAACCATTCTTACACTCACATAACTTGATTCTATGGACTCTTTGCTGGTTTTAAAAACCACCTAAACACATGTATGCCTCAGATTATTCTTGGAGACACTTGTAACAATCTTGGAGCCATCCAAAAACCTATATAAAGCGGCAAGTTTGGCAGCCAATTGCACTCACAAGTTCAAAATTCATACTCTCCAACTTGCTCTTAAGCTTTGGGGCTTTTAAAATCATTCTCTGGAGCATCCTACCTAGGAAGGAAGCTCTCTTAGTCTTAATCTTCTTGCTAATTACTCTAGTAAGTGTTCTTAGCCTCTCTAGTTTAGGTTTTATTAGTTTAATGACCAAAAGTCAAAGCTATCATAATTAAGCTTTGACTTTGTGATTAATCACTAATGGTCCAACCATTATTTGAATTGAAAGTGGCTATGAGTTGGTAATTATGTGGGTAATAAACCCTTAAAAGGGAACCCACTGATTATTACTCTAACTAGGTCAATTGTCGGGTCAAACTTAGTTATAAAAAGTCAACAGAAAGCCATTTTGCAAATAAACTCATAATTAACAACGTAGAAGCTATGAAACCTGTTTTAACACTTATATAACTTGGTAATTAATATAAGAACATGACTAATCATGTTCCATCCGACAATTTTGAGTTTAGGCTCGGTTCGGAACCGAAAGTCGCAAAAGTAGACTTTTGCTTTGACTTTTAGTTCTGACCCGATTTAGTTTAGTTTAGACATGCCTTAGAGTTCCATTAGGACCAGGTTACAGGTTAGTATAACCCTCTGAGGTTATACAACTTGGTTCCTAATTAATCCAATTCATTTGCATGGTTCCGTTAATTGCTTAAATGTTGACCATTATGCTCTTTTGACCTTAAAACGAGATTTTTGAAAATGTGAGAGGACAAAAACCTTTGTTACTGATTTATAAACATGTCCTAAAAATTTGACATCAGTTTGAGGTCTAGGTTAGGAGTTATGCTCAATAGCGTAATTTGAAAGCTTTTTATTAATTAAACGGCATTATTAGCATAAAGCTTATTTAAACCCAAATTTTGATACCAAACCTTTTACCCACTGATGTAATATAATATTTTGAGATTTTTGAATATTTTTAATTATTTTTAAACTAATCATAACAAGGGGCTCTTGCTTTAATTCGGTAATTGTCGGTTATACCCTTTTTGCTAATAAAATGAGTTTTACATAACATTTTGATACCAAACTTTTTGCTACTGGTTTTATATGATAAATAACATATTTTGAAATTTATAAACTGATAAAAATCTCAGCTTTCCTTAAATAACCCGAAAATCGCTTAAAAATGACTTTTTACGCGTTTTAAACGCATAGTATTGATTTTTTTATACTTTAACACTAAGCAAAAGTTTTGAACTCAGATTTCCAAATTTGACCTTTAAAGCTTATGTGAAATTATCAAAATGCCCCTACGGTGCATAGTTTGGTTATAAACGATAAATTTCACATATATGCAATACCCTACTGATATAACTTGTTAAATTAAATATTTTTACTGATCATTTCAGACCTGAACCTCAGATTAATATTTAATCTCTTTTATAACCTCTAAAATGACCAAAATACCCCACGGGGCTTAAATTCAGTTTAAGTTCGTTTTAGGCATAATGGAAGGTATCCTGCTGATATCACAACATGTTTAAGGCATATTAACTTAGGAAACCTGTTCATGACTCATTTGTTTAACCGTTATGCATTTTTCGCATTCGGTGCGGTTTATGTAACTAGTTTGCATAAATTAACCGAAACGGGTCAAACCTTATAATTTTTATCTCAAAATACAGAATGTGTTTAGTTTACCCATATTATACAAGTATTCAAACTTGTCAGGTCTAAATCACATTCTAATCCGGTCTTCGCTTAATCTTGCGTTTTGAACCGTAAACTTTTCATTAAGATTAACCAGTCTAAGTTTTAACTTAAGTAAGACCCGTTAGGAATCTAATAGGTTAATTAAAACCTTCGTTCCAGATTTAGGAGACTAGTAAAAGATACTTGCACTTGCTGATTTGTACAGCTGGGATAAATTTGTATAATTTGCTCAGGTAAATACTTTTAACTTATTTTCCGTTATACGGGCTTGGGATACGGTATTATAATAATACCGCTTGGTCGGGTGTGTAGTTATTTAAATCGGATTGTGATTAATATATTTACATTACCCGGTTTAGTCTGTTTTTTTTTTTTTTTTTTTTTTTGTATATGGCCTTTGGGGGGTTAATGACCATGTCCTGGATATCCTCGACTCATTCATTGAAATGGCCACGACTTAAGCACGGGGTGTAGGCATACACCTGACAGCTGCGTATGTATAAATGGTAATCCACAATAAGGAATTGTTTTGTGGGCATTATACCTGAGGTGTGTCAATTAATATTGTCCGGCTCTTTTAATGGCCCTGACGGACGGCAAACATATAAATCTGTATACAAGATTATTTTAAAATAATTGTCCCAAGTTATAAAAGATATTTTGTGCCTTGTGCATTTAAATCAATTTTCTTAAACTTTTTCAAAATGAGTCGGTTAATTGTATTTACCGGTGAAAACTGACGTATTTTCCAAAAAAAGGTTAAGTGTAGGTACTAGACGAAATGGGCTGGCTACTCCTAGCATCAATAAAGAGTCTTGCAAGCTTAGATGTTTATAAATCTGTTGAACAATGTTCCTTTTTACTTGATCCGCCTGTGGATCCCTCACAACCGTCTTTGTAATAATTGATATTACTTTCATTCGGTTTGTAATGATTTTATCTATCGACTTCCGCTGTGTATTAAACTGCGATAAATTGTCTATGATGATATCAACTACGTCACGATACTCCCCACCGGTAATAAGTGGAAATATCGGGGTGTGACAGGTTGGTATCAGAGCCAACATTGAGTGAATTAAACACTAGCATTTTGTGTTTAATCTCAATGCCACAGTTGCACATTCCTCGACCTCCGAGTCTAGACATGAACTAGGAATAATCTCATCCCTAATAAGTATACATTGTTTTTTATATTTGTGCATTTCAGGAACATGTCGCCGAGTAAAGCTGCCATTGGTGGAAGCTCTCCGAACCCGAAGTTTAAGAATGTTAAGCTTCGTACCACAGCTCGAATAAGCGTACGACCAGTATGGAGGAATGATCTTTTTGGACCCATTCCCAAAATCAAACCAGTTGAAACCATTAACCATACTTTGGATTCTTTACCTAAGACTTTTGAAACTTCAAATGTGAAGCCAACATCGGAGAAGTCCATAACAACGGTCCCTGAGGCTCCCACTCCGAAGATGATAACTATGGATCCAAATGATCCATATTTCTTACCTCTAAGTCTTGGAATCCCAAACTTGGAGTATACCTGCCCTAGTTCTATCTGTGATCCATATTATTTGTTAACCATAAAATCCTTGGATTCCACTTCTGCTAAGGTTCCTAATGTGGAAGAATTCGACTATCTGCCAAAACCTTCAGTACCCATACCGCACAAAGTGAACCAAGGAGGGGACTTTCAGAAATAAAGTGAAGAAGAAACTCCTTTTGTTAAACTTCATTTCTTTAGTAGTCCTTATAAGGACATATTTATCCTGTAGTCCCTTCGCGGACAATGTTACGTCTTTCAAATCTCGTTTAGGGCAATTATGTACTCCTTTTAAAATTTATTGGAATGTTTTATTTAAATTTCATTTTTTTTATCATTATATATAAATATAATATATGAAATAAATCAAAATATCATTCCTTTTGTAATTGATCTGCCATTATATATTAAACAAGAATCTTAAAAGAGTAAAACCTAGCCCATGTGTCATTCTAAAGACAGGGCCATGATGGTAAAACCTATTTAAAAGATTCAAATCCTTGTTAACATCTGAAAACATGTTAACACTCCTGGCAAATGTGATTCGATAAAATCATACAAGTCATCCTTATATTGGATTCTTCCAATTCCATTCCTTTATTTATTATTTAAACATCCATTGTGATGAAGTGCCTACGAGCCATGTTTATTGTTCTCAGAGACAAAAATACAGTTGTAGTCTACGACTCTCTGTCAAGAAAAGGTAATGAACTTTGTTCAAGCCTTAATGCCCTGATCCTATAAAAATTATGGCTTATAAATTATGACTGTCCTTGTGACTAGGCCTTTTTGTGCCAATCTAATATTTTAATGAATTATAACTGAGGATAATTATAACGAAAATCCTGAATAAAGGTGACTAGCAAATTAACCAATATGGTTTATTAAATACCATGGTTAATGATTCATCAAGATGACTAATCCATAATAGACTTCTGAATAAATTATTGTCATCATTTTTATGTAGCAATCATGCTACATGGCAGAATAAGAAGAAATCAACAGTCACCCAAGGGAGAATCATGATACTACCAGAATCAACATAACTGGTGCGGAATTTCGAGCATTGATTGACAATGCTGTTTCTAAAGCCGTAGACAGGCAATTTAAAGAATCTAGTGATACACACTCTAAGACTCAATCTGTGGCTCATAGTAAGCCACCTTCTAAATCTCACGAGTCAAAGAAGGACGATGCCCAACATTCATCAAATCAGCATAGTGTTCCGTCTAAGAAGACTGTATTTAATCAAGAGCCACATGCAAAGATCTGTTCATATAAGTATTTCGTCTCCTGCAAGCCCAGGGATTTCACTGGGGAAAAAGGAGCCATTGATTGCATGACGTGGCTAGATGAGATGGATACGGTAGTTGATATTAGTGGATGTGCAGAGCAAGATATTGTGAAGTATGTATCACAATCGTTCAAGGGAGAAGCTCTAGCTTGGTGGAGGTCCTTAATATAAGCTACTGGAAAGATTCTGCTATACAACTTGACATGGGCTCAGTTTGTTGCGTTAATTAAGGAGAATTACTGTCCTCAACATGAAGTTAAGAAAATCGAGACCGATTTCTTGACATTGGTCATGAAAGACTTAGACTGTCAGGCATATCTCACCAGCTTCAACACTATGTCATGATTGGTTCCATACATGGTCACACCGGAACCAAAACGTATAGCTCGTTTTATTGGGGGACTAGCACCAGAAATCAAGGCAAGTGTAAAAGCATCAAGACCTACTACTTTCAGGTCAGTGGCTGATTTGTCATTATCTCTTACTCTCGATGCGGTTAGGCAGAGATCGCTTAAGAGTTTCGATGAGGGAAAAATGAAACGTGAGGATGAGAACTCACGTCATGCTGATAAGAAACATAGGGGGGACTCAGACCACAAGAAGAATTTTGGGTCTAACAGGGGTAACCAGCAAACGGATGAGAAGCCTAAATGCAAAACCTGCCAGAAACGTCATTTCGGAAAATGCAAGTTTGAATCAAAGTCGCAGTCGCAATCGAAGCCTATTGGATGTGGGATCTGCAAGTCCAAACAACATAAGACTTTGGATTGCAAGAAGTTGAAGGATGCGACCTGTTATGGTTGCAACGAGAAGGGGCATATTAAGACAAACTGCCCGAAATATGCAAAGAAACCTGAAGAAGGTAAGAAGACCAATGCTAGGGCCTTTCAAATGAATGTTCAGGAAGCAATCCAGGATGACAACGTGATAACAGGTACCTTTCTTATCAACGATGTTTATGCAAGGGTATTATTTGATTCAGGTGCAGATAAGTCATTTGTGGATGAAAAATTTTGTAAGTTATTGAATCTGCCTGTTAAAACCCTAAGCATAAAATATGAAGTAGAATTGGCTGATGGTACCATAGAAACTGCTTCAACCATGTTAGATGGATGTTTCATATCCATTAGGAACTACTCTTTTCCGTTGTCTTTGCTTCCTTTGAAACTAGCTGGTTTCGACATAGTAATAGGTATGGATTGGTTATCTCAAAACCAAGCCCAGATTGTTTGTGACAAGAAACAAGTGGTTATCAAGACTCCGTATGGTGAGCCACTTACCATACAAGGAGATACTAAGTATGGTTTGCCTAAGCAAGCGTCTATGCTTAAGGTGTCAACGTGTTTGAAGAAGGGATGTGTCATTTACATGGCACAAGTAACTATTGATGAACCAAAGCCCAAGGTTGAAGACATCCCTGTTATTTCTGAATATCCAGAAGTATTCCCCAAAGAACTACCTGGTTTACCTCCAGTTAGGCAAGTGGAGTTCAGAATTGACATTATCCCTGGAGCAGCACCAGTTGCAAGAGCACCTTACCGGTTAGCTCCGACTGAGATGAAAGAATTAAGGACTCAACTGGATGATTTGTTGGCCAAAGGTTTTATTCGTCCTAGCTCGTCCCCTTGGGGAGCACTGATTCTGTTTGTGAAGAAGTAGGATGGATCGATGCGTCTATGCATCAATTATCGAGAACTAAAAAAGGTCACAATCAAGAATAGATATTCATTGCCCAGGATCGACGATCTGTTCGATCAACTGCAAGGGGCAAGTTATTTTTCCAAGATTGATTTAAGATCGGGTTACCATCAGCTGAAGGTTAGAGAAGGAGATGTGCATAAGACTGCATTCAGAACTCGTTATGGTCACTACGAGTTCTTAGTGATGCCTTTTGGGCTCACTAATGCACCAGCAACATTCATGGATCTCATGAATCACGTATGCAAACCCTACTTAGATAAGTTTGTCATTGTCTTCATTGATGACATCCTCATTTATTTGAAGAACCAGGCTGATCATGAGAAGCACCTTCGATGTATTCTTAAACTTCTTCAGCAAGAGAAGCTTTACGCCAAGTTTTCAAAATGTGAGTTTTGGCTTCGTGAGGTCCAATTTCTTGGACATATGGTTAGCGAGAGTGGTATCCAGGTGGATCCCGCTAAAATTTATGCTATCATGAATTGGCAGGAGCCAAAGATGCCCACATAGATTCGTAGCTTCTTGGGACTAGTAGGATACTATAGGCGTTTTATTGAAACTTTCTCAAGGATTGCTGCACCCCTAACTTCTTTAACTCGCAAGAATATTAAGTTTGATTGGGGTCCTTAGAAACAAGAATCCTTTGATATTCTTAAACAGAAGTTAAGCAATGCTCCTGTTTTGACATTGCCTGAAGGGATTAAAGAATTTGTGGTATACTGCGACGCATCACACACTTGAATGGGAAGTGTGCTCATGCAGAAGGGCAAAGTTATTGCCTATGTTTCCCGACAATTAAAAGTGCACGAGAAGAATTATACCACCCATGATTTGGAGTTGGGTGCAGTTGTGTTTGCACTAAAACTTTGGAGGCACTATTTATATGGTACCAAGTGTGTGATTTATTCCGATCATAAAAGCCTTCAACACTTGTTCAATCAAAAGGACCTGAACATGAGACAGCGTCGATGGATAGAGACTTTAAATGATTATGATTGTGAAATCCGATGCCATCCAGGCAAGGCGAATGTGGTCGCCGATGCTTTGAGCAGGTAGGAAAAGGGTTAAGCCCATTAGAATCAATGCCAAGAGCATTGAATTAAAGAACAGCTTGAATGAAAGATTGTTAGCCGCTCAAAAGGAAGCCGTATTAGAAGCTAACTATCCAAATGAAAAGCTGGGAGTCACTACTGAACAGTTATCATATGGCAAGGATGGAGTCCTAAGATTGAATGGACGAATATGGGTTCCAATATATGGAGGGCTTCGAGATGTGATTCTTCAAGAAGCCCATAGTTCCAAGTATTTCGTTCATCCTGGAAGTGATAAGATGTACCAGGAATTAAAGACAAATTATTGGTGGATAGGCTTGAAAAAGTCTATAGCCACTTATGTAGCTAAATGTTTGACATATGCTCAAGCAAAAGCTGAACATCAGAAGCCGTTAGGTTTGCTACAACAACCTGAACTTCCCACTTGGAAGTGGGAAATGGTAACTATGGATTTTATCACTAAGTTACCAAAAACAAAGCGAGGAAATGATACTATTTGGGTTATAGTGGATAGACTGACTAAGTCAGCCCACTTCTTACCTATTAGGGAAACACACAGCTCAGACAAGTTAGCTCAGCTGTACGTGGACGAGATTGTATCTCTCCACGGAGTGCCAGTGTCTATTATCTCTGATAGGGATACGAGATATACATCGCATTTTTGGAAAAGCTTTCATCAATCCCTAGTCACTCGGTTAAATTTCAGCACTGCATATCATCCTTAGACGGATGGTCAATGCGAGCGTACAATTCAAACGCTGGAGGATATGTTAAGGGCTTGTGTTATTGATTTAGGTGGAAGTTGGGATGATCATCTCCCGTTGATTGAATTTTCATATAATAATAGCTATCATTCGAGTATTCAAGCTGCACCTTTTGAAGCTTTGTATGGAAGAAAGTGCAGGACGCCAGTTTACTGGGCAGAAGTTGGAGATGTCCAACTAACAAGAGCTGATATAGTCCTGGAGATGACAGATAAGATTGTACAGATACGTGATCGTCTCAAAGCTACCAAGGATAAGCAGAAAAGCTACGCAGATAAAAGGTGTAAACCTCTAAAGTTCGAGGTAGGTGACAAAGTGTTACTTAAGGTATCACCCTGGAAAGGGGTAATGCGTTTTGGCAAGAAAGGTAAGCTAAGCCCAAGATACATAGGACCATTTAAGATCATTGAATGTGTTGGAACAGTGGCTTACAAGTTAAACCTGTCTGAAGAGCTCAGTGGAATTCATAATGTGTTCCACATCTGCAATCTGAAGAAGTGTCTAGCAGATGAATCACTAGCCATGCCCCATAAGGATGTGCATGTAGATGAGAGGTTAAAGTTTGTTGAAAAACCTTTGTCCTTTGAGGATCGACAGGTTAAGAAGCTTCGAAAGAAGCATGTACCGATTATAAAGGTTAAATGGGATGCCCGTAGAGGTCCAGAATACACGTGGGAGGTTGAATCAACACTGAAACAGAAGTACCCTCATTTATTTCAGTAAATCTCGAGGTCAAGATTTCTTTTAAGGTTGTGAGGATGTAACACCTCGCAAAATCATGTCCAATATAGTATCGACACCTGTCATGAACTTTAAACGTATATCGAACTGATTTCAAGGGACTAAAGTTGACAAACGAAGAAAGTATGTGTGTAAGAGGATCCAAAGTGTCAACATATGAAAATCTTGCCTTTCAACAACCCTACATGATGTTTATATCCTTAAATGAATGAATCATGAAGCGTATGAAACCGTTTGTGGAAGAAAGTGAAAGTTTACAAGACGCGAGGGTTAAATGTGTCAACATGTTTAATTAATACCTCTGAGTGACCTTTTAGCGAACCGGAGCTTTGTAACGATTAATTATGCTCCCAAGAATAGGTGATAAAAATTTCACAAGGTTTCGATATCGTATGAGGAAAATACGTTAACATTCGTAATTAAGGGGTTAAAAGCGTCAACAAGGTAAAACTTGAGTTTTCGGTTATCGTTTAAGGAAACCGGACCTAATGACGTTTGGTTATATCTCATAGATCATAGAAATATAAGTTATGCGAGTTTAATATGCTTGAAGTGAAAGATATTGCGTTTTAAAAGGTTCGGGGGGTGAAAATGTCATCTTTGAAACTTACTGATAAGGTTATCACTATGGTGGCGTCATGCCACCACCAACACCCTCTGCCGTTGCGCGACGCGATGGCCTGATCTGGACAGAATTCTTGCATAGCTGCAAGTGTCAGCAAGTTATCTTCTCCAAACCATTCTTACACTCACATAACTTGATTCTATGGACTTTTTGCTGGTTTTAAAAACCACCTAAACACATGTATGCCTCAGATTATACTTGGGGACACTTGTAACAATCTTGGAGCCATCCAAAAACCTTTATAATGGGGCAAGTTTGGCAGCCAATTGCACTCACAAGTTCAAAATTCATACTCTCCAACTTGCTCTCTAGCTTTGGAGCTTTTGAAATCATTCTCTGGAGCATCCTACCTTGGAAGGAAGCTCTCTTAGTCTTAATCGTCTTGCTAAGTACTCTAGTAAGTGTTCTTAGCCTCTCTAGTTTAGGTTTTATTAGTCTAAAGACCAAAAGTCAAAGCTATCATAATTAAGCTTTGACTTAGTGATTAATCACTAATGGTCCAGCTACTATTCGAATTGAAAGTGGCTATGAGTTGGTAATTAAGTGGGTAATAAACCCTTAAAGGGGCACCCACTGATTATCACTCTATCTAGGTCAATTGTCGGGTCAAACTTAATTATAAAAAAGTCAACAGAAAGCCATTTTGCAAATAAACTCATAATTAACAATGTAGAACCTATGAAACCTGTTTTAACATTTATATAACTTGGTAATTAATATAAGAACATGACTAAGCATGTTCCATCCGACAATTTTGAGTTTTGCCCCAGTTCGGAACCGAAAGTAGACTTTTGCTTTGACTTTCAGTTCTGACCCGATTTAGTTTAGTTTAGACATGCCTTAGAGTTCCATTAGGACCAGGTTACAGGTTAGTATAACCCTCTGAGGTTATACAACTTGGTTCCTAATTAATCCAATTCATTTGCATGGTTCCGTTAATTGCTTAAATGTTGACCATTATGCCCTTTTGACCTTAAAATGAGATTTTTGAAAATGTGCGAGGACAAAAACCTATGTTACTGATTTATAAACATGTCCTAAAAATTTGACATCGGTTTGAGGTCTAGATTAGGAGTTATGCTCAATAGCGTAATTTGAAAGCTTTTTTATTAATTAAACGACATTATTAGCATAAAGCCTATTTAAACCCAAATTTTGATACCAAACCTTTTTCCCACTGATGTAATATAATATTTTGGGATTTTTGAAGATTTTTAATTATTTTTAAACTAATCATAACAAGGGGTTCTTGCTTTAATTCGGTAATTGTCGGTTATACCCTTTTTGCTAATAAAATGAGTTTTACATAACATTTTGAAACCAAACTTTTTGCTAGTGATTTTATATGATAAATAAAATATTTTGAACTTTATAAACTAATAAAAATCTCAGCTTTCCTTAAATAACCTGAAAATCGCTTAAAAACGACTTTTTACGCGTTTTAAACGCATAGTATGGATTAAAACTATTTTTGACATATAAGATTTAATATCTACTGATGTTTTAAGTAAAAGTTTTTTATACTTTAACAGTAAGCAAAAGTTTTGAACTCAGATTTCCATATTTGACCTTTAAAGCTTATGTGAAATTACCTAAATGCCCCTACGGTGCATAGTTTGGTTATAAATGATAAATTTCACATATATGCAATACCCTACTTATATAACTTGTTAAATTAAATATTTTTACTGATCATTTCAGACCTAAACCTCAAATTAATATTTAATCTCTTTTATAACCTCTAAAATGACCAAAATACCCCTACGGGGCTTAAATTGAGTTTAAATTTGTTTTGGTCATAATGGAAGGTATCCTGCTGATATCACAACATGTTTAAGGCATATTAACTTAGGAAACCTGTTCATGACTCATTTGTTTACCCGTTATGCATTTTTCGCATTCGGTGTGGTTTATGTAACTAGTTTGCATAAATTAACTGAAACGGGTCAAACCTCATCATTTTTGTCTCAAAATCCAGAATGTGTTTAGTTTACCCATATTATACAAGTCTTCAAACTTGTCGGGTCTAAATCAAATTCTAATCCGGTCTTCGCTTAATCTTGCGTTTTGAACGGTAAACCTTTCATTAAGACTAACCGGTCTAAGTTTTAACTTAAGTAAGACCCGTTAGGAATCTAATAGGTTAATTAAAACCTTCGTTCCAGATTTAGGAGACCAGTAAAAGATACTTGCACTTGCTGATTTGTACGGCTGGGATAAATTTGTATAATTTGCTCAGGTAAATACTTTTAACTTATTTTCCTTTATATGGGCTTGGGATACGGTATTATAATAATACCACTTGGTCGGGTGTGTAGTTATTTATCAATAAAGAGTCTTGCAAGCTTAGATGTTTATAAATCTGTTGAACAATGTTCCTTTTTACTTGATCCGCCTGTGAATCCCTTACAACCGTCTTTTTAATAATTGATATTACTTTCATTCGGTTTGTAATGATTTTATCTATCGACTTCCGCTGTGTATTAAACTGTGATAAATTGTCTATGATGATATCAACTACGTCACGATACTCCCCACCGGGCCCACCGGTAATACGTGGAAATATCGGGGTGTGACACAACCCTTCTTCAAACACCTTGATGCCTTAAGCATAGACACTTGCTTAGGCAAACCGTACTGGGTATCTCCTTGTATTGTAAGTGGTTCACCATAAGGAGTCTTAATAACCATTTGCTTCTTATCACATACGATTTGGGCTTGGTTATGAGATAACCAATCCATGCCTATCACTATGTCGAATCCTGCTAGTTTTAATGGAAGCAAGGATAGCGGAAAAGAGTGATTCCTAATGGATATAAAACATCCATCTAGAACTGTTGAGGCAGTTTCTATGGTGCCATCAGCCAATTCTACTTCATACTTTATGCTTAAAGTCTTAACAGGCAGATTTAACAATTTACAAAACTAATTGTCTACAAAAGACTTGTCTGCACCCGAATCAAACAATACTCTAGCATAAACATCATTGATAAGGAAGGTATCTGTTATCACATTGTTGTCCTGAATGGCCTCTCGAGCATTCATCTGAAAGACCCGAGCATTGGTCTTTTTAACCTCTTCAGGTTTCTTTGCATATTTGGGGCAATTGGTCTTGATATGCCCCTTCTCGTTACAGTGTAACAAGTCGCATCCTTCATATTCTTACAATCCAAGGTCTTATGCTCGTTTGATTTACAGATCCCACAAACTCTAAGCTGCGATTGGAACTTTGATTCTAACCTGCACTTTCCTAAATGGCGCTTATGGCAGGTTTTGCATTTGGGTTTCTCACCCGACTGCTGGCTATCCTTTTTAAACCCGAAACCCTTCTTGTACTCAGAGTTCCCCTTATGTTTCTTATCAGAACGGCGTGAGTTCTCAACCTCACGTTTCCTTTTCCCTTCTTCAGAATTCTTAAGCGATCTCTGCCTGACCGCATCAAGAGTAAGAGATAAGGACAGATCAGCCACTGACCTAAAGGTAGTAGGTCGTGATGCTTTCACACTTGCTTTGATTTCCAGAGCTAAACCTCTAATAAAACGAGCCATGCTTTTTGGTTCCGGTGTGACCAAGTAAGGAACCAAACGAGACATAGTGTTGAAGCTCGTAAGATATGCCTGACAATCTAAGTTCTTCATGACCAAGGTCAAGAAGTCAGTCTCAATTTTCTCAACTTCATGTTAAGGACATAAATTTTCTTTGATCAATGCAACAAACTAATCCCAAGACATGTTATACAACGGGATATTCCCTGTAGTTTGGATTAGGGACCTCCACCAAGCTAACGCCTCACCTTTAAATGATTGTGACACAAACTTCACAATATCTTGCTCTGCACAACCACTAATATCAACCACTGTATCCATCTCATCGAGTCAAGTCATACAATCAATGGCTCCTTTCTCCCCTGTGAAGTCTCTGGGCTTGCAGGAGATGAAATATTTGTAAGAACAGTTCTTACTACGTGGCTCATGATTGAGCACAATCTGTTTAGATGGAACACTCCTCTGGTTCGTCGAATGATGAGATTCGTCTTTATGAGATACATGTGACTTGGAAGGTGGCTTACTATGAGCCACAGATAGAGTCTTTGAGCGAGTACCACTTGATTCTTTAAACTGTCGGTCAAGGGCTCGAGTAACAACATTATCTATCAATGCTTGAAGATCTGCACCAGCTACATTAATTCTGGTGGTATCATTATTCTCCAATGGGTGACTGTTAACTTCTTCTGATTCAGCCGTGTAGCATGATTGCTACAAAATAATTGACAATATTTTATTCAGAGGTTATTATGGAATCATCATTTTTTATGATTTATTAAACATGGTAATATAGACCATATTTGGTTAATTTATTAATCATATTTATTCAGGATTTTTATTATAAATTATCCTTTATTATAAATCATTAAAGATATTAAAGTGGCACAAAAGGCCTAGTCACAAGGACATTTTAAGCCATGATTTCATAAAAGCAGGGCATTAAGGTTTGAACATAGTTCATTACCTTTTCTTGACAGGGAGTCGTTGACTACAACTGTCTTTTGTCTTAATTGACAATTATTATGGCCCATAGGCACTTCATCACTAATGGATGTTTAATATATAATAATCTTAATTGATGATTTAAACCCATGATTTCTAAATCATTAGGCTAGAAGGAATCTGGAAGAATCCAATATAAAGATGACATGTGTGTCCTTACGGAATCACATCTGTCAGGAGTGTTAACATGTTTTCAGATGTTAACAAGGATTTGAATCTTTTTAATTAGGTTTTACCATCATGGCCAGGTCTATAATGACATATAGGCTAGGTTATACCTTTTAAGATTATTTGAAATATTTAATGGCATATTAATTATAAGAAGGAATGATATTTTGATTTATTTCATATAATATATTTATACATGTGATGGCAAATGAAATTTGAATAAAACATTCCAATAAATTTTAAATGAAGTACATAGATGCCCTAAACGGGACTTTTAAATAAATAACTTGTCCACATAGGGACTAAAAGAAGAAATACAAGTCCTCGCAGGGACTGAATACATAAATAAATAAATGTCCACGCAGGGACTTAATTGAAATAAACAACAATAACAATAAATAAGGATTTTAATAATCCCTCTTCTTCTTCCCCTTTAATAGGTCTGCCAAACCCTTGAGAAATCCCCGGTGGCTTCTACCCTCCTCTTGAACCTCTCGTTCCACCTGGCTCAACCTCTGAAGAATCTCCTGCTGCTGCGGTGGTTGGATCTGTGGCGGCTGCGGCGGCTGCTGCTGTGGAGGTTGAGGAGGTGGCGGATATTGATATCCATAAGGTGGGTACCCGGTTTGGTAGGAGGCTGCGTAGGGCCCTTCAAGGTGAAGAGCATTGTAGTTGGCTGCCTCGAGGTACGGGTCGACGGCAGGGGCAATGTAGTAGTTGTAGCCAGGATAAGCTGGCTGCTCAAAAGGGTTATACGATGCTGTACCGACGTAAGAAGGAATTGGGTTATCATAACCCATGTGTGGTGGTGGTGGTGCGACTGGCGTAGAGTCGACCTCAGAAACTGGGTTTGAAGGCCCACCCAGTTGCGGGTCTTCATACAGTGACGGGTAGTGGCTGCCACTGGAGTGTTGAAGGGTACTGAAATGAAAATCCCTTCCTCGCACAGACATCCGTGAACCTGTTCTTCTTCGCCTCGGTGGTTCCGGAGGCAGTTGCTGCAGTGGCGGCGGCGGTGGCGGTGGCGTAACCGCCTGGAAACGCGAATCCTCAGAGGGATCATGCTGCTGCTGTTGTGGATGTGGGTTGAAAGGGGGAGTGAACTCCCAGTGGTATGTGGCCCACCTTTCAGCAAAACTTTCTGGGCCCTGTATGATGAACCATGAAAAGATGATCCATCAGAAATCTCGATGGGATGCGTGGGCGTCCCAGTTGGTGACTCGGCATGATCGGCGTCATCATCCATATCCATGTCCTGAGCTTCAGGAAAATGGTCTTCTGGTCCCAATGGGTTATGGCCCATTGGTTCTTCAATCTGGTTTGCCGGGTTGAACTGGCTCTGGAAGTACGGGGTCGGGTCCTGGAAGGCCGGATGTGAACTCGACCGCTGCAACGGTATGAAGGAGTGGTGTGAGTGGTCGGACTCGTTGTTTTAGTGGAGCCCGAATGGGTCTTGATATGATGGCGAGGAGCTAAGCGAGACAGAGCGTCTCGCAGGCTCTAGGTAAGTTCTCCAATCCTCCTGGGGACTAGAGCTATGGGTCGCTGAAGGAGTACGCCGGTGTGAAGGCCCGACCTCATGATCATTCCTCGCAGTGATTGGTGACTTGTCTCTTCCACCTCTTCCTCTGAATCGTGGCAGCATTTTCTTTGATCCTGTTAAAACAAAAAAAACAAAAAAAAAAAAAAACAACGAGGACAAAAACAATTAAGATTAGGATTAATCCTAAATCCTTTGCCTAGACTCGGAAGTCAAGGAATGTGCAACTCTGTCATTGAGATTAAACACAAAAGGCTAGTGTTTAATTCACTCAATCTTGGCTCTGATACCAACCTGTCACACCCTGATATTTCCACGTACAACTGGTGGGCCCGGTGGGGAGTATCGTGACGTAGTTGATATCATCATAGTCAATTAATCACAGTTTAGTGCACAGCGGAAGTCTAAAAGTAATAATATTACAAACCGAGTTGATAGTACAACAAAATATTATACAACGGGTTGTAATTGGATCCACAGGCGGATCTAAATTAAAAGAAACATTGTTCAACAGATTTAAGCATCAAAAGCTTGCAAGACTCTTTATTTGATACTAGGAGAAGCCAGCCCATTATGCATAGTACCTGCACTTTACCTTTTAAAAATACGTCAATTTACCTTGGTAAATACAATTAACTGACTCTTTTGAAAAGTGTTTATAAAATTGATTTTAAATGCACAAGGCACAAAATTCTTTTATAGCTTGGGACAATTATTTAAAAATAATCTTGTATAAAGATTTATATGTTTATCATCCATTCAGTAGCCCGGGTTAGAAGAACCGGGTTAAAGGTTAATAGACACACCACATAATATAAACCCACGTCGAGTTATCCTCAACAGGCGGGTATATCTTCTTACATATGCACTGTCAGGTGTATGCCTACACCCCGTGCTTAAGTCGTGGCCATTTCTTTTGAATGAGCCAAGGATATCCAGGACACGGTCATTAACCCCCCAAAGGTTAGATCAAACAAGACAGATTAAAACGGGTTATCTCAATGATTTAACCACTAATCGATTAAAGATTCAATACCCAACCAAGCAGTATTATTATAATACCGTATCCCAAGCCCGTATAAGGGAAAATAAGTTTAAAGTATTTACCTGAGCAAAATTATAAATTTTAATCTCAGTCGTATATCAATCAGCAAACACGGGTAGCTTTTACTGGGCTCCTAATCTGGAACGGATGTTTTTAATAACCTATTAGATTCTAAACGGGTCTTATTTAAGTCTTAACTTAGACCGGTTAATTTTAATGAAAGGTTTACGGTTCAAAACGCAAGATTAAGCGAAGACCCGGATTAGAATGTGATTTAGACCCGACAAGTATGAAGACTTGTATAATATGGGTAAAGTAAACACATTCTGGATTTTGCAGTGAAAATGATAAGGTTTGACTCGTTTCGGCTAATTTATGCAAACTAGTTACATAAACCGTACCGAACGCGTATATTCATAACGGGTAACCAAATGCATCATAAACAAGTTCCACAAGTTAATATGCTTAAAATATGTTATGATATCAGTAGGATACCTTCCAATATACCCAAAACGAATTTAAAACCATATTAAGCCCCGTAAGGATATTTTGGTCATTTTAATGTTTATAAAAGAGGTTAAATAGAAATTTGAGGTTCTGGTCTAAAATAATCAGTAAAAATATTTATTTTAATAAGTTACATCAGTAAGATATCATACATGTGTGAATTTTATCATTTATGGCAAACTATGCACCGTAGGGACATTTTGGTCATTTCACATATGTTATAAGGGTCAAATTTGGAAATCTGAGTTCAAAAATTTTACTTACTGTTAAAGTATAAAAATTTATTCATAACATCAGTAGGTAATGAGTCTTAGGTGCCAAATATGGTTTTAAACCATACTATGCGCCTAAATCGCATAAAAGTCGGTATTTGATGATATTCGGGTTGACTAAGGAAATCTGAGATTTCGATCAGCCTTTACTGTTTAAAATAACTTATTTAATATATAAAATCAGTAGAAAAAGGTTTGACATGTAAAGGATGTGTAAAACTCATTTTATTAACAAAAAGGGCATTATCGTCAATTACCGAGCCTATACGAGAACTCTATGTTATGATCAATTTAAAATTTAATAAAAATCTCCAAAAATCCCTAAATATTATTTTATATCAGTGGGTAAAAGGTTTGGTGTCAAAATTTGAGTTCAAATAGGGTTTATGTCAAAAACGCCATTTAATTAATAAAAAGGCTTTCATTTACGATATCTTGTATAACTCCTAATTTAGACCATAAACTGATGTCAAATTTTTAGGACATATTTATAAATCAGTGATAAAGGTGTTTGTCCTCTCACATTTTTAAAAAAATCTCGTTTTATTGATAAAAAGGGCATAATGGTCAATATTAAGCATTTAACGGAAACATGCAAATGAATCGGATTATTAAAGAACCACGTAGCATAACCTTAGAGGGTTTTACTAACATATAATATGGTCCCAAAATAACTCTAAGGCATATCTAAAACAAGCTAAATCGGGTCAGAACTGAAAGTCAAAGCAAAAGTCTACTTTTGCGACTTTCGGTTGCGAACCGAGCCTAAACTCAGAATTGCCAGGTTGAACATGCCTAAACATGTTCTTATATTATTTACCAAGTTATTTTAGTGTTAAAACATGTTTCATAACCTCTACATTATCAGTTATGAATTTATTTGTAAAAATTGCTTCTGTTGACTTTTTATTAATAAGTTTGACCCGACAATTGACCAAGTTAGAGTGATAATCAGTAGGTGCCCTCTTAAGGGTTTATTACCTACATAATTACCAACTCATAGCCACTTTCAATTCGAATAATGGCTGGACCATGAGTGATTAATCACTAAGTCAAAACTTAATTACGATAGCTTTGACTTTTGGTCATTAAACTAATAAAACTTGAACTTAGGGGGCAAAGAATGCTTACAAGAACACTTAGCACGAGATTAGAACAGAAGAAAGCCCTCTTGTACTCCAGGAAGCTCCAGGGAAAGAGTTTTGAAGTGAAATTTCAAAGGTGTAAATAAACAAGTGAGAGCAAGGGTCTTATATAGGAACTTTGATGCATCAAGATCAAACCACATGTCCCTAAATTGATCCCAGATGTTACCAGGTGTCCTTAGTGCATGAAAAACTGTTGGCTCAGACCCTGGTATCGAATTCAGGCTTGCAAAGTCAGTGGAACATGCTGAACTTGCAGCTGTCCTTTTCTTTCTGCATCTGGCACTTCTACGCGGCCCGCGTAAAGATTGGTCTTGGCTTACGCGGCCTGCGACAATGGGGAGAATCGGTTAAAAGTTTGTAAATCTTTCAATTTTAGTCCCTGGTCCATTTTAACTTTATTTAACTTCCATTTATTGCACTTAGGACCCCCATAGTTAACTATTAAGGGCCTTGGGTCATATTCTAACTCCGTAAAGCTCCCGGTTAGTTGTAAGATCACCCGAAACGTCTTTTAAGTGCGTCTAAACTCCAAGAAATTATTATTTTGATGTCCACGGGAGTATAAGGAAGTATTACAAATTCTTGGGAACGTTAAAAGGTCATTCAGAGGTAACTTTAAACATGTTGACACATTTAACCCCTATGCTTCGTAAAGTTTTAAATTTAAGCGCAAAAGGCTTTCAATGTCCGATAATTTATTCATTAAAGAATACGAACATCTTATGAGGTCATTCAAAGGCACGAGTTTGGCATGATGATACGTCTGTTCCTTTTACTTACATCTTTACATTGTTTGATAATCTTAGTCCCTCGGAATCAATTCTCTACACGTATAAAGTCCATGACACGTGTCTTTATTACATTGGTCGTGATTTTGTGAGGTGTTACACCAGCGAACCTTCACAATGGGAATGCGTGAGCGTCTGAGCACCTTGGTTTCTCGTCCCATGATCTCGACAGGCTTTTCCACGAAATGTAATGTTTCGTCCACTTGTAAATCCTCAAGAGGGACATGTAATGCCTGTTCGGCTAGGCACTTTCTGATGTTCGAAACGTGGAAAGTCGGGTGGACGTTACTCAGTTCCTCAGGTAGTTCGAGTCTGTAGGCCACCTTGCCAATCCTTTCCAGAATTTTAAAGGGTCCAACATATCGAGGCGCGAGCTTGCCTTTCTTGCCGAATCTGATCACCCCCTTACAAGGTGCAACCTTTAGGAGTACGTGATCGCCAACGTCAAATTCAAGGGGCTTGCGGTGTCTATAGGCGTAACTTTTCTGACGACTCCGAGCTTTCAGTAGATTGTCTCGAATTTGGAGGATTTTATCGGTCGTTTCTTGTAACAGCTCAGGACCGGTAATTTGCGCGTCTCTGATCTCGTGCCATACAATAGGCAATCGACATTTCCTTCCGTATAATTCCTTAAATGGTGCCATTTGAATGCTAGAGTGATAACTGTTATTATACGAGATATCGACTAAAGGTAAGTGCGTGTCCCAATTACCACCGAAATCTATGACACAGGAGCGAAGCATGTCTTCAAGGGTACGAATCGTTCTTTCAGTCTGACTGTCGGTTTGGGGATGGAAAGCAGTACTAAGATTTACAGTAGTACCGAGAGCAGATTGAAATGTTTCCCAAAGACACGAGGTAAACCGACTATCGCGGTCAGAGATGATGTCACGAGGCGTCCCGTGTCGACAAATGATCTCATCGGTGTAGATTCGGGCTAACTTCTCCACCTTATAGTCTTCTCGTATTGGCAGAAAATGAGCGGATTTAGTAAGGCAGTCAATGATAACCCAGATGTTGTCATGACTTGATGGCGTGCGCGGAAGTTTCGTTATGAAGTCCATGGCTATACTCTCCCATTTCCACATCGGGATCTCGGGTTGCACGAGCAAGCCATAGGGTCTTTGATGCTCGGCCTTGACTTTCGAACAAGTTAGGCACTTCGAAACATAGGTTGCAATATCCTTTTTCATACCCGGCCACCAGTACTTGTAGCACATGTCCTGGTACATCTTGTCGGCACCAGGATGAATGGAGTATCGAGATTTGTGAGCTTCGTCTAGCAAAATTTGTCGCAAATTGGTGCGCTTGGGAATCCAAATTCGGTCTAAATAGTGAAAGATGCAATTTGATTTATTCTCGAGTTGAGCGCCGTCATTAAGTATCCTTTCCTTCTTCAGAGTTCGTTCGGTAAAACAAGCATGTTGAGCGTCGCGTATAAGGGTTTCGAGATGGTGCGGGGCTTGGATATTACGAACGCTATGCAGATAGCTTCGTCGACTGAGAGCATCGGCGATGACGTTTGCTTTGCCTAGATGATAATGGATCTCGCAGTCGTAATCGTTGAGTAGTCCTACCCACCGGCGTTGACGCATATTCAGTTCTTTATGGTCAAAGATGTGTTGTAGGCTCCTATGATCGGTGAAGATCGTACACTTGGTACCGTAAAGGTAGTGTCGCCAAATCTTTAACACAAAAACAACTGCGCCAAGCTTGAGGTCGTGTGTGGTATAGTCCTTCTCGTGGATCTTGAGCTGTCGAGAGGCGTAAGCGATAACCTTGTCTCGTTGCATGAGAACACAACCCAGACCGAGGTTAGAGGCATCGCAGTAGACTACGAAATTGTCGTCTCCGTCAGGAAGTGAGAGCACGGGAGCTTTGCAAAGCATTGTTTTAAGCGTTTGAAAGGCCTCCTCTTGTCTGTTTCCCCAAACAAAACGTTTGTCCTTCTGCGTAAGAGATGTTAGTGGTATAGCGATCGTAGAGAATGCCTCGATAAATCGGCGATAATAGCCCGCCAGTCTGAGAAAAGAACGAACTTCGGACGGGTTCTTGAGTGTAACCCAGCTTTTAACTGCTTCAATCTTTGCAGGATCGACATGAATAACTTGACTATTGACAATGTGACCCAAGAATTGGACCTCCTCCAGCCAAAATTCACACTTCGAGAACTTGGCATAGAGACGGTTTCCCTGGAGTAACTAAAGAACCAAACGTAGATGTTGTGAGTGTTCGGCTTTTGACTTGGAATAGATCAGGATATCATCAAATCCATGAAGACTGCGGGAGTGTTGGTCAAACCGAAAGGCATAACAACAAACTCAAAATGACTGTATCGGGTTCGAAAAGCGGTTTTAGGTATATCCTCCTCTTGAATGCGTAGTTGATGATAGCCTGAGCGTAGATCAATCTTGGAGAAACACATAGCACCTTTTAGTTGATCAAACAAGTCATCGATTCGAGGCAAGGGATATCGATTCTTGAAGGTGAGCTTATTCAGTTCCTTGTAGTCGATGCACATCCGGAACGATCCATCCTTCTTTTTAACGAAAAGGACCAGCGCGCCCCAAGGAGAGGTGCTAGGGCGAATTAAGCCTTTATCAAGTAGTTCCTGGAGCTGACTCGGGAGTTCGCGCATTTCAGAAGGAGCGAGACGATAAGGCACTCTAGGAACAGGATTTGCTCCAGGAATGAGGTCGATTCGGAAATCGATATCACGAGTGGGAGGTAATCCCGCAAGATCGTTAGGAAATAAGTTGGGAAATTCACGAACAACGGGAACCTGGTCTATTGCCTTAATTTCCTTTTCCTCTGCTACTATGACGTGTGCCCAGAAGGCTTGGTATTCCTTGCGGAGGTACTTGCTAGCTTGGACACACCACATGAGTTGTAATTTCTTCGAGGCGACTTCACCATAAACACATAATTGATCACCATTCACGAGAGAAAAACGAATCTTCTTATCGAAGCAAACAATTTAAGCATGATTTTCCAGAAGGAAATCCATACCTATTATGACATCAAAGCTACCAAGTTGCATTGGAATGAGATTGATCGGGAAAACATGACCGTTGAGATCCAGATTACAGTCACGTAGAACAGAACTGATGGTAACGGTTCTTCCAGTGGCAACTTCTATGTCGAAAGTTGATTGGAGGTTAACGCGCTTACGATTTAGGAGCCTTTCAAATTCGAATGATACAAAACAGTTATCGGCTCCAGTATCAAACAAACACGAAGCATATATACCATTTACGAGAAACGTACCATTAACCATATTGTTGTCTGCCTGAGCCTGGCGGGCATTGATGTTGAAGACTCGCCCGCGTGCTGCTTACTGTGATGGCTGTTACTGCTGTTGCTGGGGCTCTTGTTTCACTACCCTGTTGGGGCACATGTTTGAAAAGTGGTTGGGGTCACCACATTCAAACGAGCGTTAGCTGCGGCTGCAGGAGCTGCTTGATGGCCTTGAGGAGCAGGGATAAGAGCTTGTGGTGCAGGGGCTTGACCTTGAGCTGGAGCTGGAGTTTGACGTGGACCGGTATGCCAGTTTGCGGTGAGGTGGCCGTACATGTTGTAGTGAACACAGAACCTGCATGCGATACCCACCGGGTGATGATAGGTACAAGTAGGGCAGAGCGGGTGTGGTCCAGTGTATGCACGCTTTGTTGGCTCTGCATTAGCCAGGGTTGCTGCCACTTGGCGGTGTTGAGGCTGCGGTTGGGCAGGTACTGTTTGGAGCGGGGCAGCAGTAACTGCACAGTTCTTGTTGTTGGAACTATTGTTCTTTCTCTTGTGACATGAGAGCTTTGAAGATTGCGGCGTGGTGGCGGTTGGCTCAGTAGTGGGAGTAGCAGTGACTTGATGTAGATTCTTGGAAGCTTTGTCGAAATAACCAGCCCTGACTCGCTTATCGTTGATCTCAGCTGCAAGCAAGTAGCTTTCCTCGATGTTGTCGTCTTTGCAGCCTGAACAAAATCAGCAACACAATCCGGAAGAGCACGGATATACTTCTTGATGGTGATTTCGAGGGTAGTAACCTGACCAGGGTAGATGATACTCAACTGCTTGAAGCGAGCAGTTAGTCCAGCGTTATCTCCACCATCTTGCTTAATGTGCCAGAATTCATCCTCGAGCTTTTGGAGTTCATGGGGAGGACAGAACTCTTGCCTCATAATGTTCTTCAACTCGTCCCACGACATTCAGAAAGCTGCATCGTTTCCTCGTTTGTTCCTCTCGGCCGTCCACCAATCAAGAGCACAGGATTGGAAGACGCCGGTAGCATTGGTAGTGCGCAGGTTTTTTGGACAGCCACTCTGGCGCAGGGTGACTTCGATCGAATCAAACCATTGAAACATGGCCGTAGGCCCATCTTCGTCGGTAAATTCTTTCGAGCCGCAGGCTTTGAACTGCTTGAAGCTAAAAGTAGATTTAGGAGATTCCATCCTAGACTCTTCCGAGGACTTGCTTGCGTTTTCGTTCAGCTCACTGACGATCTGTGGAATAACTTTCACGACCTGACTTGCGACGAGAGAAGCGAGTCACTTGTCAGCTTGTTTGCGTCTAAGAGCTCGGGAGTGTTGTGATCCGATTGACGACATTGTCTGCAACAGACATCATCACAGGACTCAAGCTCAATTTCGATTATTCCTAGTATAGTCTAGCGATTTTCCTTAAAGCTCAGGAACACGGCCACACAAAATTCACGTAGGCACATAATCACAGAATCACGTAAGCGCTTAGTCACATAAACACATAAGCACATAAGCTAACCTAAGCATATATTTTGCACGTATTCACCTATCCTTCACAACAGCGTATAGTGATTAAGTATAGCGATTTCGAGTAGCGAGTAGCGATTGTGAATAATACTAGCGATTTGTTTACGTGTTGTGAGTTGTGTGTGGTTCGGCGGAGTGAGGAACGTAAAATCAAAACCATCAGTACCACTGTACTGTTTATCTCAAAACGCTAAGAATTAAGCATACAACACACATAAAATTCCACATAAAAGCGACAAATCACAGAGTCAGTGGCGACAAATTCAGAATTGAAACACATAAAATGGAGATAAAATTGTCTGCGGCTCGATAGACATTGACTACCCAAAGTGTTTCGACAATTCACAAGGACCTTGTGCACACACTTTTGCTTTCCGGACTGTGCTCTCGCCTCAATCTGGGCGATTGGCACTCCTCATCCTTCCAGTTATAGTGTGACTCAAGTCGTTGGAGTCCGTCGAGACTTTGGTGAGAGTTTTGTAAAATCATAATAAAGAGCGGAATAAGTCATCAAGATTCGGGTTTCACCCCTAACTTAACGACTATGTTTCCTGTTTTGATGAACTATAGGGAAGTTTACGTCGAAGTACGGATTTCACTCCTGTTTCATCGCAAATTCTTGTTTTTATAGAAAAATAGTGCGTCGAGCGGGAGATCTAATCGAGAGTTCTCCGTTTTCACACCTAATCTCGACACAGATTTTCCCCTCTATTTAGAATTGTGTGCGGGCTAACCTTAAGAAAGGCTAGGTGATAGTGTTCAACGAGTGCAAGCGAGAATAGCAAGTATGCCCATACAAAACCCTTACTAGGTATGCACAAGTCAGTCTGTTGGTACTTAGACTATAGACTAGGTCTTTTCTAAGACATCGACCCAGACTAGGTCGAGTCTTGCCTAATTCCCTATAGTTATGGCTCTGATACCAATCTGTCACACCCCAACCGATAGCGGAAACATCGGGGCGCGACACTGAGCGAAACAGATTGTCAAGAGAAATTCCATAACAACTAGATTACCAGATAGCTAATATTATGTCTCATACCATAACCTACCAAGCAATCAAATTATTACAGACATAGATATCCACAAAACAAAACATGTTCCGACAACTCAGATTTAAATAAAAATAAATTGTCTTTGTTGGTTTCTAGACTCTCCTAAGCCCGATTCCATCAAGTAGCAAGCAATCATCCTAAACACCTGTCACATACGTTAAAATAGAGGTCAATACAAATAGTGTAAAGGTGAGCATACAAGTTTGATAATAATAATAGAGTTCGAAAGCGTTTACGCATAACCAGCATGTACAACGTATAATGTGAAGCATGTAAGTTATCGACAATGATCCTATCAATACCAATGACTGCGGGTTGACTGCGTGATGCGAGTTCGCAACACATTTTCACCACCTGTGAACACGTGGAGTAGTTGTCCTTAACAACCCTTGAGTTAACAGGTGCTAAGTCCAAACTATAGTACTATCGTTGCTAAGGCAGGTAGACAGCAATCAATGTGTAAACATAACAAACAGGCATTCATCGAGTCACGTATAACATGCAATAACGGTCAGCGTATAAATGGTGTTTGCGTTGTGTGTTCGATGTAATTTAGAATAAGTAACGTATGTAACACCCAAAAGTGCATAAAACAAAAAGGGGTCGAGTATACTCACAGCGATGGAGATTAATGGATAGAAGGGAGCGCTAGAGTGAGATTAACCTGATCAAAACGATAGCATAAGCGATAAGCGGCACGTAAAACAATGCAAGTGAAATAAGGTGACGAATGGTCATCCGGCCGGATGGCAATCCGAACGAATGGCCATTCGATCGGATGTCAATCGGTTCGGATGGTCACCCGTTCGAATGGCCATTCGGTCGGATTGACACCTCGTTTGGGATGAATGGGTTTGTGTATGATGGCTTTGAAGTTTTCATTGTAGCATTTTGAAAACAGAGAAGTATCTCTACCTTTCAGGTCGTTCGATCTAACGGTAGTTCGATCGGATGGCGATCCGTCCGGCGAGGTATTTCTCAGAGAACAAGTTCACAGTAGGATCAACATCCAATCGGATGATCTACCGATCGGGTGGCAATCCATTGTATTGAACATGTTGGAAATTGTTTAAGTGTTGATCCTTAAGTGCAATCCGATCGGATTGCGGTTCGATCGGATGACAATCCGATCGGATCGTAATCCGATCGGACGGCCATCCGTCCCGCGATCTGATCTTTTTGTAACTTGAAGATTTGTCAAGTTTGGAAAGTTTTGCGTTTTGATCGAGACGGTATGGCAACGTGCTAAACAACAGAAACCCCATCATGACCCAAGTTATCCGATCGAACAGGAATCACGCTAGTCCTGATCATTTTACCGGCTCGCGACGGTGGTTCATGTTTAACCCGGAATCAGTTGTCCCTTAGATAGAAATCAGATCTTGAACCAACACTTCACTAAGAATGAGTAGAAGATCAGAACGAGTTCCGATTCTATCGGTTTTAAGCGCATTGAGTGTAAAAGAGTTGAAAGAAGGTTGGATAAGTATCTTTCAATATTTTATCCTTGGAAATGTTCAGATCTAAGTTGTTCTTGGTGGAATGAGACCAAAACTTGAAGTTCATAAGAACTCCATGATGACGTCACCCTAGAACACACCTCAAATCCACTGATTTCACGGTTAAAAGTTAAGATTCAAAGGTGAAAAAGATGAAGAAATGCGTGTAGATCATAGAAGTACAAGATTTGAGTTGAAAACTTACAAGAATCGCGAGAAATCGAGAGAAAGAAGGCTTGAGTGCGGCTTGTCGAGTGGGGGAGCTGTCACATCAAATGATGTGACAGGAGGGGGTATTTATAGGGTTTCCAAAAGAGGAAGGTGCTGAAGTGTCGGATTGGTCACCGATCGGATGGCAATCCGATCGGTTGGCCACTCGATCAAGGTGTCCGGCGTGCTGAGTTTTGTCGTTTTGATTCGCGTGTTGAGCGTTGCGTTGCGTTGCGATTCGAGTGAGCGATGCGATAGTATTACCCACTAGTCACACAAATAACTTAACTACTATATCTAACATACAATCACTATAAATAACTTGCGTTTAGAATTTGCGATTAGATTGCGATGCGATAGAGTTGCAATTGCGATTAAACACCTCAACATAAACATAACATGCACAAATAACACATAATAGCACACACACACACGTAAAACAATATCCAGAATCCATAATTTGAGTTGCGATTGCAATGTGATAAGTCGATTAGAGATTAATATGCGATTAAACCTCGATTATTAACAAGTACTCCACATAATACAACTAAAGCGATTAAATTAAAGATTTGATTACAAGTCAAAGAAGTCAAATAAGTAATTAAGCAAGGAGTGACAGATCGCAACTAGCAATCTTTTCTTCCTTTGACTTCAATCTTGACTTTGACTTTCCAAAAGTGGGTTGTTACATGAAGGTCCATACGGAGGACATCATGGAGCCGCTAGCACCGCACGAAAGGTAATGGACTTCGGAAAGCTTCAAAAATCGGTAAGGTATCTGAACCAGTTTCAGGAAACAGGTCGCTCACAAGTGCACTATAAAAAAAACAAAAGAGCCGCCCACGGGGCCGTGGCCGCTGGCCATGGGGGCGTGTTCGGCAAACTAACGGAATAAAACCCCTTTTCTTCTCATTTTGTCATTTCACCACGACCCGTTTCCCCAAAAACTCTCTGGTTCCCCCACGATTCTCTGCATATTTTTACTTTTTCCTTCCGTTCAACATCAACAAGGTATGATTCTATCATCTTCCATAGTTAGTTTAACGATTTGCATGTAGATTTACATCAAAAATTTAGGGAAAAATCTAGGGTTCTTGAACTTGAACCGAACCAAACCCCAAATTTTTGTTTAGATCTAGTAGTATTAGTATAGATGTATGTTTTAGGAAGTAAACCAACCATTATTGTTCATAGATTTGCCTGATTTCAAGCATAAACTATAAACCCTTGTTTTTGAACCGAAAAAGTTAAAATCGATAGGGTAAACGGTTTATTTGTGGAAAAAAGGCACTTGGGGTTTCATTTTCGGGGAAAATCGCCCATACTCAACCAAAAATTTTCAAGTTTTCGAATCCGGGGTGAAAAATGAAAGTTTTAGGAAATAGAAGCCTGACCACGGGGTCGTAGTCAACGAGCACGGGGCGTGGCCAGGGGAATATGCTGAACACGGTGCGTGGCCAGTGGCCACGGGGCCGTGTCCAGCCCCCTGTATTCAGTTTTTTCTGAAATTTTATCGTAACATGTTGTTTGTTTTGTAGTTCACTTTTGCAGAAATGGCCAGCAAGTTCCTCAAGTTCAAATAATCAGAATGGGAGTACCAAGCTTGCTACGACATACTCCAAACTAGGCCAGAAGAAGCACCGAAACAAGCATGTCTCGAAACTCTAGAGGCCGTGGGGCAACAGGACCGATACAACACACTAGTCACGGGACCACTCAGGGTGGTCGGGACCACTCAGGGTGGTTCTCGGCACAAAACTCCATTCAATTTATGAATATAACATGGAGTTTTTACACTTCTTTCAAGTTCAAACCCAAAGCCGATCCATTTGACGAAGAAGGGGTTCATTTCAGATGTGCTGGGGAGATACTTTCAATCTCCATAGCACAATTTGGGGTGGTTGTGGGCCTATTCACCGAAGAAGAGTCCGTTGAAGAGGAGAACACAGGTGGTCTCCGTGAACTCCCAAACAACATGCGCCAAACGACATGGGCTCAAATTAGAGAAGGGCCGTATGATCCAAGCGTCACAAAGAGCTCTCAGTTGCGGGACCCCCTCTACCGCTACATTCACCGGGTCATTTGCAACTACCTATGTCAAAGGCGTGATAGTACGGGTGTTGTAAACCTACGTGATCTTACTGTCCTCTATTGCATCCACAACCGCGTGCCTCTCAATGTAACCCACCTACTCCTAAGGAACATGCACCTAAATCAGTTAGCCTCCTCCCCGACACCGATCTTTTTCGGGGGATGGATCTACCGCCTCATCAAGACCTATGTCCAACGCATACCAAACTCATTCCATAAGGGTCCAAGGTCAGGGAAGGTAGATCTAGCCCAATGCCGCTCAATGTGGATCATCCAAGACATGGGTGACGGGTCGGTCCGTTTCCAAAACTCACGAGGACACCTATGGAACCCAGAAAAAGCCCTAGCCCTTCATGCCGACCCAACCCGTCCTCCTCCTCAACATCAAGGCTACCATACGGGTTCCTCCTCTCAAGGAGGTGGTTTTCCTAATTTTCAAAGTTTGAATGATATTTTGTAGGAAAATCTACTATGCACCCGGAACACATACAATATGGCTTGCAACGCTTTTACCCAGATCGGATCAATGGAGCGCACCGTCTCTGCTTTGCAGGATGACATCACGTACATCTGGGATCACATGGTGTATCGAGATGAGGAGGGCGATGAAGATGAGGATATGGACTGAGCAGAGGCGACGTAGGAGGTATGGTGTGGTGATGGACGCGGTATTTCAGGTTAACCCTTTCTACCCCACAAACAATTTCTGGCATGCGTGCCATGGTTAAAAAATTTACTTTCCTAGACATTTTTTATTTTCTACATTTTACTTTTTATGTTGTTAAACTTTGGTAAATTAGGATGTTATGTTATGTATGGTGTAGTGTTTAGCAAAACAGGTACACTGGAGACTTGGATGCACTAAGCATTAGTGCTACAAAAGCTTGGATGCACTAACAAGTCTTACACAAAACTCTATTGGAACCGCTAATCACCCCAAAAAAAAATTTTCAAAAATTTTCATTTTTTTTACTTGTCTTGGTTTAATTCGGGAATAACAAGTTCTAAAAAGGTTATATTTATACAAATTTACAACCGATAGCGTCGTGATAAAAAGAACCAAATAAGAAAATTATGAAAATGCTTGACAAATCTAATTACCCACCAAAACCTTTTTCTTTTAAACCCATTTGTTTTAGTAAAAAGCTCCGTTATCTTGTGACATGAAAAAAAATGAAAGTCTTGCAATAAACAAACAAGTTCCTCAAAGAACTCTTGTTTGAAGGTGCTTAGTTTGAATAAAAGTCACAAAAACAAAAAGTTTTACGACAACCGACGCTTTTTACGCTTTTTACGCTTTTCGCCATTTTTACTAACCACTAACCAAAAACCACCTACCCTTAGCCCAAGCCTAACCCTTCCCCAAGTCCTCTTGATATTTACGAAGGTTTATAGTTAAAAAGGATGAGGTTTGATCGCTTGGCAAGCTTATGGTAGAAGTAAGTTCCACGCCGGTCTCGAGTGTTTCACAAAATACACAAATCCGCCGAGTGTTGAGTGATCTCCCGTGAGATATGTGAACTTGTATATAAATGGAATTTTAAAGAGGGCCCTAATAAATATTTTTTTCTTATAAAATGTTCTAAATAAATCATGACGAATGGGATTGTAAATAAAAAAAATAAAACCCAATAAAGATTTTGGATTCTCAACACTTAAGATAAGCCCAAAACTTCTTCTTTACCTCTTCCATTTGGGTGTGTAAGCCACATATTAAAGAGTTTTACTTGAGGACAAGCAAAGATTCAAGTGTGGGGGTATTTGATGTGTGCAAAATGCAACATATAAATTACATCAAATGAGGCATAAAAGTAGCCCTTTTTAGTACTAATGTTTGAAAAAGCGTGTTTCTTTCTTCCTTTTGAATTTACAGGACCAAACGAGCTTAAAAGAACAAAAGGAGCAAATAAGCAGCCAAAACCAACATAAATACAAAAAGAAGGAATAAATGTGACATGCCTGACCCCTCGGCAGCATCTCCCAAAGCAAAAACAAGGCAACAGAGCCTGACCACGGGGCCGTGCCCAGCTAGGCATGGGGCGTGGTCAGGAGCCTGCATAACAAGACAAACCTGTAGAAGCTTCTACACCCACCACGGGGGCGTGCCCAACTCAACACGGGGCGTGGTCAATGCTAAGATACGCAGAATCTTGATAGTATAGCAAAGAGTTGACCACGGGGTTGTGCCCAGGAGACACGGGGTCGTGTGGGGCCCTCTGCTGACACTTGCAATTTGTCACACTGCTTTCTAAGGCGGAAGCACGAGGTGTGATCTTGAAAGGTTCTCATTGCGTACGAATGGTAAACATACTACATGATCATAAAATAACTCCAAATCCCATTAACATTACATAATCGAAAACATAAGTTACGTTTAGAGTTTACATCACAGCATAAAACATTGTCTAAAAAGTTTACAACTTTATTTAGAAGACAAAAATAAAGGTTTTGATCCTTATATCACCACATAGGATGGGACATAACAACCAAACCCAGCAAAACGGGCATAGGAGTCTTGACACATAGTAACTAAAAACACAAACAACATTCTTGAGCAAGGGTGAGACCGCACGTACATCCACTTTAGTTACCTGAAATACATGTGAGTTTTGGAAAAATCGTCAACATAATGTTGGTGGGAATTCATGCAGATTTATGAAAACATTTAAGCATTCGTTATGGAAAACATGGTATGTATTTGTATGAAATAAGTATAAATATAAATATAAGGAATACGAGATCGCCAATGGTTAGCTAGGCCATTAACATGTGTAACGACATAGGAAGCATCCAAACCATAGGCATTTTTAGTTGTCGATTCACGACTAGAGACGCAAAAGCACTGCTTGGTAAAAGAGTGGCCAAGAGTGTGGTTGCCTGAAACCCATTAGATCTAACCTTTTGTTATGCGGTCTTGGTATGTAACTGATAAATGGTCCTTATGGCACCCTATACGTCACATGATCTATAGTATCATTCCTTAGTTTTTGTATTCAACATACCATAGCATATGTATTTTCCCCAAGTTTAGAAAAACAAGTAAAAGTTTAAAAGTGGGGACATGAACTCACAACTTTGCGTTTCCTGTGTCGTAAACTTCACCGATAGCGTCGTGACCTATACGTTTTCTATTAATGTTAGTCACTGGACTTGTATTACACAAGCACAAGTCACCAACTTTTGTTTATGTATACTTTTCGAGGTAATAGGTTGTTAAAAATAATTTATATCTTTAACTCTTCATGTATGTCACTTATATTATTTTCCCAAAAATAAGTATAAGTATTTTGTGAAATAATATTTATAATATTGTTTTTTTTTCTTGTACAAGTATTCTTAGGAAAGTATACTTGTATTTTATGTGAATACTTATGTATTTTGCATCATTTACCAAAAATCAATACTTTGATTTTTATTACTTTCCAGAATTTTATTTAATAAAAATAATATATTTTTAAGATTTGTATGAATTATTTATATTTTGTCATGTTTAAAAAATATATATATGGTTAATCTTGTTATCCACCCGATTTTTGTATATATTCCAATACTTTGTATCGGTTATATATTTTTGTCCAAAAATATATTTTTAAGTTCATAACTTTTCCAAGTTAAATAATATGTTAAGAAATATATTTTCATAAATATATTTTCTTGTATTTGCCCATGTATTTTGTATGTGTATTTTTATATTTATACTCCTTGAGAGTATTTAGTGTATTTTCAAGTTCCTAATACAATAATATATATAATACACATAATATACATTTAGCACAAAATTTGGTGACCACTAAATATATATATTTTTCCTAAAAATATACATACTTAATATAAATTTTAACTTGAAGAAATCACCATTTCTTGACTTGTAATTTCTTACAAAAAATTAGAAAAACCTTGGTAAATATTTTTGGGTGAATTTTTAGGGAATAAGTTTCGCCAAAACTTATATTTTTCTAAGTGTCAAAATTTTATAAAAATTTTGACATAGTTTCCCCTAAAAATAGAGATTTCCCATGTTTTCAAAACATGTGTTTATTTTCTTTTAACATTAAAACAATTTTCCAATAATAATTACCAACAACATATACTAATTTTTCTATACGAAACATCATGGTGAACTTGATTCTTGTTGAAAATGTGTAGTCTTTTAGATCTACACTTAACATATTATGATCTTTCCAAAAATAAGTGTTCTTGAGTATTTTAACAAACTCTTATGAAACTTTGTTTCATTTAACCAACTCATCCATGAGTTTAATGATCTTTAAAGTTTGTAAATCATGTTCTAAAACCACTTTTATGTTTATTAGAAAGATCATTATTTTTAACATGATGTTTAACCATGGATCTTTTAAGATCCATGCTTAATATCTTTAGATCCTTCAAAAACAAGCTTTATATTACATTTTTTACAAACTTTCCATGAGTTTTAGTTTCAAAAATTAGTTCTATACACACTTTATTACTTCATAATTACAAGTTTATGTGTAAAAATTCATATTTCAAGTTCACATTATGCTTCATATGTCCATCTTCAAGTTTAACCATGGATCCTTCAAGATCCATGCTTAAACTTGTTAGATCTAAGCTTTAACATACTTGATCTAAACATAAACTCAAGATATAACATAAACAACTTCATTACATACACCAAAAATTCATGTAATCACTTATTTTTTTCATGAATATGTTAGATCTTTTCATTTTTAACATTAGAAATTAAGTTGTTTAGATGGTGAATCTTGTACATAACATAAACATGACTTAAATTAGTGATCAAGAAGCTTACTACTAGCTCTAATGGCTAGGGAAGTGGCATAAAGATGAAGATGATGCACAAGGAAGAAATCAAGAAGTTAAAAGCTCCACAATGTGGTCCTTCAAGTTCTAGCACCATACACCTTCATAAATGGCCTCCGTACACCTTCTAGTAAGCTTGGATTGTGAGGAAATGAAGTGAAAATGAATGTGTATGTGGGTGTGTGTTGAGCCGAGAACAAAGGGAGCAAGAAGGGGGAAGAAGATGAGTTTAGTGAATGATGGACAATGAGGACTACTCTTGGTCTTATAAAGAAAATATCCACCAACATGATCTTTAATTAAGATTTTATGCCATTTAGTTAGGGGACATGGTTACTAAAAGTAAATATAGTCATGTGGGGCCCATGGGGCCGGATATGGTGAGGGGGGTAAAGTGTAAAATTTGGTAAGTTGAAGGTTTAAAGTGCAAACGGTAAGGTTTAAGTATGTTTAAGTGTGCTTAGGTGTTTTTATGATTTTTAAGGTGTTCTAGCACCAATACTAGTTTAATATCATAAAAACATTACTTCTAGTCAAATTTTGATGTCCCGGTTATTGTCCGGTTGTTTGGTTCGTTACGGTTAGTTAAAGTGCTTAATTGCGCAGTTTCACTAGGTATGAAGCACTTTTTGTGACAGTTTTAATTCCCGACACTTTGTAAGTTATTTTGGACAATAAAACATAAATTCTACATGATATTAATGTGTTTAAATGCTGATTATAGCTGAATTAGTGCTGATTTATGCTGAATTCTGCATTTAAAGTGCGTTTCGGGTGTCTTTTAGTGCATAGTTTAGCTCCCGGAAAGTTTATATGTGAACCCTTGTATCCATAATTGGGTTTTAATGTATTTTAGATGTTGGACCTATTCCTAGGCCCTAATTCTTTTATCTGACTGTTTTCTGCAGAATTGCTGACACAGCGTGTCTTACCGGTGAGTTTACTAGTCTTTCTGACGCAACGCTTAAAGAAATGCAACAAGCATTATTTGAAGTATAAAATGTGCATGAATTAACAAGTATAGCATGTAATCAGGCAATGTTGACATTTAAGCACATAATTGCAGATATTAAATAATAATTAAACTGTACAGAAATTACCGGCTTGTGCCAATTGTCACAATCTCCCCCCGTTAGTAGAATTTCATCCCGAAATTCAGGCTGAGTTAACTCCCGCAGGAGCTTTCTCGAACAAATGGGGGTATTTGGCTTTGAACCGGTCTTCACGTTCCCACGTGTACTCGGGTCCGTGCCTAGATTTCCAACGTACTTTGACAAGTTTAACGCTACTCCTCCGGGTCTTGTTGACTTTCCAGTCTGTAACCTCAACGGGTTCTTCAGTAAAGTGGAGGGTGTCGTCGATATGCACCTCATCCGCAGGGATGATCACTGTTTCTTGGGTTGGACTCTAATTGAGGTTGGACACATGAAACGTATCATGTACTCCATTAAGTTCTTCCTGTAATTCCAACTTGTATGCCACGGTACCAATTCTTTCCAAGATCTTGAATGGTCCAATGTGTCATGGATTCAGCTTTCCACGTTTTCTGAACCTTGCTACCCCTTTCCAAGGTGAGACCTTCAACAAAACTTTGTCTCCCACCTCAAATTCTAAAGGTTTTCGTCTTCGATCAGCTTAGCTCTTTTGTCGATCACGAGCCGCCTTAATGCGTTCTCGGATCTGTACGTTCTTGTCGGTCGTTTCTTGAACAAGTTCAGGACCAATCAGCTGCTTGTCTCCAGCGTCTGCCCAACACAATGGCGAGCGGCACTTGTGGCCATATAGAGCTTCGAACGGTGCGGCTTTTATGCTCGTATGGTAGCTGTTATTGTAGGAAAACTCAACTAAAGGTAGATGAGTATCCCAGCAGCCGCCTAGATCCATAACACATGCGCGAAGCATATCTTCTAGTGTTTGTATGGTCCGTTTGCTCTGACCATCTGTTTATGGATGGAAGGCCGTGCTTAGATCTAGTTGGGATCCAAAGGCCTCCTGGAAGGATTTCCAGATCCTTGAGACAAAACGTCCATCTCTGTCTGAGATAATTGAAATAGGTACTCCATGACGTGCCACGATTTCCTTAAGATACAGCTCAGCAAGCTTTCCAGTGCTATCCTGCTTTTGGATTGGTAGGAAATGTGCAGACTTCGTTAATCGATCAACTATCACCCATATCATATCATGCCCTTTAGGGTCCTGGGTAATTTTGTTATGAAGTCCATCGAGATTTGCTCCCACTTCCACATGAGTATCTCTGGTTGTTGCAGTAGACCGGATAGTTTCTGATATTCAGCCTTGACCTTAGCACAGGTTAGGCATTTTCCAACATAAACAGCAACGACACTTTTGAGTCTCGGCCACCAATAGTATTCTTTCAAGTCTTGATACATTTTGTCCGATCCTGGGTGGATCGAATATCTTGACTTGTGAGCTTCATCAAAGATGACTTCTCGAATACTTCCATAGAGCGGAACCCAAATATACCCCATAAAGTTTAAGGTTCCCTCTTCATTTGGCACCAATTTCTTCTCCATACCTCGGAGGTATTCAGCTCTACGATTTTCCCTCTTAAGGGCTTCTTGTTGGGCGTCATGAATGCGTGCAGTGAGATTCGTCCGAATAGTCATTTCCAATGCACGAACCCTTAGGGTCTTAACCCTTTCTTTTCTACTTAAAGTGTCTGCTTCTACGTTAGCTTTTCCAGGATGGTACTTAATCTCACAATCATAATCGTTCAGCAACTCAACCCATCGTCGCTGATGCATGTTTAATTCCTTCTGATCAAATATGTGCTGTAAGCTTTTGTGATCAGTGAAGATAGTACATCGAGTACCATATATATAATGTCGCCAGATCTTCAAGGCGAATACCACTGCGCCTAGCTCTAGGTCATGAGTGGTATAGTTCCTCTCATGTACCTTCAACTGCCTCGAAGCATAAGTGATGCGTGTGAAGTCTCGTATAGTTTTTAATGTATATTTTAAGCCCTTTAACACATTTTAGCCAAGTTTTAAATTTATAAAACACGATATTTTACTAACACTAAACAGACATATGGGCAAGTGCACCCATCGTGAGCGTAGTATAGCGTTGGTAAGATACCGAGGTCGTCCAAGGACACAAGAGCTTTTAGTACCGGTTTATCCTCAACGTCTAATCAAATCAAAAATTAAGAAAAAGGTTTTAAACTAGAAAATAAAAACTAAAAATGCTGAAAAATAAAAATAAAAATAAAAACAAATAGACAAGATGAATCACTTGGATCCGACTCGCCTTTAGTGTAACCTTTGATTATTTCCGCACTTTTGCACTTTTTAAGAGACTATCTTAGTTGTTGTAGTAGGCCCCTCTTTTGAAGGTGACGTTACACTCAACCCAGTAGTTTGAGTCAGCAAGGATACAATCCTAAAGGGTTGGATTGTAGAAAGATAATTAATTAAGTTATTAATGCATAATGTGGTAGGCCCCTCTTTTGAAGGTGACGTTACCCTCGGTTAAGTAGTCTGAGTCAGCAGGGATACAGTCCTAAGTAGCCGGGTTAAAGTTTTAATAGTAGCTTACATATGAGGGGATCAAGGAGTTCGGACCCCCGCCATCCAATACCGTTGGGTATTGAAGGAGGTCCTACTAAAGTTGACCCAGGTCCTTGCAAGATCTATACACTGAACAAGGCAAGACTCTTACCAAACCATTCCCTTAACCCCCGACCAGGTAGCCCACATATCTCCATATAGACCGTGGAGATATGAATGGTGAAAATCTTTTATTTTATATAGACAGTAAAATAACGCCAAGACACCACGGACAAATGATAAGGAAGATTCACCTTCAACATAAGAAACTAGTTATTAAAGTCATTAATACATAACCAAATAAAAAGTGTGAAAAGATTAAAAATAAAAAGTATTACACTAAATGCTTGTCTTCACCAAGTGATGTAAGAGACTTAGGCAAACATGGCCTTTGATTGTCAAGAACTCTAACTATCAATCTTGGATCCCAAGACTACTACACACACTCTATGATGGAAGAGGGATGATGGTGGTGGATGATGGTGTTGTGGTGGTGGTGGAGTTGCTCATTGAGCACGGGGCGTGTTCAGCCTTCTGTTTTCTTGTTTTTGCTTGGGATGATGCTGTCGAGGGGTCGGGCACGCCACGTTTATTCCTTTTCTTGTATTTATGTTAGATTTAGCTGCCTTTTTGCTTCTTTTGTTAATTTGAGCTCATTTAATCCTGAAAATACAAAAGGAAGACAAAAACACATTTTTTCCAACATTAGTACAAAAAAAGGGTTAGTTTTATGCCACATTTGATGTAATTTATATGTTGCATTTTGCACACATCAAATACCCCCACACTTGAATCTTTGCTTGTCCTCAAGCAAAACTCTTTATAATGTGGCTTACACTCCCAAATGGAATGGGTAGAAGAGAAGGTTTTGGGCTTGTCATAGAGTGTCGGGATTTCCAAGATTCTTTATTATGTTCTATTTTTATTTATTTACAATCCTATTCGTCATGATTTATTTAAAACATTACGTAAGATAAATTACTTATTAGGGCATAACATGCCTCTTTAAAATTCAATTTATATACAAGTTCACATACCTCACGGGGGATCACTCAACACTCGGCCGAAGGTGTATTTTTGTGAAAACTCTCGAGAGCGGCATGGAACTTACTTCTACCATAAGCTTGCCAAGCGATCAATCCTCCTCCTATTTAACTAAAAACCTTTGTAAATATCAAGAGGACTTTGGGGAAGGGTTAGGCTTGGGCTAAAGGTGGGTGGTTGGGTTAGTGGTTAGTAGAAAAGGGCGAAAGGCGTAAAAAGCGTCGGTTTTCGTAAAACATTTTGTTTTTGTGAGTTTTTATTCCAATGAAGCATTATTTAAACAAGCCTTCTTTTGATGAGCTTTGTTTGTTTATTGCTAACTTCATTTTTCTTTTCTTTTTTATGAATATTTTTTTTATAAGGAAGTCACAAGAAAACCGAGCTTTGTTACTAAAACAAAGGGTTTAAAATGAAAAAGGGTTTTGGTGGGTAAAAGGGTGTTTTTTTTGGGTTAAGAAACGAAAAGGTTTAGGCTCAAAGGGGTTAACTAGGGGGATTTTGGGTAGGTGGTAAAAAAAGAAAAATAATGGTGTAGAAATAAAAAGGGTTACTCCTAATGCCTCCATCATTTACTTACTCGGGTTTAAGTTGGTAAGGACCGGGAATGCATCGTCGTGGCAAGTTCTTGAGTCATAAGAAACCAAGCAGCTAATCACACAAGAAACAAAAGATGAGCATTTAGTTTAAAGATGTGTATTTGTATGCTCAATAAAGGCTCAAAACTCATTTTTTGTGGGAATGGGCTTTTATGTAATCAAGTATATATAATCAAATTTTAACTAGATTTGTCATGCCGTTTCATAATTTCCTTATGTTAGTTCTTTTTACCACGACGCTATCGGTTGTAAACTTTAAAAATATAACCTTTTTAGAACTTGAAATTCCCAAATTAAACCTAGACAAGTAAAGAAAAAAAAATGAAAAAATTTTGAAAAAATTTGGGGTGTTTAGCGGTTCCCATAGAGTTTTGTGTAAGGCTTGTAATTAGGACTTGCAAAATTCAAAGTTTTAGCATCCCCCCCCCCCCCCACACTTAAATTACACATTGTCCTTAATGTGTCCCAAAAATAAGTTTTTAGGTTGATTGAATGTGTAAAAAGATGTGAAGAAAGCAAAAATTTTTATTACTGGGCGTCTAGGCACAGCCCCGTGGTTTCTGAGCACGGCCCCGTGTTCAGATCGCTAGTAACAGAAAATAAAATAAAGTAACAGAGGGCTGGATACGGGGGTGTGTTCAGTGAGCACGTCCCATGTCCAGATACCTGAACTGGGCATTTTTCTGCAGATGGCTGAGCACAGGGCGTGGTGGGTGAGCACGGCCTCGTGCTGAGCTTGCTGTAATGAAGAAAAATTGTCGGGTGGTCATTTTTTGTGCATGGGGTGTTGGTGCAAGCTTCCCTTAGTATCCTTCACAATCTGAGTGTGTTTTATCCATTACATCATCATCAATTAAATTAAACCATCATTTATTTAAAACTAACGCATTACATAGGTCCTACAAACGCAGAAAATTAAAATTTAAAAGTCCTAAGATAGATAGGTCAAGTGATACATAAAATCATCCTAAGGAGTTCTACTTTTGCAACAGGAATCAAAATTCCGGAAATAGCTTGCCGGTATCTAAAAGTTTCGTAGAACTCCGGACAGAGGGGTATTCCCTAGATGTTGTTAAAGCCATTCTTCTATCTCTCTTGGGAGGAAGAAGGCGGGCTCCTTTTCCTCAACATCTTGTGGAGGGGTAGTGACACCAACCGGAACCCCATGTAGTATGTCTCGAGGGGGTTCCGGGTGTATGGTGTACCATTCGGTTGGTATGATGACTTCCGGTACCACATTCCATGCCCTTTGGGTGATAATTGGTACCAAAGGAGGAGAAGCGAGAATGTTCAACCTTTGGTGCAAAAGGTTGACCTCTCGAAGACATCCCTCTAGTCCCACCTTCAAATGATTGATACGGTCCACTAATGCTTCTTCCACCCCCGTCATCTCATCAATGGCCTCTCTTAAAGCATAAACGTAATTCACAAGAGAATCTTCAACCGTTGATGACCTTCTCCCTTGTCGGTTGTTCTTGGAGTGCGATGAAGATGTTCCGCTAGTTCTGCTCGCCATTCTGAGTAAACAGACCGAGAAGAGTTCAATTTCTATGGAACAGTACCTCGGACACGGCCCCGTGCTCAGTGAGCATGGCCCCGTGTTCATCTGTCTGCAGATTTTCGGGACAAGGAATCTTGGAGTTTTAAATTATTTTTATGATTTCTAAAGCAATTTTAAACGGAAATAACTTAAAACACTGTTGTAGAATTTATTTTTAACAAGATTCCTTGAGTAAGAATCTATCAAACATCACATTAAAGCTTGGAATCATGGTGATTTCAAGTTCTAATGGAGGTATTAAGGAAAAATTGAAGAAGAAGGTAACGGATAAAAGTGGAAAAGACAAGATGGTTGTTGAGAACCTTCTTTAGAATATACCTAGGATGGTATGTGTGAAGATCCCAGCAAGTCTTTGTCTTTGGAGTGGTCCAAATGAGAAGGAATCTTGTTGCCTTTAGAGAAAACGACAGCACGCTGCACACAGCCCTGTGTCGGCTGGACACGGCCCCGTGTGCAGACGAGATCCTGACACATTTTGTCCGTATTCTGACAAAAAGTCAGAAAGGAATCTTTTGGTGGATACAGGGGCGTGTTGACCTGGACACGGCCCCGTGTCTAGAGGCTGTTTATGAAGCTTCATCTGTTTCTAAGGAATTTATCCGGATCGGGCGGTTCCTTACTGGATGGAACAACCCCAAAGTGCCTGAGATACCTTAATTTTTCTAGATTAAGACGAGAACGCAAGAGGTTGTCGGTGAGGGTGATTCCTATGCTAAATGTAGGTGGACAAGTCCAACCCTTTCCCGGGCTCTCGTTAAAGAAGGTGTATGCCGAATCGCTCAGGTCTATGTATGCACCGAACGAAGTCGATGGGGAGTCCTTCACGGCACAATCGGCACAGGGATGACTATCGCTCAAATCTTCGCTAGAGTTAGAGGTGATTTCGGGAACAACGAAGTTGTTTTCATCTGAATGGGATCTCAATAATACTTCTTAGGTTTCGTCTTGAGGTGAACTAATGATGTCCGTCTCAAGTTCTTTTACCCAACTAAGAATTAAATCTTCCAATTGAAATAATTCACTTAGAAGCATTTCTCCTAGAAGGGTTGATTGAGAGCATTCGAGGGAGAGATAGGGATTATTTTTACTTTCGCCCCTCTTAAGGCTACAGGAAAACAATGGGTCTATATAATGGGGCTTATAATTTAGAAAATAACATTCTAAATCTTTATGAGGGCCACCACATATTTGACACCACGTACCATAAGAGCGCCGAAAGTAAAAAATCATCAGTATCACTCATGTTTGTGTCAGAAATTACCAACCGTCGGGATCTTACGGTTCTGTTTTCAGTAACTGATACTTGGACACGGGACGTGTTGAGTGGGCACGGCCCCGTGTTCAGCTACTGTCTGACTTAAAACAGGATTGCCCGTACCAAAGATTGGGCACGGGGCGTGTTCAGCGGTCACGACCCGTGCTGAGCTCTACAGAAGCTGAAAATTTAGAAAAATCCTAAAAAAATAGAAAAATTAGAAAAAACGATTAGGCCGTTGATTCCTAGCTTTCTTAAAATCCTTGTGTCCCCGGCAACAGCGCTAAAAACTTGATGCGTGTGAAGTGTCGTATAGTTTTTAATGTATATTTTAAGCCCTTTAACACTTTTTAGCCAAGTTTTAAATTTATAAAAGACGATATTTTACTAACACTAAACACATATATGGGCAAGTGCACCCATCGTGAGCGTAGTATAGCGTTGGTAAGATACTAAGGTCGTCCAAGGACACAAGAGCTTTTACTACCGGTTTATCCTCAACGTCTAATCAAATCAAAAATTAAGAAAAATGTTTTAAACTAGAAAATAAAAAGTAAAAATGCTGAAAAATAAAAATAAAAATAAAAATAAAAACAAATAGACAAGATGAATCACTTGGATCCGACTCGCCTTTAGTGTAACCTTTGATTATTTCCGCACTTTTGAACTTTTTAAAAGATTGTCTTAGTTATTGTAGTAGGCCCCTCTTTTGAAGGTGACGTTACCCTCAACCCAGTAGTTTGAGTCAGCAAGGATACAATCCTAAAGGGTTGGATTATTGAAAGATAATTAATTAAGTTATTAATGCATAATGTGGTAGGCCCCTCTTTTGAAGATGACGTTACCCTCGGCTAAGTAGTCTGAGTCAGCAGGGATACAGTCCTAAGTAGCCGGGTTAAAGTTTTAATAGTAGCTTACATATGAGTGGATCAAGGAGTTCAGACCCCCGCCATCCAATACCGTTGGGTATTGAAGGAGGTCCTACTAAAGTTGACCCAGGTCCTTGCAGGATCTATACACTGAACAAGGCAAGACTCTTACCAAACCATTCCCTTAACCCCCGACCAGGTAGCCAACATATCTCCATATAGACCGTGGAGATATGAATGGGGAAAATCTTTTATTTTATATAGACAGTAAAATAACACTAAGACACCACGGACAAATGATAAGGAAGATCCACCTTCAACATAAGAAACTAGTTATTAAAGTCATTAATACATAATCAAATAAAAAGTGCAAAAAGATTAAAAATAAAAAGTATTACACTAAATGCTTGTCTTCACCAAGTGATGTAAGAGACTTAGGCAAACATGGCCTTTGATTGTCAAAAACTCTTACTCTCAATCTTGGATCCCGAGACTACTACACACACTCTATGATGGATGATGGGTGATGGTGGTGGATGATGATGTTGTGGTGGTGGTGGAGTGTGGGTGAGGTGTGAGAGAGGTGGTTTGTCAAGGGATGGTTTGCAAATGAGCCAAGCTCGCCTATTTATAGCCTGCACAGAAGCCCGGACACGGCCTCGTGTCCATTCTGCACGGCCCCGTGTCCACCCGTCTTCTCTTTCTTCATTAAATGCAGCTTGTCTACATTAGTTGACCACGCCCCCGTGTCCGTTGGGCACGGCCCCGTGTGCAGAAGCGTATCTGTACTATCAAGATTTTCCTAGAATCTGCGAATCTTGGAGTTGGCCACAGCCCCGTGTCCGCTGGACACGCCCCCGTGTTGGGTGATAGAAGCTTCTACAACTTTGTCTTTTCTGCAGACACTTGCATGCCCCCGTGCTCATTGAGCACGGGGCGAGTTCAGCCTTATGTTCTCTTGTTTTTGCTTGGGATGATACTGTCGAGGGGTCGGGCATGCCACGTTTATTCCTTTTCTTGTATTAATGTTAGATTTAGCTGCCTTTTTGCTTCTTTTGTTCATTTGAGCTCATTTAATCCTGAAAATACAAAAGGAAGACAAAAACACACTTTTTCCAACATTAGTACTAAAAAAGGATTAGTTTTATGCCACATTTGATGTAATTTATTTGTTGCATTTTGCACACATCAGTAAGCGATGACCTTTTGGCGTTGCATGAGCACGCAACCCAATCCTTGACGCGAAGCATCGCAGTATACCACAAAGTCCTCAGTGCCTTCGGGTAAAGATAGTATCGGTGCATCGCATAGCTTACTTTTGAGAAGTTGGAAGGATTCTTCCTGTTTGTCACCCCAGTTGTACTTCTTATCTTTCTGCGTGAGGGAAGTTAGCGGTTGAGCTATCTTGGAGAAATTTTCGATAAATTGGCGGTAATAGCCTGCTAGTCCCAAAAATGGTCGAACTTCAGTTGGTGTTTTGGGAGCTTCCCAATTCTTTATCGCTTCTATCTTGGCTGGGTCTACATGAATACCCTTCTCGTTCACAACATGACCAAGGAACTGTACTTCGTGAATCCATAATTCGCACTTTGAGAACTTTGCATAAAGTTTCTCTTTCTTCAACAGTTCCAGAATGGTCCTGAGGTGTTGCTCGTGCTCTTCCTTTGATTGTGAATAAATCAGAATATCATCGATAAATACAATCACAAATTTATCGAGATATGGTTTGCAAACACGATTCATCAGATCCATAAATACGGCTGGCGCGTTTGTCAATCCAAATGGCATCACCAGGAACTCGTAATGCCCATAACGCGTCCTGAATGCAATCTTTGGTACGCTCTCTTCTTGGATCCTTAGCTGATGATATCCAGATCGAAGGTCGATCTTGGAGTAGTAGCTCGATCCTTTCAACTGATCGAATAAGTCGTCAATCCTCGGTAGTGGATACCAATTCTTGACAGTGAGCTTATTCAATTCTCTGTAATCGATACACATCCGTAGTGTTTCATCCTTCTTCTTCACGAAGAACACTGGAGCGCCCCAAGGCGAGAAACTTGGCCTTATGAATCCTTTATCCAACAACTCCTGGAGTTGTGTAGATAATTCTTGCATCTCGGATGGCGCAAGTCGATAGGGTGCCTTGGCTACAGGAGCGGCTCCTGGACCCAAGTCAATATGGAATTCGACTTATCGTTGCGGAGGTAGTCCTGGCAAATCCTCAGGAAAAACATCAGGAAATTCCTTCACCACAGGAATGTCTTGGAGTTTCGGCTCCTCAGCTTTCTTATCTACAACGTGCGCCAGGAATGCAACACATCCTTTCCTCAAGCACTTATGCGCCTTCATACAATTGATGATTCGCAGAGGTGTGTCTCTTTTCTCTCCATGCAAGATGAGAGTTTCTTCATTCGCAAGGGGGATGCGAATAATTTTCTTGTGGCACACAACTTCAGCCTTATTCTTGGACAGCCAGTCCATTCCGATCACCACACCGAAGCTACCCAACTGAATAGGTAAGAGGTCGATACTAAATCTCTGCTCACCAAGTTCTAACGTACAACCCCTAACAACTTCACCTGATTCAACAAGTTTACCATCGGCTAGTTCTATGGAATAAGGAATATCTAATCTACTAGATTCTATTCCAAGCATACGTTTAAATTCCACAGACAGGAAACTATAATCGGCACCAGTGTCAAATAGTATGGATGCAATGTGATTGTTAATGAGAAACGTACCGGTGACCACATTAGGGTCCTCGCGTGCGTTCCTTACTCCAATCACAAATGCTCGAGCTTGAGCATTGTTTTCCCTTGGGCAATCCTTTTTGAAATGCTCTTTGCTTCCACATCCAAAACATCATTGATTTTGCCCAGTTCCATTACCATTTCGGTTACCGTTACCATTGCCACTTCCATTCCCATTACCAGCACCGTTTCGGTTTCCATTCCCATTTCTGTTACCACCTCCATTTCCCTTTCCCTAACAGTTCTCGGTGCGGTGACCCAGTTTTCCACACTTGTCACATTTTGGAATGCGACAAACTCCTTCATGGTGACGCTTGCACTGATTGCATTTGGGCAGAGTGCCCTGGTATCCTCTGGTAGGAGCGTCATTCATAGCTGCAAGGGCTTTCGCCTCCTTGGGTGGATTGGGTTCACGTTTCTTGTTACTGGAACCCTTGTTGTTGTTGCGTGTCGCTTGACTCAGATTCGAGTGCTTCCTCTTCTTGTCACCGGAGGACTCAGCATGCGTCTCGGTTTTCTCAGTTGGGTTCAGCGATAACTTTTTCATACGGACAGCATCTTCAGTAAGGCTAACAGCCAGAGTTACAGCCTGAGTGATCGTTGCAGTTTTAGCCGAAGTTACCATGCTGCGAAATTCTGGAGCCAATCCCCATATGTAGCGGTCAACGCGCTTAAATTCGGGAGTCACCATATAGGGGATCACTCTTGACAGGTCATGGAACCTTCGGGTATAACCAACAATGTCCGCACCTTCCATGGACAAGTTCCAAAACTCAGTCTCCAACCTTTGGAGTTCTGCACGAGAACAATACTTCTCCCTCATTCTTTCCTTCAACTCATCCCAAGTCATACCATACGCTGCATCATCTCCCAGGGATTGGACTTGCAAATTCCACCAAGTCAAAGCTTCATCAACAAACAACCCAGTAACAAAAGTGACTTGCTGGTCCGTGGTTGTCGCAACCCCCGATCCCTTATCTTTCCCGGGAACGGGCGGACGCGAACTCAGAGTTTCGGTGGTATCAGTTTGTTAATTTGGCAGCGGAAATTACATCAGGACCGTAGTTAGGAAATGTTTATCAGAGTAACACCACCGTATTTGATATTTATAATCACATGGGTAAAACCCAAGTTTCTTATTACAATACGTTTATAGGGATAAACCCTATTTTATTGAATTTAAAACATCGTCTTTTAGGTAACTTTTATAGCCACATTTTTTCCAAGCCTTCAGTGCTTTCCAGCTGGCTTTTTACTAATTGGTTGTCACATTGTGTTACCTGAAACGCGTTTTAAAAACATTTATCAATGGGAAATACTGGTGAGTGAATCCCAGTTTAATCAAGAAACATTTAATCAATTAAAACAATATTGAGAGCGATCACATTGTTTATTTCTACACAATTACTCATTCAGTACTGTCAATATTGACTTGTGGGTCATATTACACAATGGCTAACTCGTTGTCCAATGGTAACGTATTGTCGTCCCGACTTACTACTCACAGTAGTAAATTTTGAATACAAAAACCCAACATACCGGCAGTAATTGAAGTACTACAAAGACTCAATCACCGCTTAATCACATTGTAAAGCATTAAGGTTTTGTAAAATATTACAAAAAGGTTAACAAAAATTAGATAAACTCACATTGCTATCTTAGACTTCGCGTAAGGGTTTCCTGGGATTAATCTATAATTTACACAAATGTACATAGGTTAGTATCATAACCCTTTTGAAAATATTAATGATACCCTTCCCGAGACGGTATTCCAACAACTACGTCGGGCAGAACCACGACAGTTGTTACGGAACCCTAAATCAATCGGGCAGCGTATCTATTACGAAACTGGGGTTATAATACTTACAACGGAGCAGAACCTCGCTAATTAGGGGGTATTATACTCGAATATTATGCCTATATCTTTAGAAATTCTCTTAAGAAAGAAAAGAAATGAACGAGGAATACTGAAACCTGATGCCTGCTTATATAGTTTTTGAAACTGGTTCTCACGCGGCCCGCGTAGCACATGGGCTGGGCTTACGCGGCCCGTGTTGACTCCAGGTCAACGTGTAGCTCGTCCGGATCAGCGTATAGACTCGACACGATGATGACACGTGTCGGCCTGGGGTGTTGCCGTGTTGTTGATCTCACGCGGTGTGACACCTGGGTCACTGCGACCATCAAACAAATACCAAACCAATGAAATATTGTATTTCATACTTGGGATTTGTATAAATATGTGTATCATTTGCACATATCAATTCTTGTTCGATTCCAAACTCTAAATCGCTTTCTGGAAGGTTATACGCGCACTGATGCGTAAATATAACCAGTTTAATGCAACGAACACTACGGAATAGTGAAATAGGCTTAACATACCTTAAATAACCTTTACATAACTTAGAAATAAGTTTTGAAGGCTTTGGTATGTCAAAAATAAGTTAATTCGCTTACAGGGACTAAACTTGACAAACTGCGAAAGTATGCCAATTTGAACTGTAACAGACATTCCGGAACATGACCATAAGTTAAACATACCATAAATATCCTTTACATAGCTTAGAAATAGGCTTTGAGGGGTTCGGTGTGCTAAAATAAACTTTTGGCTCATTCAGGGACTAAAAGTGTCAAAAAGTGCACAAGTTTGCACTTTCGCGCATAACTTACGTTCTGAATACATCCGGACATCCAAAAATTTATGTAAGCACTAAAACATTTTATTTTAGTGTTTGGCATAAGAAAAATCCATTCGTCGCGCAATTTGGATCGTTTTTCGCGCTTATGCGCATTCCGTCGTAATTAACCGAACATCGCGTTCGTACGACCAAACGAACCAACATCCGGCATATTTTTGAGCATGTTGTGAATTCCCTATACTTTAACTTCATTTTAAAGCCTTGAAATGAGGTTAACGGGGTTCAAACGCATCGAAAATAGCTTAAACGGGCTGCAGGGACCATTTCTGCCATTTTTGAAACTTTGCTGATACTGGTGGGCAGTGGCGTAGCGCGAGCACCTTATGCCTTGGCAGTGGCGCTACGCGACTGCCTAACCTAGACAGAAACTTTGAATCTGGTCCATTTTCACTTTCGCACATGGTTTTGGCAATACCGTGGGCTCAAATGGTTTTAGAAAACCACTATCTTGATGTGTATGGTTGAGATCAAAGCACGGTTAACGAGGAACGATCTTAACGGCTCTCCAAACACTATAAATACCCAACCCCATCCATTGCTAAACCCACAAGAATCTTGATTTGAGAAACTCTAAGTTGAAACCATTGTTTCATACCTGAGATTCTTGGATCGAGATTAGCATTCGGGGACCCTTCGTAAGTATTCTTTCGTTCTTTTCTTTCTTTTATTGCCTTTCGAGTCTGAAAGTCAAACTTTGTTTGACTTTCTGCGTTGACCAGTTTATGGTCAATGCGAAGTTCGTTTGAACTTCGCAACGTGATTGTAATCACGATGGTTATAGTCCCTTGGGACTATGCCTACTGATTACCACGTTGTGTAGGGTCGTAGGGTAAGCGATCTAATAAATCGCTTATACCTTCGAACCCGACCCATTTGGTCGATCATTAGGATCCGACCAAATACATTAGGTGCCATAGTATATAGGAAATAACCTTCCGAGGTTATACCTTATGGTCACATCGTTTGAGTAGTTGTATGATAGGTAGTTTATATGCCTTAGGTAAATTACCAGAATACCCTTTTCATGTATAATTGGTAATTAAGCATATGTAACCTAAACTTTTGTCACATAACTGATTATGTAACATGTTTAGGCATATAACACTTGTCATAGGACTAGTTAGGCGGTCCGAACGCGTTTCACGCGAACGACAAGTTAAAGTAGCATAAGCTACCTAAACGGGTCATAATGGGTCGTAAGCAATTATGTTAGGTTTCAATTAGTATGTAGGCTTTGTTAAACCATATTACACGAGTCTCCATACTCGTTTGGTTTACGAACTCATTCTATCCGATCTTCCGATTTAGGTCCGGTTTATTAACATAGTTACCTATATTAGGTGCCGTTTGATTCCGTGATCTCTAGCATTGTTTGGTTGTTACTCAAGGACTACTGAGCAATCTCAAGTGAGTACATAGACCCCTCTTTTACTGTTTTTCCAAACTGTTTTGGGGTGAAACACATGTGCCTACTTGTTACTTTCATGCTTTCCTGTTTTCACATCATATACTTCCTATGTTCATTAGTACATTTATAGTACATGATTTCATTACATTTTATGCTATGTATGCCCATTGCGTGCGTACTTAGTACATTGTTTTACATTTACATTTTATGCTATGTATGTCCGTTGGTTACATACTTAGTACAGTGTTTTCATCACATACTTACATTTTGTTATGACATTTGGGTTGTTTACAATGGAACAATACATTAATTAACATTAGCTACGCCGTTCGTTAGTAGGTAGTGGTACCATAGGAATTGACAACTCCCGTTCCTGAAATCCTGGGTTGGTTTGGATGGGAAGGAATGACCGAATTCGATATACATAATTAAGATAAACCTTTAAGTTGTTTAAGGGTTTATCGCCACAGTCTCAAGGCTTGGATGTATGCATTTTCACAACACCGCATAGATGTTCGTATTAGTATAGCATGCATTTCCACAAAACATAGCTTTGATTTAAACCATGTTTTACTTCAATACTTTGTTTTTGTGCATATGGTTTAGTTGATACATTTCACTAGCCATACAGATCATTTTGGTTACACATTACATGATTTACATTTGACACATGAACATTATTGACATTGGTTACACATTACATGATTTACATTTGACACATAAACATTATTGACATTGGTTACACATTACATGATTTACATATTGACATAAACATTTTTGACATATTATTCAATACGTTTGACAATTTGTTTAAACATAGACATCTTACATTGGTGGTTTGTTTGGGTAAGTGATTTGAGTAACGGTGCGTGTGTAATATGATACAAGCATGGTGGATACGCCGCTGGTACTTCCTATATATAAGTGTTTGTATGGTATTACATATCGTAGCGTTATTTGAATCATTTCAATTTAAGATATATAACATTTTATACAAATAACATACTTTTCACAAGACATTCTTTTACAAACAACTTATCTTATACAAACTCATTTTTACATGGTTATTCATTTAACCATACACTATTCTCTTATTTATACATATCATCTGATCTTATCGTTTTTCAAATGATTTACAAGACAAATCAAATTACAAGGTTCATGACTAAACATTTTCTTAAACAATAAGTCATGAATCCTATTTTCATAAACCTATGTATCTCGCAGGCATTTTTATGCTGACGTACCTATTTTCACATGTGTTTTTCAGGAGATGATACATAGGATTTATCAAGACATACTTAGGAGGACCTGTGCCTTAGTACAAGAACTAGTTAAATTTTGTTATGTACTCTTTATTTCTTGTTTAAAGACAATGTAACTCGCTTGTTTGATGAATAAAACGAAACTTAAATTTCTATGGTTGTGAAACATTAATTCTGTTACAACACTCCCCGATGTTTCCGCCACGTTTTGTATGTTCTACGTGGTCGGGGTGTGACAGAAAAGATGGTATCAGAGCTCATGGTTATAGGGAATTAGGTTATTAGTAATACTTTGACCTAGTCTATAACCTTTCTAGGACCCTAACGCGAGTTTACTTGCGTTTAGTCATAAAACAATACCGTCACCTATCCTTAGGCGACGACCACAACAAGAACATAAATTTCCAAACCGCTTTGAAAACTAATCATCTGTTCTAGGATGATTGATTACTAGGTTTTGAACCCTCTATTGTAAGGTTTTGAACCCTCTATTGCAAGATTTTGAACTCTCTGTTATATGGTTTTGAACCCCTTTGAATTTTTCAAAATCTCGTCAAGGTTTTGGATTTTAAATAATGTGAACACGTGCAAACTGGAAGGGTGAATGCCTGTATTCTGGGTTTTCTGTCTAGGCAAGCACTTCGTATACATCTCATCAGACGCGAGACCAGTTGTGCTTACCTGGGAATTCTTGGGATGAGTGTTCACTTATAGGCGAGCATGTCTTCGCGATACATTATTTTTGACCCATTTACTTTGATTTGTCACCATCTCATTTGTTTGCCTTAGGTAACAAATAAATGGTCACCATTTTTCATTCGTTACCATTCTGTATTGATTATCCAATAACCTTTCACTCGTTTCTTCCTATGTCTTTCATTTTCTTCTAGAATGTCTATTCCTCTCAGCACTGGTCAAATGTCCGAGCGAACAGCCAAATTTGCCCAGCAAATAGGCGAAGTGATTCAGAAGACTGTGGATTTAGGCATTGCCATGGCTCGTCTCAACAATGAAGCCTCCCGTCTCGGCAATGAAGCCACTCAAGAGCCACCAAAGGAAGCAGAAGTCAAGCCAGCACCAAAATCAAGGAAGCGTAAGGCTTCAAGGAAACCCGCAGCGGTTACACCTAATCAAGCGGGACCTAGCCATGTGGCAAGGCCACCAGCTAGGAAGCCATACAATGGAACTTCACCCTTGTGCAACCAATGTAACCTTCATCATCACGCTAATGTGAAGTGCCGTGAATGCCAAATTTGTGGACGTAAAGGTCATACGGCAAAAGTTTGTGTTGCAGCAGTACCAAATCAAACAGGACCCATCCGGGTGGCAACACCACCTGCTAAGAAGCAATACAAGGGAACGGCACCAATATGCGACAAATGTAATGGGCATCACCAAGCTCACTTACCGTGTCGTCTGTGTGTATCATGTGGGCGAGTTGGTCACCTGGTAAGTGCTTGTCGATGTAACCCGAACCAAGGTGGTCCAGAACAACCACAAGCCAACTCTGCTCAAGCTCGTTTCTCACCAGGGTCTTGCTACAACTGTGGCGAGATGGGCCATTTCCTAAGGGATTGCTCAAAGCTTGCTAGTTCAAATCCAACCCACGGATGAGCAGTTGGCTGACTAGAAGATGTTGCTGTCTTATGCTTTTGTTCTTTTGTTTTCTTGAAATGTGAAACAATCTGTTTTGTTTATAAATAAATCGTTGATCACAAATTCTGATATACAAGTGTAGTTACATGTGTGCATGGCATTTCCCTATGATACCTACATTAAGGAACTATGTTCCTTACAAACTACTTTTGCGAATTTCCCATTTTTGTGTCTACTCATGATTCCCTCGAAAAATTTTAAGTACTCGTTTCATTCCAGGAGACGAAGTACAAGAAAATAAAGTGACATTATGAGTAATCATGTTTCTGCACATCTGTGCCTTTGAATCCTTGGTTAAATAACTAAGGGTATTTCCAAATCTCATACCCATTACGTTTTGATTTTTCAACATACACAGTACAAGTATTTCAAAAACAATCTTCATGATCTCAAAACATTTCATATAGTTTGAAAACAATTTTTCTAAATGCATTGTCTATGTTATTTCAAAAACATTGGCCATGTTATCAAAACCAACCTTCCTAATTTCAAAATATTTCATATAGTCTGAAGGCAATATTAACACAGTACATTTTCTTATCAAGAGCATGATTTCGAAAAGCATCATTCATATTTTCAAAAACCTTATACATAATTTCAAAATTCATCTCGCATGATTTTTAAAACATTTTTATAAATATACCTACCTAATACACCTACTTTATGATTTCAAAAGTATTATATATAAGGTTTCAAAAACGTTAAACACATTTTTTCTTAAAAGAACCCCATGCATAGTTTTCAAAAATATTCTCTTCATACATTGACTTAACTTTCAAATTTCGCTTCATATGTCGCCTTGGCATATCTGGCATCTCAACTTCATAAGCATTTTACTTCATATTTTGACCTAAGCACATCAAGTGCAAGGTTTCAAAACATCTTCAACTTCTAAAATCCATAAGGGATCTTTTTGTCTTCACATTTAGACCCTTGTGGATAATTATCATTCAAATCAGAGTCCTTGATTGGATTCCTTATGTACCTGAATTCGGACATTTCGGTTCCTTATAATCGAAATCGAACTTCTCTTTTAAAAATCTTTCTATCTTTATAGATAGATTCTTGTAATTGTTTAAAGTGCCAAATGAAATCCACGAGATGGATTCCTATTGTACTTTAAATGCATGTGCTCTGTCAACAAAACAAATTAACAAATAAACAATCTTTGTGGTTATATAACTATGTGTTTATGCATCTTGTGTTTTCTTTTATGCATTTTGTGTTTTTGTATACTCTGGATATTCGTTATCCAAATCCTCGTAGAATCTTTCATATCTTCATATGAGGGATTCGTAGTAGGATATTTAAAAAGGTACTACCTTAAATCCTTATTGGGCTTCTATGTAATAGTTAAGACCCTTGGATTATATAGTACTATTCCATGATTCATAAGAGACCCTTAAGTGGTCTAGTCAAAAAGACTGATTCACAATTTGGTTAAAGAATGACATCTAGTGATGTAGCTGAACAGACTCCTTGATAGTCTATTTAGATCATTTATTGATTTAATTAAAAGGACTCTATGGCGGTCTAGTCACACTCATCACAGGATTGTTCATTTGGTTTTACCCTACACATTATAAAATAGACTGTGTGAACTGTGCAAGGAATTGTCTAATTATGGACGCGTACATAATTATGAAATTTAGTGCACAGAAACCCAGTAAGATTTATTATGTGTAAGAACCGATAGTGACAACAATAACAAAATGAGAACGATGTAATGGAGGTATGGTGGACGCACCAATGACGCTTCATATACTTGTATATAAGTATCCCTCTTACATTGCAATCATGATGTTATTAAAGGTTACTAGAAGTTCAGAACCCTAACCAATGTTGTTCGATCTTTTCAACTTCATGTTTTCAAGCTCTCACAAGTTTCCTCAGATTAAATTTCGGGACGAAATTTCCTAAAGTAGGGGAGACTGTGACACCTGGGTCACTGCGACCATCAAACAAATACCAAACCAATGAAATATTGTATTTCATACTTGGGATTTGTATAAATATGTGTATCATTTGCACATATCAATTCTTGTTCGATTCCAAACTCTAAATCGCTTTCTGGAAGGTTATACGCGCACTGATGCGTAAATATAACCAGTTTAATGCAACGAACACTCTGGAATAGTGAAATAGGCTTAACATACCTTAAATAACCTTTATATAACTTAGAAATAAGTTTTGAAGGCTTTGGTATGTCAAAAATAAGTTAATTCGCTTACAGGGACTAAACTTGACAAACTGCGAAAGTATGCCAATTTGAACTGTAACAGACATTCCGAAACATGACCATAAGTTAAACATACCATAAATATCCTTTACATAGCTTAGAAATAGGCTTTGATGGGTTCGGTGTGCTAAAATAAACTTTTGGCTCATTGAGGGACTAAAAGTGTCAAAAAGTGCACAAGTTTGCACTTTCGCGCATAACTTACATTCTGAATACATCCGGACATCCAAAAATTTATGTAAGCACTAAAACATTTTATTTTAGTGTTTGGCATAAGAAAAATCCATTCGTCGCGCAATTTGGATCGTTTTTCGCAGTTATGCGCATTCCGTCGTAATTAACCGAACATCGCGTTCGTACGACCAAACGAGCCAACATCCGGCATATTTTTGAGCATGTTTTGAGTTCCCTTTACTTTAACTTCATTTTAGAGCCTTGAAATGAGGTTAACGGGGTTCAAACGCATCGAAAATAGCTTAAACGGGCTGCAGGGACCATTTCTGCCATTTTTGAAACTTTGCTGATACTGGTGGGCAGTGGCGTAGCGCGAGCACCTTATGCCTTGGCAGTGGCGCTACGCGACTGCCTAACCTGGACATAAACTTTGAATCTGGTCCATTTTCACTTTCGCACATGGTTTTGGCAATACCGTGGGCTCAAATGGTTTTAGAAAACCACTATCTTGATGTGTATGGTTGAGATCAAAGCACGATTAACGAGGAACGATCTTAACGGCTCTCCAAACACTATAAATACCCAACCCCATCCATTGCTAAACCCACAAGAATCTTGATTTGAGAAACTCTAAGTTGAAACCATTGTTTCATACCTGAGATTCTTGGATCGAGATTAGCATTCGGGGACCCTTCGTAAGTATTCTTTCGTTCTTTTCTTTCTTTTATTGCTTTTCGAGTCTGAAAGTCAAACTTTGTTTGAGTTTCTGCGTTGACCAGTTTATGGTCAATGCGAAGTTCGTTTGAACTTCGCAACGTGATTGTAATCACGATGGTTATAGTCCCTTGGGACTATGCCTACTGATTACCACGTTGTCTAGGGTCGTAGGGTAAGCGATCTAATAAATCGCTTATACCTTCGAACCCGACCCATTTGGTCGATCATTAGGATCCGACCAAATACATTAGGTGACCATAGTATATAGGGAATAACCTTCCGAGGTTATACCTTATGGTCACATCGTTTGAGTAGTTGTATGATAGGTAGTTTATATGCCTTAGGTAAATTACCAGAATACCCTTTTCATGTATAATTGGTAATTAAGCATATGTAACCTAAACTTTTGTCACATAACTGATTATGTAACATGTTTAGGCATATAACACTTGTCATAGGACTAGTTAGGCGGTCCGAACGCGTTTCACGCGAACGACACGTTAAAGTAGCATAAGCTACCTAAACGGGACGTAATGGGTCGTAAGCAATTATGTTAGGTTTCAATTAGTATGTCGGCTTTGTTAAACCATATTACACGAGTCTCCATACTCGTTTGGTTTACGAACCCTCATTCTATCCGATCTTCCGATTTAGGTCCGGTTTATTAACATAGTTACCTATATTAGGTGCCGTTTGATTCCGTGATCTCTAGCATTGTTTGGTTGTTACTCAAGGACTACTGAGCAATCTCAACTGAGTACATAGACCCCTCTTTTACTGTTTTTCCAAGCTGTTTTGGGGTGAAACACATGTGCCTACTTGTTACTTTCATGCTTTCCTGTTTTCACATCATATACTTCCTATGTTCATTAGTACATTTATAGTACATGATTTCATTACATTTTATGCTATGTATGCCCATTGCGTGCGTACTTAGTACATTGTTTTACATTTACATTTTATGCTATGTATGTCCGTTGGTTACATACTTAGTACAGTGTTTTCATCACATGCTTACATTTTGTTATGACATTTGGGTTGTTTACAATGGAACAATACATTCATTAACATTAGCTACGCCATTCGTTAGTAGGTAGTGGTACCATAGGAATTGACAACTCCCGTTCCTGAAATCCTGGGTTGGTTTGGATTGGAAGGAATGACCGAATTCGATACACATAATTAAGATAAACCTTTAAGTTGTTTAAGGGTTTATCGCCACAGTCTCAAGGCTTGGATGTATGCATTTTCACAACACCGCATAGATGTTCGTATCAGTATAGCATGCATTTCCACAAAACATAGCTTTGATTTAAACCATGTTTTACTTCAATACTTTGTTTTTGTGCATATGGTTTAGTTGATACATTTCACTAGCCATACAGATCATTTTGGTTACACATTACATGATTTACATTTGACACATGAACATTATTGACATTGGTTACACATTACATGATTTACATTTGACACATAAACATTATTGACATTGGTTACACATTACATGATTTACATATTGACATAAACATTTTTGACATATTATTCAATACGTTTGACAATTTGTTTAAACATAGACATCTTACATTGGTGGTTTGTTTGGGTAAGTGATTTGAGTAACGGTGCGTGTGTAATATGATACAAGCATGGTGGATACGCCGCTGGTACTTCCTATATATAAGTGTTTGTATGGTATTACATATCGTAGCGTTATTTGAATCATTTCAATTTAAGATATATAACATTTTATACAAATAACATACTTTTCACAAGACATTCTTTTACAAACAACTTATCTTATACAAACTCATTTTTACATGGTTATTCATTTAACCATACATTATTCTCTTATTTATACATATCATCTGATCTTATAGTTTTTCAAATGATTTACAAGACAAATCAAATTACAAGGTTCATGACTAAACATTTTCTTAAACAATAAGTCATGAATCCTATTTTCATAAACCTATGTATCTCACAGGCATTTTTATGCTGGCGTACCTATTTTCACATGTGTTTTTCAGGAGATGATACATAGGATTTATCAAGACATACTTAGGCGGACCTGTGCCTTAGTGACTTAAAACGAGACTAGAACTAGTTAAATTTTGTTATGTACTCTTTATTTCTTGTTTAAAGACAATGTAACTCGCTTGTTTGATGAATAAAACGAAACTTAAATTTCCATGGTTGTGAAACATTAATTCTGTTACAACACTCCCCGATGTTTCCGCCACGTTTTGTATGTTCTACGTGGTCGGGGTGTGACACGCGGCCCGCGTAAACTTACGGGAACTCTTACGCGGCCCGTCTAAACTAAAGAAAATCAACGAAATCAGGCTTTAGCCTTTATACCGCCCGCGTAAGGTTTGGGGTGGGTCCACGCGGCCTGCCTCAGCTTAGAATCTAGGTTTTTAATTATTTTAAATACTATTTAATGTATTTCGGGCTCGGTTTTCACATACGGGGTGTAATTAAAGACATATTGGGACATTTTAAAATATAGTAGGGTGTAGGAAATATTCAAGAGTGTCGGTTTTATTGAGGATTGTTACATCCTCCCCACCTTGTTTTAGAGCTTGTCCTCGAGATCTACTGGAACAAGTGCGGGTATTTCTTTTGCATTTCAGATTCAAGCTCCCATGTATACTCAGGTCCTCTTTTGGAGTCCCACTTCACTTTGACCAGAACTAATCTCTTGTGCTTGAGATTCTTGACTTTCCTGTCTTCAATATGTAGAGGCCTTTCTACAAACTTAAGTTGTTCATTTACCTCTATATCCTTAAGAGGTATCATTATTGATTCATCAGCTAAACACTTTTTGAGATTAGATACATGAAAGACATTATGTATTCCTGCCATTTCCTCTGGCAGTTGTAGCTGATAGGCTACAAGTCCTATTCTTCTAATAATCTCCAAAGGTCCAATATACCTGGGACTTACCTTTCCCCTTTTTATGAATCTTACTATTCCTTTCCAGGGAGAAACTTTTAACAATACCTTATCTCCTACTTGAAATTCCAATGGCTTACGTCCGTTATCAGCGTAGCTCTTCTGTCAATCACGTGCTGTTTTCAGTCGTTCCTTGACTTGAATAATCTTGTCAGTTGTTTCTTGTACTATCTCAGGTCCAGATAGTTGCTTTTCCCCAATTTCTGCCCAACAGACTGGGGTTCGGCACTTCCGTCCATAAAGTGCTTTGAATGGTGCAGCATTGATATTTGTGTGATAACTATTATTATAAGAAAATTCTATTAAAGGTAAGTGATTGTCCCAATTACCTCTGAAATCGATTACACAAGCTCTAAGCATGTCCTCCATTGTCTGAATTGTTCTTTCACTTTGTCCATCCGTTTGAGGGTGATAAGTTGTGCTTAGATTTAACTTGGTTCTCATTGCCTTTTGGAAACTTGACCAAAAATGAGAGGTAAATCGACTATCCCTATCAGAAACAATTGATAAAGGTATTCCATGTAATGAAACAATTTCATTTACATATAATTTAGCTAGCTGTTCCATACTGAAAGTTTCCTTCATTGGTAAGAAATGAGCTGACTTGGTTAGCCTATCTACAATCACCCAGATTGTATCATTTCCTTTCTTTGTTTTGGGTAATTTAGTAACAAAATCCATTGTTATTAATTCCCATTTCCATACTGGCATTTCTAATTGTTGTAATAAACCTGAGGGTTTCTGGTGTTCAGCTTTGACTTGTGAACAAGTTAAACATTTAGAAACATAGGCTGCTATGTCCTTTTTCATTCCTATCCACCAGAAATTCTTTCTTAAATCCTGGTACATTTTATCATTTCCTGGATGCATCGTATATTTGGACTTATGGGCTTCTTCTAATATACGATGACATAGGTTTCCTAATTTAGGTATCCACATTCTCTTTTTATGGAATCTACAAATTCCATCAGTTCCTTGTTCTAATTCTTTTAGCATACCTTTTAATTTTTCAGTATCATCCTTGATTACTGATTCTTGTGCTTCTCTTATCTGATCATTTAAATCTACTTGCAGATTTAATTTAAGAGAACGTACCCTTTTTGGCTTTTCACTATACTTTCGGCTTAAAGCATCTGCCACTACATTTGCTTTTCCTTCATGATACTGAATATCACAATCATAATCACTAAGCAATTCCATCCAACGTCTTTGTCTCATATTCAACTCCTTTTGCTTGAAAATATACCTTAAACTCTTATGATCAGTGAATATGGTAAACTTACTTCCATAAAGGTAATGTCTCCAAATTTTCAAAGCAAAAATTATTGCTCCTAATTCTAGATCATGGGTGGAATAATTCTCTTCATGATTCTTAAGTTGTCTAGATGCGTAAGCTATAACCTTTTGACGTTGCATTAATACACTTCCATAACCTAATTTGGAAGCATCACAATAGATTACAAAATCTTCAGTTCCTTCTGATAATGCTAATATGGGTGTATGGGTTAATCTTTGTTTAAGGATTCTAAATGCTTATTCTTGTTTTACTCCCCATTCAAACTTAACAGATTTACAGGTTAGCTTAGTTAAGGGAATGGCTATTCTAGAAAAATCTTGAATAAATCTTCTATAATAATCGGCCAATCCTAAGAAACTTCTAATCTCAGTTGGTGACTCAGGGGTTTTCCATTTAGTAATTGCCTCGATTTTGTTGGATCCACATGAATTCCTTTATGATTGACTAGGTGTCCGAGAAATTGTACCTGTTATAACCAAAATTCGCACTTAGAAAACTTAGCATAAAGCTTTTCCTTTCTTAATAGACTTAAAAGTGCGTGCAAATGCTTTGCATGATCCTCTTTATTCTTAGAGTAAATGAGAATATCATCTATGAAGACAATTATGAATTTATCCAAATATGGCTTACATATTCGGTTCATCATGTCCATAAATGCAGCTGGGGCATTGGTTAGACCAAATGGCATGACAGTAAATTCATAATGGCCATACCTTGTTCTAAATGCGGTCTTAGGAATGTCCTCTTCCTGTACCTTTAATTGATGATATCCTAACCTTAAATCGATTTTAGAGAAAAATCGAGCTCCTTGTAGTTGATTGAACAGATCATCGATTCTCGGTAATGGGTACCGGTTCTTAATTGTGACTTTGTCCAATTCACGGTAATCAATGCACATACGCATTGATCCGTCCTTCTTTTTAACAAACAGTATCGGCACTCCCCATGGCGACGAACTTGGCTGTATAAATCCTTTTTCTAGCAATTCGTCTAATTGTTTCTTTAATTCTTGCATTTCTGCAGGTGCCAAACGGTAAGGTGCTTTGGCAATAGGTGTTGTTCCTGGTATTAAATGGATTCTAAATTTAACTTCCCTATCTGGTGGTTGTCCTGGCAATTCTTCTGGAAATACATCTGAAAACTGAGATACTACTAGAATATCTTTTAGTTCTTTTCCTTTAGTGTTAGTGATTATGGAAATCAAATACACTACAGAACCTTTTCTTATATAGCTTGCAGTTTTCATCACAGAGATGAATTTTGTAGTTCTAGATGATTTATCTCCTTTAATTGTGATCGTTTTACCTTTTGGTGAATTTACTTGGATTGACTTTTGATCACATAAAATACTGGCTTTATTGGCTATTAACCAATCCATTCCTAAAACGACATCGAATCCTGCCAGATTCATGGGATAAAGGTTTGCAATAAATTTCTGATTTAAAATTTCTATTCTTGCTCCCTGCAAGATTTCAGAAATCCTAACGGTTTCTCCATTAGCTGTCTCTACTAGATATTCTTGTGGTAGTTTAGTTAATGACTGATTTAGAAATTTGCAAAATGATGTATTAATAAAACTTTGGTTTGCACCAGAGTCAAATAATACTTTAGCAAAGACATCATTAACTAAAAACGTTTGAGCTATGACATCTGGAATCATCTTGGCTTCATCTGCAGTCAGAACAAATGCTCTAGCATTTTTAGTATTCTTGTTGGTTGTAGCTGGAGCTAATTTCGGGCAATTAGGCTTGATATGTCCTTGTTCTCCGCAGTTGTAACATATCCTGTTGTTAGCTTTCTTCTTGCAGTCTTCTTCCTTGTGTCCAGATATTTTGCAAAAGTTACAGTATATGGAGCATCTTCCTGAATGCTTTCTTTTGCAATTCTTACAGTAAGGTGTAGAGGTAGAACCTATATTTTTCCCACGATTAAAATTTGCAGAACGAAATTCTTGTGTGAGTTTCTGGGTTAGGTTCCTTATTTGATCCTCTTCTCGGGTACGGACTAATTCGTCAGTCAAGGTATTTGCTAGTTCTACAGCTTCTTCTATGGTTTGAGGTCTAGCTGCCTTGACTACGTGTCTTATCTCTCCAATTAATCCCCAGATATAATGGGAGATTAACACTGGTTCTGGTGAAACAAGAGTTGGCACTATTCTAGCATATTCGAAGAATATTTTAGTGTATCCCTTACTATCCATACCAGTCATCCTAAGGTTTAGGAATTTGTTTGCTATCTGTTCCTTTTCATTGGGTGGGCAGAATTTCCTTTCTACCTTGTCCTTAAATTCTTCCCATTCCATATTGTAAGTTCTATCACTTCCTCTTGATTGGAGGATAGTGTTCCACCATTCTAGTGCTGAATTCTTAAATAGAAGCAAACATTTTCTTATCTTCATCAGCACACTTGCTTATCCTTAAGACTGCCTCGGTTTTCTTTATCCAGCGTAAGGTTGCAATGGCCCCTTCGTTGCCCGAGAATTCCATTGGTTTACAAGACCAGAATTCTTTATAAGAACAACCGTAAGACACGGTTCTTCTCCTTTTGGGAATGGGCAATTGAAGTATCGGTCCATTGTTCACGCTATTTTCTGGTTCGACTGGTCGCTTACTGCTATGCTTACTTTTATTATTCGCTTCTTGAATCGTTTGAATAATAAATGGCATGACATCTATGATTCCTTGTGCTACTATATGTTGAACGACACTATTATCCATTTGGTTTCCATTGTTATTGATGATCGGATTCTCATTAACCACGTTAATGTTACTCTGGTTATCATTATTCAGATTTTCTTGATTTCCTTCATCGACCATCTGAATTTTAAACATTTATCCCGTATTAACATCACAAAATAATATTTACTATAGTCAATCACATGAGACACATTTTTACCAAAAGCGTCGTTCATTGCGACTATACTCTATTCATATACTATGCGTCTATTACACACTAGTACTGAAATAAAAATTACAATACCGACTGAAATGAAATTACACTAATAATAATAGGCATCAATACACACATATTTTATTTTATTATTATATTATTATTATTATTATTACTATTGTTTAACCATCATATTCAAGGATATGGAATTATCCAGAAATCCATATTGCGTTCATCGTATTTCCATACGAGACGCTCTCCCACCTGTCGCATTCGCTCACTGCTTTCTAAAATTTCCTCACCAAATGTCCAAAGTTCTTGAACGTTTTCTGCACTCATTGGGGGTGCAGGTTCTAGGACTGGGTTCGGAATCTAGGGTGCGGGTTCCTGATATGGGGGTGAAAGTGCCTGAAATCGGTAAGGATCTTCTAAGATCTCCCTAATATATTCATCGTGGAAATAGGGATCTAAAGGGTCCATACCTGGGTAGGCTCCTATGTTCTATATGGGTGTGTCTTCATGGATAGAGTAACGTTGCACAAAGTCCCTATTGTCGTCCCACCAGGGGTCATAATTTGGGTCTAGGGGGTTTGGTGCAGGTACCCTAGGGATTTCCTCCAGATTGAAGTCATGCATCTCCACTTGGTTTTTAGGGTTTTCTCTCTCCATTGGTTGGTCTGGGATTGGTGGTTGTGGGGCTACTATTGTTCCAGACTTGGGTCAGCAGCAGTTGTAGCTAGGATATGGAAATTGGCTAGGCTTCTATTAAGCATATCCTATGTATGGGCATCTGTCTTTCGCTTAGCAGCCACTAGAACTCTTTGATGTTGCAACTTTCGCATTCTTTTCCTACGCGCAAACGCTTCCTTACTGAACCATCCTCTCTTTTTATGAGGGAATGGCTCTACTGACTGAGCTTTAAAGGCAAACGTTCCTTCTTCCTGATCAGCAGTATACCCAGAGAGGGCAGGCTGAGAAGAGGTACCTTCACTCTTAGGGGACTCAGACAACTGACGACACATGTCTGAGGGTCCTTGATCACTCATACTGTAAACTAACAAATAGTCAAATAACACAAAATACATAATCACATAATATATTTCCTAACACAAAATTTAAATTTTAAGTGTCAGCAGAACACTTCTTTGGCTTAGACCAGTGGCTAGGCTCTGATACCACCTTCTGTCGCAACCCCCGATCCCTTATCTGTCCCTGGAACGGGCGGACGCGAACTCAGAGTTTCGGTGGTATCAGTTTGTTAATTTGGCAGCGGAAATTACATCAGGACCGTAGTTAGGAAATGTTTATCAGAGTAAAACCACCATATTTGATATTAATAATCACATGGGTAAAACCCAAGTTTCTTATTACAATACGTTTATAGGGATAAACCCTATTTTATTGAATTTAAAACATCGTCTTTTAGGTAACTTTTATAGCCACATTTTTCCCAAGCCTTCAGTGATTTCCAGCTGGCTTTTTACTAATTGGTTGTCACATTGTGTTACCTGAAACGCGTTTTAAAAACATTTGTCAGTGGGAAATACTGGTGAGTGAATCCCAGTTTAATCAAGAAACATTTAATCAATTAAAACAATATTGAGAGTGATCACATTGTTTATTTCTACACAATTACTCATTCAGTACTGTCAATCCTGACTTGTGGGTCATATTACACTTTGGCTAACTCGTTGTCCAATGGTAACGTATTGTCGTCCCGACTTACTACTCGCAGTAGTAAATTTTGTATACAAAACCCCAACATACCGGCAGTAATTGAAGAACTACAAAGACTCAATCACCGCTTAATCACATTGTAAAGCATTAAGGTTTTGTAAAATATTACAAAAAGGTTAACAAAAATTGGATAAACTCACATTGCTATCTTAGACTTCGCGTAAGGGTTTCCTGGGATTAATCTATAATTTACACAAATGTACATAGGTTAGTATTATAACCCTTTTGAAAATATTAATGATACCCTCCCCGAGACGGTATTCCAACAACTACGTCGGGCAGAACCACGACAGTTGTTACGGAACCCTAAATCAATCGGGCAGCGTATCTATTACGAAACTGGGGTTATAATACTTACAACGGAGCAGAACCTCGCTAATTAGGGGGTATTATACACGAATATTATTCCTATATCTTCAGAAATTTTCTTACTAAAGAAAAGAAATGAACGAGGAATACTGAAACCCGATGCCTGCTTATATAGTTGCTGAAACTGGTTCTCACGTGGCCCGCGTAACACATGGGCTGGGCTTACGCGGCCCGTGTTGACTCCAGGTCAATGTGTAGCTCGTCCGGATCAGTTTATAGATTCGACACGATGATGACACGTGTCGGCCTGGGGTGTTGCCGTGTTGTTGATCTCACGCGGCCCGCGTAAACTAACGGGAACTCTTACGCGGCCCGTCTAAACTAAAGAAAATCAATGAAATCAGGCTTTAGCCTTTATACCGCCCGCGTAAGGTTTGGGGTGGGTCCACGCGGCCCGCCTCAGCTTAGAATCCAGGTTTTTAATTATTTTAAATACTATTTAATGTATTTCGGGCTCGGTTTTCACATACGGGGTGTAATTGAACACATATTGGGACATTTTAAAATATAGTAGGGTGTCGAAAATATTCAAGAGTGTCAGTTTTATTGAGGATTGTCACAGTGGTACACTTGCTCATGCGGATAGTGGAATCAGTCTTCTTCGTCCAGCGCACAAAAGCCACTGCAACTCCAGTGCCGTCATTGTTCAGTGGCTTGCAGTCGAGAAACTGCTTGTAGGTGCAGCCTGGAATTGATCCAACCAATTCATACGTGAGTAATCAATGAAACAATGAAACAAAGACCGTTCATAAATTTCATTATGTTTTAGCAAATCAGCTTAAGGTTACCTTGAGTTGCGTTTCCTCCAGATGAGTCTCGTTGTCCATTTCGTCTAATACCGCTTGGTCCACCATTGTGTTCAGTGCGGTTCACCTCGTACTGGGCGATAGCTTCGGAGATCCTTTCTTCCAGTAGGGAGTTCAGTTGTTCAGCAGTCCTCGGCAGTAGAGGAGGAGGAGGTTGATCAGAATCTCGGTTGTTCACAGTTTTCCTGGGTGCCATGTTCTGCCAGAACACAACATAACATGGTTAGACATTTGTTTGATATCATTATACAGGATAGTAGTACATATATGTATAAACATGTATACATAAGCAATATCACACAATCCGCCAACATATAAATCAATTCATACAGCAACAAGCACGCATAAACAGATAAATATTGATGTGTCATAAGATATTTCACCGAGTCTTTATACATATCAGGATAACTTGTTACATCATTGTTTGCGAAGAAAACAAAATGCATAAGGGTTACACCACCCCATAGTACAAGTTTAATATATATAAAGGACAAAATATCTTTCTTCACATTGGCGGCTCTTGTCTTCAAGTTGTACCCAAGCTCGATTGTAGTCTACATACCCAAAATACTACTCCAACAGAGTACCTAATAGGCTGGGGGAGGGGGTGGGGGTGTAGGGAAGATCAAACTATGAAGATGGGTCACTTCATCCTCAAACTCGTGAATTCGACGGGTGAGGGAGCTGATCTGAGCAGGAGTGTGGGAACATGGGTAAGAGTGGATGGTATAATAGGCATAGTGTCATCATCATCACCAGTCGGGTAAACTCTCAGTCCAGCGGCAAAAAGGGCCGAAGATATCACTGAATCGAAGGAATTGGCATTAGACTCGAGGTCAGAATCGGAAGGGACATCAGTAACGAACACAACAGGAGAAGCCACGCCACACTCCAGGTCATTAATGAGAGACCAGTCCTCAACAGGGATGGTAGCAAAAGGAACAGCATGAATGGGAATAGGTTCAACGAGACGTCCACCATCTAGATGTCCTACGATCTGCTGGCCAAGACGGGGTAAAGGTAAGGCTAAGACATCGTCGGTATCATCATCATCTGTTATCATCTCAGGGTCGGTCTCGAAGTCAGACGTGAAAATCTCCGGAACTGATGCTACCTCCGGATTGCTCTCAGAATCAGATGTGAACACCTCCTGTGCTGAAGCAATCTCGTCGTCCGGGACAATCATCATCGGGTCATGTTCTTCGGATAGGCTGCTGCTTTCAGACGAAGGCATGTGTACCTGTGATATTCTATTCGTAGTATATATATATATTAATTATTACTTAATTAATATACAAATAATTATACACATTGTTGCAAGTAGTTCCTAGTTAAAGACAAGTGCTACCCCAGTGCACCCTAAGTCTTATAATGTCCCTACTTGACTCTTTGAAAACAGTTTCAGGTAGTGGATGTCGCGAAAAGTTGTATGCAATGAAAACTTTTGAAAAATTGTTTTCGTGAGAGGATCCTAAAGATTGTAGTCTAGACTCGAGAAGGAATCCTGGTTCACTGCAATCGCAGCTCTGATACCAATCTGTCACACCCCTTTCTAAGGCGGAAGCACGAGGTGTGATCTTGAAAGGTTCTCATTGCATACGAATGGTAAACATACTACATGATCATAAAATAACTCCAAATGCCATTAGCATTACATAATCGAAAACATAAGTTACGTTTAGAGTTTAGATCACAGCATAAAACATTGTCTAAAAAGTTTACAACTTTATTTAAAAGACAAACATAATGGTTTTGATCCTTATATCACCACATAGGATGGGACAAAACAACCAAACCCATCAACCCGGGCATTGGAGTCTTGACACATAGTAACTAAAAACACAAACGACATTCTTGAGCAAGGGTGAGACCGCACGTACATCCACTTTAGTTACCTGAAATACATGTGAGTTTTGGAAAAATCGTCAACATAATGTTGGTGTGAATTCATGCAGATTTGTGAAAACATTTAAGCATTCGTTATGGAAAACATGGTATGTATTTGTATGAAATAAGTCTAAATGTAAATATAAGGAATACGAGATCGCCAATGGTTAGCTAGGCCATTAACATGTGTAACGACATAGGAAGCATCCAAACCATAGGCATTTTTAGTTGTCAATTCAGGACTGTCGATTCAGGACTAGAGACACAAAAGCACTGCTTGGTAAAAGAGTGGCCAAGAGTGTGGTTGCCTGAAACCCATTAGATCTAACATTTTGTTATGCGGTCTTGGTATGTAACTGATTAATGGTGCTTATGGCACGCTATACGTCACATGATCTATAGTATCATTCCTTAGTTTTTGTATTCATACCATAGCACATGTATTTTCCCCAAGTTTAGAAAAACAAGTAAAAGTTTAAAAATGGGGACATGAACTCACAACTTTGTGTTTCCTGCGTCGTAAACTTCACCGGTAGCGTCGTGACCTATACGTATTCTATTAATGTTAGTCACTGGACTTGTATTACACAAGCACAAGTCACCATCTTTTGTTTATGTATACTTTTCGAGGTAATAGGTTGTTAAAAATAATTTATATTTTTAACTCTTCATGTATTTTACTTATATTATTTTCCCAAAAATAAGTATAAGTATTTTGTGACATAATGTTTCTAATATTGTTTTTTTTTTCTTGTACAAGTATTCTTAGGAAAGTATACTTGTATTTTATGTGAATACTTGTGTATTTTGCATCATTCACCAAAAATCAATACTTTAATTTTTATTACTTTCAGGGATTATATTTCTTAAAAATAATATATTTTTAAGATTTGTATGAATTATATATATGTTGTCGTGTTTAAAAAAATATATATGGTTATTCTTGTTATCCACCCGATTTTTGTATAAATTCAAATACTTGGTATTGGTTATATATTTTTGTCCAAAAATATATTTTTAAGTTCATAACTTGTCCAAGTTAAATAATATGTTAAGAAATATATTTTCATAAATATATTTTCTTGTATTTGCCCGTGTATTTTGTATGTGTATTTTTGTATTTATACTCCTTGGGAGTATTTAGTGTATTTTCAAGTTCCTAATACACTAATATATATAATACACATAATATACATTTAGCACAAAATTTGGTGATCACTAAATATATATATTTTTCCTAAAAATATACATACTTAATATAAATTTTAACTTGAAGAAATCACCATTTCTTGACTTGTAATTTCTTACAAAAAATTAGAGAAACCTTGGTAAATATTTTTAGGTGAATTTTTAGGGAACAAGTTTCGCCAAAACTTATATTTTTCTGAGTGTCAAAATTTTATAAAAATTTTGACATAGTTTCCCCTAAAAATGGAGGTTTCCCATGTTTTCAAAACATGGGTTTATTTTCTTTTAACACCAAAACAATTTTCCAACAATAATTACCAACAACATATACTAATTTTTCTATATGAAACATCATGGTGAACTTAATTCTTCTTAAAAATGTGTAGTCTTTTAGATCTACACTTAACATATTATGATCTTTCCAAAAATAAGTGTTCTTGAGTATTTTAACAAACTCTTATGAAACTTTGTTTCATTTAACCAACTCATCCATGAGTTTAATTATCTTTAAAGTTTGTAAATCATGTTCTAAAACCACTTTTATGTTTATTAGAAAGATCATTATTTTTAACATCATGTTTAACCATGGATCTTTCAAAATCTATGCTTAATATCTTTAGATCCTTCAAAAACAAGCTTTATGTTACATTTTTAACAAACTTTCCACGAGTTTTAGTTTCAAAAATTAGTTCTAAACACACTTTATTACTTCATAATTGCAAGTTTATGTGTAAAAATTCATATTTCAAGTTCACATTATGCTTCATATGTTCATCTTCAAGTTTAACCATGGATCCTTCAAGATCCATGCTTAAACTTGTTAGATCTAAGCTTTAACATACTTGATCTAAACATAAACTCAAGATATAACATAAACAACTTCATTACATACACCAAAAATTCATGTAATCACTTATTTTCTTCATGAATAAGTTGTTTAGATGGTGAATCTTGTACATAACATAAACATGACTTAAATTAGTGATCAAGAAGCTTACTACTAGCTCTAATGTCTAGGGAAGTGGCACAAAGATGAAGATGATGCACAAGGAAGAAATCAAGAGGTTAAAAGCTCCACAAGGTGGTCCTTCAAGTTCTAGCACCATACACCTTCATAAATGGCCTCCGTACACCTTTTAGTAAGCTTGGATTGTGAGGAAATGAAGTAAAAATGAATGTGTATGTGGGTGTTTGTTGAGCCGAGAGCAAAGGGAGCAAGAAGGGGGAAGAAGATGAGTTTAGTGAATGATGGACAATGAGGACTACTCTTGGTCTTATAAATAAAATATCCACCAACATGATCTTTAAATAAGATTTTATGCCATTTAGTTAGGGGACATGCTTAATAAAAGTAAATATAGTCATTTGATGCCCATGGGGCCGGTTATGGTGAAGGGGGGGGGGGGGGTAAAGTGTAAAATTTGGTAAGTTGATGGTCTAAAGTGCAAACGGTAAGGTTTAAGTATGTTTAAGTGTGTTTAGGTGTTTTTATGATTTTTAAGGTGTTCTAGCACCAATACTAGTTTAATATCATAAAAACATTACTTCTAGTCAAATTTTGATGTCCCGGTTATTGTCCGGTTGTCCCGGTTAAAGTGCTGAATTGCGCAGTTTCACTAGGTTTGAAGCACTTTTTGTGGCAGTTTTAATTCCCGAAACTTTTAAGTTATTTTTGACAATAAAACATAAATTCTACATGATATTAATGTGTTTAAATGATGATTATAGCTGAATTAGTGCTGATTTATGCTGAATTCTGCATTTAAAGTGCGTTTCGGGTGTCTTTTAGTGCATAGTTTAGCTACCGGAAAGTTTATATGTTAACCCTTGTATCCATACTTGGGTTTTAATGTATTTTAGATGTTGGACCTATTCCTAAGCCCTAATTGTATTATCTGACTGCTTTCTGCAGAATTGCTGACACAGCGTGTCTTACCGGTGAGTTTACTAGTCTTTCTGACGCAACACTTAAAGAAATGCAACAAGCATTATTTGAAGTATAAAACGTGCATGAATTCACAAGTATAGCATGTAATTAGACAATGTTGACATTTAAGCACATAATTGCAGATATTAAATAATAATTAAACTGTACGAAAATTACCGGTTTGTGCCAGTTGTTACACAAATAATGAAGGAAGAGAAAAGGATGGCCACGGGCCGTGTTGGCTGGACACGGGGCCATGGCCAGAGTTCTGTTCTGGCTATAAATAGGGGTGCTTGATTCACTTGAAAGGCATCCCTTGGCAAACCACTACTCTCCCACTTTGCCACCACTCCACCATCACTACAACACCAACACCTACCACCATCATCCATCATCCATCTTTAGAGTGTGTAGTAATCTCGGGATCCAAGATTGATTGTAAGAGTTCTTTCCAATCAAAGGCCATGTTTGGCTAAGCCTCTTACATCACTTGGTGAAGACAAGTCTTTTATGTATTACTTTTGATTTTTAATCTTTCGGCACGTTTTATTTGGGTTTGTATTAATGACATTAATAACTAGTTTCTTATGTTGAAGGTGAATTTTCTTTATCATTTTCTCATGGTGTCTTGAGGTTACTTTACTGTCTATATAAAGTAAATGATGTCATCCTTCGTGTCTTTACGGTCTATATAAAGCGCGTTAACTACCTGGAAGGGGGTTAGGGGAATGGTTTGGTAAAGTTCTTGTCTCGTTCAGTGTATAGATCCTGCGAGGACCTGGTTCAAGCTTACTAGGACCTCCTTCAATACCCAATGGTATTGGATGGCGGGGGTGCGAATAGCTTGAACCCCTCATATGTAAACTACTATTAATACTTTAAACCGGCTTCTTGGGATTGTATCCTTGCTTACCCAAACCACTTAGCCGAGGGTAACGTCACTTCAAAGGAGGGGCCTACCACTTTTCGCAGTAATAACTTACTTAATTGTCTATCAATATTCCGACTCTTTGGGATTGTATCCTTGCTGACTCAAACCACTGGGTTGAGGGTAACGTCACCTTCAAAAGAGGGGCCTACTACTATAACTAAGATAATCTTTTAAAAAGTCTGAAAGTGCGAAAATCATCTAAGGATACATTAAAGATAAGTTGGATCCAAGTGATTCTATCTTATCTATTTGTTTTTATTTTTATTTATCTTTTCATTTTTAGTTTTATTTTTACGATTCAAAAATTTTCTCAAAAGAATTAGATCGATTAGACGTTGAGGATAAACCGGTATTAAAAGCTCTTGTGTCCTTGGACGACCTCGGTATCTTACCAACACTATACTACGTTCACGATGGATGCACTTGCCCAAGTGTGTGTTTAGTGTTAGTATAATATCGTGTTTTATAAATTTAAAACTTGACTAATGTGTAAAATGGACTTAAAATATTAATAAAATCATATCACGCTTCGCACACACCAGTACATCAGCAAGTTAGCCTGTCACACTGAATTTGAAAGTAAATTGCTTAACTGTGATAGCAGCTTCATCATATGATGTACCAGTAGGGAAAAAGCATGAAATAATCAACTTACCAATGTCATATAAACCTAACGAACTGAGTATGAGTGGGTAACACATTAGTGGCGTATGGTTTAATTACCTCAAATCTTGCGTTGAGAGATTGCCAAAATCTGAGGTTTTGGGTCTTTATACTGTTATTTCATCCTGGGATATCAGGGTTGTCCTTCTACTGCATCTAGATATATGCTAACCTAGGCACAACCAAGATATCTTAAAAGAGCTAAAAATGCCAAAAACCCAGAAATTGAAGAAGCTCTCATAGAGAGTCATTCAAATGCACAAAATACATAAATCATACCACATTTGGTATTTGTCTTAACTCTCGTTAGATATTGGTCTCTTTGTTGTACGGAAGTACTGACGTGATGACTAATTATCAAACGTTGTAAAACAAAACGGATGATTTTGGTATACTCACCTACTATGAGGAACCTTTGTGCATACCTTGATCGCGGGGGTATGTCTTGAAGTGGGACACACTAGTATATCAGTATAATATTACCTTAATGTATCACATGGTAATGGAACTTGAAATGTTCGTGCAATTTGTTTTAGTGGATAGACAATATTGGTAATCGTCTTGGACTGCATTTCATGAAAATTATATAAAGAATTTTCTAATAGTGTGAAAACAATTTGATTTTGCTGATATGATCTTCTTACCGGTGATTCTCACAAAAATAGAGTGTTTATTGCTTTTGTGTTTTATTTGCTTTCAGAAAATATACAAAATCCAAAAAGATTTTCATTTCTTTAAAATTCTTAATGTACGGAAAATGGTTGTTCATGGAGGAGTTTTTACCGATAGGGGGAGACAGTGTTAGAAAGTGAGTTCAAAATTTTAAAACCTGGAAGGATCTAGTGTGTTGGACAATAATTTTTAGTGTTGGTTTGGTGTTGAATTGGAATTTGCTTAATCTGTGATACAGTTTAACCATCTTTTGACTAATAATAATTTGATTAACATTGTTGAAAAATTCTTATGGTTTCTCGAGATGTATGTTTTATAGTATATAGATTGAAGCAGTGTGTCATTGAGACGTTGATGTGAAGAGATGAGAGTTTATTACTGAGTGGTAGAATCCTCATTCTACAATGCAGAACGAATGATGAGAAGACATACTTGGATTGCTATTTCAAAACTTGGAAGATTTGGTGATTGGATGCATCAGCTTAGGGGGAGTCTGTTGCTGACATAATTCATGTTGAAGCTAACGCTATCCAAAGACCAAAGACTGTGAGATTCTGAAGACTAAACTTTACCTATGCAAGCTATTATCAAGGGGGAGTTTGTTGGTGCATTTTATGTGACAACAGCTTTAGTTCGGTTATGGTCTTTGGATATTCTCGTCAAGACTTGACATGGATAGGAAACTTGGATATGGATAACAAGGGACAAGGAGTCCGAGTTTATAAGCTTCAAAGTGGAGTCCGAATTGATGAAGAATATCGTGTCCGAGTTTTTTGAAGTCACAAGGATCCGAGTTTATCAACTAAGATGTCCGAGGTTATATGGTCATTAACATATATTCGAGTTTATTTACATACAAGAGTCCGAGTTTGTTGATGATCAAGCAGTCCGAGTTTAACATGACACAAGGTGTCTGAGTTTCATGATGAGCTATCACTGTCCGAGTTTACCAAAGGATATCAATTATCCGAGTTTGTCAAGATTATAATATTCGAGTTTATCAGATTTTGTATCCGAGTTTATTGAGCTAATGTGAGCCCGAATTTATCAAGGACATGGACTATCCGAGATTTTGAAGAAATCAATCGTCCAAGTTTATGAAGCTTGAAGCGTCCGAGTTTATATGAGATCTTATCAAGTCCGAGTTTGTTACAGCACAAGGAAGTCTTGGTTTTGTCTTTGTAATATTGTTCGGGTTATGCTTATTATGTACGTGGGCCTAGCCCAGTGTGCATGTTGTAGTATATAAACAGTGTGCACTAGGGTTTTAGGTTAGACGTCAGAGAAAAAGCTGCAGGCGTTCTGAGAGAGCAGTGACTGAGAGTTTTTTATGAGAGAATACATAGAGTGTGGCTGTGAGTTTCTTGTGATCTTGAGTGAATGTAAAACTTTGGTTTGATAATCATAGAAGATCGGTTTGTAAGTGTTTTGCATTGTGTTTGTTCATCTTGTTTCTATGTTTTGTATGATCTATCAAGGGGATCCTACACCCTTGATTGATTGTCAATCTCATTACGATCCACGTGATAGGGACCTACAATTACTAGTGTTTCAACAACTTTAAAAATCTCAAGGGACCCAGTGGATTCAAAATAACTGAATCACTACATGGGTAGAATACTGGTTTTTCATGAAAGTTTTCCAGATTCTGAATCTTGTTTTTCTCATAAGCAAAGACCATGTAACAATCTTCAGTATTATGATTTGTTTTCTCACAAACAATGTAGAATGATGTGCCTTTTGTGCCTTTGCCCCCTTTTGAACTGGATTTTAATTTTATTTTCAATTTTTGGTTAAGGCTAGAAGTTTTGGACAAAGCTACTGGTGGGTTGGCAATTGGTGCCATCTTCCCATCATAAGTCACAAAAGTCATTGGTTTGAAATTCTTGTCAACACAAGTTTCATCAAACCATTTGGTGTTGTGTTGATCAATGAATTTGTAAAAAGAACCACACTTAGTGATTACTGTGTCATTTCCAATTGATAAATTGGATTCAATATCATGGACTTGAGTTTTAGGAGTGTAATCACTTAGTCCATGTGTACGTATATACCCAAGACCATAATTCACATTGCTTTTAGATTATTGATTTAGCAAAATTTCACCCCCTACATGACTCAACCCATGTTTAACAATTAACTTGTCTTAATTTAAATTGTTCTTGACAAACCTGATATGGTGAAAAAGTGATTTGAGTTGTGCAGAATGATTTGAAACTTCATGTTTTAATTCAGATATGACTTGATCTTTTTCTTTCAAAACTTGTTTTTGAGTTTTGATGGTTTGAGCCAACAGTTTTTAGAGTTTTCTAATTTCTTAAGTTACTTGATATTCACTGCTTTGATAACCCTAAATGCTTGAATCTACTTTTCTAAACAAAGTTCTGATAATATTTCTAGGGATATATAAACATGCTGAGATGATCCATTAGATGTGATATAGTAAGTGGAATCATGCTCAAACCAGTAGTTTCACTAGTGTTGTGATCAGATGTCTCACTTAAAGCTTCTAAAGCAACAATGCAATGTTCTAGTGATTATGGTCAAGTGTAAGCATGTTAAAATATTCATCATTAGAATCCTCAAGCAGACTACTCCAATCTATAAAGCGTTCAGTGAAAAAGCTTTGTTGAGTAGTTTGTGGTGTAGGGGAACCAATAGTTTGAGAAACTACTGGTAAGTGACCCTAGGATTGAGTTTGTGCTTGTGAGGGAGTTAGAAACTTTGCATGTGATATGTTGAACTGTAGTGAGTGATATTGAGAAGGTGTAACATGTGGGTATGAGGTTTGAATATGTGGATGTGCAAAATGTGATGTAGATTGCATGTTTGAACCGTGGGTATTTTGGAAAAAACTTTGATATGTATTTTTTAAAGCCAGATATTGACCAGCAGTTGAGATTCATTTGGTTTGGATAGGTCACTATTGGTATAGAGTTTTGTGCAAACTTGTCACACCCCGACCGCGTAAAACAACAAATCGTGGCGGAATCGTCGGGGAGTGTTGTAACAGAATCATTGTTTCAAAAGACACAGAAATTGAAGTTTCGTTTTATTAAACATTGAATATTTACATCGTCTGGAAATCTAAATAAACAATTTAAACATAGTCTATCATTGTTATTAAGTCACTAAGGCCTTGTCCAGTCCTATGTGAGCATGCATACTAGCAATCAACATCATTCAACAACACCTGAAACATATGTGAAAACAAAGTCAGCAAAGAAATGCTGGCGAGTACATAGGTTTTTGAGAGTGTCGGATTCATGGCTAGTTTACATGTTGCAATACTTAATTAAAAACCTCGTTTTGAAAAGTGTAGTATTGCGACATAATTAACCAACTCAAATCAAGCGGGCTATAGTTTGTAAAATCTCGTAGCCATGATTCTTAACTCGAAAACATTTTGTTTTAGAAAACCAATTTGTAAAACATCTCGTATTAAATCGTTAATAAAACTCGTTAATAAATCTCGTTAATAAAACTCGTTAATAAATCTCGTTAATAAAGCTCGTTAATAAATCTCGTTAATAAAACTCGTTAATAAATCTCGTTAATAAAACTCGTAAAGTTTATATCATTTTGAAAACCTCGTTTGTGTGACATCGTTTCAAAATCTTTTACCCAAGTGAACTAAATAACGCCACGGTATGTAATACGATGAAAACACTTATATATAGGAAGTACCAGCGGCGTATCCACCATGCTTTCATCACATTACACCTGTCCCGTTATCTACACACTTAACCAAAAACCAATCGTTCACCCAAATCGTTCAATTCGTTAAAAATCGCTTTAAAACTAATCGTTTACCCAAATCGTTCAATTCGTTAAAAATTGCTTTAGTCGTTTAAACCATTCTCGATTTAAATCGTGAAACTACTTTTGATTGTCTCGCTAATAACATCCAAACCTTCGTGACTCGCCTATCGCTTCTCGCATTAATAAACCACCAAAGGGTAAATTAACAATCACAGATTCAGTCGTTACCCACCTAACCCACACATAACCATGGGCGCAGTCTGATAACGGGATTTGTCAGATCCTATGGTACCATAACCTAATACTGGTCGGTTCGGCCAAAACTAATGGATATTATTCGTTATGTAAATACAACCAACAAGTTTGTTTACTTTATCCAAATCGTTATTAATTTAATATAAACCATTTTAATCGTTTTTGAAACCATTGTTATAATATCGAAAATCGTTTTGAAAACCATCGTTAAAACCTTGAAAACATTTAGCACATATGAATCACCCCAAAACAATTGAAAACAGTAAAATTGGGGAAATATGTACTCACCTGAGAATGCTTAGAGGTCTTGAACAACAACCAAGCAAAGCTAGAGGGAGCACGAAATCAATCGGCAACCTAATAACTATATAATTAAACCGGACCTAAGTCGGAAGATCGGATAGGATGAGGTTTTTTAAACCAAATGAGTATTGGGACTCATATGACAGGGTTTAACAAAGTCTACATCCTAAATCGAAACCTAACCTAAGTGCTTTCGACCCAATGTGACCCATTAAGGTAGCTTAAGCTACTTTAACATGTCGTTCGTGCAAAAGCGCATTCGAGACGTCTAACTAGTCCTATGACAAGTATTATATGCCTAAACATGATTAAATATGTTGCATAACCAATTAAGTGACAAAAGTTTGTGTTACATATGCTTAATTACCAATTATGCATGAAAAGGGCATGTTGGTCATTTACCTAAGGCATATAAACTACCTATCATACAACTAATTAACCCTAAGTGACCATAAGGTATAACCTCGGAAGGTTATTCCTTATGCAACTATGGTCACTAAACATGTTTGGTCGGATCCTAATGATCGACCAAACGGGTCGTGTTCGAAAGTCTAAGCGGGTGTTTAGTCCGCTTGACTTACGACTCTTCACAAGCACTAATCTAAAAAGTGACGAGCTAAACATGCTAGAACATGTTTAGTTAAGTTAGAAAACAGGTTTTGATATCAAAACAAACGGTTTTGATACCCTAGAGTAGTTTGGTTACAAAATACGCGAGTATACGCATTTTGGCCGAAACTACGACTCGTCACTGAGCCTAGATAACGTGGTAATCAGTAGGTATAGTCACTAGAGACTATAATGTTGGGATTGAACCCTACCAGAGGAACAGATAATGAAAGCCAAAACTAGGTCACAACAGTGGATTCTTAATAAGCAGAGGTTTATAGCAGACTTTCCCCTTGAAAGTGATTACAACAACTGATGGTCTTCTATCCACTGTCCATATACAACTGCTGCTGCCCTTTCAACTGCTGACAAAGCCCTGAAGAAGTAAACACTGCTGACTCTATCTACTGATGACAAAGTACTGCCCATCCAAGGACTGATAAACCTTGAGGAAAGCACTGATGAGAGGAGAAAGCAGTAGTTTAGTGTGTCATCTGTTTTATATATAGTCAGTGGTTTAGAATAGCAGTGTTTGTATAGGATCAGTTGTTAAAGCTTGTTAGGTTGTTAGACGTCGCTTTCATGGTGACGTCAGCTGAGATGCCCCAGTGGTTTGAATTGTCTATAAATGGAACAGTACTCTGTACTGTTACATTCGATCGTCTTGAGTGAGTTCTTCTCCTCAATTCAATCCTTTCATCTTGTGCAACCAAACCCTGGAGTATCAGGCAGAGGGGGAGTCTAGTTTGTAAGCTTGCATTATAATCTTTTGCTTTGACTTGTAATCTTTCGACTCTATGAAAAGCAATTGTTTATCAAACTATTTTCTCCTCTGACTGTGTTTACAAAGTTTGTTATTCATTTCCGCTGCACTTTACATTGTTTCATATTCATTAATTGTTCAAATCATACAAACAAACACAATCATGAGAGCCTCCGATTCTAACAATTGGTATCAGAGCCTGGACAGTCAAATTTGATCTAACAATCAATTTGACATAACAGTTCTACTCAGAATTCATTGATACTAAGGTTGGATGCATTTAGTTGAAAAACAGAGTACCGAGTAAATCATGCTCAAAGTGGTTATTCAAAAACTCTGTAAATCAACCAAGATGTCAAGGTTTAAAGATACTCAAGCTGACAAACATGGTGGAGTCAAGATTTAAAGATACTCAAGCAGACATCAAGGCTATAAAGGCCAGCATACAAAAGACTGCCCATGGTGAAAAAGTTCCTTCAACCATCCTCTTCATGGATAAACCCCTTCCAGATAATGCCAAAAAGGGGGAGAAAATCCAGTTGAAGAAAAGGGGAATTGAAGTATATTGAACCAGAACAAGAAAAACACTCAAACGGGTCAAAATCTCAAACTTCCATCAAAACAGCTGATACAGCAGTAGTTACAAAAACTGCCAGCAGTAGCCAAACAGCTGCCACCTCATCACACATCATCACAACCACTGATCTACCACCATCATCATCTACAATCATATCACCACCATTGCCTCCTGCCAGTAAGCAGAAGACAGCAGATATTACAACATCTATTGTAATGACAACAGCGGTTGAAGCACCAGTTGTTTCAACAGCTGTTAGTCAGACATCGTCCACCATTCAAACCACTGATCCACCAACGACATCATCAGCCTCTCCTACAATAAAAAGGAGAAGAGTTTTCATTCCTGATGATGATTCACCACCACCATCAAAAACTGCCTCACCACCTTCAACCCCTGCTCATAAGCAGAAGACATCTACTGACACAACAGTAGTTGTAATGACAACAGAGGTTGAAACACCAGTTGTTTCAACAGCTGTTTGTCAACCATCTACCACTGCTCTTATCATTCCTACATCACAACCAAAACCCTCTTCATCCTTAAAGCTTCACAAAAGAAAAAGAGAAACTACTCAGCCAACTGATGAAAAATATGATCCTGTTGCTGCTAAACATCCACTGGAACTAGAAGCTGTGACAAATGAGATGAAACAATTTTACACCAAGGATGATCCTTCAAAAAGAAGATTTCCTTCTCTCATTGGCTTCGTAGTCCCATAAGACATGGATGAATATCTTGAAATAAAAGCAAGGCAAGCAAGGATTAGATCTAAGCTTGAATGCAAAGATGAAGGTGATGAAGCCATTGCAGAAAGAATTTCTTGCTCACAAAGGTCAAGCTAATGGAAGACTTTGCACAAGAACTGAGCAAAGAAAAGGCAGATCAACGAAAAGCAATAAGAAAAGAGTATCTTGCTTATATAATGAAAGAAAAATTCTATTCAGCTGAAGAAAAACAGTTTGAAGAGTGGCCACTGGTTGCCTTGAAGCATGAAGCAAACAGGATTGAAAGGGTTAAAAATGATCCAAGTAAGAAGAAGACAACTCCAAATTGGAATAAGTACAAAAAGCTAATTGCTGATCTTACTTCTGAATACAAAAAGAAAAAGCAGGAACTGATAGATGCAAAAGTGGATACTGTTGAAGCCATAGCAAAATGGACAAAGCAGTATACCGATGAGGCTTATGAACGGCTGAAGAAAAGAAAGATAACAGTCTCAGGCACTTCTAAAAGGCCAGACTACAACAAGATAGAACAACAGCTGGATGCTCTTAAAACACTGATCACATCAACAGTTGACCCAAGCCTTGTGATAAACCAAGAGAAAGGAAAACTGTTGACTAGTGAAGAAGAGAAAGAAAAGGAAGCTGAGTACTTCACAGAAGCCATCAAGAAAATGGGTCTAAAAGAAGATAGTTCAGTGAGCCTTCAAAACCTTTTCAAAAAGGTACTAACCAAACCTGCATCAACAAACATTTCAGCAGATATCCCAGACAGTGAGCTTGATCTACAAAAGACACAAGAGCAAATTGACAAAGAAGTTGCAGAAGACATAGCTGTAGCAAATAATGTCATAGAAGAAGCTTTCAAAAGAATGTCTGAAGTTCAGGATACTGCTCTACAATATTTCTCAAGGCCAAAATCTCCAAGCTCATCAGAAAATAAATCTCTCCCAAGAAACCCATTGGGTTCAAAAGTACTAAAGTGGATGTCTGACCAAAAGACCCACGTATTGACTATAGTCAGATCCAATGGCGATGTGAAGTATATATCAAGGAAAGAAGCACTAGGCCTTAGTGTTGAAGATTTGCAGGATCTCCTTGAACTTACACTGTGCAGGGATGAAGATGACACAAGTTCCAAAGAATTTGAAGAAGAATTTAAAAGACAAGCAAGGGAACTTCTGATGAGGAATAAAGATCCAGAATAATGAAAGGTTTTGGCATTATCTGTTCCAGGGGGAGATTGTTGGGATTGAACCCTACCAGAGGAACAGATAATGAAAGCCAAAACCAGGTCACAACAGTGGATTTATAATAAGCAGAGGTTTATAGCAGACTTTCCCCTTGAAAGTGATTACAACAACTGATGGTCTTCTATCCACTGTCCATATACAAATGCTGCTGCCCTTTCAACTGCTGACAAAGCCCTGAAGAAGTAAACACTGCTGACTCTATCTACTGATGACAAAGTACTGCCCATCCAAGGACTGATCAACCTTGAGGAAAGCACTGATGAGAGGAGAAAGCAGTAGTTTAGTGTGTCATCTGTTTTATATATAGTCAGTGGTTTAGAATAGCAGTGTTTGTATAGGATCAGTTGTTAAAGGTTGTTAGGTTGTTAGACGTCGCTTTCATGGTAACGTCAGCTGAGATGCCCCAGTGGTTTGAATTGTCTATAAATGGAACAGTACTCTGTACTGTTACATTCGATCGTCTTGAGAGAGTTCTTCTCCTCAATTCAATCCTTTCATCTTGTGCAACCAAACCCTGGAGTATCAGGCAGAGGGGGAGTCTAGTTTGTAGGCTTGCATTATAATCTTTTGCTTTGACTTGTAATCTTTCGACTCTATGAAAAGCAATTGTTTATCAAACTATTTTCTCCTCTGACTGTGTTTACAAAGTTTGTTATTCATTTCCGCTGCACTTTACATTGTTTCATATTCATTAATTGTTCAAATCATACAAACAAACACAATCATGAGAGCCTCCGATTCTAACATATAACCATCGTGATTACGCTCACGTTATGAAGTTCAACGAACTTCTCGTTGACCAACTCGTGGTCAAAGCTGAAAGTCAAACACTGTTTGACTTTTAAGCTAGGAAAGCAATAAAAGAATGAAAGATGACTTACAAAGGGTCCAAATAGATTTGATTCCAAGTATTCTCAGGTAGGAAGTGAAATATCACAACCACTTAGAGAAAAACTCAGATCAAATGTGTAGAAAATGGAAGTGGGGGTTGGGTATTTATACTTTTCGGTAAATCGTTAAGATTATTTCTTGGGGAAGAGGGCACAATCTTGGCCATACATTTGGGCCCAAGGTTTAGGATACAATGGGTACTGAAATACCAGTCCATAGAATCATAAATCAGGGGTTAAAAACCATTGGAATAGGTGGAAAGGACCAGATTCAATGTTTCTGCATTTCTGCTGATCTGGGCACTACTTACGGACCGTAAGCATATCCCCATACGGTCCGTAAGGACCTTGCAGGTCAGCAAGTTTCATAAATGACAGATTTAGCCCTTAAAGCCCCAAACTTGGTTTTCGATGCATTTTTGACACGTTTAAGCCCCGTTAACCCCATTTAAAAGCTCTAAAATGAATTTAAAGTATAGGGAACTTAAAATGTGCTCAAAAATATCTCGGATGTCGGCTCGTTTGGTCGTACGGTTGCGTTGTTCGGTTAATTACGACGGGAGTCGTAACGAACGCAAAAACGATCCAAATTAAGCGACGAATGGATTTTTCTTATGCCAAACACTAAAATAAAATATTTTAATGCTTACATAAATTTTTGGATGTCCGGATATATTCAGAACGTAAGATATGCGCGAAAATGCAAACTTATGCACTTTTTGACGCTTTTAGTCCCTATTGATCAATAAGGTTTATTTTAGCATACCGAACCCCTCAAAGCCTATTTCTAAGCTATGTAAAGGATATTTAGGGTATGTTTAACTTATGATCAAGTTCCGAAATGTTTGTTACAGTACAAATCGGCATACTTTCGCAGTTTGTCCAAATTAGTCCCTGTAAGCGAATAAACTTGATTTTGCCACACCAAACCCTCCAAAACTTATTTCTAAGTTATGTAAAGGTTATTTAAGGTATGTTACGCATATATCACTGTCCCGGAGTGTTTGTTGAATTAAACTGGTTATATTTACGCATCAGTGCGCGTATAACCTTCTAGAAAGAGAATTAGAGCTCGAAATCGAACAAGAGCTGATATGTGCAAATGATTCACATATTTATACAAATCCCAAGTATGAAACACAACATTTCATTGATTTGGTATTTGTTCGATGGCCGTGGAGGCACAGATGTCACAAAACTTCCTACACTTTCTTGCAAAGTGACCCAACCTATGACATTTATAATATTCAACCCTTGACTTATCCTTCTCAAACTTACCTTTACCCTCTACAGCAGGACATTTCCTACATGTTTTGTTATAAAATTAATTTAACTTAATATTTAATAACGCAAGTTGGTCAAGGAGGTGGTCAAATTCTTCCTAGTCAACAGGGTCCATTGGTCTATGATCATACATCATCAAAACATAATTCTGATTTCCCACATGTAATGTGTCATTTTGAGAACAAAATCCAGTGTTTTATCAATAAAGTGATCATAACTCTGTTCATTCACTCTATAAGATGATGATGACTCATCTTAGCTCATCAGGGTTGTGTTACTAAACATGTAATCATCAACAGTTTTGCCTGATGACATCAACTTTTGTTTCTAGTCAAGTTGTCTCTCATAAGTTAGGAGTCTGCCATGAAGCTATGTCAGATTCATCTCCTTAAAACCAATAGAGTTTCTCAACATATAAGTACTTGTTACCCATTTATCAAGGAGTGATCTCATAAATCTGTGACTCAGAGCAGAGTTAGTAAATACTTTATCTGCACACCTAAGCTCGCTGATAAGACAATTAAACGTTTCAAATTGTTGAGTCCGAGATTCTCCTTTGATATGAGAAACTTTTTGGTACTGTTGATTCAGTATTTCTCTGTCCAAAATGTCCCACAATTATTTGGCATTCTCATAATGGAGCAATCCTGTATATATTTCATTGGGTAAGGCCATGCCCAGTATTCCGAATGCCTTAGCATCGAGCTCTAACTTTTGGAAATCTTGCTTAGAGTAGTCTGTGGGCTTCTTAGGAATATTAACACCTGGTTGTTCGATACTCGATAAAGAGGGAACATGGGGGCTATATGCCACTGATCTCCAGCAACCAATGTTCTGTTGTGACTCGTGGTGACTCATTCTTCGTTGCGATATTTTCAATTCATCATAAACGAGCATCAGAGGCTTCCTTGCCAATCCGGTACTGTGAGGATCATGAGTGATTGACATCTCTCGGAGTTCTATTGGATTTTAATTCATCTAACAGAGTATTAGAAACAACTAGTTGATCTGATTATTCTAATTCTTCTCAATGTCCTTATATCACTCAATCAGTTATCAATTTGAGCTAGATTATCTTCTGAATCAACAGTGAAGTTAATTCACTGAACCTTGCTCTGATACCAATTGTTGGATCTGAGAGTGTGTTGTGTGTGTTTTTCTTGGTAAAATGGTTAATCAAACTAGAAATTCAATCAAACAGTAATATCTAAAACACATCAAACAGCTCACAGCTGAATACGAGATGATTGCAAACTATTCATTATAGAATTTAAATATGTAATACAATCATTCAAGTATAAAGTACTCCCCCTCACCAGGTGATCATGCTCTCACTAAGTTCTTATGCACTCGGCTCTTAGTGTTATCTTATAATGATTACAAAGAAGTATATTTATAGGAGGTTTAAATTGCCGGTGGCGTCATCATGAAAGCAACCTTCAACAACTTCTTTAATGATGTAACTTTGAGTAGTTAAGAGAACTGCTGGATTGTTACATTGTTTCGTTGAACTACTGCTACTTTAAGAGGAAAAGAGTGAACTGCTGGTTTTGATCCAACACTTCTGGAAATCTATAACTTCTGCCTTGACTTGTTGACTCGTCTTTGGGTCTCTAGTCTTTGACCTTGGTTGACTTTGATTGTTGACTTGATGACCACTACGTTGAGGATCAACACTTGTTCTTTGGAGGCAGTAGTTTGATGCAAGAGGAAGTGGGTCAGCTGTTTTGGGAAGCTTTTAAGGGGAGAGAAACTAGTGGACTTGGAGATTGTATCTTGAAATTATTCATGAAAGGATGATGGATCCTTTGGGTTTTGGCTTTCATCATTAGTAGATCTTATATAACCCAACAGAGTGGGAGCAACTAATGTAAACTTGTCCTTATATAGATGACATTCTTTTGACATGTATGTGATGCATAAATCAAAGAATTGTTCATGCATACTTTGAAATAATGAATCTCGGAGATGCCTCTTACGTGACGGATATCAAAATATACACCGAGATAGACTTAACATGAAATTAGTTTTTGTTCGACGAGCTTTACTATAAAGCGGGTCCTTACACAAGAACAAACATTATTTCTCTCTTTTATAGGATAAAAGGATAAATGAGATTATTTCCTTATGCTTCATTAATTAGAAGCCTTATGTAGGTTCAAGTCTATACTCGTTTAGATATTGCTCACATTGCTGGAAACTAGACCTGTCTAGATTATTATGAAGCATCTGATAATATCTTTAAGAAGTGAAAGGCTATAATGTAAAGAAGAAGTGAGAACTCAACCCGTTTAATTACTCTAACCTTGTTATATTCAAAGGGAACGAAATGCCAACTACGTGGAATATCCTTATGTCAACAACCATAATTTGGAGGAGTCATAAGAAAATAATAAAAACAACCTAAGTTATAATGACATAATAAGTTGTTAATTAACAACGCCATTGTCACTAAATGTTGTTGAAGTGGACTCATAAACTTATTAGTTCCATATAAATACTAAATTGAATACTTACTATGAAAAGTCAGCTACGATGTTTCCTCAAACAATAACAGTTTAAGAGGTGCTGTCGATACGATATTATTGTTCATTTATGAACAAGTAGATGAAACTAAACATTTATATCAAATACGTTTACGTTCATGATATGATTGCGCATCCGATAACTATGGTCTACCACCCAAAGTCTTTTAAGAGCCCATAATAAAGACGGGTTTTACTAAATGCGTTGCATAATTGCATATCATACTTATGAATGATTAATTATTAAATTTCCTCAATTATTTTAATTTGTTTGTCTATATATATGTATGTTTACCTAATGACATATAGACAAGAATTATACAAATTAGTTTTATAGGGCTTACATCATTCATTTGGTCTTAAATTTACGTATGTTTTGATTTGGGGTTGTTACATGATTAACGAGGATCTTGAGTTGACTATAACTCAATGGTTGTATTTTTCTGCTACAGTTTTCGTTTGAAACTTGATTAACGTTTAACTTTGCCAACTTACTTATGCTCATCACAAATGGTCACTCGTCCAAGTGGGAGAATATTAAAAATAACCTGTTAATGTGGCCTAACGGATCATTTGAGTAATTTTACCAATATGACATAACTAGTCACCGACAATTACTTGATGGTAGTAATTGTAAATATTGACTAGTTCAAGAGGGCAATTATAATTTCCCTTTAGGTATTATTTATAGAGAATGCATAAAGTTTTTATAACATATCTCTATTCATGATCATTTTTTTTTATTGATCGTAAGAGTTATAAAACTCTTTAAGAACACCAATATAAAATTTTCTCTAGTGATCTATCATCACTAGGTACCATAACGGAATCATAGCTCTATCTTTCTTCATGGATATAATTAACAGTTCAAGCTATTTAACGTGTATAAGGGGGAATAAAGCAATTTTTTTGTATAATATTTCTTAAATAGTAACATATATGTTTCTGCCATGCCCAATCTATTTTATTCTTATTTTCATCTGTTATGTTACACCTATTTAAAACAATAATTTGATACAATAATAACAGCTAATAATTGACTCTAGCATATAAGACGTTAAAGTAGCTTATGCCTTTACTTTATTTTCGTTAAAGTTATCTTTTTTATCATGTGGTGTGCTTTCATGCAACGTGTTTCACGAAATATTGAGACAGACCACAAAAATAAATACAGCAAATACAAAATTACTTTTCAAGTACTATTATATCACTAACATTTTCCAAAACGAATGGACAGTGCCAGCTACGTGACAACAACTAGCAATCATTTTCTTTTTTTCCAAGCTTGCCCATTAATTATTGTTGATAAAAATATACTAAACGAATCTCTTATCGAAATTTTAATGGGCGCAGTGACTTCATACGTAATTTATTAAAAGACTAACCCAATATCCGTGTTCAAGTGCATCATTCTGCCACTTTTTTGCGTTTTCCTCCCATTCAGCTGTCGTAGGCCCAACAATGCCATTTTTTAATATTGCAATGTTTTGTTTATTAGTACAAAATTGAAATGTTGGTTTAGAATCCATCTACACGTGCTAGTAAAGGCTCTTCATTGTTTTCTTTTTATTTTTAATCTATTAATATTATATAACTTCTTTTGTTATTACCGTTACCGTAAACATAAAATGAACATTTTTTTTATAATCTATTTATTTTTCGTTCAACAAATACTTTAAATTATCATACTTTGAGGTTGTTAATAAATTTACAGAAATGTCAATTTATTATTAATTTTTCCTAATTAGTTACTTTCCTTGTATCGTTAATTTAACTTGCTTATGATGATCAAAAGTTACTTATCAAATATATAAAAAGGCTCTGGTGATAACACCAAGTGATGCGATAATTATTGTCTCAATAATTAATTTGTTTTTAATTAAAAAAGCTGTGAGATGATTTGGTACCGGTAGCATTTATTTATTTATGGTTTTTTTTTTTTTGATGTGACAGTATAAAGCCCGTTGATAATTATGTTATAAAACCAGTCTATAGTTGTACCGGTAGGTGTGGATATCCTTTTTGGCATATCTCTTTCGGTTGTTATATCAAGTATCGGTATCATACTAAACTGAATTGATACCGACAGAAAACCCGATGTGTAGCGCGGGTTATCCAGCTAGTATACACACAAAAAATTGCATCTTATATCATTTATTTTCAGTTATTATACTAATCATTGTTTTCATTGAATGTTTGAAATGGATTTAATTTTGTCTCGAACACATGATGGAGAGGGTAAAACCCGAGCTTTAAAGTGTCTATTTTACGTGTTTTATTCGGTTTTAGGTAATTATATGCCATGAATAAGATAACTACGAGAAATTATGGTTTTGCAGGTTAATTGCTTAATTCAAGGATGTTAGAGGGTTTAAAGACGAAGAGGAATGGTCAAGATTGATAATTGCAGCAACTGGTAATGTTCGGGTAGTATTTAGGGTCATAAAGTGGCTTAAATGTGCAAGAGATATGAAAGATGGAAGTCCAGGGGGTCATTGAGTCAAATTGTGAAAGATGTAAATCCAAAGAAGGTGGATTGATAACTCACGATGTGGCTTACGGTTTAATAACTGTAACTTACAGTTATGATGGTGAGGAAATAACATGTTACAGGAAGTTTGCATAGTAACTTACGGTGCCAGACCTTCACTTACGGATGAACAACAGTCCATTGCATGTTTGGCCGTAAGCTACGGTTTTAAGACCGTAACTTACGGTGAGAGTATTTGGGCGCGCGTAGATGAGTGGGTTGAAGAAGGTATAAAGGTGTTTTAACCCTAATTAGCTACACACTTCTTGCACCACAGATTATTAGCAGCAAATAGACACCCTTGGAGCTCGAAAATCATCATCAAACATCATACTTCACCACAATCAATTGCCGAATCATCATGCAACCATCATTCTCTCAAGTCTTTGAAGATTGTTCGTGCAACATGAGCGGCTAAACCTCCCGTGATCATCTCCGGGACTAGGGTTTGTGTTTGAACATTGGGTTTATGTATATTTATGACCTTTTGGATTAAGATTTGATTAATCATTCGGTTAGTCTTTCTTATTGCTACTTTTTTTCGATTAAACAATTGTTTGGTTATCATAGACATTCATGTTCATCAATTATTTGGTTTTGTCATCAACAATTGGGATTAAATTCTAAGTTGTCATTGTTCTTAAACCTTTAATCATTGAACTTATTTATGTTTATGAAATCTAGAGTTGGTAATTAAATGGATTACTATTCATTTGCATCAATCTTTTGGTTTCGATCGTGGATCATTGCAATCAAATATAATATCTGTTAGTTATTTGTCAAAACAAGTGTTTAGCAAATCATGTCTATGTGATTTCTAACTGGTAGTAATTAAGTTACCCGATTTTCTGCATAACCTGAAAACCCGGAGATTGGTCTATTTTCTCCTAATTGTTTACAACCACAGTAATTAAGTTTGTTTTCCATAATCACTCTCACAATCTGCAAAAAGCAATTAGTTTTAAATTAAATAATCATCACAAGCAATGAACTTTTACACTTTCCACTGATTCCTCTTGGATTCGACACCCTACTTACTCTTTACTAGTAAATGTGAATATGACACTTTTAATTATATTTTTGACCGACCTTACGACATTATCAAAAATGTGGTTGCCGAGAGAGTATTCCGAGTCACACTTTCAGAGTTCATACCCTTACAACCCGCCAACGTATGAATATCCATCTCAGCAGCAACATCAACAAGAGCCACAGTCGTCGTCACAGCAGCAACAGGATCCGCCAGTAGGAGGAGGCTTGACAGATATCTTCGATATGATCTCGTTCTATGATACCTTGGGAAGCTATTATGGTGGGCCACCGGATCCATTATACCAGTGAGCACTCTCTGATCCGCTTCATCGATCAGGTCCATGTGCTCGATCCTGTACTCTGTTTAAGACAATATTATTTTTCTTTGTTTTGGTGTGTTTAAGCGTATTTGGTGGTGTAGAACAATTTGTGTCTAGGGAATGTGTTTAAGTTATTTGTGTTAGGAATTGGTCGCTCATGGGATTAGTTGGTTGGTATTCCTGGGTTTTGTTTTAAAAGCATGATACATTGGGGACAATGTCGCCCAAGTGTGGGGATGTGGAAACCCGGGAAGGGAAAGGTTTGGGATGTTGAAAACGATGAAAACCGAAAAAATTGAAAATTTTGAAGAATTTCACACCTTAAGTAAGCTAAATGGATTCGAAAACCTAAAGTTTCAATCACTAATGGGTTCCTTGCTAGTAGTAAACTAACATAGTCCCTTGTCATGGTCGTTCCTTTAAGTTTCATGAGAGTAGGTCTGACAGGTGTTTTTAGAGAAAAGAATTGAAAAGAGATGTCTATTTAGGGGTAACATGCTTTAGATTGCATATGTTACATGTCGTTAACCTGTTACCTTTTTTTTTTTGGTGAGATCTTGAGCCTGTAGAACTAATAGAATTATTTACATTATGACTTCATTTGTTGAGAGCATGCCATATGTTATTCTGTTAGGACTTGTATGATTTGATACATGCTGAGATTGTGGATTTGACAAGTGCACGTAAATGATAAAAGCATTATGATACCCCTTACACCCGCTTGTGTTTGTTTTATGTTTACCCAACTATCACCCTTAGTAGCCCTATTGAACCTATACACCTTTTGTTTGTCCACCCAATGTGAATTGTGTTGAAACCAACCGTGACTGACAACGTAGTGAAAATTGAAAATTAAAAAAAAAAGAAAAAACAAAAATAGACTTGTTGTGAATATTGTTTATGTTCATGGATAGAAACCAACCCAAAGTGTGAGTCGTTATGCTTTACAAATAAAGTTGTCACGGTTTGGTCGTTTGTTTGTTCGCCACATAAAAACGTATAAATATAAGCCAAAATATTCCCACCCTTAGCCTAAGCCCAAAAACCCGAAAGTCCTTTTGATATGTGTCGTGTTACATGTTACAGTGGAGGTGTGATTGTTATACAAGCCTATAACTATAGAATTTCATGTTTGGTTTTGAGTGATATAGATACTAGCACATTACATGCTAGTTCAGATATTAAACCGAGAGGAGAATATATTGTGAGGGGCGTGTAGCATGTGTTAGAATCGTAGTCATGTTAGTTTTAAATAGACGAGTCTTAAGTTTTAAAAATTGCACCAATTTCTTGTCAGGCTGTCAATCTCGAATGTGTTAGTCTATGGGACGGGTATGACTTAGGAACTTAGATTGTTGCACTGGTTAAGAGATTTGGAGGTATTGTTCCTGTGGTGAGTAGTTCCGGATTGGTTTGATTGGGGATAATCAAAGGCAAGTGTGGGGATGTGTTGGAGAGGGTGAAACCCGAGCTTTAAAGTGTCTATTTTGCGTGTTTTATTCGGTTTAGGGGTGTGCATGGTTCGGTTTTTTGTTTTTAAAAACCGTTCGGTTTCGGTTTTTTCGGTTTTGGTTATTTCAGTTTTAGCAACGGTTCGGTTCAGTTTTTCGGTTTTTTGAAACAAATTATGCAAGATTCAAAACTTAAAAGTATAATTTAGTTTAAGAATCTTTCTTAAATGTTTACATTTAAGTTAATATATTTAGTCTTTTAAATTAATATTATTCACATAAACCTAACCTTCTAATCTATTTTAATGTTTCTCCAAAGTTTTTTTTAAGACGTTTTCTTTTATAATACTTTGAAAACCATTTATTTTTATAATAAAGTTTGTTAGTTCCTGTAAATAATGGATAATTTTAATGATAAACAAACATGGTAATGTTCTTATTATAAATATTTACCAAACAAGAATAAAATTAATAATTCTTAGTAGCATGGGTAAACACTTAAACAACTTAAACATGAAAATATATAGTTTTGGTATACTATTAAAACTTATTGGTTCGGTTCGGTTATTTTCGGTTATTGAAAGTGATTATCCGAAAACCGAACTGAAAATTTCGGTTATTAAAAATCCGAAAACCGAACCGTCGGTTTTTGTTTCGGTTCGGTTTTTTCGGTCCTGATTTTTCGGTTATTTCGGTTACGGTTCGGTTATTTCGGTTTTCTGCTCACCCCTAATTCGGTTTTAGGTAATTACATCCGATGAATAAGATAACTAAGAGAAATTGTGGTTTTGCAGGTTAATTGCTTAATTCGGGGATGTTAGAGGGTTTAAAGACGAAGCGGGATGGTCAAGATTGATAAATGCACCAACTCGTAATGTTTGGGAAGTATTTCGGGTTATAAAGTGGCTTATATGTGCAAGATATATGAAAGATGGAAGTCTAGGGGGTCATTGAGTCAAATTGTGAAAGATGTAAATCAAAAGAAGGTGGATTAATAACTCACGATGTAGCTTACCGTTTAATAACCGTAACTTACGGTTATGATGGTGAGGAAATAACATGTTACAGGAAGTTTGCATAGTAACTTACAGTGCCAGACCTTCACTTACGGCTGAAAAGGAGTTCAATGCATGCTGGGCCGTAAGCTACGGTCTTAAGACCGTAACTTACGGCGGGAGTATTTGGGCGCACATAGATGAGTGGGTTGAAGATGGTGTAAATGTGTTTTAACCCTAATTGGCTACACACTTCTTGCACCAGTGATTGTTAGCAGCAAATAGACATTCTTGGAGCTCGAAAATCATCATCAAACATCATACTTCACCACAATCAATTGCCAAATCATCATGCAACCATCATTCTCTCAAGTCTTTGAAGATTGTTCGTGCAACATGAGCGGCTAAACCTCCCGTGATCATCTCTGGGACTAGGGTTTGTGTTTGAACATTGGGTTTACGTATATTTATGACTTTTTGGATTAAGATTTGATTAATCATTCGGTTAGTCTTTCTTATTGCTACTTGTTTTAAATTAAACGATTGTTTGGTTATCATAGACATTCATTTTCATCAATTATTTGGTTTTGTCATCAACAATTGGGATTAAATTCTAAGTAGTCATTGTTCTTAAACCTTTAATCATTGAACTTGTTTATGTTTATGAAATCTAGAGTTGGTAATTAATTGGATTACTATTCATTTGCATCAATCTTTCGGTTTTGATCGTGGATCATTGCAATCAAATATATTATATTTTAGTTATTTGTCAAAACAAGTGTTTAGCAAATCATGTCTATGTGATTTCCAACTGGAAGTAATTAAGTTACCCGATTTTCTGCATAACCTGAAAACCCGGAGATTGGTCCATTTTCTCAGAATTGTTCACAACCACAGTAATTATCACAGGCAATGAACTTTTACATTTTCTACTTATTTCCCGTGGATTTGACACTCTACTTACTCTTTACTAGTAATGGTGAATATGACACTTTTAATTGTATTTTTAACCAATTTTACGACATCGATCAACACACGCCTAGAATGTACGTTAGAATGCATTAATTTGTAATGCACTTGAGAATAGTTTAATCATTTTACCTTATTTACTAAAATATTAGAGAATAGTAAAAGCGCATACCCACAACCTGTTTCATCATTTTCATCAAGTGTACATGACATCACATTTTATGTTTGAGTTAACTTTATTATAAGTGGAGTTTTTATAATATAAAAAGTATAAAAAATGGTTGTGAGTAAATGAAATAGAAAATGTTACTATGCATCTGTATATTTGAGGGGACACTGTTCACCCTCTATAATTTTTTAATATAATTTGAAAGTGTTTGTGACTGGAGGAAACAGAAAAGGTAATGAAAATGTAGTGTTTTTTAGTGTAATTTAGGATGAAAATATGGTGGAATGAATGTAAATGCTCTTATTGAGCTAATATTTATATTTTAAAAATGACATTATTTAACCCCCCCCCCCACCCCCCCTAAAAAAAATAATTCTTATACTTAATATGACACCTTTAACCAATGAGTTTATAGCTCAGTAATACCCACTACCAATAAAGTTCATTGCTCACATGTGAAGCTGTAGTGGTGCGGGTTCAACCTTTGTGGTGCCCAGATCATGTAGATGGTGTGTATAGGTAATTTGTTGGCATCATATCCCTTGTGGGATGGAATGATGGGTATCCTATGGGGTATTAGGGACAGAGTTTCTTCCTTAACTCTTTTTAATATGACACGTTTAATTAACTAAGTTTTCAATTAAAATGCTAAGATAAAAGTAGTACAAAGAATTAAAACTAATTATAGCCTTGTTAATTGTAACTTCATAAAGTAAAACTTTCTATAGTGATTAAAATAACACATGTGTTTATTACAAACCTAGTCTCATAACTAACCGTGATCGTATCTTACGCTTGTTTTATGCGTAATGGTCAGAGCCGTCCCCGAGAACTTTTTAAAAGATTTAGGACTCGGGCGACAAAAATAATTGGGCTCAAAATCATGGTTAAGGGGAAATGAATTAAAAAAATAAAACTTTGGTGGTGGAGGCAAGACTTAAACTTGAGATCTTTACATTATCTTGAGATGGTTTTTCCACTCCACTATCAATACTTTTTTGCATAACAAATGGATGCATATATTAAATATATAATTTAGTGTATATATATATATATATACATAGGGGAATGTTCATTGGGGAACACTAAAAAAGTGGGGAACAGCGGGGAACCGACTCAAACGAACTCCGATTGGACTCATTCCAGCGGCGTTGGAATCGGCTCGTCGAACCCTAACTAAGATCTCTTAACCCTAAACCCTAAATCCTAACTCCTAAACTCTAAACCCTAAAGCTAAAAAATAAGGCTAAAACCTAAGCTAAACCGTAAAATCTAAACTATAAACCCTAAAAGCTAAACCCTAAAGGCTAAAACTAAAGCTAAACCCTAAAGCTAAACCCTAAACCCTAAAACTAAACCCTAAACCCTAAAGCTAACCCCTAAGGCTAAACCCTAAAACTAAACCCTAAAAGCCAAACCCTAATATATTTAGGGATAAAGGGTTATGATTTAGGGTTTAGGGTTAAGAGATCCTAGTTAGGGTTCGACGAGCCGGTTCCAACGCCGCTGGAATGAGTCCAATCGGAGTTCGTTTGAGCCGGTTCCCCACTGTTCCCCACTTTTTTAGTGTTCCCCAATAAACCTCACACTACATATATATATATAAATATATATATATATATAGGGTGGGGTTCATGCGAGAACCACCTTTATTGCGAGAACCGCGAGAACCAATGTGAACGGATGGCAATTTTGTAAATAATAAAAAAAATTATAAAATCCCGCTGCTCCCCGCTCAAACGATACGGACGTCATCTTTTAATTAAACTATAATTGATAATACAATTTCACGTCCAAACCACTATCACAACCTAACTCTCCCAATCAATCGATTTTCCCCAAAAAATCTCATAAACATCAGTCTGATACTCACCGACGCTTACAATTCCAGCCGTTCAACATCAATATTCGCCCACTATCATCGTCGCTAGTCAATCGTCGACCGCACATTAGTCGTCGGCTCTAAACTAGGGCAAAAAACAGTCATAACGAATCGATTTAGGGCAAAAAACGGTCATAATTGGCATAATCGGCGAGGTTTATTGCACGAAGAGATATATTACGAAGAACATAAGTCGTTGCATCGATTTATGAACTTGAAAGTTCATACAGCCGATGTAAGTTCATACTATGTAAGTTCATACAAAGTTCTTATGTGCTTGTTGCCGATTATGTGCTTATTCATGTAGATTACAGCCGATGTAGGTCAATACGATTATGTGTTTGTGTTTTATTTGGAATGCACATGTGCATAACATTGTTCATGTAAATATGATTGTGTTTGTGTTTGATTTGGAATGCACATGTGCATAATGTTGTTTGTGTAGATTACAGCCGATGTTGTGCATATGTGTTTGTGTTTGATTTGGAATGCACATGTGCATAATCTTGTTAATGTAGATTACATCCGATGTAAGTAGATTACAGCCGATGTTTGTTCATGTAGATTACAGCCGATGTTGTGCATATATGTTTGTGTTTCAGTTGGAATGCACATGTGCATAATGTGATAACTTATGGTTTTACACTTTCGTAAGGTTCATGCGAGAACCACCTTTATTGTGAGAACCGCGAGAACCAGTGTGAACACATGGCATTATTGAAAATACATAGAACTTTCAAAATAGTCGCCTCATCCCTGATTCTCCTCTAGTTTGGACTTCAAACAAACATTAAATCACAATACATCAGTTATTCACGTCCGATACATCTGATAACCTACAATCATCATCAATCCGTGCGATTCATCCTACAAAATCAAGATATACCCTCCACGATATCAGATACCAGCAGTTCATCATCAAAATTAGTCGATATCAGTGCATTAACAACATAATCATCGATCGCACATTCGTATTCCAGTCTAAATTAGGGCAAAACGATCGTAATAATCGAGGTTTGTTGCACAGATAGGGATAATCGGAAGAACACACGTCGTCTAACGGACTATCGATTATCTGTTGCACTGTTCCGTGAATTTGTAAGTTTATACACCTTGTTTTGTAGTCTTATATGATAAAACACCTATTAACCGTCGATTCAGACATGTTATTATGTGGTTATTACATTTAAACAATTGTTTGATAAATGAATTATTGAAAATTGTGGTATATATATGTTTTTTAGTGAACAGAAGGGCTAATGTTGTGATGAACTATATGTAATGAGGTACTGATGTGTTGTTTTATGTATTTTTTATTAAGGAATGATGTTACGTGAATAATGTTGGATATGATTGGCAACACGGAAGTTGATTTGGTAAATGATAGGATTTTTACTTCTGAATTATGACTGTCGACAAGTTATGTGGTGTTAATGCACATGTGCATTGACACGATAGAATAGGCTTTTACTGAATAAGCAGAATAGGCTTATACGGAACAGGATAGTAAGATAATTTTATGATCTATACAGTTAATGCACATGTGCATTAACACGACATAATAGGCTTATACAGAATAGGCTTATACGGAACAGTATAATAAAATAATTTTATGATTATTGATATTATTTTTTAGTATTTTATTATTTTTTTTGTTTTGTATATTATTGTAGATCAGCAATGGGAAAAATCGAAGAAAGTAACTTTTGTTTTGAAGTCAATGGATGAAGGGTCAAAAAAATGTCGGATGCAATGGAAGATGATTATGCGACTTGCAATGGAAGATGATTACGCGACAGTTAAACAAAGAGGTAAAAATCGAAGAAAGTAACTTTTGTTTTGTCTATTATTTTTTTATCGAAGCAAACCTGTTGATAAGCTCAGTCATGTTAATGCACATGCATAGTTATGAACAAATGCATATTTTGCCAGATTATTTCAATTAGGTCAGTCATATGGATGAAAATGTGCAGTTAGGCACATGTGCATAATTTTCCAGAATATGTTAATAAGATCATTCATGTTGTTGTACATGTGCATAGTTATGCACATGTGCATAGTTATGCACATGTGCATGTGCATTAGTTTGCCAGAATATGTTAACAATGTAATTTATGTTGATGCACATGTGCATAGTGTATATAGTAATGATAATGTTAAAGTTAATGCACATATTCATTGAGATTGTATGTTTGTTAATCATATGTTTTTTGTTTTGTTTATTACCATAGATCGATAACGGAAAAAAAATCAAAGAATGTAACTTTCGTTTTGAAATCAAGGGATGAAGCGTCAAAAAAATGCCGGATGCAATGGAAGATGATTACACAACAGTTAAACAAAGAGGTAAAAAAGGTTGACTAATATTCGATGATGTAGTTGGGAGTTTATGCACATGTGCATACCTTTATTACTTTCATGTTAAATGATATCATTTATGTAAACACATTAAATATATCCCATGTAGGTGCACAAGAAGAAAAAAAAGCATAAAGAGGAGGACAAGTGAGCGAAATCACTATGAAAAAAATGATCAAGTAAACAAAATCCCTTTATTACTTCACAGATTGCGGGTTGTTCGCTGTGGGACATATTGAGATGTATAAAGGGAATGGTGAGAAGTTTGATTGCATATTCAACAAAGATAAAGAAATTCAAGACTTGCAACTTAAGAACATGAGAGTGAATATAGCAACAAAAAACTGTCGTTATCAGAGGCGAATGATCATGTTCGTGAATATATGATGTATTATGTTGTTTGGTAGAGGGAATGTTGGTACTACACATGTGCATAGTTTGAAATAACATACATATTGGTATTGTATAATGTATTACAGATGGTTATATTTGTTAATTTAGGATGTAATGTGTTGTTTGGTATAATATATGTTGGTGGTGCATATGTGCAATAATGATTGTTGATCGGACTATGTGATTCTTCTGATGAGGGTGTTATATTTACTTGTTGTAACTGTGTTAATGTTGGTAATGCACATGTGCATTAATAAAAAACAATAAACATGTCGGTAATGCATGTGTATATTTTGAAATATTGTATTTTTGTTTATATCATATTATGCATGTGGTACCCTATTACGTATGGGGTATCACATTACATATGTTGATGTATATGTAAGGAAAACGGATTACATGTAATTAAAAAATATACATGTATGCACGTGTGCATTGTTCGAAACAATAACCGTGTGTAATGAAATGGTAAACATGTATGCACATGTGCATTGGTCAAAACAACAACGATGTGGAGTGAAACAGTAAACATGTATGCACATGTGCATTGTGCGAAACAGTAACCATGTCAATACAATGCACACGATCATTATCATTTTATATATAACACGAGCATTATCATTTTATATATAACGACATTGTTTTTTAACAGAACCATATGCCATATATTCAAACCAAAACTCTAGCCAGGAACTAGAGAATTACGCTTACAATAAACATATAAACTCCTAATTTTCTATTACATTTACACCACTACTAGAGAATTACGCTTACAATAAACATATAAACTCCTAATTTCTATTACATTTACACCACTGGTGTACCACTCTTCAGTCACTAAATTCTCCATTTTGGCTATGACTTTCATCCACAACAGAGTACACTCCTTGACTTGTTCCATTCTTCTAGCATTTGAAATCTGCACGACTTTGAATACCTTTTCATTTCTGCTCGACCATATGATCCATAATGTAGCCATCACTGTGCAGTTGACTACCTTTTTTCTTCTTATAGAAATCTCCAGCTTACAGGAAAATCTTTTACTCCCAACCATGCTCCGACCATCCACCATAGCGTTTTTGACATCAAACACATAATGAGAATGTATTCAACAGTTTCTTGCTCGTATTTGCAAACCGGGCACAATGTGTTGTTGGTCTGAATTACCCTTTTTTCCAGCTCCGTCTTTGTCGGTAACCTGCCTTCGACGCCTTTCCATGCTAACATATTGGCTTTAGGTGTAGCCCAGCCGTTCCAGGTCATTACAAAGCCACTCGACAGGTCCCAGCTTGTGACACACAAATCCTCTCTAACGGTTTTAACATTAAAAGTCGACTTATTTTCCTAGTGCCAACCCCACCCATCTTGACCCATCTTCATTCTGGTGTCTCTCAGTAGTGCCAAAAGCTGCATAAACTCCACCCATGCCTCCCCGGTTATCGGCTTGTTCTTCCATTGCCAATCCCACACAGTCACCTCCCCTATTCTTTTGTAGTTGTTCGCCACCCAAGACCATTTGTTTGATGCCATTCTGCACATAATTGGATTGTTCTCCATAAGGCACTTTTTCAGAATCCATAAATCAACGACATAGTCTAATTTTCAACATAATGCACATGTGCATATAATTTAATACAATATCATTTACAATCAACATAATGCACATGTGCATATAATTTAATACAGCATCATTTACAGTAAGTATAATGCACATGTGCATATCATTTAATACAATATCATTTACAAAGTATATACATCATTTACAGTCAACATAATACCTTTAGTCACAAATCGAATGAATTGCAACTCTTGATGTTCTGTATTTGTAGGTGTATTATGACAGTCAACTGTATTATCAGCAAATGGACTGGCAACGTCAGCAACAATGTCCATATCAGATGTATGAGGAGGATTATCAGAAAATGTATGAGGATGAACATCAGATGTAAATGGTGGTGTAGAGGATGTCGTAAACAGAGGATTATTAGAGAATGTATGAGGAGGAACATCAGATGTAAATGGTGATGTAGAGGATGCCGTAAACACCGTTTCCGGCTGCCGCCGCCGTGACATCCGCCGTAAACACCGTGCCAACTGCAACCACTGTGAAATACATGAACACCGACTACCATATGCGGTGAAAACCACCGTGCACGACTCTCCGCCACCGTGAAACCGCCGTGAATGCCTCTCAGCCGAGTGTGGAGACCATAAACTGGTGAACTACTGAAACCCTAGAAAAGGAGACAACAGTGACACAAGGAAAAAGAAGGAACGCTGAAAAAAAAAAGGAACGCGTGTTTTTTATATAAACATAATATAATTACAAAAATGTCATGTGTTCACACTGGTTCTCGCGGTTCTCGCAATAAAGGGTGGTTCCTAACGGATCTTTATCCTATATATACATATATATATATAGGGTTCTAGCGTGAACAACCTCCCAAGAGTGAACTGCGTGAACAGATATTGACCCTTGATTTCCTTTTTAGTTGTTAAGGGTAGGATTGTAATTATATAAAAAATTAGATTTAAATCATTATTTTAATAATTGAATTAAGTTACATCTTTCCTAATTTAAATTCATTATCCACATTATGTTTATTTATTAATAAGATAATTATCAAAACAAACTACAAATCACCAGATTTCAATTTTAATTTTTATTTCAGATTTGATCATCAGAATTCAAATTTTGATTTTTAAGATCCACGTAAACTTCATATTTCAACGGTATACACATGTGTACTTGGATATAAATAGAGCAGTACACATGTGTACTCAGCATCGTACATATGTGTACAGTAATTCACAGGTGTACATGTTGGATCGTTGTTTGACCCGACTGAGTCGTTCCGAAGAGTTTTACATCCAGTTTAAAGGCGGAATCAGGAAACCGGACACGAATACAGCTTATACTCTTTAATCTGTTGTTTTGATTAATAATAACAGTGTTTACAACCTGACAGAAAACCGGCAGCACTTCGTTACACTTTTAGAAGTCGCGTCCCAAATGAAATGACAAGTGCACTATTTATAGAGGACAAGATTTCGCTTGAGACAACCTAAACCAGCTGAAGCGAAATCTCAAGTGTGTGATTTCGCTTGAAGGAGACCAAAACATGTTCAAGCGAAATCTATTGTGTGTGATTTCGCTTAAACTTGTAACAAATTCACTTCAAGCGAAATCATTACTAAAACCACATATCTCAGTTTCTCGAACCTCGTGCACAGAATATCCTATTACATGATACAAGACGAAGTCAATAGACGTAGTGCACTAACAGACTCCCCCTCGGATATTGACACAGTCTTCAGTGACTAATCTCTGTTATGACACCTTCTTCAGTCTTGATCATTCTGCCTTCTCATTTAAGTTATAACATTGTAAGCATCCATCACTTCTCTATTCTATCATCAACAACTTTATCATCAGCAGGCTCCCCCTTTCGTCAAGCTTCCGTGCTTTTAGGGATCGACACCTCTCTTTTCAGCTACAAGCTCCTCCTAACTTTCAGCTTGTCTTCAGACTCCCCCTTAGACTCTGCTCTCGGGATCGTAATCTGGACTATCATCTGCAATTTCTCATCCATTTATAAGTAACAACATTTTGAATCTTCAATCAAACTCTCTAATTCACTCCCCCTATCAACTTACTGTATAGATATAGCAGTGTTAAAGAATCCAACTCCCTCACAGTTTATCATCCAAGTCCAACTTAATGACCTTGGAGATATCACAAACTGTTTTTGAAATTTTTGATTTTAAATTCAAGTTTCAAATTAATGAACTTGTTTTATTTTTCAGAAACACAATCAGCTTACTTAGATTTTGAAACTCAGCAATTCAGATATCAGTTGTCGAAAATAAAGCAGAAATCAAAATCTTTTTGTATTTTCTGAAAATATAAAGCTATAAAGAAATATGTACAAACATATTTACAGACAATATTTTTGTTTGAGTATGCGTCAGAAGATCATATCAGTTTTTGACAAGTCACAAGTACCGTTGAGCTTAAAAACACTTTAAGAATTAAACAATTCACTTAGATTGTCGATATACTGATCCACTTTAAATTCTCACACAAATTTCAACTGATTCAGGATACGAATTAGGTATTTTAGGAACTTAAACTCATTCATGTGTCCCACCTCTTGAATATACTCCCGTATCCAGATCCCAATATTCAGTCTTACAGGTGAGTATACCTAGATGATATCTGTCAGGGGTTAAATGCGAGGGCCGTGAGAGCTCAGGTCGATCTTTCGATACGCAGAGAGACGACGGCTTCGACTTTTCGGTGTGTCCCCTTTAGAGGATCTTTTTTACAACAGCCATGATTAGCATTTTTCAATGTTTCATCATTTTTTAGCTGAGGGTGGTGCTATATTTCAAGCAATGCAGAAAGTATTCTCCGGGGACTAGGTCAGAAATTCCTTTCAGCAGAAGTCCCGGGATAATACCCCAGATATCACTGAGTATAAAGACCTAGTATCTCAGAATAAGGGACCTTTCAAACGAGATTTCAGGGGTTACCTATATATCCAAGTAGTGTTCCCCACGAAATAAGTAAGTTTGAATTTATGTTTATATCCCGAAAAAGTTTACTAAATGTATGAAAACCTATCGGCATATCATCAGTGAGACTGTTTAACGCTATATAATCATTACAATTCTTTAGCATACTGTAACTGTCTACTGATGTACTATCATTTCCTCTTTTTACGCAAAAGTCAATTTTTTTAAATTTTATCATGTTTTTGACTTTTTCAAATTTTCAAATGTTTTTGTATTTTCTAACAACATATCTCCCCCTAAAATGCAAAACCATAAAAAAAATTTGACAACCAACACTGATAGCTTTGTCTCGCCATCCATTTTCTGCTTCAAGCGCTCTGATTGGCAGAAAATATAATGTACCCCCATGATTTACAACCCATTGATTTTTACAGTTTGAAAACCGTTTTTCAATCTGATGACAGTAATCATGTTTGTTCAGCCGTGAGGGTTTCGGCGTATTCAATCAACATACATTCAAACAAAATTAAAAACAAACATATTTTTGGTTTTTCAAATTTTAACAAACTAAAAACATATTTTTGGTTTTTAATTTTTCAAGTTTTTAAGGTTTTGAAAATATTGTTTATTTATATACAGAAAACAATCAAACTAAACTCCCTGTTCAACCAAACCAGGATCCAGCAACCTCTTCCTGTGCCAGGTTGCTCCAACTGTCATTCTCACAGTCTTCAGCTTCATTGAGCACCTGCACATTCAAACTATATCAATCATTTAAACAATTTAGCCCAGGTCTGTTGGACCTTAGGCATTTCAATACAAAAATGTTCATTCAATTTTGGAAACTCTTTGTCATTTAAAACTTGTTCAATTTTGACTTCAACTTTCTCATCTTTTTCCATCGTCACTTGTTTCTTAGCACTCCACATTTGACCTTTCGGAGTACCTCTTTTGTAAAAATTTGTCTCTTTTTGAACCTTTTGATTTTGAACAACATTTTTCGGTTTCCAAAACTCTTTAGGTTTTGTCATATCAACAGATATTTTCCAACTCTGTGTTGTTCTTAATCTGGGTGTGTGAAAATTTTGTGTTTGTTTTGAATCAGACCTAGTCTGTTTTGGTTTCCAAGTTTGATTTGAAGCAAACTTGTTTGTATTGTACCTCCAAGTTTGTTTCGAATCAAATCTGGTTGACCTAGATTTCACATCCTCAGATTTTTGTTTTTCAACATCAACAGGCTTTGGATTTGGACACTTTCGTGCAATATGTCCAATCTGGTCACATTTAAAACACACTTTCTTTGAAACATCCTTGGCCTGTTGTTGTTTCTTTTTCATAGCATCAAACTCTTCATTAGACTGTTGTCCAATTTTGAGTTTTTCCTCTTCTTTCAAGCTTTTCCCTTGAACAAAACTCATCTTTTGTTGCACATTTGGTTTTTTACTTTGATTCCAATTCTGTTTCTTTTTATAACCCAAACCAGCCTTCATGTTTTTCTTCTTAAAACCAGGTTTGTTATAAAAAGATCTATGACCTTTACCAGCAAACTTTGGAATCTCAGACTTCTCAATCTCAACCATTTTGAAAACTTGATTGACCTTTTCTGAAATCACATTCTGAATCGGGAAAACAACATCTAAGAATAGTTTGTCCGATCCAATCATGGTATAAACCAATCCTTTTGAATCATCATTCAAATTTTTCTCAGATTTTGTGTTTTTCGAATAACCATCATAAAAATTTCCTTCATCTTCATCCTGTGATTCAGACTTACCTTTTGTAGACTCATCTTTCAAAACGCTTTCAACAACCTTACTTACCACCTCTGAATCATTAGCATCATCAGATTTGGAGTAAGTCACATCGATACTTTCAGGTAACTGGTCAGCTATGTTCAAACCCTTTGCCACCTTTTCCTCATCATAAAAAGTATAACTGTTTCTCAATGGTGGTGGTACCTGATGAAATTCTGAACCAATACCCTTTTTGCAATTTTCAGTATCTTTGTCATCTGGTGTGATGTTGAAAATGCGTTCGAGAATGTACGAAGAGTTATGATAACTTTGAAGTTTGGTTACAACCTTTTCTTTTTCAGCCAAGACTTGTTTAAGATTTGCAATTTCATCAACATATTTGTTCAATTCAATTTGCTTTTCTTTAAACCTTCTTTCATACATTTCTTTAGTAACTAAAGTTTCTGACAATCTTTGATCAAAACTTTTGACTTGGCTCTTCAAAGTATCATAAGCTTCTTGTACTCTCTGACTCGACCACTTTAAAGAATCATACTGTTTTTGTAAATCTTGAAATTTCGATTCTTTTTCAACACAATCGACACATTTTGTAGAACACAGTTGTCGATAAATATCATTATCCTTTTGAAGACCTTGACATTTCTGTGTCAAATTTTCAACTTTTAGTTTCAAAATTTCTTCTTTTTCAATCATTTCTTTACATTTTATCGTGAAACCATTTTCAAGTTTGTTTAAATCATTTTCTTTTGTTTTTATGATGTCATCTTTTTCAGTACAGGCTTTGCACATTTCTATGCAATTCCTGCACTTTTGTTCTTTTTCATCAACCAATTCAACATTCGATAGATCAGAAGATTTTCTAACCTCAGTCTCATTCAGCACCGGTTCTTCTGACTCAACTTTCTGATCTTGCTCTTTGTTCTCCTCTTTCTGAGCTTCTTCATTCTTCTGCATTTTTTCAGCTTTTTGTTCCTCTTCAACAGCAATCTTTGCAACAGCCTTTACTTCTTCAATCATCTTCTTTAATTCCTCTTCTTTTCTCTTCTTCATCTCTACCACCTTCGGTAGACTTGTTTCACAAACTTCTCTAATCTTCTTCTCCAAATCAGGCAGATATGCTTTATCAGATAACCTTCGTGTGTTGAAAGTAGCCTGCCTTGGAACCAAATTTGTTACAGCTTCGAAATCCACTTTTGATGGGTCAACAACTGGATTACCCCGTGAATCCATGTAACATTCCAACTCTTCATTCCATCTTTTTGCTCTCTGGGCTTCTTTGAATGGTTCATTTAATTTTCCAATTTCCCATCTTGCATAATCTGTTTTCCAATATCTATCAGGATCAACATCAGCCACAAATGCATACCCAACAGCATCTTCTTCAGGTAGAACTTCTTGACTCCAGTCATACCCTTCATCTTCGTATATAACTGCAAGAGCCCTTGATTTTTCTTCTGATTGTTTCAATCTTGGAGGCTCAGACTTGTTTTGATGGTAGATCGCTTTCTTGTAATAATCTTCGTTGAACGGATTTTCAGAATCATCAGCAGCATACTCATTTCTGCACTCGCGCTTAAAGTGACCTCTTTGTTTGCATTTGAAGCATGTCACCTTGGATTTATCAAATCCCAATTTGGTAGATGGTCCACCAATTGACTTTCTCCCCGTTATCTCCATGAACCGCTGTGCCCGACGAACCGCACTGGCCATGCACCATCTGATATCCATTAGTTCCATCTCCTCGGGGTCTAATTGATCATAATCTTCTTTCGTCAAATTGGTATTGCCAATCTTCCCTGCAACGAGGCTTTCATACGATTCAAGTACAGATGCCAAGAAAACCATCTGTTGTTTTGCCGACTCTTCACTGAAATTCTGCCCATTCTTCAGATCCACTGCGATATTACACTGAAACAAATTCTTGGAAGCAGATTGACTTGAAGTGTTTGAATAAGATCCACTGTGAAAACCACTGTGAAGACTTTCATTGTTCACTGATCTTGAACTTTCTGCAGAAAATGCTGTTTTTGGAGACCCAGCCTGTGGTACTCTGTAGTAAAGCTCTACATTCTGCTGATAAGCTGAATTGTTGACTTTAGATCTCTTTATCTCCAGTTCATGACTTTCAAGCTTTTCAATCAGCATATCCAATTTCAAATCTTCAGGCTTGATTGTATTTTTCAACATTAGAGCGAAGTATTTCCACTCTTGATCATCTGGCAATGAATCAAACAATTTATCCACCAGCTCTTCTTCAGAAGGTAAGATTTGATGTCTGATCAGCTCCACTTTCAAATGTCCGAATCTCTCAATCATTTTACAAATAGATTCATTTTTCATACAACTGAAAAGATCAAACTCTTTACGCAACAATTTCTTTTTGTTTTTGACAATTTCATTACTTCCTACACACTTTTTCCCTAATGCTTCCCACAAACTCTTTGAAGTTTTCTCTTGTTCAAGTAACGAAATAATATCCTCTCTCACTGACTGTTTGATTAATGTGATCATTTTATATTCAGCTACAAAATTTTTTGTATCTATGTCTGTGAAATCTTTTGCTTCTATTAACTCTCCTCCCTCTTTTACTGGTTCAGTGTATCCATTTGTCAGTTTTAACCAACTTTCAGGAGCGAAAGCTTTTACCCAACCCTCAAATCTGTTTTTCCACCAGTGATAATCTTCCACTTTCATTAGCTTTGGTGGCTTCTGTTGGCTCCCGTACATGTTTTCAAACTTCAAATTCTCTGAAATCTCTTTTGAATATTCTTTCATCTCAGATCTTCTATCTGACGATTCGGAAGTGAACGCGTACATATCGCTAAACGGGTTTATGAAATTATCATCCATCGTGAACGTACCTGAAAAAAAAAATCAATCAAACACTTAGAAATTTTAAAGTTTTGAAAATTCAGCAATTTCAAGCGAAATCAGTTAGCAAGACTGATTCAAGCGAAATCCTCTATTTCGCTTCAACTGATCTCAAGCGAAAACCAAGTCCAGATCTGATTCAAGCGAAAACCGACAGATCAGTTTCGCTTCAGAAGTTTCAAGCGACACCAACTATTTCGCTTCAGAAGTTCAAGCGAAATTGTCCAAACAGACTATTTTGAAGCGAAATCAACCTGTTATCTTCGAAATACTTTCAAGCGAAATCTGGTTTTAGGTAATTTTTAACATGTTTTAGTCCGAGTTTTAGTCCGAAACTTTGTAGGCTTTGTTAAAACAACGTTTTGCACGTTATACTCGAAAATCAGACCATTTCGACCGTTGGAACTAGTTCAGATCTGAAAAATGTAAAAAGAATGAGTAGAAATGAGAGAAATCGGTAGAATCAAGCTGTAGTAGTATGAACTCCTCGTCCTGAGCTCTGATACCACTTGTTGGATCGTTGTTTGACCCGACTGAGTCGTTCCGAAGAGTTTTACATCCAGTTTAAAGGCGGAATCAGTAAACCGGACACGAATACAGCTTATACTCTTTAATCTGTTGTTTTGATTAATAATAACAGTGTTTACAACCTGACAGAAAACCGGCAGCACTTCGTTACACTTTTAGAAGTCGCGTCCCAAATGAAATGACAAGTGCACTATTTATAGAGGACAAGATTTCGCTTGAGACAACCTAAACCAGCTGAAGCGAAATCTCAAGTGTGTGATTTCGCTTGAAGGAGACCAAAACATGTTCAAGCGAAATCTATTGTGTGTGATTTCGCTTGAACTTGTAACAAATTCACTTCAAGCGAAATCATTACTAAAACCACATATCTCAGTTTCTCGAACCTCGTGCACAGAATATCCTATTACATGATACAAGACGAAGTCAATAGACGTAGTGCACTAACAGTACATCAACATTCAGTACAAAAAAAATTCTGAGATATCACAAAAATATACGATATACACATGTGTACATCGCATTTAAACAAATAATTATTTTAATAATTGAATTAAGTTACATCTTTCCTAATCCTTGATTTGATTTGTGAGAGATTTATGCAATCAATTTAAGAGGATAATTGATTACTTGATTTGTGAGAGATTTATCCAATCAATTTAAGATTGAAATTACACATATACCCTTTTTGTATTTAATTAAATGGAAAAAATTAACAAAATAATTACCATCATGCCACTCACATTAATCTCAAGATCATAAAAATCAAGGGCCCAGATCAGTTCACGCAGTTCACTCTTGGGATTTTGTTCACGTTTGAACCTAATCCTATATATATAAACTTATAAAAATATTTTGGGCCATTTAAAAATTTGGGCCTCGGGCGTCGGCATGGGTTTGCCGGCCCAAGAGCCGGCCCTGGTAATGGTTAATGCTCCTGAAATGGCATTTTTCACCATATCAGCTTCATAACGTCCCTTAAAAAATGTGTAACGGTTTTTGCCCCTTAGTGCCCAATACATTCCATTTTTTTCTCCTCTTTGAATATTATTGTAGAAATATCTCTCTCTCTCTCTTAATACCCCCTATAACACTCAGGGGAACAATGTTGAAGGCGTTATCAGCCCTTTCACAGCTCTATAATGTCCATTAGGTATGACCTAATAGTTCATGGAGCTCTTGTGGGTATCGGTTATCCCCATTTATAAAATCATGTGGTTTAAAGTCAGTCGTTAGAATTTACAAAACCCGAAATTTAATGACCCACCTCAAACCCAAATTGAAATATCAATTCTTAAGTAAAACCTTAACAATTATATAAAACTAGTATTAAGCCCCCCGCGTTGCGTTGGGGGCGTAAAACCGTGACAAATAGTATCAATGAACCGTCAACGACCACCAACACTGAAGTTGCGATGTGTTAATGCGGAAAAATTAGACCAAAATGTAAAACGTAGAAAATAATAACAGAGTCGATTTAGGACCCGCACGTTGCAATGAACCTATCAAACGGGAAAAAAATGACGGCATAAAAACGTTTAATCAAACACACACACGTTGCGTCATGTTAACTCGTAAAATTAAGAAAGAAGCGTAAAACAAAACGTAAAAACGTTGAACCACACATTAACGTTGCGCCTTTTAACTCGCAAAATTTAGAACAAAATGTAAAACTAATATTTTGAAAAATATGAAAAGTATTGGGTATCAAAGTTGAAACTAAAAAAGTTGTGACGTTAAATTAGAAAGTATAGAAAGCTTTTGGGTTAAAAGTGTAACATCAATTATTTTTTTTAAAACCACCCTAAACATAGAATACAACTTCTTTATACACCAAAATGTTGCTAATTTATAATGGGTAAATGACTCACCTCAAACCAAAATTGAAATATCAAATTCTTAAGCACGACCTTAACAATTATATGCTTCTTTCAAACGTTACATAAAACATCAATATATTCGTTTCAGTACATGCGTGCGATGGTTTACTTTAATCCAATAAGTAATTTCTTTAATGATCATTCATATACATACTGTTATAAATCAGCCGATTCGAGATGACAAGTCTCTCAACAGATACCCGTTAAGTGGGTTATGCTTCAAAGAACATTAGGAAGAAATAAAAGAACTTTGCAAATTTTCTTTAGTTTTTCATTGGGAATATTTCACAGAATAGTAACCAAGTTTTAAAAGTGTTCTAATTAGGTCACTGGTGTCGTTTTTGTCCCAATTAGATAACTTAACATTCAAATCGAGTCATGTCCTTTTTTCCACGTATCAAGAAAAAAATGAAGCATAAGATGCTAGGGTCGAATTATTTTAATATATGAAATTATATTTATTAAAAATAAAAACCATTTAATTACATTAAAAATTAAAAAAATAAGTTACAATCCACATCATCACTCGACGTTAGCATCAAATAAAAGAGAAAAAAGAAACAAAAATCCACATCACCACGGTTACCTATGAAATTGATGAAGAACCCCTTAATTTTAATGAAGAATGAATGTTGAGTGACTTGATTGGAACACTTTTAAAACTTGAATGACTTAATTGGAACACTTTTAAAACTTGGTTACTATTCTACAAAGTTACCCCGTTTTTCATTCATCCAAATGTTTCTTAAATACAAGGAAATGATAACTAAAAATATATAAACATGCAAACATTGGATCGTGCGAAGCTACTGGAAGTTGAGATGCAAAAAGAAAAATAATTCTAACTACTACATACATGATAAACCCATCACAAATGTTACTCAGCTCGTTGATAATGTGAATCGACTATATAATTTACTTATAAATATTATTTCAAGTGACAATCTTAGCAAGTTTCTTAGGGTTTATATATATTAAATAGAGTTTGAGTAGGTTTAGCCGTTTAGGATTAGTTTATGTTTAGTATAAATTTAAGGTTATGCATTTTTTTATATGTCGAGTTGAGTTTAATAATAAAAAAAATAAGATGTTTTAGTTTCCAAATCGTTTGTCTTTGGTTTTATGTGTTCCTTATTGGAAGTCTAAGCCAATACTAATTTAGTCACCAACCAATACAATAAAACAAGGGCTATTTCAACAGTCTCAAGAAAAGTAGAGCATAGGCCTATATATATATATATATTAATGCCAAGAAAAGCATGCTACTCCCCGGTCACTAATAGTTATACACAATATAGCCAAACATACATAATCACTTAAGATGCAGAGAACAAATTCAATAGTTCAGCCCCCAGCTTACGGGGATCTGATCACAGTCCTTAGCATTGATGGTGGTGGAGTAAGAGGTCTGATCCCAGCTGTCATCCTGGAATTTCTTGAAGCTAAACTTCAGGTATAATATATGATTTTTTATCACTTTGTTGAAAACTTAAGATTCAAATGATCAAGATCATGGGTGCCTCTTATCTTATTTAGATTTCTGTTGTGGTTTATGGCTCAGAAACTAGATGGTGAAGATGCAAGAATTGCAGACTATTTCGATATAATTGCTGGGACAAGTACTGGTGGTCTCATTACGGCTATGTTAACAGCTCCAAATGATGAAAGGCGTCCTTCGTTCTCGGCTCAGGACATCAAAGAATTCTACCTCAAGACGTGCCCAAAGATCTTCCCTCAAGATTGGCGGTAATAAGATATTAATATGGAAATATTACGATCTATTAATTAAAATATTCAACGAAGTTAGAACTTGCACATTAGATTAAAAAAAGAATCTATAAGAATGTTACTTAAGAGGATCCACCATGGTAAGTAGGGGCGGACTTAGAAGGTTAGTAGGGGTAGCACGGGCTACCCTTCAACCCCGTCTCTCGTAGTGTATTAATACCCCTTAACTCCATTTTCGTAGTGTAAAAATACCTCTCAATTCCGTTTCCGTTATATAAAGGATACCCCTGATCCTAAAACAAAAAAAAAATTAGGATACCCCTAACTTTGTGGGCTAGTTCCGCCACTGATGGTAAGGGTCACAAACATCTATAACACTATGGGGTATGGTCTTTGGGACATCAACGGGGAGCTGATGTGGATGGCTTCTCCGCCAGATAACCCCTCCGCCCCCCTGCCGAGTATTCGGTGAGCTCGAGGACTCACCCCCGTCCGCCCCGATCAACCGCCCTCTCTCTCTATCTCTCTCTTAATATTATTGGAATCATGGTTGTAAAACAAGGTTTCCAAGGCCGAGTACTCCCCGAGAAGTCGCTACAAGGTAGGTTGCCGATGCGACTTTCTTCGACTCCGCCTAATTACTCAGAGTCGGTCAAACGCGGTCAACCTTGGCCAAAATTTGATCTAGTAGGTCAACTCGGGACTAGTCTGACTTAAATAATAATAAAATATAATTTCTATGCCTATCATATTAAGGAATGAATTTCATTTTCACATATTTTGTTATAAATATTAGTAAATATATGTTATTTGACATATATTTAATCTCCAAAAAGTAATTTCTTTATAATTTAACATGTCCGAGTACTCCTCGAGTACTATCCCCCTAGACCGAGTACCCTCAACTCCCCGGTCGACCGACTAGTAAGCGCCTAGCGACTTTTGCAATCATGATTGGAATGGATAAATGGAGAGTCCATGTCTTCTTGATGGCGAAAAAAGAAAGGGAAAAAGAAGATGATGAGTTGGAGATGACGTAGACAGAGAAAAAGGGACCCTACCCCCCCCCCCCCCCCCCCCCCCCTCAGTATAAATAGCCATATAGACTCACCACGATCTTTGGGAAACGTTCATTTTTAAACCTCGTTTAATTTGTAAATGTAGAATGTAAAAGCATACTAGAAACTAATTTTTAAACTTCGTTTAATTTATAAAAATAAAATATAAAAGTATATTATAAATTTAAAAAAAGTCAATCTAAAAATTATATAACTCAAAATTAAAAGTACAATATACAATATTACATAAATTAAACTACAAAAAAAAAGATTATTAGATTTTATCACCCACAAATATCACTTTGACGTCTGTCACCCCAACTTAACACTTAGTGTGTTCTATCACCAAGTCGTTAACTGATCACTAACTTTTAATTTTGTAAGTGGTGTTATAGGGATCTTAGGAAAGTTTTAGGGATCTTAGGACACCCCAAAAGTATAATAACAAAATCAAAAGTTAGTGATCAGTAAACGACTTGGTGACAGAACATACTAAGTATTAAGTTGGGAGTGGCGGACGTCAAAGTGATAGCTAGGGGTGACAGCGGCCAATAGTCAATAGTTAGGGTGACAGCAGCCAATAGCCAATAGTTAGGAATGATAAAATCCAACAACCCAAATAAAAATAACATAAATTAAACTACTTGCAAAACATGAATATTATTGCTATTTAAGAGATCATTTATATTACGTAAACTTTTCAAGTCAGATTCAAATTATGTTGTCCGTCTATGTTCGTAACTTGGTGTTTCTACCACATAATCCAACCAATCCGTTAGACTAAAGGGTATGAGGAGGGTCATCCCCATGAGGATGGGCCGCCACGTAGGACGCCACATCATCATCCTTTATGAGATGACCCTCCTATCATATTGAAGGGGGTGGAGGATGGGCCTAACCCACACAATTATTTTATAATTTTTTAACTATTTTTTGGTTAACTTGATAAAAACTTCTTAAAATTTAAATAAAATTAAAACATAAATCAGCATAATTAAATCCATTTCATAACATAAAAAAAAATTATATTTCCTAAAAATTAAAATTACTAATCCTAGAAACGGAAAACATAAAAGCGAAAAAAAATAACGATACGACTAAAAAATACGAAACAACCTACGACGTCCATTTTTTCTTAAAATCCTCTTTCATCCTCCGGTAAACCTCGCGTTCATCCTCCGGAACCAAGTCGAGATCCAACCTCATAATCCTAAAATCCTCCGCTCGGGCATAGTCGGCCGACAAATTTTTCTTATAACTATATTTTTCCGCTCTGAGCTCTTTGAACGAACGGAATTCGGATATCAACTCGTACATTTGTTGGAGTGCTTGGTAATGTTGCATTTGTTGAACTTGAGACATTTGTTTGAACGCGTTGGGTGATTGTTGGAAACCCGAAAACGTAAATTGCGGAGACACCCACGACGGATCGATAGTTGGAGTGTAAGCGGGAGTCGAGAAAAAGTTACCTTGATTCGGGTTCGGGTTGGGATTGTTTGGGTTGAACGGATTCATGATTTTATAAAAAAGATGGAGTTTTTTTATAAAAATGGATGAGAGAAGGGAGAAGTTGGAGATTTTGGATATAAAAATGGATTGAGGTGAGGTATTTATTTAAATTGAAAAAACCTTTTTTTAATAAAGTAGCCGTTACAAACGGCTATAATTTTGAAAATGGGCCCGTCGAGCACGTCGTTGGGGAGACGGAGAAGCCGGGACGATCCTAAGGGGGGCGGTGTGGGGGTGCGGCGCCGGGCCTCGCCGGGCCAAGACCGGCCCCCATACCCTCCAGTCTTATGGCACGTCCTTCATCACGTATATTCATACTACAATATTAATAGACATACATTAAACCGCTTATTACGTACATGTCACACTATAAAATCCACATATATGACTTAACATTTTTTCGTACAGGTAATAGTTATCTCAAAGTCAGTTACACAGCGGAAGTCTAATATATTATGGGTTTAATTATTGAATCATAGTCTAAGGCAATCAATAAAACGAGCACTTAATGTGGCTAAAAATCCAACGAAGTAACTCAGTAGCGGAACTAACCCATTAAATCAGGGGTATCCTATAATTTTTTTTACCGTTTAATCATACAATATTAAAAAACGACAATAAATAAATAAAGTAAAACAAATAACTAATAGATTTGTACTTTTCTTTTTTTCATTGCTTGAAATCGTTCCATCACATCGTCGTCTTTTACTTTCTGCAAAAAAAAAAATCCTTTTCGACCGCACAAACATGCCATTGTTCAAAAATTACGGGTCCATTCGATTGCGTAAATCTGTCTTGACAGACTTCAACTTCGAAAAAAATCTTTCAACAGTTACGGTTGCAACCGGTAAAACCAAAGTTAGTTTCATTACCTGATAAACCAAAGGACAAGAACTATGTGTTCCCATTTCAACCATAAAAAGTGCAAAATCACTTATTCTATTATTTGGGCTTTATTAGTTATTACAATTTGGGCTTAATTATCATAAAACTAATTATTTAGGCTTTGTTACCAAACAAGTTTTGGGCTTAATGAAAAATATCAAGTTTAATAATTATTTTCTTAAGGGTATCCTCGTATATGTTTTGGGGTATGCTATGTATAAAATCAAAAAAAATACACAGTGAATACGGGTTAAGCCGTATACATTGGTTCTACCCTAAAGTAACTTGTCTAAAATGTTCAAAACAGAATCAGTATCCAAAGTTCATAAGCCAATCTTATGCCAAGTTTCCTCATGTCATCGACAGCCCGTCCAAATGCCACGGTAACCATGACCTTTTACTTTACTACTCGAGACATGTTATCTTTTGTTGGATCTGAGAGTTTGTAATACAGTGTGTTTTTGATAGAACAGTTGAATACATTCTTGAATTCAATCAAACAGTGATAATAAACACATCATCACAAATACAGCTGAATTTGAGAATGATTGTCAAATGGCTTTATATGATCAAACTGTTAATAGTACAATCAAAAGGTACAAAAAACTCCCTCTCAACAGGTGCACTCTCTCACTTAGTTCTTCTGCTTTTCAGCTCTAAGTGTTAACTATTACATTCTGAGCATAACTATAAAACGACCCTAAACAACTTATAAATAATGTAACTTCCAGTACTTTGCAAAACTGTTGGACAGTTAACAAAACAGATTGTTACATTAAACTACTAGATTACAACGATAAAACAACTAGAATTCAAAAATTGTTGGAAGGATTCAAACACTTTTGGAATTCAGTACTTCCGGTCTTGTGTGACTTGTTGACTTGGTGTTCTGGTATTCAACTTTGACTTATAGATTTGGTTGTTAACTAGTTGACCAATACTTTATCATTCCAGCACTTTGTACACTGTCTTTAGTACTTTGAGGCAACAGTTCATGTATCCCTAGTTTTTTCCGGTTGCCTGGAAAGCTTTCAAGGGGGGAAACTTCTGGACTCTTGATTGTACTTCAACTTATTCAATCAGGTAGGGAAGATGGTTCCCTTAGGTTTTGGTATTCATCATCAGCAGATCTTACATAACCAAACAATCTCCCCTAAAATCTGTCGATGCCTAAATCTCACATATTATAGCGTGTTTTTTATTCTCTTATTTGATGATGAAGACTCCTGGAAATATTTTACTGCAAATGTTGCTCTGGAAAAAATCCTTTATCTTCATCATGGTCATCCATCCTGACCTCAGAGAAAGGTTCTCTAATCATCACATATTTTAATCTGTAAGTGATTGGGATCTCTTAGTCAATGGGTTAAGGAAGACTAGAGGGTACTCTTTAGACCTTAGAAGAAGAACAGAGGATCGTGTCTCCATTCATCGAAACTAGTGAGAGACGTGGAAAGATTTCTTTCACAAAACCTTTATAAAAAATGATATAATTAGGATTCTAAGAGTTATGACAAGGCATTGACGTTTAAAAGCTTATAAACATTTTTATTTAAACAACTTCCTGTTTTGTGAAGTACCTGATTTTGAAAACTCATCATGCTATATACATAAGCTTCTAGTTTATATTCATTTTCAGTAGTTTAGGTTAGAAAAACTTCTTAACTCCTTATTAACCTACCATCTTTACTCTTCTTTGCTTTTCCAATGATTGATAAAAGGCTTTTAAAATATATCATTTATGGGGTAGGATGAATACTGCCTTTTCTTGAAAGTTTTCCAAATTCTTTCGATATTTCTCAAAAAAAAAAAAAAAAAAAAAAAACATGTGTTTGATTTGAAAACTAACTTTAACAATTCATGCAAAATCTCCCTTTTTTGGTATCAGCAAACTTTGAGAGTAGTGTGTAGCACTAATACTGGTAAATAAGGAGGTAGTTGTAACCTCACCAGTAGTTTGGTTTTCTCTTGCTGGTGTTACTGATGAGTGACTTGTCAATTTAGTGATTTCAAACTCCTGTTATAGGAGGCCAGTTGTTAGGGTATAGTTATGGTTAAGCTAGACTTAGCTTAACGCATTTTGGTGACCATCTACTTGAGATTGGAGACCCTAGCTCTTAGCTTGTTCCATCAATTTCTTAAGTTTCAGATTTTGGCATCATTCAATTTAATGAAATCATTTGCTCACCCACCAGAGGTGGTTGTATCATCAGATGTATGAAGTAGAAACTACTTGCAGGGACAACCAGTGATGCCCCTTGTTCTTGGTACGGGGGACTTCCAGCTTTTTATGACATTCTTAGAATGCATTTTGTTGTTGTTGCCTGCAAGGTGGTCTTACATATGTTTCTAGTGTCAATCTGTGATCCAGTTAGATCATTCAGAAGAGTAGAAGCCACACTCGTAATCACATCAACATGATATACCTAAGCTGGATTTCACCTTTCCTTCATGTGGGGTAGGATATGAACTTTGTAATATCTAAGCAATTATCTGGAGTTTTATCTCTTTGATATGTTGGTGAAATCTGCTCTTTTTATGATGTTCGAATGTTCATCCTTCATGAAAGATATTTACAATGTCTTTGGAAAGATAGACAGAAGTTTTGAAAGATTAAACCAGTAGTTTTGAGACTTTTCTGCAGACATTTAGAAAACATATGAGAGGTTTCAGGTTTGAAGTGGTCAATAAGATCCGATGTGAAGAAGTACCATTCGTCTTTTTTAGTGAATATGTGTGTCACTCATGTTTCTTTTGAGGGTAGTGGGCTATTGTATAAGAACACAACATATCAAAATGTTTGTGGGTCGTTTCTGCCTTGGGATACCTTTAGAGAGAAAACTTCCTTTGGATAGACAAGGGTAGTGGGCCCAGTTTTGAAAAATAGAGTGAGAAAGTGAGGGATTATAAATCATAGTTGTGGAACTAATGGATAGAAAACTAGTTGTTTGTGAAAATATTTGTTGAAACTACATTGATTTTGATTCCACAAATGTTGGTATCTAGTTCAGTGGGTTCCAACATGATGCACACCTTTAGACTCATTTACATATAATCTTAATGTGTACATAAAGTATGACAATATCTAGGAACTATCTTCTACTTTTAGTGATACCTTGGTGTGTTACTAAATGACTATAGTCTTTCCATCTATTCTTGCAAATTTTTTGCTTCCTTTTATATATTAGTCTTTGTTATTCCTTTCATGCTTTATGTACTTAAACAATATTAACATAATTTTAATTTCTTGAATAACAGCTATACGTTTAAAAAGAATATCAAGAGCATAAGGGGTCCACTATATGATGGACAATGCCTCCATGACACCATAAGACAGAATCTTCCAGACAATATCAAATTAGGAGATACATTAACTAATGTAGTTATTCCAACCTTTGACATCAATAGACTCCAGCCAGTTATCTTTTCCAGCTATGAGGTTTCATCTTTTTTTTTTACTTCTATGATCGTACAATATAATTTTGGTGCTACTAAACATAAGGTTTATACACATAAAATTAACGTCTAATGTGCCTTGTATTGCTAGATTAAGGAAAAACCATACATGAACGTTAAGCTGTCGGATATTTGCATAGCAACATCAGCGGCACCAACATATCTTCCTCCCCATTATTTTGAAACCATACGCGAGAAAAAGAAGATTGAATCTGAGACAACAGACGAGGAAAAAAAGATTGAATCTGAGACCATACAGGAAAAAAAGAATATTGAATCTGAGACCATACACGAGAAAGAGAAGATTAAATTTAATCTTATTGATGGTGGCGTGGCAGCAAATAATCCGGTAACAATACTTTAGCACTGTGGTACTTGGAAAATAATCAGTCCATATTTGAACTACACTTTCTTTACTTATTTTTGTTGACCGTCACAACATGAAGTTTAAACTCATAAAAAGAGTACAATTTATGAAGACCAGTCACAACAAATGGGCTTCGCCATTTGAAACTCCCTAGTTTTGGTGTTGTTTTGTCGGTTTTAACAAAAATGATCTAATTTGAAACACAAAATTGTTATTTGCTCTTATAGTAGGTTGGCTAACCGTGTTGGTAAATTCACCCTTATGAGAGAAAAATAGGGGTGTACGTCACAAAAATTAGGGAAACAAAAATACATAGGTCTAAGAGATTCAATGATTTGAGAGAGATAAAGACACAAGGGGGCAATCACAGATTTATAGGTTAATGTGGGAAACATTTAAGTTTATCTCTTGGCTAAACATATCCTCTTGAAATTTTGTCATATCACTCTAAATATGAAATCAAGAAAACTTATTTTTCTCTTTTACTTTGAAATCCAAAACATTATACATTTAAGTATAACCTTTCTCGAAATTTGAGCATTAATAGTGGTATGTTTTCTTATTTTTTAACAGACACAAATTGCGATTGGAGTAATTGGCAAACAACTCAATCGTAGAAACCGTGATTTTCCCTCTTATAAATTTCCAGAGTATAGCCGATATTTGGTCATTTCTATAGGAACAGGCGATTGCAAAATGGAAGGAGATTATACAACAACCGAGGCTAAAAAATGGGGCTTGTTTGGATGGTGGTACAATGCTAATGGCTCTAAACCCTTAGTTGATATTTTCACTCAAGCTAGCACTGACATGGTGGATTTCCATCTTTCTAATGTCTTCCATAACCATAACGTCCAAGAGAATTACCTACGAATCCAGGTGTTCTTTTAACTCACTACAACTATGCTCTCGAATTCCTTCACATTTACACAAATGAATGCGTACAACTGAAAATTAATCTTCTGGAAATAAATTAGGTGTTGTAAATCAGAGAGGATTACTGAAAACTTGTATTTCATAATTTTTGTGTACATCTCAGAAACACAGCACGACCACTTATATAGCTTACAAATGAAAAAATAAAAGGAAATAGTGCACAGGATCCGGCTGTTGATTTGCTGTCAATTTGCAGCTGTCACCTCCATATTTTTGTTAAGGATGTGATGGTCTCTAATTTTTCTCCGAAGTTTGACTTCCCTTTCTAACACTCCCCCTCAAGTTGAGTAGTGGGGTTTCCAATACACAACTTGTCTAAGCATTCGCCGAAGACTCTCCCATTAACAGCCTTTGTTAGTATGTCTGCTAATTGGTCTTTTGATTGGACATATGGTAGTTCTATTATCCTTGCTTCTAACTTTTCTTTGATGAAGTGTCTATCAACTTCAACGTGTTTTGTTCGATCATGTTGGACTGGATTTTCTGAGATTTGTATAGCAGCTTTATTGTCGCACATGATTTTAGTTGCTGTAGTGGGAGGAAAACCAATCTCAGTTAGGAGCTTGTGTATCCATAGAATTTCTGCTAAGCCACGTGCAATCCCTCGGAACTCGGCTTCTGCACTAGAGAGAGCGACTACCTTTTGTTTTTTGCTTCTCCAGGTGACTAGATTTCCTCCGACCATGGTAAAGTATCCTGCGGTTGACCTTCTTGTTCCTTTATCTCCTGCCCAGTCGGCGTCTGTATATCCTTGGATTTCTAAGTGCCCATTTGATTTGAACAGTATACCATGACCCGTCGTTCCTTTGAGATACCTGATGATTCTTAAAACTGCTTCCATATGACTTGTTTGGGGCTGGTGCATAAACTGACTCACCACTCCTACTGCATAAGCTATATCTGGACGAGTGTGGGAGAGGTATATTAGTTTTCCCACCATTCGTTGATATCTCTCTTTATCTGCCAATTCTGCTCCATCTTCCATGTGTAGGCCGTGGTTAACCATCATTGGGGTTTCTGCAGGTTTGCACTCTATCATTCCGATTTCTGCTAAGAAATCAAGAATATATTTTTTCTGACAGATAAAAATCCCTTGTTTAGATCTTAGAACTTCAATTCCAAGGAAATATTTTAATCTTCCCAGGTCTTTCATCTCGAACTCTGCAAATAGCTTATCTTTTAACATTGTCATTTCTTCTTCATCGTTCCCTGTAAGTATCATGTCATCAACGTAGATAATTAAGCAGGTCACAAGATTGCCCCTTCGTTTCAAAAATAGAGTATGGTCAGAGTTGCTTTGTTTGAAGCCATATTTCTTCATAGCTAGGGTAAACCTCCCAAACCAAGCTCTAGGAGACTGCTTGAGCCCATAAAGAGATTTCTTTAACCGACATATTTCTCCAGGCTTGAAATTCTCATTGAATCCCGGTGGGGCCTCCATATAGACCTCCTCATTCAGTTCTCCGTGTAGGAAGGCATTTTTTACATCAAATTGATGAAGAGGCCAACCTTTATTGGCGGCAATTGAGACAAGAACTCTGATTGTGTCTATTTTGGCTACTGGGGAGAAGGTTTCAGAGTAGTCAATTCCATAAGTCTGAGTATACCCCTTGGCAACCAGTCTTGCTTTGTATCTTTCAATCGTGCCATCAGGCCTATGTTTAATTGAAAACACCCAACGACATCCCACTGTTTTTTTTCCTGGTGGAAGAGTACATTTATCCCATGTGTTATTCTTCTTGAGTGCTTCCATTTCTGTCTCCATGGCCTTTTTCCATTCTTTCGACTCCAAGGCTTCTTGTGTTGTAGATGGTGTTTGTTCAGAGCACAAGGCAGTGGCAAATGCTTTAGCTTCCTTGGACAAATTCCTAGTAGCAATGTTTGCCACAGGGTATCTAGACCTTGGAGCCACCTTTTCTGGGGAGTATCTCTTGGGAGGAACTCCTCTATTTTCCCTTGGAGGGAGAAAGTATCTTCCTGTTGTCTCTGCTGCAACTGGTTCAACATGTTCAACAACTGGTTCAACATGTTCAACATCTGGTTCAACCAGTTCTGTATGCTCTGTTGTTGTCGGTTCTATGTGTTCCCCTGTTATCTCATAGTTATAAGATATAGGAAGTTCAGGGTTCTCAGTATTTCTTACCTCTGGTATCAAGTTGGATGGAGTTTCTTCAGTGGTACTGTGCTCCGCAGATTGTGTGGTTGTGTTTGAAGGTGACTGATTCGAAGTACTGTGATGTTCTTCTGTTGTTACTTCTTCAGATGATGGAAGTTGAGTTAGCCAACTCAGAGTGTCTATACATTCATTCTCCCCCTGACCACTGAGTTGGGCGTTATAAAAATATTTTGTTTCTAGGAAGTCACAATTCATTGTGGTGAACATGTGACGGGTTTTTGGATTATAACACCGGTAACCTATTTGATCGATCCCATAGCCTACAAAAACACATTTCTCAGAACATGGGCCAAGTTTGTTTCTATTGGTTTTAGGAATGTGGACAAAGGCTGTACAACCGAAGATTCGAGGTTCAAGTGTAAGAGGATGGGGGATATTGGCAAACTTGGATAAGCAATCTAGAGGAGTCTTAAACTTAAGAGCTTTGGTGGGAAGCCGATTTAGGAGATACACAGAGGTTGCAACTGCCTCCGGCCAGAATGATGTAGGTACATGGGATTCAATTAGAAGAGCTCGAGTCATTTCAAGAAGAATACGGTTTTTTCGTTCAGAAACACCGTTTTGTTCGGGGGTATGAGAACAAGTGGTTTGATGAACTAAACCTTTGGTTTTAAAGAATTGTTTCATGGATGTATTGACAAATTCCCCCCCGTTATCAGATCGAAGGATTTGAATTCCCCTTTTGAATTGAGTGTGAATCATGGCATAAAACGTGGTAAATTTCTCATAAACTTCGGATTTGTTTTTTAAAAAATATACCCATGTCATGCGAGTGCAATCATCCACGAATATTAGAAAAAACCGAAAACCCTGCCCCCCTATAATGGGAGCAGGACCCCATACATCAGAATGGATTAATGAAAAAGGTAAATCGACTTTAGTATTGCTAGGTTTAAAAGATTGTCGATGGCTTTTGGCAAGAAAACAAGTTTCACAATCTATTTTACCATTTGAAGGAAAGAGTTTTGGAAACAAGAGATGTGAATAACCAGTGGATGGATGCCCCAAACGTCTATGCCATAGCCAGGCTTCTCGGTTTTCAGTTCCATGTGCCAACATCACAGTACCATGTTGAGCCACTTCATCCACGTAGTATAATCCTTGGCGCTCAGTACCACGTCCAATAATCGCACCCGTCCTGATATCCTGTAAGAGGCAAAAAGTAGGATGCATTAGTACCGTACAATTTAATTCTTTGGTAATATGACTAATGGAGAGCAATTTGTGTGACAATGATGGAACATAAAGGCAATTTGACAATTTCATAGTTGGTGAAATTTCAATCGTTCCCCCTCCTTTCACTTGCATTACTCCTTTGTTCGCGGTATGAATTTGAGTTTTTTGAGGTTTGGTCATCGAACACATGTCCAACGGTTCAAACGTCATGGTGTCAGTGGCACCGGAATCAAATATCCACGACTTGTTTTTTTCATAATTGGTTGCCATATTAACTTTTCCAATACTCAAGGGGCGGTGTGATTTCATGTTGGAAAAAAAATTAAGGCTTGGCTTCAATAATATAAGAAAGGGTATTAATAGGTAAAAGAAAAAAAACCAAAATATTTGAGTGAAAAAGAGATATTTCCGTGTAGATGGATAAGACCCTTTATTCACCCCTTTAACCCTTTCTTTCACACACTCTGTTTACCACAAAACCACACAAATATATAAAGTGGATATGGGTAATAACCAAAAAACCATCAAACACACATCTATGTGTGTACGGAGAAAAAAACGGGGAACGATCTGCAGCGGCGCCTCCCTCTTCTCCGGCGAGGCCTCCTCCCCCTCCGGCTATTACCAAACCGAAAGAAGTAGAGAAGACGGCTCGATGAGTCACGGAAGAACCAGGGTACCGGGTTTTCTGTTTAAACCGAAGGGTGTCGGATGGAGGCTCGGTTCTGTTCGGTTTGGTTCTGACCGGTGGCTGTTCGGGGTTTAGAAAAAAATGTCGACGGTGGTTCTCACAGGTTGGTTTGTTTGTTTTTTTCGATTTTGGGAGTTTGATTTTGGTTTGGGTTTGGGTTTGAGTTGAGTTTTTTTGAGAATTTTTCCGGCAGAGGTTGTAGAGGAGCAATGGTTTCAAGAATCAGAAACCTGCTCTGATACCATGTTGTAAATCAGAGAGGATTACTGAAAACTTGTATTTCATAATTTTTGTGTACATCTCAGAAACACAGCACGACCACTTATATAGCTTACAAATGAAAAAATAAAAGGAAATAGTGCACAGGATCCGGCTGTTGATTTGCTGTCAATTTGCAGCTGTCACCTCCATATTTTTGTTAAGGATGTGATGGTCTCTAATTTTTCTCCGAAGTTTGACTTCCCTTTCTAACATTAGGTGGTAAAAAAATGAAACTGTTTGATATTTATAGATTTTTTTTTTATTTCTAAATGGTCTATCAAACTCATAAGAGTTTCTATGAGGTTTAGGAATTCGTTTTTTTTTTTTTCTAGGGAGTCCACTAGTCAAAGGAGTGTTAATGATTTTAGTTTCATCAACCTATTTTAGATACTTGGATTTACTTAGAGGCTAAATGAGAAATCATAATAAATATTGATACCAGTTAGGAGGTGTGAAGTACAAGTACATTCAACATTATTATCACTTCGTAGTACCAAAGAACCTATATGGTTTTAAGGGGTCAAGCCCTTAGAGTATACTGTGTCCCAAGGAGCACCACCCCCATGGTGGGGTCTCGAGAAGCGCCCAGCCAAGGGTCCTGGGCGAGCACCCAATTGGGTCTAAGTGACAATCCCTATGGAGTAATTAACAACATTCGATTTTGGCTTAATTGGGCTTCACTGGAAACACAACAAAGATGTATAGACCGATGAAAAGTTGTATGAAATTATCTTCAAAAGTGATTGGACTGCAGTACTAAAGTTGTTATTACCATGTAGCAAATAAGTTACTGAACTTCGGGGGCAATTGAATCATAAGGTCGGGAGTGACATAATGGCTATTACTCGGTATCAAATTTGTAATATTGTAGCATTTGTCGGTAATAGTAGTAGTATTATTGTCTAGTGGTTATAGATTAAACGGTTGTAACTGTCGGCGCTTATACTTCTAATTGTATAGCCACCAACTAAATTGTTGTGATGGTTCAACCCCATATAAATTAAAGTCATATGGTCTAACTCAAGGATTAATTTTTTACATTGAACTTCAAGGAGAAAACTTCTTGTTCTTTGTAGACCCATGAATATCCGGAAGTCCATGTCAGCGTATCTGAGGAGTTCACTTATATTTATTTAGAGTTCCCTACCCCTAGAAAACTCCCTAGAAACTAAAGTACTTTCAAAAACCTGCTAGAAACATTTATGATCTTGCTAAGCAACTTAGAAATAAAAAACTTTGGATTTTGTTTCCTTGTCCTGTGTATATTCTAATAACAGTTTGTATGAAACATAGGAGGACAAGTTGGAAAGGACAATGTTTCCACTCGACAAAGCTACCGAGGAAAATATGGATCGTTTGATCAATATTGGTAAATGTTTACTTGAAAAGAAGGTTTCAACCGTCAACTTTGAAGACGGCAGAATGGTCCCCTGTGGAAATGAAACAAATGCTAAGGCACTCGAAAAGTATGTATCTTTACAAAATTGTGTTCGATAAACCCTAAAGTTACTTAATTTTTGTTCCTTTGTTGAGAGTGTTTTTCTTTGGGACAGATTTGCGAAAAAACTTTCAGACGAGAAGCAGCTTCGTGATGAGCGGAAAAATAAAGCCAATGCTGAAGCACCCGAGAAATAAGCATTGCATAAAAGATGTATTTGTGAAGCACCCGAGTAAATAAATATGTACTTGTTTTTGTAACTTTTTTTAGCTTTAGTATATTGCACCTTTTGTTAAAGTTTTGTTGATAATGTCTTTAATTATGCATTCCAATCTGGGTATTTCTTTTAGTTTGTGGACAATCATTTTCTTTTAGAAAAAAAATTACGATCTCAACTACTTTTAGTTATTAGTTTATTTTAAAAAAGATAAAGAAGTCAACAAATTCTTTAAAACTATAAATAACAATAAATAAATTTAAAGAAAATAAATTTTCTCTTTAAATCAAACAAGGTGGGGATGTTCAAAAAGGCACCTTTTTTCTCAATCATGTTTGTTAAGATTTTTCTCAATTCCTAACAAAAAATTATTTTCCCTAGTTTCTTTTTCTACTTTTTGTTTTCTCCTTTTTTTTTTCTAAGATTTGTTGTTTATGGGTTTTAGCCTATTTGGATATTTTTGGCTCGTTTTTTGCTTGCTACTCTCTAGAATTTCTTTGGGCCTGGTTTTGCTTTGTGGTCTACTTTTCTGGTTGCTACGGATGCATGTTGGAATTTATATAAAATTTTATTATTTTAATCAATTTTACACGATTCAAATCTTAAATTAATAACAACGATACGTTACTATCACTTAAAACAATATGGTAGTGCAAGTGCAGTGGCGAAGGTTAAGATTTCCGACCGAGGGGTCGAAAACGTATATACAAAAAATTTCTATAAAACCGGGGGTAAAAAATGTATATAACAAAAAATTTCTACACGAAAACTACATACTCTCCACTACTGAGCGAAAAGTTCGGGGGATCGGCCGCCCCCACAAAGCTACGCCCTTGGGCAAATGCAGTCATCATTGTCGTAATACAGTGATGGTAAGATACCTAGATCATCTAAGGATACAAAATGTCATCAACGTCTTGTCTAATCCATAAAAAAAAGGTTTTGTTGTTTTTGTAGTTTTATATTTAAAAACATAAAAAAAAACTAAATAAAAAGATAGTTGGTTTTGGAAACAATTTTAAAAGACGATCACTTGGGTTTAACTCCCCCTTGACGACATCTCAAAGCTGGAATCTCCGTTTTGAAAAGATCACAACGTTTGGTTTTATAAAAAACAAAGATGAGTTGTATGTTTACAAGAAGGCATGTGGGACCACATTCATATTCTTAATAATGTATAAAGATGACATACTCCATATATGAAACGTTGTACCTATGCTACAAGAAGTAAAATCTTTGCTGGGAAAGTGTTTCGCATAGAAGGACATTGGCGAAGCTACTTATATTCTCATAATAAAGATCCATAGGTATAGATCGAAGTAGTTTGTAGGTTTGAGTCAAAGTACATATATTGACAGGATCATTCGACGCTTTTCAATTAAAGATTCCAAGTGAGGATTCTTGCTTGTGGCACACGGAACCAAACTAAACAATGTCCTGAAACAGAGGATGAGAAAATGTTGAGTCTATTATTGAGACTGAAGCTCCAAGTTGAAGATCACAACATGCATGAAGTTGATGGTTCTATAAATGATACAAGAGTTTGATAACATTAGCCTTAAGGGGAGATTGTTCAGTCAAAATATGTTGTCAAAAGTTATCAACAAGACAAAGTAAAAAAAAAATCAATATATTAAGTTTATTATCTTGGTCAAATAGATTTATATGTTAGAATATCTCCAACGGTGGTTAAAGTCCATCCAATAGATTTCCTAGTAAGCATGACACATCATTGCAAAGCACCATTACTTGAAACTCCATTTTTTCTACAACAATAAACCACTCCAAACCTCTACATCACACCTTAATTTTTACAATAAAAAAAATAAGTTTGTGAGCGGGTGGTCCCCACCAATTCGGACCAACCTAGTCTGCTCAAGCAAACCGGACTGCATGGGTCAAACACTTTCAACAAGCCTTGTCCGGTGGTGGGTGGTCCGCTCTTAGCAAAACTCTAGGGACTTGAATGTAATTAGCCTAAATATGTTTAGGCTATAAAAATATAGAATTTTAGGGTTTTAGATTAACACACAAGAGGTTTACCTAGGGGCCTAGTTGTTTTTATCATTTGCTAATTAATCTAAGGGTTTTATTGAATATTTGTGTGTACTCATCTTGTTCTTCATCATAATCATATTTTAGACCCCATTTGATCCGATAGAAAAAGATGGCAACGATTACATATGCTTTAGCAATTACTTCAATCATGTATGCCATGTTATGCACCAGACGTGATGTTTCGTATACGTTGAGTTAACGAGTAGATATCAACGGAATCCTAGTGTGACTCACTGGATTGCTATCAAGAATATTTTCAAGTATTTGAAAAGGACCAAGGATATGTTCTTAATATACGGAGGAATAGAAGAGAAGTTTACTAGTAAAATGTTTTACTATTGCAAGCTTCCAATCTGATTATGATGATTATTGCTATCAGACATAATTTGTATTCACACTTAACAGTGGATTTACTACCCGAATAAGTTTCAAATAGAGCATGGTCGCTTAGTCCATCATCGAGTATGTATACATATATAACAACATTGGTTCGAGATTGTAATAACCCTAATTTCAAAAACCCTAACTAAATAATTTATTTAATTTCATAAATTTTTAGACAAAGGTTAAATTGTTATCTAATATTTGTTTATTTTTATAGATATAAAGTGTCTTGGTGTAATGTTCCAAAATCAAGGGGCCACCAGAAACTTAAGTTTTTTTTTTTCTCTCCGATTCCGGCCATCAAACCTTTGAACTAGGAATTAAGGGCCTAGACCAAACCGACGAAGCTTTAATACGAAACCTTGATTCGTAACTGATCTTTATTGGAGTCTTGACTAACAGAAATCAGTCACGTGTTTTAGAATCCTAGAAATACTGATGCATACTTGTATTCCAACACACATGCAATCGCTATTCTGCCGGCGCTGTCGCTTCGGTTCTTCCCGGTCAAGGCCGCCCACAGCAACCATTCGATGTAATATTGCCATCTTTATACTCGTGTTGATATACTGAAGAAAAGCACTAAGGTTTTAAACGTTAATTGTAATCATGGATCTCAAATTTTGGTTTGAGTATTGAAAAGTTGTTCTATGGTTCTTAGATGAGGAAGAAGACTAGTGAACCATTGGTTTAAAATTATACATTTTCTGTCTTTAACCAAAATGTCAAGCTAGCTAGATCACTCGTTAGGCTTGTGTTTTTGCAAACGCTGGTGCCATAACTGTATTTTTGTAAATCTAAATACACCCTCTTCTTATTAGCTACACCCCGCTGTGAGAGAAAAATATGAACCCTGTACGAGTCCTACCTGTAAGTATGTGAAAGGAGTATTTTTTACACTGCAACTCATAATGCAATCTATTCGATTCGGTTTGTGCCCTTTCTTTTTCTTTGATGTAAATTACGAATTTAACTCTGTTTCCTTTCCAGACATTTCATTTTATTTACTTTGTTAATTAAAATTTCAAGATTTTATATTGTTTATTTCACATGAATAATTGTTGATTTATAAACACGTTGGTATAGGGCGTCATTGCACGGGCGCTATTGGTCCATCGTGGTTGCAATGGCGTGGATTAACAAACAAGTATGGTGGGCCACATTCTAAACTAGCCGTTGATAACAACTAGTTCCTTTAAAAATATTCATTTAAAAAAAAAAACTCTTAAATATACACACAAAATTCACCAATTCAATCACTTGATATATATATACACACAATTCACTATTCAATTACTCTTTCAAACACACTCTCACAAAACGTCATCCGACTCTCCAACCAACTCGGGTATGCTTGATGACTTGCCTAGGGCACAGGAGGCCGTTCAATTTTTAAAAGACGAACCCAAATCGTCACAACTGGCAGGAACTAGACAACCGCATCTTTAACGAGACTGGATTGATGCTCACAAGTGTTTGGTGAGTGATTATTTTGCTGACAATCCGTTGTACAATGATGAGCAATTTCGACGATGCTTTCATATGATCCGCCGGTTTTTTTTTTTTTTTTTTGAATTATTGATGATTTAGAGCGCAAACATACATTTTTCAAACAAAGAGCAGATGCACGAGGTAAAGTCAAATTCTCTCTTTCACAAAAATGCACAACTTCCATTCGACAACTAGAATTCGGCATTACGAGCAAATCTTAGGACTGGTATTTAAGAATGTTGTCACGCACGTGCATAGATAGTTTGACTATTTCTGTGATGTATAATTTTTATTTTATTTTACCTTTATTATAATTACTATTGTTATTATTAATATGTTTTATTACTATTAGCATTGTTAGTATTAGAGCATCCACAATAAGAGAATATGTTGGTGTTTTTAGGGAGAGAGAAAGTGATGTGGAAGAGAGAGAGTGTAAGGTAGAGGAGAGAGGGTGTGAAGATGTTTGTGAGAAAAAAAATGAGAAAAAATGGATAGGTGTGAGTTATGTGAGTGTGGAGAGGAGAGAGGAGAGAGAGAAGAAATGTGTTTGTGAGAGGGGCAAGTGAGAGAAAGAAGATGATTGGTTGGGCATGTGCCAACTAGGCACCCTCAAAAACGAGAAAAAATACCCCTTATTGGGGATGCTCTTATATATTTAGCCGCTATTAATCGATATAATAAGAGTGACGACGAAGACGAGTAGCATTAGTTTTTTTATTATTTGGGTTATATACATTTTTTTAATCTTGGTTTGTATTCGTTTAGTTGTTTAGATGGTATTTTATTTTTTAATTGTTTTACATAGTATAAAAATAAAAAAATGATTGAGGGTGATTTAATTTATATCATGGGTTTTATTCGCATGAGGGAATAAAGCCCCCTGGTTTACGTGGCACATTTATAACGATGAGGTGGCGCAGTAAATATGTTTGATTAGTTCGTGTTACTTGCTCGGAACTTTGCTTGGAGGATCCTACCACAGTGGGAGGCATGGAACGAGACTTATGAGGATTTAACTGCGCATAATCAGTCTGTATTTTTCTTTTCTATGTCTATTTTCTTTTTCATGTCAAAGTTCATGTCGTAGGTAGTTTGTCTCTTCATTGAGGACAATGCAGAAATTAAGTATGAGGAGGGGAAACTAGTGTCTAGTTTGCGTGTTAGTTTCGTTTTTTTTAAATTGAAAATTTTGAAAATGTCTCGTAAGTGTTTTTGCACAAAAATGGGAGATGATTGGTGAAATCGGATCGTTGGCTTTTGATTATTATATATGAGATAACGAAACAGTCGAACATGCATCTAACTTAGGATAGGTGGGTAGACACACCCGGTTGAAAAGTTCCTTAGTATTGATATAATATACTTAAATATTAGGAGTCTTGTGGGTCCTTAGGAGCTATAACAAAACTAAAACTGTTGAGAGAATAAGAGGTACCGTTATAAATAAAAGCCTATAAGTATTCCGGTTAAATGGCTAATATGTGGTGTTTGAAAAAAACATATTCCATTCAATCATTTACCTGAGAAAGATGTGTAATAACGAAGCCTATGGTATTAACCACTGGGATGGTGACTCGGGAGGGGTATACCAGCTAGGTGGAGTTATAATAATATAAATATGTGAAGCTTATGGCATTAACCAATGGGATGGTGACTCGGGTGGGATATGCCCACTAAGTTAACATAAGCGAAAGCATGTCGAAGCTCATAATATCATCCATTATCTATCATAAATTTAATCGGAAGTGCATTAAAGTTTTTTATATAAAACGGTAGATAATATCTTTTAACCTCATAAGCTTGAAGTGGGACTAAGTAGCGTTGTGGACTTTTGGTTGTAAGACCCATAGATGAATAATGCACATGAACTTAATGGATTGTGAATAAGGGCTTGAAAACTAGTGGTTGGGTTAGGTGGATCATATACCCGCAATCTTGGTTAACATGTGACTAGACTTGTTAATTAAATATCTGAATATATTGAAAGCCATTGTTTCTGATTGTGATTTCATTGCAGATAATTTTTTTGAGACGAAAAAGGATAAGTGTGGGGATGTAATGTGTTTGTGAAAACACATTTTATTTTGTATAATTTTATATATGTGTTAGTCCTTTAGACATGTTGTTTCGTATCAGTATGTGCACTTATGATGTGTCGGGTTTTTCAGGCTTAACAGGGGCTAGACAAGGAACAGAACATCCAAGCAGAAAAAACGGACTTGGCGGGTCAACACGGAAGCCGGAGTACAAGTTCTGGAAATCACTCTCCTTCGCGCCACGCGAAGGAGACATAAAGAATTTTCGTGTAGCGTGACAAAGCCACAGTCAACGAAAGTCAAATCTATCTTCTTCGCGCCACGTGAAGAAGCAATAGGTCCCTGCCGTGTGGCGTGACAGGGCTTGACGGGAAAATTTTTAGGTTTTAATCCAAAATCACATCCGTTCATTCCCATTCCATTCTCAGCCGTTTTTTTACGAATCCAGAGCTCCTCCTAGGTGATTTTCAGAGATCTCTTACCCTGTTCATCATGTTTCTTCATGTTTATTCATACCGAATCAAGAATTGAAGCTATGATGACTACTCTGCGAGGCCAAACATCATGTGACTTCCCTAGGATGATCGATTGTTATGTTTTGCACAATTACTTTGTTTATGATTCTTATTAGGTGGTAACTTTAACCACTAGCGTTAAACTTTGTGAAACGTTTTGTAGTTTATTTAAAAATTATCCGTGATAATTAATCAAAGTCATTAATTCCAAGGCCATATCTATGTGTTGTTTGAATCAGTAAACGAGTTTTTTTTTTGTGTTAAACTAGTAATCGGGATTCCAGGTGGGGGTTACTTCTTCTCATTCTGATAACTCTTTTTGTGATAAATTGTGTTTTTTCTCAAACAAACAATCCCCCAATTTAGATAATTGTAATTCTCTAGTTAAATTGCTAAACACTGACCACAAATTCCCTGTGGATAGGACCTTACTTACTCATACTCGTATACTTATTTAAGTAAAAAAAATACTTGTTTTTTATTAGCCCATGATAGCTACATCAGTCTCGCACCATATTCAATCCCAGATGCACCAGCGACTCTGAAATGTCACCAGTATATGCATCATCGGTGACACTCAAATGTCACCGGTATAAGCATACACTAAACAATGATCAAATACCTAGCGACACTAGATTTTTTTTCCAATGACTATCGCATGATCAACCGAGTCTTGATCTGGAATCTACACTCTTGACACCTTCTTGGCGACACAAAGTGTGTCACCAGTGATTGTCGACTGATCGGGTAGGTCTTGATCTGCAATCTTCAAATCTTAATAGTTTCAATCCCTTCACTTTCTGTAAGACCCTAATACGTATTTGACAAAAAGTCGAAGCGAAAATTCGTGCCATAAAAATTTCTTTCATTACAAACGTTTTGACTTACTTGAAAGTTCGTTTTAATATGTATCTTTTACAAAAATAAAGTATAAGTCCTGTTTACTAAAGTACATACTCAATTATTCCCGTACAATCTATCTTGTGACTCGATCTTTGATCTCTATTCCTCGTGATAACCGCCCGTGATTCGTACAATCCTGCACTCACCACATACATTCATAACATTAGTACACACTACATAAACAAGATTCAATCTCGTACACTTCCCATTTCGTTATCCTTCTAACTTTAAGCATTTCACCTGCGTATCCATATCCTGGTGAGGCTTCAATAATGTACCTGCATTACTTTTCATTCTCAAGGCACACTATTAATAACGTATTACTCGACGTATCTAAATCATGCATACATACATTCTTACGTGCATACATACACATCTACATACGTACATACCTTCCTATATCTCTACATACATGCATACACTCATACGTACCTTCATATATACCAAAATACACATCTACATACACACATACATTACTACGTCTCTATATACGTACATATACACATATGTATCTTCACATATACATAAATACACATCTACATACATACATACATTACTACGTCTCTACATACGTACATATACACATACGTATCTTCATATATAGTTAAATACACGAATACATATGTACATACACTCTTACGTACATGTTCAAGATCTTACATACCTCTTATATATCCATACATTAATTACATGGTACTTAGACTTAGATTTATAGCCCATAAACGTCAAAGGAACGATCAAAATCATGTTTGGGAGGCCCGCCGTAGTCCACGGATAACAAACCGAAGCCTACTATACCCAAATCAACTTAGATAACAAATTTTCAGGTTTTTGAACATGGGGAGGCCGTCGGTGACGGCCCTTGCAATTGCCCGTAGCCCAAAACTTCAGTAGACAGCCAAATAACCCGTCAGCCAAAAACTGACTTTCTAGAGCCCGTCGGCGACGCCCCTAAGGCCGTCGGCGACGCCCTCTAGATTTTGCATTTTTCTGCAGTTCCGTTTCGTCGTCCGTACGTATTAAAACGCGCATAACTTTTGAACCGTTTACCCGTTTAACCTCCCGTTTCTTCCTACATGCTCGTAAATTCACATTCTATCATATGAACTTGAAATCCAACATCCAGTTTAAGGAAAATATTCACTTAAAGCTCTCGGCTTTATATACCCGCTTTCACTTATTCGACCCGTTCATGTTTTCGTCAAACTACTCATTTGTTTTAACCCAAAACTTACATAAACGTTATAACTATAATACTTTTACATTATCCGGGGTTTGTACTTGGGATTTATGCACCCGATACCCGGTATGCGTTAAACCTATTCATATCATTCATTTATACAAAAGCAAACTTTGTTAATACAATTTCAAATGCGAAATTGTTTGTCCATTAACCATGACTCACAACCGAGTCTTTAGACTATTAATCCACGTCTCTGATTCTTGGTTAGCGTACTTATGTACAATTCTACCCATACCCGGTTATAGTACCGTAATCAATTACTTATACAACCCTTTCGGTATAGTAATAAAACCACATTTTGACCCATTCGGCCTACTTAACGTAAATCATCAATTTCATACAACCCTTCCTTATTTGACTTCAATTATCATGCCTAATTAACTAGAACATAACCTTACTTAACAAACTAAGAAGTGATTCGGAAATCACTTACCTTGTGCATCAGTGTCCGTATCCACTTCCTTGCCTCCTCTTGACCCGTTAGCCTTTCATGCTTGAGTCCATCTTGATATGATTCCTCTACTTACGATCCCCTTGTGAAGGTGATCACTAATTCATGTTCGGTTGTGAATTTGGGACTCGATTCACCCTTCCATTTGGTGATTTAGATGAGTTAGGGTTTTGAGCTCTCAAGGAGCTCCTGGCTCCTTCTCGAACACGCACCAGATGTGTGTGTTTGTGTGTGTGTTTGGTTTGTTAATTAAAACATAACTTTCTCCTTGTTCATCTATGGTCCCTCTAGTTTGTTTACTTGTGTGTTTTGCTAAACATTTGACTAGGTATAATAACCTAGTTATTACACTCCATTTTATTAAACATGGGGGTCACACTAGCAAATTTAGTAATTCGAGTTTTGGGGCTTTACAAGTCTACCCCCTTAAAATAGGTTTCGTCCCCGAAACCTTTCTCACTTTTATTTAACTCACATTATCTTTTCTTCCAGTCCATCAACACGACCGCTATCCCATCCTAATGACAATCTTCTATCTTCAAGAACTCATTCCGGAGTTCTTATTATTGTCGCTTTCACTAATAGCGTTAATTCCTATCGTACTTCATAGCTAGTGGTCCATTCATCATCTCAATGCTCGTATATCATATACGATATATCATTTTTGTTTACTTAAAACAATTGTAACATTTCATTAATAACATTCCTTTTGTTTATATCCGATATTCATATTATTTTTGTCGGCTATATGATCTTACTTCAAAATTCATACATACATCAATCCGTTTATCTTCAATAGGTACATCATAATAATAGATACTACCCATTCTTTACTCATAAACTATTCATATAATTGACCCCTTTCAAACAGTTCCATACTTTTCATACTTTACCCTTACATAACATGAAAGGTCAGAAACTTATCCAGAGCTCTTATTAGTGTCATTTTCACTTTTTATGATTTATTTCATTCTATTATTATATCATATACATTATTTCATTCTGTTCACCACGAGCAAACCCAAACATCCTGTTACTAACGTCCCTTCTACTTACATTTCACATTCATAGAAAGGTCGACGTATCATTATACGCATACCATAAATATTCGATATACCAATTCTTACTTATAATCACAAGCTAAACGTTTTACTAACCTCGTTTCCATTGCATAATCCAACTGCCTGCGACCCGAATCGGCCTTTTAAGGTTAAATTGACTTTTCTTACTTATCATAGATGCATTGAGGTACACATTCGTGCTTCCTTCCATTCATGCTTACTTACATAGACATTCCTTACATCATTTCGGTATTCTTGACAAACTTACCCTTCTTGTTCATACTCAAATCATTGTCCGGGTCGTAGCCCGTCATTCATTCTGACTCCTAAGAGTCGATTACTAACACATTTAATACATAACTTGTTCAAAACTTATTCCTTTCGTTTTAAAATTTTGTTTTACGTGCAAATTTCGATCGTTTTTTTGTTCATTTGCTTTGCACCTACTCGTAAGACTTGTTTGACTCAACCATTGTCAAACTATCGACACATTCTGATGTTGACTAATTCCATCCTTTTTATATCTTAAATCCGTCCGCGGATTCAAACGTAACATCCCTACCTTTCATTATTATTTTTTTTAAATTCGCCTAGCGGCTTCATACATATCATTCATATCTTCCATTACTTCTATGTTTTGAATCCGTCTCATGGATTCAAACATTTCATTTACATCTTCCATTCACATCTTTCATTCATTACATGTGTTGAATCCGTCTCACAGATTCAAACATATCATTTTCTGCATTTCATTCCTTGAATCCGTCTTGCGGATTCAAACATTCCATTCATGCCTTTCATTCCTTGAATCCGTCTCGCGGATTCAAACAGGTCATTCATACTTCATTCCTTTCATGCTTCGAATCCGTCTCGCGGATTCTAACATATCATTCATACTTTCATTCGTGAAAGTCTTACATTTCTCTTTACCCTCACGTCCACCTACTACCTAATTCTAACGGACATACCTGTAACAATTATCACGGTCTCACGAACGTCATACATTTCTTGTGTACTGGCCAGGTACGCAATCCACATATGTCTTCGTGTAATCGCCACCTTATGTCCGAAGAATTAAGTTTCGGCACGTGTAACGTGTTCAAAACTTCATTGGCACATCATTATTATATTTCATTTAAAATTTTCCTTCACTTGCTTAATTATACCACTTCATACGCCCACACATTAAATTTACGTACCTGGGGTCAATTTGTCTTATCACTTGCCTTAATGCCGGTTCTAGACCGCATTCACGGATCGTCCTCTCCAAGCAGTCATGCTTACCTTACACATAATATAACCGTTAGTTTCTTCATATGAATGAATACATACACGATTTCATTCCATTTCTACCTTCAGATCTTGACCGAGTCATGGATTGTACGGGTTCCTTATCACAAGAGCACACAGGTTTGAGTTCAAGTACCTATACTCTCGTACTTAATTCTCTCAAACCAGGGCTCTGATACCAACTTGTAAGACCCTAATACGTATTTGACAAAAAGTCGCAGCGGAAATTCGTGCCATACAAATTTCTTTCATTACAAACGTTTTGACTTACTTGAAAGTTCGTTTTAATATGTATCTTTTACAAAAATAAAGTATAAGTCCTGTTTACTAAAGTACATACTCAATTATTCCTGTACAATCTATCTTGTGACTCGATCTTTGATCTCTATTCCTCGTGATAACCGCCCGTGATTCGTACAATCCTACACTCACCACATACATTCATAACATTAGTACACAATACATAAACAAGATTCAATCTCATACACTTCCCATTTCGTTATCCTTCTAATTTTAAGCATTTCATCTGCGTATCCATTTCCTGGTGAGGCTTCAATAATGTACCTGCATTACTTTTCATTCTCAAGGCACACTATTAATAACGTATTACTCGACGTATCTAAATCATGCATACATACATTCTTACGTGCATACATACACATCTACATACGTACATACCTTCCTATATCTCTACATACATGCATACACTCATACGTACCTTCATATATACCAAAATACACATCTACATACGCACATACATTACTACGTCTCTACATACGTACATATACACATACGTATCTTCACATATACATAAATACACATCTACATACGTACATACATTACTACGTCTCTACATACGTACATATACACATTCGTATCTTCATATATACTTAAATACATGAATACATATGTACATACACTCTTACGTACACGTTCAAGATCTTACATACCTCTTATATATCCATACATTAACTACATGGTACTTAGACTTAGATTTATAGCCCATAAACGTCAAAGGAACGATCAAAATCATGTTTGGGAGGCCCGCCGTGGTCCACGGATAACAAACCGCAGCCTACTATACCCAAATCAACTTAGATAACAAATTTTCAGGTTTTTGAACATGGGGAGGCCGTCGGCGACGGTCCTTGCAATTGCCCGTAGCCCAAAACTTCCGTAGACAGCCAAATAACCCGTCAGCCAAAAACTGACTTTCTAGAGCCTGTCGGCGATGCCCCTAAGGCCGTCGGCGACGCCCTCTAGATTTTGCATTTTTCTGCACTTCTGTTTCATTTTCCGACGCATTAAAACTCGCATAACTTTTGAACCGTTTACCCGTTTAACCTCCCGTTTCTTCCTACATGCTCGTAAATTCACATTCTATCATATGAACTTGAAATCCAACATCCGGTTTAAGGAAAATATTCACTTAAAGCTCTCGGCTTTATATACCCGCTTTCACTTATTTGACCCGTTCATGTTTTCGTCAAACTACTCATTTGTTTTAACCCAAAACTTACATAAACGTTATAACTATAATACTTTTACATTATCCGGGGTTTGTACTTGGGATTTATGCACCCGAAACCCGGTATGCGTTAAACCTATTCATGTCGTTCATTTATACGAAAGCAAACTTTGTTAATACAATTTCAAATGCGAAATTGTTTGTCCATTAACCATGATTCACAACCGAGTCTTTAGACTATTAATCCGCGTCTCCGATTCTTGGTTAGTGTACTTATGTACAATTCTACCCATACCCGGTTATAGTACCGTAATCAATTATACAACCCTTCCAGTATAGTAATAAAACCACATTTTGACCCATTCGGCCTACTTAACGTAAATCATCAATTTCATACAACCCTTCCTTATTTGACTTCAATTATCATGCCTAATTAACTAGAACATAACCTTACTTAACAAACTAAGAAGTGATTCGAAAATCACTTACCTTGTGCATCAGTGTCCGTATCCACTTCCTTGCCTCCTCTTGACCCGTTAGCCACTTAGCCTTTCATGCTTGAGTCCATCTTGATATGATTCCTCTACTTACGATCCCCTTGTGAAGGTGATCACTAATTCATGTTCGGTTGTGAATTTGGGACTCGATTCACCCTTCCATTTGGTGATTTAGATGAGTTAGGGTTTTGAGCTCTCAAGGAGCTCCTGGCTCCTTCTCGAACACGCACCAGATGTGTGTGTTTGTGTGTGTGTTTGGTTTGTTAATTAAAACAGAACTTTCTCCTTGTTCATCTATGGTCCCTCTAGTTTGTTCCCTTGTGTGTTTTGCTAAACATTTGACTAGGTATAATAACCTAGTTATTACACTCCATTTTATTAAACATGGGGGTCACACTAGCAAATTTAGTAATTCGAGTTTTGGGGCGTTACACTTTCACGTTGTGGTATACGATGGTCTCAACGGTTCCAAGAAAACATATTTCACTTCATACAGTTTCAATTCAAAGACTAGGTATTCAAACCAATGCCATATCTATTCATACATGCTTGTGATCTTTTGGTGTTATTAGTGTTTTGGGGCACTGTGATGGAGTTGACGTGTGTTGGAGTGCATTTGATTTTTATTATATTTTAAGTACTTTTCACTCTTTTATCAAGTTTTAAATTTATAAAACACGATATAACACTATCACTCTCTACAAAACGCTAGGGCAAGTGAACCCATCGCTGGCGTAGTATAGTGATGGTAAGATACCGAGGTCGTCCGAGGACACAAGAGCTTTTAATACCAGAATATCATCGACGTCTAATCTAATTAAATTTTGAGCAAATATTTTTAGTAAGTAAAATAAAGAAACTAAATAAATAAAGAAACAGATAGACAAGATAGAATCACTTGGTTCCGACTCATCCTTTTTGTATCCTTTGATGATTTCCGCACTTTGGGTTTTTAAGAGAATATATTAGTTATAGTGGCATGTCCCTCATTTGGAAGCAACGCTACCCTCACTTTCAATATAAAATACTAGTAATTAAAGTCATTAGTACATACCAAATTAAAAAGTTAACAGAAGATTGGAAATTAACAGTTTTAACACCTCAAAACTTCATAAACGAATAATATGGAAACACATGTCTAATCAACTCTCAAATATGCCAAATTATTTGGACGAGAGGGACTATATATATAAAATGTGGAAGTTTGGATGTGTAGGGGTCATATGTGACAAAATGCCAAACTTTGGCTTCTAAAGGTTCCTTACGGACCACAAGACATATGCCTTACAGACTGTAAGGCATTTGTTATAATTATTGTTCCTGATAGTCCCTTACTGGCCGCAAGGCTTATGCCTTATGGACCGTAAGGTATTTGAATAAACTGTGGGCGCCCTAAGGTCCTTACGAACCATAAGCCACCACCCCTACGGTCCGTAAGGGGTGCGCTGGCAGAATGCAGCTAGCAACGACAACAGTTGTTCCCTGCCATTTCTCTCGCGAAGTGCAACCTTTCTTTAGCTTCTAACACCTCAATGGACACTAGTTAACATCTGAGAGACCTCACTAACACTTGGCATCATCTTATGATCCTCGTGCAACTATAAATAGAGGTGTTCTTGAGCCATTCAAGACTTACACCTCTCATTTTCATTTTCTATTTTTCTTGGAGTGCTTCTGATCTGTAGAGGCCTCCTCTCTGGAGTTTAATCTCTGCCTTGAAGACTTATATGCATTCTCCCTTAGTTCTTTTTCATTTATAGGCTAGATAATGGCCGAAAGTCAAGCAAATTGACTTTTTCTTTGACTTTCGGTGCTGACCATTTCCGTCAAGCCAATGTTCAAATCGAACATGGCTACGCGATCGTAATAATGTAGGTGTTAATTCCCTATGAGGGCACCTTCTGAAGACCACGTTAAGTTAGTCAAATGACAGGTCAAATTTCTATTAAATAAAAGTCAAAATGCAAATTTTCAAAAATTATGTTAAATGAACTTCTAAGTATCAAAACATCAATTTTTGACATATATCAGTTTATATAACATATTAGGACATGTTAGATTATGTCTAGCCCGTCATTTCCTACTTACAGCACGATTCGCAACCGATTCTAACTCGTTTAAGCTAAGTTAGCTACTGATTTGAAGTTGTATTATGATCATATTATTGTATGGAATAACCCTCTGAGGTTATACCATTTTATCATATCATTTGTCGGATTTTATGCAAGTCCATTTAATATGCCTAATTAATGACCAAAATGCCCTTTTGTGCATAGAATGAATTTGAAACATAATGAACTGAGTTTGAAATTGATATAACACTATATTAAACATGCTTTGGCATATTGGACTTGACATAGACCCATCCGATCACCCGATGCCACCTATGTGCGTATGGTTGACTTATATAGCCTAGTTTATATAAGTTAGCCGAATCGTGTCAAAACCTTTCCAAATCAGTTCTAATCAGAATGTCTGATTGTTTGACCCATATTATACGAGTCACAGTACTCGTGAGGGCACAAACCACATTCTATCCGGTCTCTGCTTAATTTAGCGAATCGTACCGATTTTATTATAAGTTAACCGGTCCAAGTCATATGACTTGAATAAGACCCATTAACATTCTAACGGATCCTAGTTCCGTCCATTCCAGACTAGGAGCCTCTAGTAAATTGCACCCGTGTTAGTTATTTTGAATTAACGATTGTGCTTAAATCTATCTTTGGATTGTAAAGATAAAGCTCAGGTAAATACTCTTAGCCTATTTTCCTTATACGGGCTTGTGATACGGTAAATTATTATGGTCGGTATGGGATCAATGACCAATGTTTCCAAAATCCAAATAACCTGTTTTGATCTGTCATGCTTGATAACGTACACATTGGGGTTAATGCGACCATGTCTTGGATATCCACGGCTCACTTAATTGCAAGTGGCCATGACCTAAGCGCGGAGTGTAGGCATACACCTGACAGATGCTAATGCTATGATAAAATATTTTTTCTTTCCCAATATGGGGATAAAAGTGGTGTGTCAGTTAATCAGGTATCGAAGTTTAGTTCTAGGCCCCATATGTATTGACGAGAGATATAGTTTGTCAGAAGTTATTTATGAAAATGTGTCGCAACCCCCGATCCCTTATCTGTCCCGGGAACGGGCGGACGCGAACTCAGATTTTCGGTGGTATCAGGTTTGTTAATTTGGCAGCGGAAATTACATCAGGACCGTAGTTAGGAAATGTTTATCAGAGTAAAACCACCATATTTGATATTAATAATCACATGGGTAAAACCCAAGTTTCTTATTACCATACATTTATAGGGATAAACCCTATTTTATTGAATTTAAAACATCGTTTATTAGGTAACTTTTATAGCCACATTTTTCCCAAACCTTCAGTGCTCTCCAGCTGGCTTTTTACTAATTGGCTGTCACATTGTGTTACCTGAAACGCGTTTTAAAAACATTTGACAGTGGGAAATACTAGTGAGTGAATCCCAGTTTAATCAAGAAACATTTTATCAATTAAAACAGTATTGAGAGCGATCACTTTGTTTATTTCTACATAAGTACTCATTCAGTATTGTCAACCCTGACTTGCGGGTCATATTACACATTGGCTAACTCATTGTCCAATGGTAACGTACTGTCATCCCGACTTACTACACGCAGTAGTAAATTTTGTATACAAAACCCTGACATACCGGCAGTAATTGAAGAACTACAAAGACTCAATCACCACTTAATCATATTGTAAAACAATTAAGGTTTTGTAAAACATTCCAAAAAGGTTAATAAAAAGAGGATAAACTCACATTGCTATCTTAGACTTCAAGTAAGGGTTTCCTAGGAATAATCTATAATTTACACAAATGTACATAGGTTAGTATCATAACCCTTTGAAAATATTAATGAAACCCTCCCCGAGACGGCATTCCAACAACTACGTCGGGCAGAACCACGACAGTTGTTACGGAACCCTAAATCAATCGGGCATTGTATCTACTATGAAACTGGGGTTATAATACTTACAACGGAGCAGAACCTCGCTAATTAGCGGGTTTAATACCCGCGTATAATAAGCCTACTATCAAAATTTTGAGAGAGAGAAGTCGTTGTGAGCGAATTCGAATGAAATCCGATGCATTCTATTTATAGTTGCAGATGATGACACGTGTCATCACCGGGCTGCGCCACATTTTGGGTCACTCGCGGCCCGCGTTAACTTAACAGGGGTCTCACGCGGCCCGTCTTAACTTATGAAATTCAAAGGAATCCAGTTCTAACCCTTATACCGCCCGCGTAAGGATTGAGGTGGGTCTACGCGGCCCGCCTTAGCTTAAGTTTTAAATTTTAAATTTTATTTTTAATGCTACACTGTATTTCGGGCTCGGTTTTCACATACGGGGTGTATTTTGGGACATATTGGGACATTCTAAAATATACTAGGGCGTCGGAAATATTATGAGGGTGTCGGGTTATTTGAGGATTTGGTACATTCTCCCCACCTTGTTTTAGAGCTCATCCTCGAGATCTACTGGAACAAATGCGGATATTTCCGTTGCATTTCAGATTCAGGCTCCCATCTATACTCAGGTCCTCTTTTGGAGTCCCACTTCACTTTGACCAGAACTAGTCTCTTATGCTTGAGGTTCTTGACTTTCCTGTCTTCAATCTGTAGAGGCCTTTCTACAAATTTGAGTTGTTCATTTACCTCTATATCCATAAGAGGTACTATCAGTGATTCGTCAGCTAAACACTTTTTGAGATTAGATACATGAAATACATCATGTATTCCTGCCATTTCTTCTGGCAGTTGTAGCTGATAGGCTACAGGTCCTATTCTTCGGATAATCTTGAAAGGTCCAATATACCTGGGACTTAGCTTTCCCCGTTTGATAAATCGTACTACTCCTTTCCAAGGAGAGACTTTCAACAATACTTTATCTCCTACTTGAAACTCCAATGGTTTGCGTCGGTTATCAGCACAACTCTTCTGTCGATCACGTGCTGCTTTCAGTCGTTCCTTGACTTGAATAATCTTGTCGGTTATTTCTTGCACTATCTCAGGTCCAGATAGTTGCGTTTCCCCAATTTCTGCCCAACAGACTGGGGTTCGGCACTTTCTTCCATAAAGTGCTTCGAATGGTGCAGCATTGATACTTTTGTGATAACTATTATTATAAGAAAATTCTATTAAAGGTAAGTGATCATCCCAATTACCTCCGAAATCAATTACACAAGCTCTAAGCATGTCCTCCATTGTCTGAATTGTCCTTTCACTTTGTCCATCCGTTTGAGGGTGATAAGCCGTGCTCAAATTTAACTTGGTTCCCATTGCCTTTTGGAAACTTGACCAAAAATGAGAGGTAAATCGGCTATCCCTATCAGAAACAATTGATAAAGGAATTCCATGTAAAGAAACAATTTCATTTACATATAATTTGGCTAATTGTTCCATACTAAAAGTTTCTTTCATTGGTAGAAAATGAGCTGACTTGGTTAGCCTATCTACAATCACCCAGATTGTATCATTTCCTTTCTTTGTTTTGGGTAATTTAGTAACAAAATCCATTGTTATTAATTCCCATTTCCACACTGGCATTTCTAACTGTTGTAATAGATCTGAGGGCTTCTGGTGTTCAGCTTTGACTTGTGAATAGGTTAAACATTTAGAAACATAGGCTGCTATGTCCTTCTTCATTCCTATCCACTAGAAATTTTTCCTTAAATCCTGGTACATCTTATCATTTCCTGGGTGCATCGTATACTTAGACTTATGGGCTTCTTCTAATATACGATGACGTAGGTTTCCTAATTTAGGTATCCGCATTCTCTTTTCATGAAATCTCCAAATTCCATCTGTTCCTTGTTCTAATTCTTTTAGCATACCTTTTAATTTTTCAGCATCATCCTTGATTACTAATTCTTGTGCTTCTCTTATCTGGTCATTTAAATCTACTTGCAGATTTAATTTAAGAGAACGTAAACTTTTTGGCTTTTCATGACACTTTCAACTTAAAGCATCTGCCACAACATTTGCTTTTCCTTCATGATACTGGATATTACCATCATAATCACTAAGCATCTCCATCCAGCGTCTTTGTCTCATATTCAACTCTTTTTGTTTGAAAATATATCTTAAACTCTTATGATCAGTGAATATGGTAAACTTACTACCATAAAGGTAATGTCTCCAAATCTTAAGAGCAAAAATTATAGCTCCTAATTCTAAATCATGGGTTGAGTAATTCTCTTCATGATTCTTAAGTTGTCTAGATGCATAGGTTATAACCTTTTGTCGTTGCATCAATACACATCCATAGCCTAATTTAGAAGCGTCACAATAGACTACAAAGTCTTCAGCTCCTTCTGGTAATGCTAATATGGGTGTATGGGTTAATTTATGCTTAAGGATTCTAAAGGCTTCTTCTTGTTTTATTCCCCATTCATACTTAACATATTTACATGTTAGCTTAGTTAAAGGGATGTCTTTTCTAGAAAAATCTTGAATAAACCTTCTATAATAACCGGCCAATCCTAAGAAACTTCTAACCTCAGTTGGTGACTCAGGGATTTTCCATTTAGTAATCGCCTCGATCTTTGTTGGATCCACATGAATTCCTTCATGATTCACTAAATGTCCAAGAAATTGTACCTGTTCTAACCAAAATTCGCACTTAGAAAATTTAGCATAAAGGTTTTCCTTTCTTAATAAACTTAAAAGTGCGTGCAAATGCTTTGCATGATCCTCTTTATTCTTAGAGTAAATGAGAATATCATCTATGAAGACGATTATGAATTTATCCAAATATGGCTTACATATTCGGTTCATCATGTCCATAAATGCAGCTGGGGCATTGGTTAAACCAAATGGCATGACAGTAAATTCATAATGACCATACCTTGTTCTGAAAGCGGCTTAGGAATGTCCTCTTCCTGTACCTTTAATTGATGATATCCTGACCTTAAATCGATTTTAGAGAAAAATCGAGCTCTTTGTAGTTGATCAAACAGATCATCGATTCTCGGTAATGGGTACCGATTCTTAATCGTAACCTTGTTTAATTCACGGTAGTTAATGCACATACGCATCGATCCGTCTTTCTTTTTAACAAACAATATCGGCGCTCCCCATGGCGACGAACTTGGCTGTATAAATCCTTTTTCTAACAATTCATCCAATTGTTTCCTCAATTCCTGCATTTCGGCGGGTGCCAAACGGTAGGGTGCTTTGGCAATCGGCGATGTTCCTGGTATTAAATGGATTCTGAATTCAACTTCTCTATCTGGAGGTTGTCCTGGCAATTCTTCTGGAAATACATCTGAAAACTGAGACACTACTGGAATATCTTTCAAATCCTTTCCTTTAGTGTTAGTGATTATGGAAATCAAATACACTAATGATCCTTTTCTTATATAAGTTGCAGTTTTCATCACCGAGATGAATTTTGTAGTTCTAGATGGTTTATCTCCTTTAATTGTGATCGTTTTACCTGTTGGTGTATTTACTTGAATTGACTTTTGATCACATAAAATACTGGCTTAATTGGCTATTAACCAATCCATTCCTAAAACAACATCGAATCCTGCCAGATTCATGGGATAAAGGTTTGCAATAAATTTCTGATTTAAAATTTCTATGCTTGCTCCCTACAAGATTTCAGAAATTCTAACAATTTCTCCATTAGCTGTTTCTACTAAGCATTCTTGTCGTAGTTTAGTTAATGACTGATTTAGAAATTTGCAAAATGATGTATTAATAAAACTTTGGTTTGCACCAGAGTCAAATAATACTTTAGCAAAAACATCATTAACTAAAAACGTACCAGCTATGACATCTGGAATCATCTTAGCTTCATCTGCAGTCAGAACAAATGCTCTAGCATTTTGAGTATTCTTGTTGTTTGTAGCTGGAGCTAATTTTGGGCAATTAGACTTGATATGACCTTTTTCTCCGCAGTTGTAACATATCCTGTTGTTAACTTTCTTCCTGCAGTTTTCTTCCTTGTGTCCCGATATTTTGCAAAAGTTACAGTATATGGAGCATCTTCCTGAATGCTTTTTTTTGCAATACCTACAGTAGGGTGCAGAGGTAGAACCTATATTTTTCCCACGATTAAAATTTCCAGAACGAAATTCTTGTGTGAGTTTCTGGGTTAGGTTCCTCCTTTGATCTTCTTCTCGGGTACGGACTAATTCATCTGTCAAGGTATTTGCTAGTTCTACAGCTTCTTCTATGGTTTGAGGTCTAGCTGCCTCGACTACATGTCTTATCTCTCCAATTAATCTCCAAATATAACGGGAGATTAACACCGGTTCAGATGAAGCAAGAGTTGGCACTATTCTAGCATATTCAAATAATATTTTAGTGTATCCCTTACTATCCACACCAGTCATCCTAAGGTTTAGGAATTTGTTTGCTATCTGTTCCTTCTCATTGGGTGGACAGAATTTCCTTTCTACCTTATCCTTAAATTCTTCCCATTCCATATTGTAGGTTCTATCACATCCTCTTGATTGGAGGACAGTGTTCCACCATTCTAGTGCTGAATTCTTAAACATATTAGAAGCAAACAGTATCTTATCTTCTTCAGCACATTTGCTTATCCTTAAGACTGCCTCAGTTTTCTCTATCCAGCGTAGGGTTGCAATGACCCCTTCGTTTCCCGAGAATTCCATTGGTTTACAAGACCAGAATTCTTTATAAGAACAACCGTAAGACACGGTTCTTCTCCTTTTGGGAATGGGTATTTGAAGTATGGGTCCATTGTTTACGCTGTGTTCTGGTTCAATTGGTCGCTTACTGCTATGCTTACTTTTATTATTCACTTCTTGAATCGTTTGAATAATAAATGGCATTGCATATGATTCCTTGTGCTACTATATGTTGAACAACACTATTATCCATTTGGTTTCCATTGTTATTGATGCTTGGATTCTCATTAACCACTTTAATGTTACTTTGGTTATCATTATTCAGATTTCCTTGATTTCCTTCATCGGCCATCTGAATTTTAAACATTTACCCCATATTAATATCACAAGATAATATTAATATAGTAGATCACATGATACGTAATCTAGCCAAAAACGTCGATCATTGCGACTTTTACTCTATTTCCATATACTATTATGCATCTATTACACTAGTACTGAAATAAAAATTACAATACCAACAAAAATAGAATCACACTAATAGTAATATGCATCCGTACACACATATTTTATTTTATTTTTATTTTATTATATTATATTATTACTACTATTACCGTCTCTTCCATCACATCACGGATATGGATTTATCCAAAAATCCATATTGCGCTCATCGTATTTCCATACGAGACGCTCTCCCACCTGTCGCATTCTCTCACTGCTTTCTAAAATTTCCTCCCCAAAAGTCCTAAGTTCTTGTACGTTTTCTGCACTCATTGGGGGTGCAGGTTCTAGGACTGGATTTGAAATCTGGGGTGCGGGTTCCTGATATGGGGGTGAAAGTTCCTGAAATCGGTAAGGATCTTCTAAGATCTCCCTAATATATTCATCATGGTAATAGAGATCTAAAGGGTCCATACCTAGATAGGCTCCTATGTTCTGTATGGGTATGTCTTCATTTATCGGGTAACGTTGCACAAAGTCCCTATTATCGTCCCACCAGGGGTCGTAATTTGGGTCTAGGGGGTTTGGTGCAGGTACCCTAGGGATTTCCTTTGGGTTGAATTCATGCATCTCCACTTGGTTTTCAGGGTTTTCTATCTCCATAGGTTGGTCTGGGATTGGTGGTTGTGGGGCTACTAGTTGTTCCAGACTTGGGTCAGCAGCAGTTGTAGCTAGGATATGGAAATTGGCTAGGCATCTATTAAGCATATCCTGTGTATGGGCATCTGTCTTTCGCTTAATGGCTGCTAAGGCTCTTTGCTGTTGCAACTTTCGCATTGTTTTCCTACGCGCAAAAGCTTCCTTACTGAACCATCCTCGTTTCTTATGAGGGAATGGCTCTTCCGACTGAGCTTTAAAGGCAAAGATCCCTTCTTCCTGATCAGCAGAATACCCAGAAAGGGCAGGCTGTGAAGAGGTACCTTCACTCCTAGGTGAATCAGACAACTGACGACTCATGTCTGAGGGTCCTTGATCACTCATAATGTAAACTAACAAATAGTCAAATAACACATAACAAATAAATATAGTTATGCACGTATTTCCGTAATTTATTTCCTAACACAAAATTTAGAATTTAAGTGTCAGCAGAACACTTCTTTGGCTCAGACCAGTGGCTAGGCTCTGATACCACCTCCTGTCGCAACCCCGGATCCCTTATCTGTCCCGGGAACGGGCGAACGCGAACTCAGATTTTCGGTGGTATCAGGTTGGTAAATTTGGCAGCGGAAATTACATCAGGACCGTAGTTAGGAAATGTTTATCAGAGTAAAACCACCATATTTGATATTAATAATCACATGGGTAAAACCCAAGTTTCTTATTACAATACATTTATAGGGATAAACCCAATTTTATTGAATTTAAAACATCGTTTATTAGGTAACTTTTATAGCCACATTTTCCCAAGCCTTCAGTGCTCTCCAGCTGGCTTTTTACTAATTGGCTGTCACATTGTGTTACCTGAAACGCGTTTTAAAAACATTTGTCAGTGGGAAATACTGGTGAGTGAATCCCAGTTTAATCAAGAAACATTTTATCAATTAAAACAGTATTGAGAGCGATCACTTTGTTTATTTCTACACAATTACTCATTCAGTACTGTCAATCCTGACTTGCGGGTCATATTACACATTGGCTAACTCATTGTCCAATGTTAACGTACTGTCATCCCGACTTACTACATGCAGTAGTAAATTTTGTATACAAAACCCCGACATAACGACAGTAATTGAAGAACTACAAAGACTCAATCACCGCTTAATCATATTGTAAAACAATTAAGGTTTTGTAAAACATTCCAAAAAGGTTAACAAAAAGAGGATAAACTCACATTGCTATCTTAGACTTCGAGTAAGGGTTTCCTGGGAATAATCTATAATTTACACAAATGTAAATAGGTTAGTATCATAACCCTTTGAAAATATTAATGATACCCTCCCCGAGACGGCATTCCAACAACTACGTCGGGCAGAACCCCGACAGTTGTTACGGAACCCTAAATCAATCGGGCATCGTATCTACTACAAAACTGGGGTTATAATACTTACAACGGAGCAGAACCTCTCTAATTAGGGGGTATAATACCCGCGTATTATAAGCCTACTATCAGAATTTTGAGAGAAAGAAGTCGTTGTGAGCGAATTCGAATGAAATCCAATGCATTCTATTTATAGTTGCAGAACCTGACTCTCACGCGACCCGCGTTATAGAAGCATAAGGCCTTCGCGGCCCGCATTGACTTCAGTCAACTTAGTAGCTTATCCGGGTCATCTACTAGGCTCGACACGATGATGACACGTGTCATCACCGGGCTGCGCCATATTTTGGGTCACTCGCGGCCTGCGTTAACTTAACAGGGGTCTTACGCGGCCCGTCTTAACATATGAAATTCAAAGGAATCCGGTTCTAACCCTTATACCGCCCGCGTAAGGATTGAGGTGGGTCTACGCGGCCCGCCTCAGCTTAAGTTTTAAATTTTATTTTTAATGCTACACTGTATTTCGGGCTTGGTTTTCACATACGGGGTGTATTTTGGGACATATTGGGACATTCTAAAACATTTTATGAGGGTGTCGGGTTATTTGAGGATTGTTACAAAATGATATACGAAATGGTATAAGACATTGTCTTTGTAGAGATGTCAGGTGAAGGTAGTAGTAGTGGTGCAGGTCGTTCACAGAAGAGGGTTCCACAAGAACGCCCGAGAGGGACCGGGCCGCAACAGCCAAGTGCTTAGGATATGGGAAGGAGGCGTATTAGATAAGAGAGTAATGAAAGGATACCGTTAGCTAGAGTTGCATGAATAAGAGAACACCCAGTTCTACAGTTTGAGGTTAATTCTAATTAGTGGGTAAAGTTGGATAAAATAATTTGAAGAAACACTAACTAAATGGTCGGAACCGAGATAGTTAGGGGGTTTGAATCCGCATAAAAGGGTTAGCTCTCTCTCGGTTGATCCAGTTGCAGCTGAACTTCTTCTCCGGTGATTCTGCAAAAAAGAACACCGTTAGCCTCGCCAAGGGGAGAAGAGGGTTCTCTCCTTGACCCGACTCCGGTGTGAGAATAAGTATTGGTAATGGAGAAGAGAAAGTATTTGAGAAGTGAGTGTGATCTGGGTTTATACCTGAACAGTTTTCTTATTTATAACCGGGAGTTTGGGAGGGAAAACCTGTTATTGAAAAGATGACGGAAGATGCTAACGCCATAGCGGTTATATTTCTTCCGTTAGGTTCTTTGATCCAACATCAAGTTGCCTTGATCCGATGTGAATGCACACGGATCGTGGTTTGATCTATGGCTGGGGGATTGCCACGTGGAAAGTGATTAAGTGGAGATTACTCTCCAATTGCATGCCTTCGTTGTGATTCCAGGGTTGCTTGTGGTGATGACACGTGTCCAGACGGTTATAACCGTCTGGGTGGTGCACGATTGTATTTCTTTCTAGAAGATTACTGCTGTAATCTGGTGTGACACCTTGCTGTGTGGACACAGACGAGTAAATCTCAAGTCTGGGTAAAAATAATATCCAAGTCTGGATATTTAGGCAGAAGTATTGAACAAAGGATTTTGATCCTTTGTTAAATGGGAGAAGGCGCAAGGATTCATGTTTTCCTTTGGGCGCGCGACTATAAATTACTGAATGCTTTCTTCCTTTTGTAAGACCCATGTGCGGCCGCGCAAGGTTAAAAAGGTTGAAAGGACAGTTTGTGGTATGGTCTCAAATCCTTTTTATGAGGTTTTTGGGACCTTACCCCTTCAAGTCCCCCCAGTCTAGTGTTGTACTTATGCAAATAAGTGGAGCACTGGACTTATGAGAGAGAAATGTTTTTGGGCGCGAAAAGATAAGAAAGCTTCTATGAGAAGATTGAGTTTGTTGAAGAAAGTGACAAAATGTGACTTGGTAATCAAACTCTGACGTGTAATGACGTCAGCTGACAGTAAGAGTGGGTATTTTTCTCCTTTGTCTTGAGATTTGTAATGGCGCTTGTCAGTTTTTATTAATGGGGAAATGACCCTGGTTCCTGTAGCGCCGTTTGGATGTGATATAATTCTGACAATTAATGATGAGTAGATTTCTCCTTTCCCGAGATTGAGTTCTTTTATATATATATGCATATTCTAGATGCCTTATCTTCCGATTTGGTTTTTGAGCAAGAAGGATGAAGCGTTCGTACCAAACTCGTCGTTTGCTGGATATTTTTAGGGTTTACGAGGCTGCTGAAGGCCTTGTGCTTCTATCTCGTTCTCCCCCTTTATCTGCTGTTGCAGCAGAGAGTCCGGTGAAAACTGATATTCCGGCAACTGCTGATCCTGACCGTAAATTTCTTCAGTCTATGGATGTTATTGATGGTGCCGGTGTTGTGCTGGATGCTGATGGCTTGACGGCTCGGTTCCCGCTGTTTCGGAAAGAAGAATGCCGGCTGGTGTACCAACGCCGAAAAACTCGTCGGTGTGAGCAGATGTTTGTTGTTGATGGTGATTCCGATGCTGGTTAGGTTTGGGGGTTGTATATCCCTTCTTTTGATGTTTTATGTCAGTCTGCAAACCTCTTTTTTGAATTTCACTGGTGTGACTATTGTATATGGCTGTCGTCCTGTTACCAGTTGAAACAATGTTTCTTTTTGTTGTTTGTGAATATTCTAGTCTTTGGGACTGGTCTTTTTTTTTGAAGATCATTGCCATGATCTTGTTAAGTGTTTGTGTTACACTTTTTGTATATTGTGATGCACTGCTATGCTTGTGAATTGTTTGTGTAAATTACAATATGTTGCATGTTTTTAATTGCTTTTGGATAGGTAAGGCGAATGAGAGATGGTATTGTGCTCATGTGTGAACGTTTGTCTAAAAGGCGCAACAGCTTGCCTTTTTAGACTGTTCATGAGGTATACAATGTTTGACCATATTGTTTTCGCGCGAACCAAAGAAATTACATGCAATTTGTAATAAATCGTGATATAAGTAAAAATGATGTTTGTATTGATAAGAGCGTAAGGCATAATAAAGAAATACATTGCCTGTATGTTCTTTCCGCTTTTTGAAGACTTAGTTCATATGTAACACCTGCGCAACTGTTGCGCGTTCCAGGTGCGGGGGACTAGGGTCCCATCGATCCTTTTTAGAGTATATGCCCCCTTGCCTAGGACCTCATTAATGACGTATGGTCCTTCCCATCTTGGCGCTAATTTGCCCGGCTTTTCAGCGTTTGAAGCCTCGTTGTCGCGCAAGACGAAATCACCGGGGACAAATATGCAAACGCGGACGCGCGCATTGTAATATTTTTCAAGCTTGGATTTGTACCTTGCTTCTGTTATAGCGGCGTTCTCGCGCCTTTCTTCCAGAAGATCCAAATCTATTCTTCGCTCTTGTTCATTGTTCTGTTTTTCCATGGCTATCATGCGCGGTGATGGTAAACTTATCTCAGCTGGAATGACGGCCTCAGACCCATAGACTAGACTGAACGGAGTTTCGCCGGTGCTAGTCTTTGTCATTGTTCGATGCGCCCAGAGGATGCTGGGAAGTTCGTCAACCCACCCTCTGCGTGCTGTCCCGAGTCGCACTTTTATGCCGTCAACGATTTGTTTGTTTACGCTTTCTACCTGTCCGTTCGCTTGAGGATGCGCGACGGAGGCAAAGTTGTGCTCGATCTTCATTTCTTTAAACCATTTTTGAAGATCTTCTGCGGCGAAGTTTGTACCATTGTCGGAAATAATGCGCAATGGTAATCCAAATCTGCAAATGATATGTTCCCATATAAATTTGCGGATTACCATTGTTGTTCTTGAGGCCAAAGCTTTAGCTTCCACCCATTTTGTGAAGTAATCCACCGCGACGATGATGAACTTTACTGCACCTGGCGCGTCAGGAAATGGTCCGACAAGATCAATGCCCCATTATTGGAATGGCCAGGCGGAAGTAACGGGAATTAGTGGATTTTTGGGTCGGAGTGTCTTTGGTGCGTGGCGTTGACATGCCTCGCATCTTCTTAACAGATCGGTTGCATCCATGTGCATTCCTGGCCAGTAGTATCCGGCGCTCATTATTTTTGCTACGACCATGCGTGGTCCCGCGTGTATCCCACATAATCCCTCGTGGATTTCTCTGACAAGGTATTGGGCATCTGTTTTATCGACACAGCGTAGTAATGGGCCCATGAATGATTTTCGGTAAAGGACGCCATCCGCCATTTCGTAATTTATTGCTTTGTGTTGTATTTTTCGAGCTTCTGCTTTTCCTTCTGGAAGTTTTCCGTGTTGAAGGTACAAGATAATCGGAGACATCCAGGATGGATTTCCCATTTCTATGACGCTTACTTGCTTGAAATGAATAGAAGGGTTGGATAGTACCTCTATACGTACTTCCTTTGCTAAGTGTTTGAAGCTGGTAGCGGCTAATTTGCTTAGCGCATCTGCGTGCTTGTTCTCGCTTCTGTTTATATGGTTAACTTTGAATGTTTGGAATTGGCTGATTAGAACTCGTGCTTGTTCAAGGTATAATGCCATTGCTTCTTTTGCATCGTAATTGCCATTAACTTGCTCGGCTACCAGTTTTGAATCAACGTTAGCTTCAAGATTTCTTGCCCCCATTTTTAGTGCTAAGCGAAGTCCTGCCAAGAAGGCTTCATATTCAGCTTCGTTATTCGTGCTTTTGAAATCTAAGCGTATAGCATAAGTGAGCTCGTGGTTGTCTGGGCTGATTAATCGGAGACCTGCTCCAGCTCCGTCATCATTGGACGCTCAATCTGTGTGCAAGGTCCAGACTCTATCGTCGAAAACGGGTGTAGGATTCTGGATTGCCTCACACTCTTGAACTTTTTCGATGGGGACTTCAGTGGCGAAGTCTGCTAAAACTTGCCCTTTGATTGCTGGTCTTGGTCTGTAGAAAATGTTGTATCCTCCTAGTTCAATTGCCCATTTGGCTAGTCGTCCCGCCACGTCGGGTTTAGATAAGATCTGGCCTAAGTGGTAATTGGTAAGAACTGTGATGACGTGACCCGAGAAATACCTGCGTAAGCGTCGAGACGCATGTACTAGTGCTAGGACTAGTTTTTCTATCATTGAGTAACGAGTTTCCGATCCGGTAAGCATTTTGCTGATGTAATAGATCGGAGTCTGGATGTTCTCGCGTTCTACCATCAATACAGCACCAACTGCTACTTCCGCGGCAGATAGATATAAAATCAGTGGTTCTTTTTCTTTTGGTGCGGTCAGTGTTGGCAGCTGAATTAAACATTCTTTCATTTGTTTGAATGCGGTCTCTGCTTCAGATGTCCACTGAAAGTCAGTTTTCTTTGCGCAGTTTCGTAGCGTGCTGATGAATGGATAAGACTTTGCTGCGTGATTAACCAAAAATCTGTTCAAAGCCGCTAGGCGTCCGGCGAGCCTTTGCATTTCTTTAACTGTTGCGGGTGACGGCATTAGCTGAATAGCCTGCACTTTTTCTGGGTTTACTTTAAAGCCATCTCTTGTGACGATGAATCCCAAAAATTTTCCTTCTTCCATGCCGAAGGAGCATTTAGTTGGGTTGAGTTTTAAATTCACGCTGCGCAAAGAGTCGAACGTGCGCTGAATATTGTCGAGCATTGTACCTTCCTCATGGCTCAGATGACGAGGTCATCCATGTATACTTCGACAGTCTTGCTAATATCATCGTTGAAAATTGTGTCCATTAGGCGTTGATAAGTTGCGCCTGCGTTGCGCAGGCCGAACGGCATTTTGGTGTAACAGAAAATGCCTTTATCTGTGCGGAACGCCGTTTTGTCTTCGTCTTCTTCTTTCATCTGGACCTGATGATAACCCTTGTAACAGTCAAGAAAGCATTTCCACCTGAATGATGCTAGAGAGTCGACTTTTTTGTCTATCTCTGGAAGCGCGTAGCAATCTTTTGGGCATGCTTTATTCAGGTCTTTGAAGTCGACGCACATTCTCCATCCACCGCTATGTTTTTGCACCATTACTGGGTTAGCCACCCATGTATGGTATTTTACTTCGCGTAAGATTCCCGCATTCAGTAATTCTGCCACTTGCTCGTCTATGGCTTTTGCTTTTTCTTCACTAAAACTGCGTCTCCCCTGAGCAACAGGTTCCGCGGATGGTTTGATGTTTAGACAATGTTGCGCGATGTCGCGTGGAACTCCAGTCATGTCTGCTGGGCACCAGGAAAATATATCTTTGTTGTTAGACAATAATTCTTTTAGTTGTATGCGTGTTGCTGGTGAAATGGCTGGTCCTAGCAGAATGGTCTGCTCTGGGTATTCGTTGTTCAGAACCCATTTTTCTGGTTCGTTTGGTGCCGAAGGTTTGACTACCTTTGCTGGTGGTTCGTCATCCACGTACATGACTTCTTTGCTTGAATAGAGGATTGCAACTCCGGTCTTTGTCGGAAATCCGCAAGCAGCATGTGGAAAGGAAGTAATCATGCTGAATTCCCTTTGTGATCTTCTTCCGAGCAGGACATCATGACGTGATGTTGCTGGCATGACCATGAAATTGACTGTAACTGTTCGTGAATGTTCGCCATCTGATAAAGTCACCGGGAAATCGATTTGCCCTAATGGGAATACCGCTTCATTACAGAATCCGGTGAGGGGAAAATCGACCGGTTCTAGACGTGCTTTATCTTCTGAATCGAGCTGCTTAAAGCACTGTTCGTATATGATGTCCATCGAGCTTCCTGGATCTATGAACATATAGTCCGTCCGGTAATGACCGAAAATACCAGTAATAATTACTGGTCGTTTTTCCTGAGGGCCCCCAGGAACAACAGGAAATACGACTTGCTGTTCTCTCCAATGTTGATCATAATTTCGTTTATTTGACCTCCGTGATGAACCTCCCTGAATCATGTATATTTGTTTTCGATTATTGCTATATTGGTTGGATTGGATGTCCCCCCTACATGGTGTTGGTGGGTCCAATACTGTTGTATTAATTTCTTTTCCAGATCTGATGTTTGGCAAATCAGATCTGGCGATTTGAATAACGTTTGTGTTTAAGGCAGCTTGGCATCTGCTAAACCAATGTTCTGGAGATTCTTCTACTTGTAAATTGTTTCCGACGTTTGGTTGAGGACCAGGTTGCCGGTGAGATGACGAATTTTCTGCCATGTGCAAAAACAGAAAATGGAATGAACTGAATCGAAACGAGATAGAAACTAGAAAACTGAGGAATCGGTGGGCGCCAATGAAGAAACACTAACTAAATGGTCGGAACCGAGATAGTTAGGGGGTTTGAATCCGCATAAAAGGGTTAGCTCTCTCTCGGTTGATCCAGTTGCAGCTGAACTTCTTCTCCGGTGATTCTGCAAAAAAGAACACAGTTAGCCTCGCCAAGGGGAGAAGAGGGTTATCTCCTTGACCCGACTCCGGTGTGAGAATAAGTATTGGTAATGGAGAAGAGAAAGTATTTGAGAAGTGAGTGTGATCTGGGTTTATAGCTGAACAGTTTTCTTATTTATAACCGGGAGTTTGGGAGGGAAAACCTGTTATTGAAAAGATGACGGAAGATGCTAACGCCGTAGCGGTTATATTTCTTCCGTTAGGTTCTTTGATCCAACGTCAAGTTTCCTTGATCCGATGTGAATGCACACGGATCGTGGTTTGATCTATGGCTGGGGGATTGCCACGTGGAAAGTGATTAAGTGGAGATTACTCTCCAATTGCATGCCTTCGTTGTGATTCCAGGGTTGCTTGTGGTGATGACACGTGTCCAGACTTGTATTTCTTTCTAGAAGATTACTGCTGTAATCTGGTGTGACACCTTGCTGTGTGGACACAGACGAGTAAATCTCAAGTCTGGGTAAAAATAATATCCAAGTTTGGATATTTAGGCGGAAGTATTGAACAAAGGATTTTGATCCTTTGTTAAATGGGAGAAGGCGCAAGGATTCATGTTTTCCTTTGGGCGCGCGACTATAAATTACTGAATGCTTTCTTCCTTTTGTAAGACCCATGTGCGGCCGCGCAAGGTTAAAAAGGTTGAAAGGACAGTTTGTGGTATGGTCTCAAATCCTTTTTATGAGGTTTTTGGGACCTTACCCCTTCATAATTACTACTAAATTGTTTGAGCACCGTACAATCGACTGGGATTGGCTAGGAAAGATGGGTGAAAGACAGAGGGTTGAACAGTTGTTTGCAGGGAAAGTTAGGGATATGGTGGACTACTACTAGGATCAGTATGAGGAGCTGGTTTTGGAGTTTCATTCCACTTTCCTACATAAGGAAGGTGCATTTGCTCAGGGTAATGTAGTCTCGTTCAGTTTAGGGAGGATGGTGCATGAGATGTCCATCCCACAATTTGGTGTAGCCAGTGGGTTTTACACAACCGAGGAAGTAGTGACCCCAGAATTTCTGACAGGTTTGAGGGGTGCTTATGTGACCCCAAGGGTTATGAGTGTAGGAAGCAGGGAGTTGGCTGAGTTTTGGGCTTCCATATCTGACTGCCCGTTTTCTTGTATGAATCTAATTACATCTGTTAAAGACCCTGTTCTGAGGTATGTGTTGAAGGTGTTTTCTACTACTCTGGTTGGTGGAAAGTTTGGGTGAGAACAAGGCCAACTGGACGGACTTGTTCATTCTTATGTGTTTAATGCAGGGTCAGAACATGAATATGGCGAGTGTGTTAGCATGGTCGTCTAACATGGCACGTAGAGCAGGTCATTGGGCTGCTTTAGATATGGGTCCTTATATCACTCAGTTGGGTGAGAATTTGAGGGTGTTTGAGAAGTACAATCCGCATCATCTAAGAAAAGGGTGGACTTCAAAGTTCTTTGCTATTAGGGACCTACAGCAGGCATGTATTTTGATGATGACTGACCCGGTTACTTGGGATGGGGTTAGAGAGGGACCTCAGATTCAGCCACCTGAGGGTTGCCCGGCTCATGATGTTATGCAGGGTATTTACCTGACCCAAAGGTAGAGAACCCAACAGAGGCAGGAGATACCGGTACCCCAGTATCCTAGGAGACAGCCACCACCTAATCCGCTTACCTTAGAGTCACTGTAAATAAGATTGATCAGTGGTTTAGTAGGATAGATATTTGGCAGGATCGGCAGGATGATGCTCTCAGGTACATGATAACTCGTATGAGTATGAATATTCCATCTTTCTTCCAGCCTTTTACTATGCCAGGGCCGATTGGTATGCCCGGTCAGTTTGATGCGGGTGATCAGGGTGGTTCAAGTCAGCAGGTTGGTCAGGGATCTAGATTGGGTCAGCATGGGTATATGTGGGGATTGAGGAGACAGCTGGAGCTTAATGGAGTATCTTTTGGTTTATTTTATATTTTATGTTGTTTTTATTCTCATATTTTGGTCTGTACTTATATTCTGAATACCTTAAACTGGTTGGTAGGGACGGGTTGTTTGTTTTGTGATGGTTGATCTAGACACACTTATCTATCTATATATTCTATTTTGGTATATTTGTGCTTCTTGATAGGTATGGTGTTTTGTTGCCGCTTCCCTTCGCGTGTGAGAGGTTAGGAACTGTTTGCTGAGCGTTTTCGGATTGGAGGGCATATGTGGAATTGACTGGCACATTGACAGTCTCGCATATATTAGCTAAGTTGTTTCCACTTGTATACTTTGTATATTTTATTTGATTTTTATTTTTAGTGGTAGTTTAGTTAGTCTGAGTCATGTTCCATTCTTGCATTAGGGACAATGCAAATTTTAAGTGTGGGGATGGAACATTTGAGTCATAGCTTAGTTTACTTGAGTCAGTTTTGAGTCATAAAATTTGAAAATACAAAGAAATTAAAAAATTTTAAAAATCCAAAAAAATGAAAAATTTGAAAACGTCTCTCGTTTTGGAAGTTTACAAAATAAAAACGGAAAATGATAGAAAAATCAGGTTTATTCGTGTTTCCAATAATAATAATATGAGAATAAAAGTTGAGCTTGTGTCTAATTTGGGATATGTGAGTAGGCCTGATCTGGTTTTTAGGTTCCTTTGATTTAAAATATACCTAATTGTTAGTTTGCTTGTGGGTTCTCATCTAGGAAAAGTAGTGTCACACCCCGACCGCGTAAAACAACAAAGCGCGGCGGAAACATCGGGGCGCGTTGCAACAGAATCATTGTTTCAATAACCATGGATACAAAAAGTGTTTCGTTTTATTAAACATTGAATATTTACATCGTCTGGAAATCTAAATACACAATTTAAACATAGTCTATCATTGTTATTGAGTCACTAAGGCCTCGTCCAGTTCTATGTGAGCATGCATCTTATCAATCGATATCATTCAACAATACCTGAAACATATGTGAAAACAAAGTCAGCAAAGAAATGCTGGCGAGTACATAGGTTTTGTAGGAGTGTCGAAATCATGGCTAGTTTAGATGTTGCAATACTTTATTAAAAACCTTGTTTTGAAAAGAGTATAATATTGCAACTTAATTAACCAACTCAAATCAAGCGGGTTATAGTTTATAAAACCTCGTAGCCATGACTCTTAACCCAAAAACATTTGTTTTAGTAAAGCAAATTGTGAAACATCTCGAAATAAATCATTAATAAAACTCGTTAATAAATCTCGTTAAAAACTCGTATAGTTTATATCATATTGAAAACCTCATTTGTGTGACATCGTTTGAAAATCGTTTACACAAGTGAACTAAATAACGCCACGGTATGTAATATGATGAAATCACTTATATATAGGAAGTACCAGCGGCGTATCCACCATGCTTTCATCACATTACACCCATCCCATTATCTAAACACTTAACCAAAAACCAATCGTATATCGCTTTGAAGCCAATCGTTTAACCAAATCGTTTAACTCGTTAATACATCGCGTGAAAACCAATCGTTTACCCAAATCGTTAAAACATCGCGTGAAAACCAATCGTTTACCCAAATCGTTAAAACATCGCGTGAAAACCCATCGTTTACCCAAATCGTATAATTCGTTTTAGGTCGTGAAACTACTTATATGGTCGTCTCGCTAATAACATTCAAACCTTCGTGACTCGTTTACCTCGCTCTCGCATTAATAAACCCTTACCAAAGGGTAAATTAATAAATATCAGATTCAGTCGCTACCCACAACCCCCACACATAACCATGGGTGTAGTATGATAACGGGATTTGTCAGATCCTATGGTACCATAACCGAATACTGGTCGGCTTGATCATTGCTAATGAATTTCATTTGTTATGTAACCCAACCAACAAGTTCGTTCACATTATCAAAATCGTTATTAGTTTTGTATAAATCGTCTTAATTGTTTTTGAAACCATCGTTATATCATCGAAAATTGTTTTGATACCATCGTTAAAACCTTGAAAACATTTAGTACATATGAATCACCCCAAAACAATTGAAAGTAGTAAAATAGGGGAACTATGTACTCACATGTAGTGCAAAGTATCCTCAGTCAATAGAACTTCAACAAACTCGAGCAAACCAGAGAAATCAAACAGTACCTAGTAATCGAATTACTAATCAAACAATAGACGCCTAAATCGGAAGATCGGACAGAATGAGGTCTTGTAAACCAAATGAGTGTTAGAACTCATGTGATATGGTTTAACAAAGCCTACATCCTAAATCGGAACCTAACCTAAGTGCTTTCGACCCATCGTGACCCATTAAGGTAGCTTACGCTACTTTAACGCGTCGTGCGCGCGAAGCGCGTTAAAGACGTCTAACTAGTCCTATGACAAGTATTATATGCCTATACATGTTTTATCATGTTGTAAAATCAGTTATGTACAAAAGTTTAGGTTACATAAGCTAAATTACCGATTACACATGAAAAGGGTATTTTGGTAATTTACCTAAGGCATATATACTACCTATCATACAACTACTTAACGAAGCGACCATAAGGTATAACCTCGGAAGGTTATTCCCTATATACTATGGTCACCTAAAGTATTTGGTCGGATCCTAATGATCGACCAACTGGGTCGGGTTCGAAGGTATAAGCGATTTATCAGATCGCTTACCCTTACGACCCTAGACAACGTGGTAATCAGTAGGCATAGTCCCAAGGGACTATAACCATCGTGATTACAATCATGTTGCGAAGTTCAAACGAACTTCGCATTGACCATAAACTGGTCAACGCAGAAAGTCAAACAAAGTTTGACTTTCAGACTCAAAAAGCAATAAAAGAACGAAGGAATACTTACGAAGGGTCCCCGAATGCTAATCGTGATCCAAGTAGCTCAGGTATGAAACAATGGTTTCAACTTAGAGCTTCTAAGATCAGATTCTTGTGGGTTTAGCAATGGGTGGGGTTGGGTATTTATAGTTTTCGGGTAACCGTTAAGATCGTTTCATGGAAACCGTGCTCGAATCCCACCCGTACATGTGTTGGAATGTTATGGTGCCTCAATTTGCTCACCACCATAAGGAATTGACATGTGGAAATGGAATTGGGAGTGCACATCAGCTGGAAACAGGCTGTTAAACATCGAATCTGGACTGGAACACTGACGCGGGCTGCGTAAGGATACACACAAACCTTACGCGGGCCGCCTGGCCATGTCTGATCAGAATCAAGTTTGCATTTTGACAGTTTTGGTCCCTGTTGGTGTTTAAGCCATTTCCGACACTTCTAAGGCCCGTAAAGCCAAATTTAAGGCCCTAAAATGATGCCTAAACATTGTGGACATGAAACATGCTCAAAAATATGCCGGATGTTGGTTCGTTTGGTCGTACGAACATGATGTTCGCTTAATTACGACGGAATGCGCACAAGCGCGGAAAACGATCCAAATGACGCAACGAATGGATTTTTCTTATGCCAAACACTAAAATAAAATATTTTAGTGCTTACATAAATTTTTGGATGTCCGGATGTATTCAGAACGTAAGATATGCGCGAAAGTGCGAACTTGTGCACTTTTTTACACTTTTAGTCCCTGAATGAGCATAAAGTTTATTTTAGCATACCGTACCCCTCAAAGCCTATTTCTAAGCTTTGTAAAGGATATTTAGGGTATGTTTAACTTATGTTCATGTTCCGGAATGTCTGTTACAGTTCAAATTGGTATACTTTCGCAGTTTGTCAAATTTAGTCCCTGTAAGCGAATTAACTTGATTTCGACATATCAAACCATCCAAAACTTATTTCTAAGTTATGTAAAGGTTATTTAAGGTATGTTAAGCCTATTTCACTATTCCGGAGTGTTCGTTGCATTAAACTGGTTATATTTACGCATCAGATCGCGTATAACCTTCCAGAAAGCGATTTAGAGTTTGAAATTAAACAAAAATTGATATGTGCAAACGATACACATATTTTTACAAATCCCAAGTATGAAATACAATATTTCATTGGTTTGGTATTTGTTTGATGGTCGCAGTGACCCAGGTGTCACAAGTAGGGAAGCCGAAACCGCCAAAAATAGTATAAGGAATGTCGTTATAAGCTAAAATTATTAGAATTTTGGATCAAAAGAAAGAAATAAATAATAAATGAGCTAGACCGAATAAAAAACGAGGCCTATGTAATCTTCTTTGGGGATGGTGACTCTGACTTAGATTGCCTCTAGGTTAAGTTAAAAAGAGAAAAATGCAAAATTACCGACGCCTATGTTGTGCTCTCGGGGATGGTGACTCTGGTTGAGACAGCCTCTGGGTTAGGTATGCAAAGTCTAAAGCTCAAAAGAAATGAAAGGAAAAAAATGATGAAAAATTTGATGTTAAACTCTTTTAATTTTGGTATAAAACGGTTAGGAAATAGTCTATTGACTGTTCCTTTTGTTCTATAAGCTTGAGGGAGGATTAGGTGAAACGACAGATTCTAGTGTGAGACCATAGGTAAATTAACCGAACTTGAACTTAAATTACATGATGAGGGCTTGGAACCGGGTTTGGGTTTAAGTGGACAAGTATACTTGCAATCGCGGTTAACACAAGTTTTAATTTTAATAAGTAATGTAGACTTTTGAACCCAAATATTTATTTGATTCTAATTCCGTTTGCATAATTCTTTTTCGGGGACGAAAAAAGAGTAAGTGTGGGGATATTTGATGTATTGCAAAATACATCTATGTATCATGTATAGTTTGTATAGTTTTCGTATTCATTTGTGTCGATTTTTAGGTAGATATAGTTTCTTTTGATAGTTTTTTATGTTTACAAGTCTCGGTTGCTGAAAAGGGAGAAAAACGCTTAAATTATGCAGGAAAAATGTTAGCAGCGAGAATCGGTTCGAGTTGTTGCTGAATGGGAACGAAAATAAAGAAATCTGGAAAAAATGGACTTCCGCGCTATACGAAGGTTAGAGAAAAGAAGCTACGCGGCACGTCTAGCATTAGAATATGATTTCTGCCAAAGTAGACCGTCGCGGTACGCGGAGCTAAAGGGTTTTGCCCGTCGCGCTACGCGACGGGGGTTTATGTAGCGACCGACTTGTTTTGATGTTGGATGTCTTGCTAAAAACCTATATAAACATCATTAACTTCACCATTAAACCTAATTATGAATCAGCAACACTTTGGGTGAAAATTGGACATCTTTTGGAGTGTTTTCGAGAGCCAGAAGCAACCGATTGAAGTCTTTAAGATTAGGAAGTCATCCGGGTCGTTGTTCTGCTATTCGGGTGTCTTTATTCTTTGTTTCTTACTTTGATTATGTTTCTTGTTATTGAAAATACTTTGTTTTTGAATTGTTCAATGACTATGATTCGATAAAACGTTTATACTACCTAGATTGGATGATCGGTTTGTAAAGTTTGTATTTTTATGATGGATATTTAGTTATTTATGGATTGTTTGCGAAAGTAGTTGACTCGGTTATTGTTTTGATGTATATGCATGCTTAAAAGTGTTTGAATATTGTTTATTGCTTCGTATGAATCTTGGTGGCTATATATATCACATAATAGGTTCATGCTAGATTATGATTTTTAATTGTGATCTTTAGGGTTAATTGGCCAATGTACCTTAGAAGTGAAATTCGGTAATCAAATAAATTTAAGTGTTCTACTAATCTCAATAGCTGTGAGGTGCGAGGTTATTGTAAGGTCTAAGTCATTAAATTGCTATGTAGGAGCTTCGTGAGGAGTCTGAACTAGTTTACCTTTTGACCGTTGTCTAACAAATCAAATTGATAAGCCGAGTCTATCCTAGGTTTATGTCCTGTGAGGGAGTAAGTCGAATTAGGGTGCTTTGGTAAACCCCTTAGATGTCATGTGAGGGAGTCTAGACTAACCGGTGTTCATAACCGCCTTTAGAGTGCCATAAGTGTCTTCCCGAGAAGGGTTGGGGGTTTTGTTCGGTATCTCGACAGGTTTAGTACTAGAAGATCTCGGTTCCATATTAACTAATATCCTAATAATATCATTACTGATGCAAACCAGGATTCCAGTCTAGGTAGTTGCTTCTATCATCAGAGTAAAACCCAAGTTAGTTCGTGATTAATTAATTTAGTTAGTTTAGTTTAATTACAGTTTTAGGAAATTTAGAACCCCCCCCCCCCCTCAAACATAAAAACAGTTAGTCATGCGTCAGTGTCAGTCTAGATAGAGTCGTTAACGTAGTTAAATCGAGTCTCATGGGTTCGATATCCGGACTTACTTAGCTTTACTAGAGTCGATCGGTTCACTTGACGGTTAGTAGTTTAGTCGAGTTTTAGAGAGTCTATAGTATTACTTAGTGTTTAGATTAGTTTAATTTAGTTCATTTTTATTAAACTACTTTTAGCACATCACTTATCAACTCTTCAAGTTTCGATTTTAGTAGTTTCAACCTCTTGTTTTAATTTAGCAATAGTATCAATGTGATTGTTGATAGCAGCCTGCTTATCTAAAACTGTTTTCTTTAGCATTAGCATTGTTGCTTCATTCTCTTTATTAGCTTGTTGAAAGTGATTGATTGATTTTTGAAGTTTATCATACGCTTCGTTTACATTTTTAAAATCATACGACAAATCATCAGTATGTTTTTTTTAAAATTTTTTATATTTCATCCTTCTCAGTGCATGTTTTGCATGGTTCAGTACATTTATTGCACTGAGAGGATGTTATGGTTACAGTCACTCTGTCATCATTCTTACCCTTTTCAACTATCGACTCAGTCACAACTTTCTTTTCCTCGGATAGTTTCTCGACCTCTTTAAGTTGTGCCATCATCGCCTTCTCTGCGATTTCATTCAATGTATCTGTGTTCATTTCTTTTGTCACACCAATGATCTCCTCAATAGGTTCTTTTTCGTCATCACTGAAATGTAGATCATCATAGTTTCCTTTTCTCCGAAGAAACCTGCTAAAGATTGAAAAACATCAGGAGGTAAGACAGATCGAAATGCATTGTTTATCACCTCTTTTCTTGGTATTTGAAATTGTTTAGTATCTAGAATTGTTGATTTAGCTTCAACACTATTTTCTGAATATTCATCAAACTTTATTTCAGCATGTAGTTCATCTGCAGTTTTCTCAACTTTCTCAGATTCACCCAATTCTACCAACTCTGCCATGAGTGCAAGACCATCGGTTTTAGGGATCAGACTGTTCCAATTGAACCCCTCATCCTCTTGCATCACTACTAAATCTTTGTCTTTATATTTGGACCCGTCTTCGATCGGTATCGGTCTGGAAGTAGTCGGTGGATGTTGAGAATTTCTATGATGGATAGCTTTCTTATAGTAATCACTTCCGAAATGATTGATGTTATCATTTACTTCACGGTTTGTGCATTCTCATTTAAAATGACCCTTTTCTTTGCATCGAAAGCAAGTAACTTTCGATTTATCAAACCCCAGCTTTGAATCCGGTCCTCCGATGTTATTTCGCACAAATTTGTCCATGAACTGTTGAGCTCTCCTCACAACGCCTGCCATACACCACGTTATGTCATTCAACTTCGTTTCCTCGGGATCAATATGATTGTAATCCTCTTTTGTCATGTTGTAGTTACCCATTCTACTAGCAATTAAACATTCATACGATTCAAGGATCGAAGCAAGGAATGCCAAATGTTCTTTAGCAGTAGACTCTGTAAAACCGTGAGCATTTTGAAGATTGACTGCGATGTTGCATTAAAGAACATGAGGACTAGTATTGTTCTGGTTCGAATAGTTTTTAGAACTTTGTGAAGATTGTGGACCCTGAGCAAGAGTGTTCGTATCAAAAGACTGAAATTGTTGAGGATATGAATAACCTCCACTGCCAGAATACCCACTGTTGTTAAATGAATTTCCAGTACTTGTCTCTACACTGAATGTTGTCTGAATTTTGGCCTCATCTGGATATTAGAATAACTACCCTTATAATACAATCGCACGTCTTGTTGCACTGTGCCTCTAACTTCTCTATGAATTTTGGAAGAGTCAGTCTGTTGTATTATTGTGAATTGATCTTTAAGATCAGAAGATACGTAGACCATCCTCCCTATGGTAAGGCATCCGCAAGCTTGTTAACCCATTCATCATCGTCTTTATCTATCCTTAGCCTCTTCATTTCTGCCACCAAATGACAATACCTCTCAATCAGCTAGTTCATCGTTTCTCCCTTCATTGAAGTAAATATATCAAACTCGTCTTCAAAAGCGCCTTTTTGCTTTTCTACATTGAAGTATTTCCTTGATGTTTCCTCTTTAGTACATTCTAGATAGACTGAGCAATGACTAGATGTCACAGAAGTGTAAAGATATCCTCTTTAATCGCCTGCTGTAGTAAGTTCATCATTTTCTTCTCCCTGATAAACCTATCTCTTTCAGCTTGTGGAATTTGAGTTACGCTTATCTTTTCTCCATTCTTGCATGTAGGAATAACATACTCTTCCTCAATGGCTAACCAATAATCAAAGTAATTCGCTTGAACCCACGTTTCAAACCGATCATACCACCCTTTGTAATCTTCCAAGCATAGTTGTTTAGGGGGTTTAGTTGTAGTTCCCATCTCGTTATCAAGGTTCATATTTTGGACTACTGTCGTCAGTGTGGTAGCGAACGCATTGTAAAACTCTCCCTCCATGTTTGAATGTTTGGTACGAATGTCAAACAATTTGGTATGGATAAGTTTTTCTAAAATGTCACACCCCAACCGCGTAAAACAACAAAACTGCGACGGAAACGTCGGGGAGTGTTGTAACAGAATTATTGTTTCACAACCATGGTAATTAAAGTTATGTTTTATTTATCAAACAAGAGAATTACATTGTCTTAAACAAAAGAAACAGGAGTACATAACATTATTTAAACTAATCTTGCTTCTTTTATGTCACTAAGGCCAAGTCCACCCTAGTGTATCCTGAATCAAACCTATGCACCAGCTCTTGGAAACACATGTGAAAATAGGTACGTCAACATAAAAATGCCTGTGAGATACATAGGTTTTGTTAAAATAGGATTCATGACTTAAGTTTAAAGAAATGTTTATTAAAAGTTAGTCATGAATCTTGTTAAGTGTTTTCTTTTATAAATCAAACGACAATGTGATAAGAAATCAGATTATATAAAAGAAAGGTGTATGGTTAATTAAATAACCAAGTAAAATGAGTTGTATAAAATAAAATGTTTGTAAAACAATGACTTGTAAAGATGTGTTATTTATGAAAGATGTAATATGTCTAGATTGAAATGATTTAGATAACGCTACGACTTGTAGTATCATAAAAGCACTTATATATAGGAAGTACCAGTGGCATATCCACCATGCTTTCATCATATTACACACGCCTTGTTACTTAAATCACTTACCCAAACAAACCAACCAAATGTCTTGTTTAAACAAATGTCAAAATGCTCATGTGTAAATAATGTCTATTGTCAAATGTAAATCATGAAATATGTAACCAAATGTCATGTGTGGCAAGTGAAATATATCAACTAAACCATATGTAAAATGCACGAAACAAGGTATTGAAATAAATCAAAGTTATGTTTTGTAAAATAACTACATGCTATACTGATACAAACATCTATGCGGTATTGTGAAAATGCACACATTCAAGCCTTAAGACTGTGGCGACAAACCCTTAAACAAATTAAAGGTTTATCTGAATTATGTGTATCGAATTCGGTCATTCCTTCCATCCAAACAAACCTAGGATTTCGGGAACGGGAGTTGTCAATTCCTATGGTACCACTACCTACTAACGAACGGCGTGATCAATGTTAATGAATGTATTTTTGTCCCATTTAAACAAACCAAATGTCATACCAAAATGTAAGCATGTTTTATGAAAATAATATACTAAGTATGCAACAAATGAACATACATAGCATGAAATGTAATGTAAAACAATGCACTAAGTATGCACTAAATGGACATACATAGCGTGAAATGTAATGTAAAACAATGTACTAAGTATGCACTAAATGGACATACATGGCATAAAATGTAATGTAAAACAATGCACTAAGTATGCACTAAATGGACATACATAGCATAAAATAAAATGTAATGTAAAACAATGCACTAAGTATGCACTAAACGGACATACATAGCGTGAAATGTAATGTAAAACAATGTACTAAGTATGCACTAAATGGACATACATAGCATAAAATGTAATGTAAAACAATGCACTAAGTATGCACCAAATGGACATACATAGCATAAAATGTAATGTAAAACAATGCACTAAGTATGCACTAAATGGACATACATAGCAAAAACATAATGAAATCGTGTACTATAAGTGTACTAATGAACATAACAAACATATGATATGAAAACATGGAAAGCACGAAAGTAACAAGTAGGCACATGTGTTTCACCCCAAAACGTTTGAAAAACAGTAAAAGAGGGGACTATGTAGTCGCTTTAGATTGCTTAATAGTATTTGGATAACCACCAAGCAATGCTAGAAAAATCACGGAATCAAACGGCACCGAATATAGGTAACTACGTTAATATTCGGACCTAAATCGGAGGATCGGATAAAATGTGGTTTCGTAAACCAAATGAGTGTAAGAACTCATGTAATATGGTTTAACAAAGCCTACACTCTAAAACGAAACCTATCCTAAGTGCTTACGACCCATTACGACTCGTTTAGGTATATTACGCTACTTTAACGCGTCGTTCACGTAAAACGCGTTCGGACCGCCTAACTTGTCCTATGACAAGTAAAATATGCCTTAACATGTCTAATCATGTTGCCTAATCAGTTTAGATGTCAAAGTTTATGTTACATATGCTTAAAATGAATTTTGGCGCAAAAAGGGCATTTTGGTCATTTTTTCTAAGGCATATAATTTCCTATCATATAACTAAGTAGATAAAGTGACCATAAAGTATAACCTCGGAAGGTTATTCCTTATGCAACTATGGTTACAATATGTGTTTGGTCGAATCCTAATGATTGACCAAACGGGTGGGTTCGAAAGTCTAAGTGGTTGTTTAGACCGCTTACCTTACGACCCTACATAAGCACTAAATCTAAAGTGACGAGCTAAACATGTTAAAACATGTTTAACGAGGTTTGAAAACAATTTTGATATCAAAACAAAGGGTTTTGATACCTAAAAGTAGTTTGGTTGCAAAATACGCATTTTGACCGAAACTACGACTCGTCACTATGCCTAAATAACGTGGTAATCAGTAGGTATAGTCACAAGAGACTAAAACCATCGTGATTATGCTCACGTTATGAAGTTCAAACAAACTTCGTGTTGACCATAAACTGGTCAATGAAGAAAGTCAAACAAAGTTTGACTTTCGTGCTTTAACGTGCAAAAGAACGAAAGAATACTTACAAAAGGTCCAAGAAATGGAAGTTTGATATGAAAATTCTCAGGTATGAAGTGTATAACTTCAACTTAGAGAACAAAATCAAGTCAAAGGTGAGTTTTCAAATGAAATGGAAGGGGTATATATAGTTTTCGGGTAACCGTTAAGATCGTTCCTCGTAAAACGAGCTTTGATCTGAGCCGTACACATGCACCCATGGTTTTGTAATACCATGTGCACTCAAAACCAGCCCCTAGAAAGCTTGAAAACCATTTGCAAGTCTGGAAACAGCTGGAACAAGCTGTAAACAACAAACAGAAGATCTAGGAATTTTTACGCGGCCCGCTTAATAGCCAAGACAGGCTTACGCGGCCCGCCTGGGTAAAGTTTGACAGGAATGGCAGATTTGGTCCCTGCATGTAAAAACTTGATTTTTGACCCATTTAAGCTCCGTTAACCTCATTTCATTGCTCGATAATGAATTTAAAGTGTAGGGAACTTAAAATATGCTCAAAAATATGTCGGATGTCTGTTCCTTTGGTCGTACGGTTCCGTTGTTCGGTTAATTACGACGAAACACGAACGGACGTGAAAAACGATCCAAATTACGCGACGAATGGAATTTTATCATGCCAATCACTAAAATAAAATATTTTATTGATTACATAAATTTTTGGATGTCCGGATGTATTCAGAACATATGATATGCGCGAAAATGCAAACTTATGCACTTTTTGACGCTTTTAGTCCCTGAATGAGCAAAAAGTTTATTTTAGCTTACCGAACCCTACAAGGCCTATCTCTAAGCTATGTAAAGGATATTTATGGTATGTTTAAATTATGACCATCTTCCGGAATGTCTGTTACAGTACGAATCGGCATACTTTTCACAGTTTTTTGAATTTAGTCCCTGTAAGCGAATAAACTTGATTTTGTCATACCAAAGCCTTTGAAACTTATTTCCAAGTTATGTAATGGTTATTTAAGGTATGTTAAGCATATATTGATGTTCCAGAGTGTTTGTTGCGTTAAACTGATTACATTTACGCACCGGTTTGTGTAAGACTCTCGAGAAAGTGATTCAGAGTTTGAAATTGAACGAAAATTAAAACATGTAAAATGTCAAACATAAACAAACAAACATTGGGATCAAAAAACATTATTTTATTTATAACTTAACTGTTTACAATGATTACAAGCACAGGTGTCACAGTCTCCCCTACTTGTGGAAATTTCGTCCTGACATTTATTTAGAGGAAACTTGTGAGAAAAGTTGTGGATATCTCGCCTTCATTTGATCTTCACGTTCCCATGTAAATTTTGGTCCACGTTTAGATTCCAAGCGAACTTTGACCAATGGAATGCGCTTGCGTTTGAGCCACTTGACTTCATGGTCCATGATTTCCACAGGTTTCCCAACAAAATGCATTGTGTTATCAACACGAATTTCGTCAAGTGGTATGTGGAGGTTCTCATCAGCTAAACACTTCTTGAGATTGGACACGTGAAAGGTTGGATGAACGTTTCCATGTTCAGGAGGTAACTCAAGTCTGTAGGCTACCTTACCGATTCTTTCGTCGATCTTGAATGGTCCAACATATCTAGGTGCAAGTTTTCCTGTCTTTCCAAATCTAATCACACCTTTCCAAGGTGAGACCTCAAGTAATACGCGACCACCGACTTGAAATTCCAAGGGCTTGCGTCGTCGGTCCGCGTAACTCTTTTTGACAGCTTATAGCTGTCTGAAGGTTATCACGAACTTTCTTAACCTTATCTGTTGTCTCTAGAATGAGGTCAGGTCCAGTAAGCTGAGCCTCACCGATCTCATTCCAGCAGACTGGTGAACGACATTTTCGACCATAGAGAGCCTTAAAAGGAGTCATGTTGATGCTGGAGTGATAACTATTGTTATAGGAGAATTCAATCAGTGGAAGATACGAATCCCAACTACCACCAAAGTCGATCAAACAAGCTCTAAGCATATCCTCCAAAGTCTGGATTGTTCTTTTGGATTGGCCATCTGATTGTGGATGATAAGCTGTGCTCAAATTAAGTTGGGTCCCCATAGCAGATTGCATGGTTCTCCAAAAACGAGAAGAGAAACGAGCATTTCTGTCAGAAATAATGTTCAAAGGAACACCATGTCTAGATACAATTTCATCCACATAGATTTTAGCAAGCTTGTCAGCAGATAGATCCTGACGGATCGGCAAAAAATGTGCTGACTTTGTAAGACGATCAACAACTACCTAGATAGCATCATGACATCTCTTAGTGTGCGGAAGTTTGGTAATAAGATCCATTGCAATGTTTTCCCATTTCCAAACTGGAATCTCTGGTTGTTCCAATAAGCCAGAAGGATGTTGATGCTCAGCCTTAACCTTAAGACAAGTAAGGCATTTTGATACGTATAAGGCAATGTCTTTCTTCATACCAGGCCACCAATACTGAGTACGAAGATCCTTATACATTTTGTCTGCACCAGGATGAATAGAATAACGAGACTTATGAGCTTCATCCATAAGAAAGGTGCGAAGATTGTCTTGACTTGGGACCCACAAACGATCCATGAAACAATACGATCCATTGTCCTTCAGTTCAAGATCAGGCTTAATGTGATAGGGTAATTCCTTACCCATCAAGTCTTGTGAAACACAAGTATGTTGAGCCTGAGAGATGCGGTTTAGATATCAGATCGAGCTTAAATATCAGATTGAACACGAACACAATGAAGCTTGACATGTTCCTTATGACTTAATGCGCCAGCTACGACAATCGCCTTACCAGGATGGTAGCGAATTTCGCAATCATAGTCGTTTAGAAGTTCAACCCAACGTCATTGCCTCGTGTTGAGTTCTTTCTGATTAAAGATGTGCTGAAGACTTTTGTGGTCAGTGAAAACCACACATTTTGTACCATACAAATAGTGTCTCCAGATCTTGAGAGCGAAAACAACTTCACCTTACTCAAGATCAAGAGCGGTGTAATTCTTCTCGTGTATCTTCAACTACCTCGATGCATATGCTATGACTTTGTTCCTTTTCCTGAGAACACAACCAAGACCCAAGTTTGATGCATCACAATACATGACAAAATCAACATTACCCTCAGGCAAATATAGAATAGGCGCATCACAAAGCTTCTGCTTCAAGGTCTGAAACGCTTCTTCTTGTTTGGTTCCCCATTCAAAGGGTTTGTTCTTCTGAGTTAGAGGAGTGAGAGGAACTGCAATCTTTGAGAAGTTCTCGATGAAGCAGCGGTAATAACCCGTGAGACCAAGAAAAGAACGAACCTCAGTAGAAGTAGTAGGTGTATCCCAATCCTTAATCGCACTGATCTTGGAGGGATCTACATGAATACCTTGTTCGTTGACAATGTGCCCCAAAAATTGAACTTCCTTAAGCCAAAATTCACACTTAGAGAATTTGGCACAAAGTTGCTCTTTCTTCAGGAGTTCCAGAGTAAGACGAAAATGTTGCTCGTGATCAGCTTGCATCTTAGAATATATTAAGATGTCATCAATGAAAACGATGATGAACTTATCCAAATAAGGCTTGCATACCCTATTCATCAAGTCCATGAAAACAGCAGGAGCATTCGTCAAACAGAAAGGCATAACTGTGAACTCATAATGCCCATAACGAGTGCGGAAAGCTGTCTTGGGAATATCTTCTTGACAAAAAGAACGGGAGCACCCCAAGGTGAAAAGCTAGGACGGATAAAACCTTTGTCAGAAAGCTCCTGAAGCTGCTTAGATAACTCTTGCATCTCAGACGGTGCAAGACGATATGGAGATCTGGAAATAGTATTTGGACCAGGTACAAGATCAATACGGAACTCGACTTGGTGTGCTGGGGGTAAACCAGGTAACTCTTCAGGAAACAACTCAGGCTAATCCCGAACAATAGGGATATCTTGAATAGACTTACCTTTGCCTTTATCTGCTATGACATGTGCCAAGAAGGCCACATAGTTCTTTCACAGATACTTCCAAGCCTGAGTACAAGACATGAGCTTGAGGCTACTAGCTGGTTTCTCACCATGAACTTGTAGGATCTCACCTGCCGAGAGCGGAACACGAACAATCTTCAAGAAACAAACTACCTCTGCGTGATGCTTGGCTAACCAATCCATACCCACTATAATGTCGAAGCTTCCAAATTGCATCGATGTGAGGTAGACAGGAAAAAGATGGTTGTTAAGGTTCAACTGGCAGTTACGAAGAACAGAATCGAGAACAACGGGATCACCACTAGCAACTTCTACTGTCAAGGGCTTTCCTAGTTTCGTTCTAGACATGTGAAGCAAAGGCTCAAAAGATAATGACACAAAACTCTTATCGGCACCTAAATCAAAAAGAACAGAAGCAGACTGATTGTTAACAAAGAACGTACCATTGACCACCTCATTCTCTGCACGTGCCTCATTAGCATTCATGTTGAAGACTCGACCTCGAGCCTAAGCCTGAGCCTGATTCTGATTTGTATTGGCCAGCCTTGGGCACTGGTTTCGATAATGAGTCAGGTCCCCACAATTGTAGCACGAACCAGGAGGAAAGTGAGGTCATGCAGCTTGCGCTTGCTGTTGAGCAGGCGGTTGAGTAGCCTGCTGAGCTGGGTTAAGAGCTGCTTGATTGGGAGCAAAGCGACAAATATCAGTAAGATGACCCGACTTCCCACAGTTAGTACAGAAACGGCATGGAACTTGCGGTTGATGGTGACTATTGAATCTGTTGCACAACTGTGCATTCCCCGCATACCGTTTCTTTGCTGGTGGTTGTACAGGTTGGTTGGGAGCTGCCTGATTGACTTGGGCAGTGACAGCAAAATTCTGGGAAGCCTTGTGCTTCCTAGACCCTTTTGATGAACCAAATTCCTTACCCTTCTTGTTCTTACCCTTCTTGCTCTCACCCTTATCAGACGACTATTTCTTACCCTTGTCACCCTTCCTGTGTAGCTTACCCTTTCGTACCTGCGACTCAATCAAAGTCGCAGCTAACTCAATTGCCTGACGAACTGTGGTAGGGTTACTACCAGTGACGATGTCTTGCACGGAGTCAGGTAAGCCATCAATATACCTCTCGATAGCCTTCTCGAGTGGGGTAACCATTGTAGGGCATAACAAACTCAACTCTTCATACCTATTAGTGTAAGCCCGGTGCTCACCACTAATCTGCTTCAAGTCATCAAACTCCCTTTCTAAAGCCCTAGCTCATGACGAGGACATAATTCCCTCATCATAAGAGCCCTAAGCTCGGCCCAAGTCTGTGCTAAAGCAACCTCAGCACCACGGTCTCTCATAACCCCGTTCCACCATGTAAGAGCCCTCTTCTGAAACACACTGGAAGCAAACTCGACCTTGCGATTTTCAGGACACTGAACGTGATGAAACCTACTCTCAATACTCTCGAACCACTGGAGGAGCCCAGTTGCTCCTTCAGAACCACTGAACTTGAGTGGTTTAGCCCAATTGAAACTCTTGAAATTTCATGGAGCATTTTGGTTATTGTTGGCTTGGTTCACTTGAGCAATAATGTTTGGGAGTACAACAGCCATATGCTACGCCATGATAGCTGCCATTTCGGCATTAGGTAGCAGATTTTCATGTCGAGGACGCATTCTAAAAGAGGAAACATGAGAGAAAATGAGTGAGATGATTAGATGAAACAAAAATCGACAAAAGCAAAGATGGTGGTCATTCGTCCGTTACCACAAAGCAAACAAATGACACACAGTGACTAATCAAAGTAAATAGGTCAAAAATAATGTATCGCGAAGACATGCTCGCCTATAAGTGAACACTCACCCCAAGAGTTCCCAGGTAAGAGTGACTGGTCCGATTATGTGGATTTGTACGAACACTCTAGCCTTAGATAGAAAACTCAGGGTACAGGCATTCACCCTTCCAGTTTGCACATGTTCACACTATTTAGAACCCAAAACTTTGACGAGATTTTGAAAACTTGGAAGGCACAAGGCCAAAAGAATCATTCAAAAACGGATGATTAAATTTTCAAAATCATTCTGAAAAATTGAAGGGTTCAAAACCTTATAATAAATCATTTAAAAATAAATGATTGATTTACAAAAACCGTTTCGGAAAATTGGGTTCTTGTTTTGGCAATCACCTAAGGATAGGTGAAGTGCATGTTTTAAGATCTAAACACAAGATAACTTGTGTTGGGGGTCCTAGAAAAGTTATAGTCTAGGTCAAAGCATTACTAATAACCTAATTCCCTATAACCATTGGCTCGGATACCAACTCTTCTGTCACACCCCGACCGCGTAAAACAACGAAACCGCGGCGGAAACGTCGGGGAGTGTTGTAACAGAATTATTGTTTCACAACCATGGTAATTAAAGTTATGTTTTATTTATCAAACAAGAGAGTTAAATTGTCTTAAACCAAAGAAACAGGAGTACATAACATTATTTAAACTAATCTTGCATCTTTTATGTGACTAAGGCCCGAGTCCACCCTAGTGTATCCTGAATCAAACCTATGCACTAGCTCCAGAAAACACATGTGAAAATAGGTACGTCAACATAAAAATGCCTGTGAGATACATAGGTTTTGTTAAAATAGGATTCATGACTTAAGTTTAAAGAAATGTTTAATAAAAGTTAGTCATGAATCTTGTTAAGTGTTTTCTTTTATAAATCATACGAAAATGTGATAAGAAATCAGATTATATAAAAGAAAGGTGTATGGTTAATTAAATAACCAAGTAAAATGAGTTGTATAAAATAAACTGTTTGTAAAACAATGACTTGTAAAGATGTATTATTTATAAAAGATGTAATATGTCTAAATTGAAATGATTTAGATAACGCTCCGACATGTAGTATCATAAAAGCACTTATATATAGGAAGTACCAGCGGCGTATCCACCATGCTTTCATCATATTACACACGCCTCGTTACTTAAATAACTTACACAAACAAACCAACCAAATGCCTTGTTTAAACAAATGTCAAAATGCTCATGTGTAAACAATGTCTATTGTCAAATGTAAATCATGAAATATGTAACCAAATGTCATGTGTGGCAAGTGAAATATATCAACTAAACCATATGTAAAATGCACGAAACAAGGTATTGAAATAAATCAAAGTTTTGTTTTGTAAAATAACTGCATACTATACTGATACAAACATCTATGAGATATTGTGAAAATGCATACATTCAAGCCTTGAGACTGTGGCGACAAACCCTTAAACAAATTAAAGGTTTATCTGAATTATGTGTATCGAATTCGTTCATTCCTTCCATCCAAACAAACCTAGGATTTCGGGAACGGGAGTTGTCAATTCCTATGGTACCACTACCTACTAACAAACGGCGTGATCAATGTTAATGAATGTATTTTTGTCCCATTTAAACAAACCAAATGTCATACCAAAATGTAAGCATGTTTTATGAAAATAATATACTAAGTATGCAACAAATGAACATACATAGCATGAAATGTAATGTAAAACAATGCACTAAGTATGCACTAAATGGACATACATAGCGTGAAATGTAATGTAAAACAATGTACTAAGTATGCACTAAATGGACATACATAGCATAAAATGTAATGTAAAAAATGCACTAAGTATGCACTAAATGGACTTACATAGCATAAAATGTAATGTAAAACAATGCACTAAGTATGCACTAAATGGACATACATAGCGTGAAATGTAATGTAAAACAATGAACTAAGTATGCACTAAATGGACATACATAGCATAAATGTAATGTAAAAAAAATGCACTAAGTATGCACTAAATGGACATACATAGCAAAAACATAATGAAATCAAGCACTAAAAGTGTACTAATGAACATAACAAGCATATGATATGAAAACATGGAAAGCACGAAAGTAATAAGTAGGCACATGTGTTTCACCCCAAAACATTTGAAAAACAGTAAAAGAGGGGACTATGTACTCACTTGAGATTGCTCAATAGTCTTTGGATAACCACCAAGCAATGCTAGAAAAATCACGGAATCAAACGGCACCTAATATAGGTAACTACGTTAATAAACAGACCTAAATCAGAGGATCGGATAAACTGTGGTTTCGTAAACCAAATGAGTGTAAGAACTCATGTAATATGGTTTAACAAATCCTACATTCTAAAATGGAACCTATCCTAAGTGCTTACGACCCATTACGACTCGTTTAGGTAGATTACGCTACTTTAACGGTTTGTTCGCTTAAAACGCGTTCGGACCACCTAACTAGTCCTATGACAAGTAAAATATGCCTTAACATGTCTAATAATGTTGCCTAATCAGTTTCGATGTCAGAATTTATGTTACATATGCTTAAAATGAATTTTGGCGCAAAAAGGGCATTTTGGTCATTTTTCCTAAGGCATATAATTTCCTATCATACAACTAAGTAGACAAAGTGACCATAAAGAATAACCTCGGAAGGTTAATCCTTATGCAACTATGGTCACAATATGTGTTTGGTCGAATCCTAATGATTGACCAAACGGGTCGGGTTCGAAAGTCTAAGCGGTTGTTTAGACCACTTACCTTACGACCCTACATAAGCACTAAATCTAAAGTGACGAGCTAAACATGTTAAAACATGTTTAACGAGGTCTGAAAACAAGTTTGATATCAAAACAAAGGGTTTTGATACCTAAAAGTAGTTTGGTTGCAAAATACGCAAGAATACACATTTTGACCGAAACTACGACTCGTCACTATGCCTAAATAACGTGGTAATCAGTAGGTATAGTCACAAGAGACTAAAACCATCGTGATTACCATAAACTGGTCAATACAAAAAGTCAAACACAGTTTGACTTTCGTGCTTTAACGTGCAAAAGAACGAAAGAATACTTACAAAAGGTCCAAAAAATGGAAGTTTGAACTGAAAATTCTCAGGTATGAAATGTATAACTTCAACTTAAAGAACAAAATCAGATCAAAGGTGAGTTTGCAAATGAAATGGAAGGGGTATATATAGTTTTTGGGTAACCGTTAAGATCGTTCCTCGTAAAACGAGCTTTGATCTGAGCCGTACACATGCACCCATGGTTTTGTAATACCATGTGCACTCAAAACCAGCCCCTAGGAAGCTTGAAAACCATTTGCAAGTGCTGGAAACAGCTGGAACAAGCTGTAAACAACAAACACCAGATCTGGGCATTTTTACGCAGCCCGCTTAATAGCCAAGATAGGCTTACGTGGCCCGCCTGGGCAAAGTTTGGCAGGAATGGCAGATTTGGTCCCCGCATGTAAAAACTTGATTTTTGACCCATTTAAGCCCCGTTAACCCCATTTCAAGGCTCGATAAGTTAAAGTCTAGGAAACTTAAAATATGCTCAAAAATATGTCGGATGTCAGTTCGTTTGGTCGTACGGTTGCGTTGTTCGGTTAATTACGACGAAACACGAACGGACGCGAAAAACGATCCAAATTACGCGACGAATGGAATTTTATCATGCCAATCACTAAAATAAAATATTTTAATGATTACATAAATTTTTGGATGTCCGGATGTATTCAGAACGTAAGATATGCGTGAAAATGCAAACTTTTGCACTTTTTGACGCTTTTAGTCCCTGAATGAGCAAAAAGTTTATTTTAGCATACCGAACCCCTCAAGGCCTATCTCTAAGCAATGTAAATGATATTTATGGTATTTTTAACTAATGACCATGTTCCTGAATGTCCGTTACAGTACGAATTGGCATACTTTTCGCAGTTTGTCGAATTTAGTCCCTGTAAGCGAATAAATTTGATTTTGCCATACCAAAGCCTTCAAAACTTATTTCTAAGTTATGTAAAGGTTATTTAAGGTATGTTAAGCATATATTGATGTTCTGGAGTGTTTGTCACGTTAAACTGATTACGTTTACGCACCGGTTTGCGTAAAACTCTCTAGAAAGTGATTGAGAGTTTGAAATTGAACGAAAATTAAAACATGTAAAATGTCAAATATAAACAAACAAACATTGGGATCAAATAACATTATTTTATTGATAACTGAACTGTTCACAATGATTACAAGCACATGTGTCCCATAAAACGAAAGAGAGATTCTGGTATGGATTAAAGTTCAAGCTGATGAACTTGTAGACCAAATAAGCCACTGTTGCATATGAATCAATTTGAACGGATGAGCAACTTTCAGATGAACAAGACCTACTCATGTAGATCAATACATTTCAAACAGATCAGGCAATTTCGTGCGAAGGAACCTAGTTCATGCGGATAAGAAGAAAATTCAAACGAATCAGTTTTTCTTTCATCCAAACCAAGGTAAAATCTCAAATGGATCAGATTTCTATTCCGTGCGCACCAAGCTTATTCGTGCGGATGATTCGACTTATTCGTGTGAAAACGGGTTTAATCCGTGCGAACGAGCTGGTTCGTGTGAATGATGAAAATCATGTTTTCACTTTTTTTGTAAATTTTGGCATGATAACGTTTGAACTTTGAGCCAATTTTTTAGTATGTTGTTTAAAACTAAGATTTTTAGTTTGTCTGAAACATTTAGCCCATTTTTACCGTAGAAAGTATCAAAAATAAGAAAAAAATGTTGAAAGAAGGTCTTCTAAGCTCCAAATCTTGTGTAATCTCGTAGATATCAGCCTTCTAGCTCTGATACCATTTGTTAGGACCGAATAGGACTACATTTATGCACCCAGTGATATAAAAACCTAAGTATAATGCGCGGAATTCATTTTACGTGGGCGAGAACACAAGTTTTAGTTAATTTTCTATGTTTTCATTCAACTTAATCAGTATCACTGTTAGGATGTGAGTTTCTTTAGATTGTGTTTGTTTGAATTAATTGATGTAAAATGGTAGAACATAGATGTAGTAATTGCAGCGGAAATAATAAGCAAACTTTGTAAACACAATCATGGAAGAAAAGCTTTAAGCAAACATGTTTTCCATTGAGTTGAATGATTGTATCAAATTACAATAATCAAAACAATTGCATGCATGCTACTAATCTCCCCCTCAGCCTGAGCTCACTAGTTAGTTCGTACAGAATGAATGTGTGCAAAAGAGCTAATAGAATAGTACAAATACTGTTCTATTTACAGTACAAATCTAACCACTGAGCATCTTAGCTGAGATCACCTAGACAGTGACATCTAACAACCTTTAAACACTGATCTATTAAAAACACTGATTACAATTAGACATTGATACATAAACACTGATGATCCTTCCACTGTTGTTTGCCTAAGCACTGATGTTGCTCATCAGTGCTTTCTTCATAGGTTGACCAGGCCTTGAGAATAGCAGTGCTTTTTCTTCATCAGTACTTTGATAAGTAGCAGTTGTTGGGTCTTCAATCCATAGGATCAGCGGTTGTAGAACTGTTGTTGAGTGGATCAGCACTTAGTGTTATCAGCTGAAAGAAGGACTGCCATTGGAGGGAAACTAGAACATGCACTGCTTATTGGTGATCAATTGTTAGAGAACCAATTTTGGCTTTTCCTATCATCTGTTCTTCAGGCTAGGTTGCATGGACCAACAATCTCCCCCTAGGACAGATGATGCCAAAACATTTCCTTATTCATGATCTTTATTGTCTCATCAACATTTCCCTAACTTTCCCCTTGAATTGAAGTTCAAAGTTAAGGGAATCTTCATCATCCTCATCCCTGCAAAGTTGAAGTTCTAAGAGATCTTGGAGGTCAGCTACACTCAGACCTAGTGCATCCTCCCTTGATATGTGTTCAACTACTCCAGTGGACTTGAGCAAGGTCAATACATGGGTCTTTTGATCAGACTTCCACTTTAGTATTTTTGAGTTCAGTGGGTTTCTTGGGAGAGATTTTATTTTTGATGAGTTTGGTGATGGAGGCCTGCTCATGAATCTTTTGGCTATTTCTTGTAACTTTGCTGATTCAGGATTTCCTTGAATCATCTGCTTGATGGCCGTTTTCATGATGTCAGCTTCTCTTTGTGCATCTTCTTCTTCATCAATCTGCTTTTGCCTTTTTTTTATTTAAGGCAATGATGGAGGTGTCAGATGATGTGAATAATGTTCTTAAAGAGAGGGTCTGCTGCTGTGAGTCATCAGCCTTTTTGTTCTTGTATGCTGGTTTCTTTGGTGCTGAAGGATCTGTCTCTCTTAGTTTTTCCAGCTTCTCATACACCATGTCAGTGTACTGCCTAGACCACTTTGATATGGTCTTTGCTGAACCATACTTAGCTGCAACCAACTCAGCCTTCTTTCTTTTATATTCCAGGGTTAGTTCTGCAATAGTCTTTTTGTACTTATTCCAATCTGGTGCAGACCTTTTCATACTGGGATCATTTCTTACCCTTTCAATTCTATTGGCTTCAACTTTGAGTGCAATGAGTGTCCATTCTTTAAATTGTTCAGCTTTGGCAAGATAGAACTTGTCTCTCATGATAAGCTCTAAGAGATCTTTCCTCATCTCCTTTTGCAAATCAGCATTTGGTGGTAGATTAGATATCTCTTTGCTTAAGTCTCTTGCATAGTCTTCCAATTTCTTTACTTTACTAAGACATATCTGCATTCGACTTGAGATTCTATTATCACTTTCCCCTTGACCTTCATACTTGACATGTAATTCAGCTTGCTTGGCTTTAAGTTTCAGATATTATTCCATGTTCTTGGGAGGTCTGAAACCATGAAGGGAAGGAAATTTTCTTTTTGCAGGATCATCCACTGTATAGAATTGCCACATTTCATTTTTAACTGCATGCAATTCCAGAGGATAGTCTGCTGCTAATGGAATGACTCTTGAAGGATCATGTCCTTCAAGTGTTTTTGAGTCAGTGATTGGGTTTGATAATGATGGAGGGATTAATGGTTTAGGTTTGGTTTGATTGAAAGGTGCAGATGATATAGGATTAGGTGCTGGTATGTCATCATCATGCACCTGAAACTTCCTTTTTCTGGTGTAAACCTTTGTAGGAGAAGGGATTTTTGTTTGGGATTTTGGAACAAGAATGGTTATAGCTTGGGAAGGAATATTGGAAGTGGTGGATGGCTGAATAACAGCTGTTGAGACAGCTGGTGTCTCAACCACTGTTGTTATAACAACTATTGAAGTGTCAGCAGTTGTCTTCTGCTTTTTGGCAGGTGGGTTTTGTGGTGAAGGTGTGGTTTTGGGTATGTTAGTGGTTGGTTTTTCTGAACCATCAGTTGTTTTGAGACCAACAGTGGTTGGCTTTTTGGGTGTTTGTCTTTGTGGTTGTGGTTTTTAGAATTTGGCAAGTGGTGATTTGTTATGTTTAAAGGATTTCTTCCTGGTGGAAGTGCTAACATTCTGAGTTTTCATTTCCCATTCTTTTCTAGCATCTTGTTCTTTCTTCCACTCACTTTCCTTGGTTTCTTTTTGATTCTGAGCATTCTTTTTGTTTGTCTCCACTTCATCTGTCAGAATATTTAAGGTGTCATCAATTCCCTTTTTCTTTTCTTTTGTAGATGTTTGATCAGTGGATTCAGAAGAGTTTTTCTCAGGCACCGGCTTTGAAGTTGGCTTAGGAGTAGGCCTGCCAAACTTCTTCATGTCATGTTTCTCCCCCTTTTTGGCATCATCATCTTGATCATCATCTCTAAAGATAGGTGCAGGGGTAGTGCCAGTCAATTGTACCAGGGCTTCTTTGATGCCCCTAGTATCAGCCTGAGTATCCTTGTATCTTGCCTCAACCATGATTCTTACAAATTCCATTTCTGTTTTGTGTTGAGCAGCAAGTAATTCCCTTTGGTGAGATAGAATAGGTTGAACTGCATTCCAGAGTTCTTGGGAGTAATGTTGTGAAGTAGGTTGACTCTTGGAAGCTGCAACCAGGAACTCAATAGATTCATTCATTTTTGTGGCAATTGTTTCCATAGTAGAAAGCCTCTCCATCAAATCTTGATATCTTAAACCATCACCCAAGTTAATGGGATCATCTGATTTCCCACCAAAAGTGGTTGTAGCAGCTGTTGGACCAGGAGAAGTCTCTAATGGTTCATCAACTGATGCCCCTTTTTCTTGGTACTGGGGCTTCCCTATGTAGTAGTTACCTTAGTAATCTCACCAGTGGTTAACTTGAACACACCAGTGGATACCTTAATAGCATCAGCAGTGGTTGCCTTCAAGGGAGTCTTATTAATGAAACTACTGTCCAGATGTAGATCAGTTGATCCAACAACTGTAGTAGTTGCTCCACTTGAACTACTAACAGGAATTTCATGAAACTCCTGTAGTGTAACCTCCTCAGCTGTTTGTGGGATAACCAATTGAGGAATTTCAGACACAGCCATTATTGTGGTTGTATTCTCAGTAATGTGTTGGTGAGAGGGGTTGTTTTGTGTCTGAAGCTCAATGGCATCAAACAGAGGTAAGATGGATGGTGGTAATTATGATGAGGGGATAGGAGCTGAAAGAGAATTTGCCCAGGGAGAAGGGCTGCTAAACATATCCTCAAGTGAGGTATATGCTTCATTTTACGGTGTCCCTGTGCTTACAACCTCTTCCTTTTGTGAGGAAGCAAGATGAGTTGTGGCTTTGAGTGGAGATCTTTCCAACTGTTGTGAGGAAGTAGCAACAGTGGTTATTGGTGACTATTATGTTGTCACTGGATTAACTTCTGGGATCTCATCTTCTAGAAGGTCCTTTTTAGAGGGTTTGGTAGGCTTTTTGGATATTTTCTTTTTGGTCTTTGTAGGAAGTGTTGGTTGGGGTTGCACAGTAGTGGTTGTGCTGCTGTGGTCACCATGAGCAGTGGGCTCAACAGCAGAAACCTGAGGAGCAGATATGGACTCATCCAAATTTTGCTCAGGTTCCTCTGTTTGTGTTTTTGAAGGTTTTGACTTTGACAATCTTGTAAATGTTTCTGCAGAAAGACTGTGTATTTGAAAAGAAGCACCTTGGACAAGCACTTGTGCACTGTCTTTTGGTACTTTCAACTTTAAGTAGTAGCTCAAAAACCTTGGAAACAACAGAAATGGTTTCTTCTTTTCTTTGATATTATTTACATTTTTAAACAAATCATTGAAAATCTCATGGGAGTAATTGAAATCAACTTCTGAAAACAGTTGTTTTATTTGAAACACAGATGAGCAGGGTATGAAATAAAAACTTCATGGGAGGTGTAAACTCTCCCTTTTGCAAAGTTGCTTTTGTCATTTGTCCCACATACCCTCTTTTGATCAAATCAATTTGATACTCATCTTTAGGAAAAGAATTTTTATCTGTGAGATCATTCATCTCAAAGACTTCGGATATGGATTTGGGTGTAATGGAAACCAGAATTTCTCCTACTTTAGATGTAATAGCCCAAGGCTTTTTGTCTTGAACTTCTAATTTTGCATTTTTCCAGAAATCTCGTAGGGTTTCTTGGTAGATGGGTGCGTTGCAGGTCAACGAAGTTTTATACTTTGAAGATGAGAGAGCATCAATGATTGAGTGGAAATCTTTGTTTTTACTTGTTTTCTCAAGTGTGCATGGTGATTTGGAGAAATTTACGAATGGAAGAAGAAGATGAAAGATGGAAACCGATTTTGAAAGAATTTTGAATTCGATCCGGCAGCAAAAACTCTGTTTAGGGGTTTATCAGAGTTTTTATAAGGGTGAAAAGTGAATGCTGACGTGGCAAAGGTTACAAAGATCGGACGGCTAAGAACTGTCCACATGACAACCTCTGATGGAAGGTGGGAGACAGTTGTTTAGGAAACCACTGATGGACAATATTAGTAGTTGACAGTAATGAGAACAGTGGCTGATGTTAACTATCAGTGGATAGCCATCAGTGATTTAAAACACTGATGTTTGATCAACAGTGATTAACAAGAAAATGAGGAAACAGAGGTCTTTCAGCAGTGGATAATTTTCAACAATCAGATGTTTGAACCAAACAGTGGTTATAACATGAGGGGTGTCTTTAAAGCAGAGAAATCAAACCTTTTTCATAGATTTCCCTCACAAAGTGATGTCTGATGTCAATGTGCTTGGTGGTTGAATGTGAAACTGGATTTTTGATGATATTTTCTGCTGCTTGACTATCCAACATGAGGGGTGTCTTTAAAGCAGTGATACCAAAATCCAGCAGTTGATTTTGAAGCCATAACAGTTGGGCTGTGCAGCTTGCAGCAGCAATATATTCTGCCTCAACAGTGGATGTTGAAACAGCTGCTTGCTTTTTGCTTTGCCAAGATACTAAGCAATCACCTAGAAATTGGCACCGTCCTGATGTGGACTTCCTTATTGTGTTACATCCAGCAAAGTCACTATCTGAAAAACCTGAAAGCTTAACATTCCCATTAGCAGGGTACCAGATACAAAGTGTGGGAGCACTTTTTATGTATCTGAATATCCTTTTCAGAGCTATGAGGTTAGACTTCCTAGGGGCTGATTGGGATCTTGCACAAACACATGTTGCAAACATGATGTCTGGCCTGGATGCAGTTAGGTACAATAAGGACCCAATCATGCTTCTATATAAGGTTTGATAAACCAAATCATCCTTTTCATCAGTCATGACTAGTTTGGTGGTTGCCATGGGTGTACTACATGGTTTGCAATCATTCATCTCAAATTTGTTTAAAAGTTCTTTAGCATATTTGCTTTGATGAATGAAAGTACCATTTTGCAGTTGCTTAACTTGGAGACCAAGAAAGCACTGTAGTTCACCCTTTGCACTCATTTCAAACTCAGCTGTCATGAGTTTTCTGAACTCTTCACACATTTTGTTGCATATGCTTCCAAAAATGATGTCATCCAGATAAATCTGGACAATCATCAAATCTTTTCCTCTCCATTTTAAAAACAGTGTTTTGTCAATTTTGCCTCTTGTGAAGCCAATAGAGATTAGAAAAGTGGAAAGAGTTTTATACCAGGCTCTAGGTGCTTGTTTCAGGCCATACAAAGCTTTGTTTAGCTTGTAGACATGATTTGGATTAAATGGATCCTCAAAACCAGGAGGTTGACAAACATATACCTCTTCTTGAATCTTACCATAGAGGAATGTACATTTGATATCCATCTGAAACACCTGTATGTTGTGGTTGACAGCAAAGGCCAGGCACAGTCTAATAGCTTCCAATCTTGCTACAGGGGCAAAAGTTTCATCATAGTCAATGCCCTCTTCCTGTCTGAAACCTTGAACCACAAGCCTTGCTTTATTCTTGACAACAATGCCCATTTCATCAGTTTTATTTTTGAAGACCCACTTTGTGCCAATAGGACTCACACCCTCTGGCAGTGGTACAAGTTCCCATATTTGTTTTCTTTTAAACTGTTGGAGCTCTTCTTGCATAGCTTCTACCTAACTGTTGTCTTTCAGTGCTTCTTGGTACTTGACTGGTTGATGGAGAGATAGAAAGCCAGCAAAAAGACAAATGTTTTGGGATTGACTTCTGGTGAGAACCCCTTCATTGATGTTGTCAATGATTTTATCCGGTGGATGTGGCTTCAGGAAGATTAAATCTCCCTTGTATGGAAGAATGGCATTAAAGGGTGAAGGCTGCAGATGTGAATCATCTGAGCTAACAACTGTTGGTGACTTTGATCATCAAACAATGTTTTCAAATGGAGGTGGAGGGATAGGAGGAATTGGTGCGACACCATGTTGATTTTTATCCACTGTTGGTAGATTTTTATCAACAGTGGTTGAGGATGTGGAGGCAGAGGTTTGAGGGCTACTTTGGTCAACAACTGTTGATGTTGCAGTGGGTGAGCTTTGACAGTTGTTTTCAACATCTGCTGATCTGGTGATGAATGTGAATTTCTGTTGTGGAATTACAACTTCATATCCATTGTCTGGTGGTGGAGATTGTGGTGTACCTGCATGGTTAGTCTTGACAGACACATCTTCAAAAGTGAATTTATCTAAATCAAACAATTCAGCAGGGTTTGCTGGGATTTTCAGAGATGAAAGTTCATTGAACTTAACATTCAAAGTCTCTTCCACACACCTAGTCCTAGTGTTAAACACTTTGTAGGCCTTGGCAGTGGTTGAGTATCCTAAATGATAACCACAATCTACTTTGGCTGAAAATTTTGAAATTGAATCTTTTAAGTTTAAAATGAAACAGGGGCAGCCAAAGATTTTGAAGTATGAGATCAGTGGTTTGATTTTATACAGAATTTCATAGGCAGTCTTTTGATGCCTGGGGTTGATCAAAACTCTGTTCTGGACATAGCAGGCAGTGTTAACAGCCTCTGCCCAGAAGGTTAATGGCAAACCTGAATCTGTAAGCAAGGTTCTGGCAGCTTCAATTAATGTTCTGTTCTTCCTTTCAACCACCCCATTTTGTTCTGGTGTTCTTGGGATGCTGTACTACCTTACAATCCCTTTTGAGACACAAAACTCATCCAACTCCCTATTTCTGAATTCTGTCTCATTGTCACTCCTAGGGGTGTTCAAAACCGGATATCCAGAAATTCGGATATCCGAATTTCGGATAGAAGTTCGGATACCCGAAATTTCGGATATCCGTTCGGATAATGAAACGGATATCCGAAATTCTAAAAATAATTGTTCCAGAATAAAAATCAAACAAAATATATCTTTTCAATCCAGCAAATTGTTAACTAAAAAGTAACAAATCAAAAGCAAAGCATGAATATCTTACACAATGGAAGAACAGATTACGTTTATCTATAAATGATAAGTTTGCACATAAACATCTATGTATTTCAGATTCTTTAAAGCAAAAAAAATATCCAAATAGATAATGTTTTACAACTAAATCAAAAACAAACTTCTTGATTAAACACCTGCACAAATCCATTCTATATCCAAACAGATCCATATATTACAAAATGGAGAAAAAAATTAACACATCAATCACATACACTAGAATTTATCAAGAATGTATCCTCCGCATCGACTTCACCGACGAATCAGCATTATCAACCTGGTAATCACGGAGGCCAACTAGGAGGATGTCACTGGCGGGCGACGGGCGTTTAGTACCGCACATACAACGGCGTTTTTTTGATCGTCTTCTTTGAAAATGAACTCAAATCTATTGGTTTCGGCTTCGTTCTTACCTCTGTTGCGATTCTTATGTGGTCGGAAGTCTGATTTCAACCGATTAGGCTTGAAAGATTGAATTTAGAAAAGAAAGTTAGAGGTATGATGTTTGAGGGAGGCAGCGAACAAATGAAATTAGGGGAGTAGGGTTTCTCTAAATGATATATGTATTTAAATAAAATTAATAATTAACAAAATTAACAAAATTTGACATTTTGGATATCGGGTATCCGAACTATCCGAAATTTTTCAAAACTGGTATCCGAATCCGAATTCGAATTTTCTGATATCCGAAATTCGGATATCCGAAAATTCGGATAATTCGGATTCGGAATTTCGGATATTTCGGATTCGGTTTCGGATTCGGATTTTTTTGAACACCCCTAGTCACTCCTAAAGACTTTTACTGGCAAGTCGAATTGCTTTTCAACCTGTTTGACAAAGTCTTGCAAAATGCATACAGTCTCATCTTTAGAATGTAAGAAATAAGTCCATGTAATCCTAGAAAAACCATCTACAATTACCAAACAATATCTCTTCTTTTTCAAGCTCATGATTTTTACTAGGCCAAACAAGTCCATGTGCAGCATTTGCAAACACTTGGATGTTTTGGACTCTTCAGTGGACTTATATCAGCTTTTATGTTGTTTTCCTTTTAAACAAGAAACACAATGCTCAGGACAGGTGAACAATTTTTGTGGACGACCTCTTACAAGGCCTTGTTTTGACAAAGCAGTGATTGTCTTGATATTTGTGTGCCCCAATCTTCTGTGCCATAGTTCTTTCTCTTTGTTAGAGGCAGCTGAGAACAGACAGGCATCAGTCATAGGGATCTCTTTTGATAAATCAACTACATAAACATTGCCACTTCTTTGAGCAACAAGTAGGGTTTTTCCATTGGCTATTATTTGTTCCATCTTTTTGACCATTTCTGGTCCAACAATCTTGCAACTCTCCTTAGTAAAGAATGACCCATAGCCTTTGTCACTCATTTGTGAGACACTAAGGAGGTTGAATTTTAGATTGTCAATGAGATTGACATTTTCAAACTTGACTTTTCTAGAATGAACTGTTCTAGACCCCAACACCTTTCCCTTACTATTATTACCAAAAGATATATCACCCCCTCCATGAGTTTTGAATTCTTTGAGTAGGGCTCTACATCCAGTCATGTGCCTGGAGCCTCCACTATCTACATACCAAAGACTATCTAAGCATGCAGAAGCTCCCTGCACATCAAGTAAATAATTAGTTCAGGAGGGTCTCCAAAGCCAATAAGGCTTTGGATGGGGTCACAACAGTGTCAGAGTCAAGTCCAGGAACATGGATAGTGGTTAGCTCAGGGGGTTGAAAAGCTTTTGAAGCATTTCTCTCTAACCACTGTTGTGGGCCATTTCCTATCAGATGTTGATATCCAAAGGGATGCATGTTCACTTTTGGTTTAGAAGGCTTTTTGTAAACCTCATAAACATGTGGCACCCTTGGTATGGAGGTTGACCTTTTCCTCTTTGGAATTGGTTGGTAGGTGGTGCATCTGTCACTTGCACATCTCTTGGAGCAGTAGTTTTGTTAAGCTGTTTTGTAATAGTTGTTTGGACAGACACAAATGGCTGTTGTTTCATGACAGGTTGTTTTGATGAGCTCATGGGTGTTTTTGCAGTGTATTCTTTTCTTTTAACCTCAAAGGTTTTGAGGTACACACACTCATGAGTGAGATGGTTTAATTTTCCACAGATGGTGCAGCTTTTTGAAGGCTCAATGATGCTTGTTTTGTTAATGTCATAGGCTTTTAAGTGAAAATAATCTTTTGTGGAATGATTTTTCTTTTTACAAAAGTCACAAAACAAATTTTTAACCTTTTCTCTCTTTTTCCTCTTTTCAGACTCCTTTGCAACAGAGTTTTGAACCACTGTTGGGATGTCCTTAAGAGGAATTACCTATGCCTTTGGTGCTTTCACACCATTCACTGTGGAAAAATCCATGGGTTTGAAGTTCTCAAGGATGTCACACTCATCTGACCAAGTGGGTTTGAATTGGTATTTTTCAATTTCCTCAAAAGTTGAGGACCCCTCTGGTCTTTCAAGAGTGATTTTGTTACCATTTATATCAGTTATTTTTATTTCTTGACCATCCTTGTTTATTGGTATTATCTCAACAGTGTTTTGAATAGACTCATTTACAGCAGTGTTTTCAACTTGATCATTTTTCCTGAAACCTATGTCAAATTTTACATTGCTTTTGATCTGTTTCTCTAGCATAACTTCATAACCTTTGTAGGATTCCACCCATTTTTCACATGTAATTTGGGTGGATTCCAACTCCTTTTTACAGGTTTGATATTTTTCTATCATGGCCTGGAGTTGTTCCTTGGTTATACTATGCTCATGCTTGAGGCTGCAAATTTCATTATCTTTTTCTAACAATTTGATTTTCAATTATTTTAAAGACTTTTAAAATTGTACTTCATCTTTCAAAATTTTATCTCTAAGGTTTTCATTCACCTCTTTAACATTAGCAAATGCTATGATGCATTTGTCTGAATATAGGTTTTTGAGGACCTGAGGTGATACCTTAGCTGCAGCCATCATGGCACAGTCACAGACACTTTCACATTATTTGGGCTTCTTCTCCTCTTCTTCAACATACCATGGGTCAGACAGCGGCTCCATCAGTGGTTCAGGTTTGTCTTCCAATAGTTATTCACCAACAACAGCAGTAACCACTGCTTCAGCAATTGCATACACTGTTTCTGCACTGGATTCCCCTTCTCCAGTTTCCAGCCCTTCTGGGATAGACTCTAATGTTGCAAAACAGAATTCATCACTAGAAACATCATTATTAGCATATAGAGCAAAGTTTTCATCAGCTAAATCTTCAGGAAAATTACTCCAATCAACAAAGCCTTGGGTAAAGAAGCTTTGCTGATCTGCTTGAGCAGATATTTGGGTAGCTTGTTGAGGTGCAGCTTGTTGCACCTGAACCTGAGGAGCTGGGGCCTGGACATACTGTATCTGTGGGACAGGGTATTGGACACAATGCACAGGAATAAGAGTTACAAGGTGTGCATAATGAGCAGTGTTTACATGAGCAGCAGGGGCATATTGGGAATAATGCATAGTGTTTTGGGTATTTTGAGGTCTGGGGCTAGGATGTGTGATGATTGGTCCATTATTTTGACTCCTACACTCTCTAGCAAAATGACCTAACCTATTACACTTGTAGCATTTTATCTTTGATTAATCCAACCCCACTTTCAAGTTCCCATGTAACCCTGGAAATTTTCTCCCTGTTCTCTTATAAAACTTGCTGGTTCTAACACTTAGCAGTTCAAGTTGGTGCAAAATATCCATTTCCTCCAGATTAGTTGGATCAAATTGCTGGAGATCATTGAGTTCAAAGGACATATTTGTAACACCCCGTGTTACGAAAGTCAAAGTCAAAGTCAAAGTCAAGGTCAAAGTCAAAGGAAGAAAAGATTGCTAATTGCGATCTGTCATTCCTTGCTTAATTACTGAATTGACTTCTTGACTTGTAATGGAATCTTTTATTTAATCGCTTTAGTTATATTATGTGGAGTATCTATTAATAATCGAGGTTTAATCGATGTTCATCGCATGTTTTATCGCTTTATCACTTTATCGCTAATCACATCGCAATCGCACTCGCAACTTGGTTTATAGGTTCTAAATATTGTTTTACAAGTGTGTGCTATTTATGTGTTACTTGTGCATGTTTACTTTATGTTTGTGGTAATTAATCGAAACGCAATCGCAACTCTATAGCAATCTAATCGCAAACGCTAAACGCAAGTTATTTAGAATGATTGTATTGTAGATATAGTATTTGTGTGTTTATTATCGATCTATTGCATCGCTTAATCAAAACTCGCTAAAATGCATCGCAAAGCCCAACACGCAAAACGAAACGTCGAAATGCAACTCGTCGGAGCCACTCGATTGAATGACCGTTCGATCGAATGGCCATCCGATCGGATTGCCATCCGATCGAGGGGCTATCCGATCGAGGTGCATCCTATCCGACACTTGCACCCCCTTTCCCTTTTTGGAAACCTATAAATACCCCCTGTCACATCACAAGTGATATGACAGCTCTCTCATTCAACCAGCAGCACTCACGCCCTCTTTTCTCTCGATTTCTCGCGATTCTTGTAAGTTTTCAACATAAATCTTGTACTTCTATGATCTACACACACTTCCTCATCATTTTCACCTTTGAATCTTAACTTTTAACCATGAAATCAACGGATTTGAGGTGTTCTAGGGTGATGTCATCATGGAGTTCTTATGAACTTCAAGTTTTGACCTCATTCCACCAAGAATAACCCAGATCTGAAGGATTTCCACATGATTTCACAACGGTTTTGCATAGATCTAAACATTTTCAAAGTTAAAAGGATTGAAAGAAACTTTTACAACTATCTTTCAACTCTCTTACACTCAATGCACTCAAAACCGATAGAATCAGAGCTCATTTAGGCCTTCTACTCTTCTCTAGTGATGTGTTGGTTGAGATCTGGATCCTATCAACGAGACAACTGATTTCGGGATAAACATGAACAACCATCAAGGAACAGTCAACTGGTCGGACTAGGGTGATTCCTGTTCGATCGAACGACTTGGGACTCTTTTACAAAACTTTCAAAAATAATCAAGTTCAAGACGATCAGGTTCGTTGGGACGGATTGTCGTCCGATCGGATTGCCATCCGATAGAACTGCAATCCGATCGGAATGCACTTGAGGCTCAACACTTAACAATTTTCAAGTTTTCAAAACAAGCTGAATTTCGAACAGATTGTTGTCCGATCGGATTGTCATCCGATCGAATGACCATCCGATCGGTGGACATCTAGAGTTCCACACTTAATCATTTTTCATAAATTTTCAAAGAACATTAGTTTCTAATGGATTGCCATCCGATCGGATTGCTATCCGATCGAGTGACAATCCTGCTATGAACTTGTTCTCACTAAGTGTCCTGCCAATCGGATCGCTATCCGATCGAATGACCGTTCGATCGACGACCTGAAAGGTAGAGATACTTCTTTGTTTTCAAAATGCTACAACGAAAACTTCAAAGCCATCATACACAAACACATCCTTCTCAAACGAACGTCAATCCGATCGAATGGCCATCCGATCGGATGACCATCCGAACGGATTGACATCCGATCGAATGACCATCCCATTTTTCAGGAAGTGATCTTACAAACCAACTATTTAGAGTTGATTTAGCAAATTCAACATTAACAAGTTTTAATTCACTTATGAGACAACTAAAACGTTCAAATTGTTGCGTTAATGATTCACCCTTGACATGAAAAAAGGATGCATACTGTTGATTCAAAATCTCCCGGTTATTTTCAATTACTTCTTCAGTACCACCAAATTGTTCCTTAAGTGAATCCCACAATTCCTTGGCACTGTTACAATGTAACAGCCTAGCATAGATATCATTGGGGAGTGCTGAAGCTACTATGCTAAATGCCTTTGCATCTAATTCAATTTTTTGATAATCCTGTTCGGAATAATTTTCGATGCTTTTGGGCACAAAGCCTTTTGGATCTTCAGTACTCGGCACCATCGGAAGATGTGGTCCAAAGGTAACCTACTTCCAACATCCGGTATTTTGTTGAGCCAAAACGTGACCCATCCTACGTTGCCAGATGTTATACTCGGATCTGACCAACATAGGTGGTTTAAAGAGTGTGCTAGTGTTGTGAGTGTCTTGTGAATGTGACACCATTCTAGTTGTTTTACAGGTCTTGAATAATCAACTTTTATACGTGATTATACCTTACTCTGTTTTTCAACTAAATACAAACAACTGAAAGTATCAATGAACTCGAGCTGAACTTTTACGTCAAAATGATTGTTAGATCAAATTTGACTGTCCAATGCTCTGATACCAATTGTTAGGATCTGAGTCTCTTTAGATTGTGTTTGTTTGAATTAATTGATGTAAAATGGTAGAAAAGAGATGTAGTAATTGCAGCGGAAATAATAAGTAAACTTTGTAAACACAATCACGGAAGAAAAGCTTTAAGCAAACAAGTTTTCCATTGAGTCGAATGATTGCATCAAATTACAATAATCAAAACAATTGCATGCATGCTACTAATCTCCCCCTCAGCCTGAGCTCACTAGTTAGTTCGTATAGAATGAGTGTGTGCAAAAGAGCTAATAGAACAGTACAGATACTGTTCTATTTATAGTACAAATCTAACCACTAAGCATCTTAGCTGATATCACCTAGACAGCGACATCTAACAACCTCTAAACACTGATCTATTACAAACACTGATTACAATTAGACACTGATACATAAACACTGATGATCCTTCCACTGTTGTTTGCCTAAGCACTTATGTTGCTCATCAGTGCTTTCTTTATAGGTTGATCAGGCCTTGAGAATAGTAGTGCTTTGTCTTCATCAGCACTTTGATAAGTAGCAGTTGTTGGGTCTTCAGTCCATAGGATCAGCGGTTGTAGAACAGTTGTTGAGTGGATCAACACTTAGTGTTATCAGCTGATAGAAGGACTGCCATTGGAGGGAAACTAGAACATGCACTGCTTATTGGTGATCAGTTGTTAGAGAACCAGTTTTGGCTTTTCCTATCATCTCTTCTTCAGGCTAGGTTGCATGGACCAACAATTACATGCAGGTTTTCAATATGACAAAGCTTCGTCTCTTGAATGCAAAAGTTACAAATAACTCACACCATCCCACTATCTATAGACATGCTAAAGGACCTTGGGACGGATGAGTTGGTCCGTACAGATGAGACTCAAAAACAAATCTAACATTACGCCCTATTACATAAATCAAACAACATGACACGATGACGTAGGCAGCAAACGTTATGCACCAACGTAGTTTGTAGCCACTAGTGTTCAGGCTGAACTGTTTTGACACAACAAGCATCTAGGGTTGTTTGTCTATAGATCTGAAGAGCAAATAAGCAAGTTGGTTTGGTTTTCCTTTTCCAAAGTTTTTTTGTTTTGACACTTTGACCTAAGGGTGCTAGTTGGGACGGGTTCGTGGGTTGGTGGGCTCAACCTGACCTGAACCCGAATATTTTAGACGAACCTGAACCCGCCCCGAACCCGAAAATCATGTCATATATATGAACTCGAATATTCACGGGTTAACTTGAACACGACCTGTTCAACCCGAATTTTTATTTTTTTTATTTTTTGGCAAATTAATATATTAAAATTAAAATTAACTAAAAAAACACAAATGTATATGTAATATTTTAATTATAACATTTTATGTAAATTTCTCTTTTTAAGTTATAACTATGGTATAAAAGACACACCCGATTTAATTTATGACATAAAACATATTGTAAAATAATATAATATTATATAAATGGGTTAAACGGGTCAACCCGCTTACCCAACAGGGTTGACTCGAACCCAACCCGTTTAGCTAAACGGGTTCGCGGGTTCAACCTGAAACTGACCCGACCCGTTTAGACTAATCCCAAACCCATGAATTTCGTGTTAGGTTCGTGTCTTCTTTTCAGGTCGTGTCAAAAATTCATACCCATACGTTTGACCCCTACTTGTATGTGGACTTTACCCTTTGATGCCTTCAACACCTACCAAATTTTGGATTTGAACCCTTGCAAACTACCCTATACCTTAAAGGTTCATTTCTACCTATGTGAATTTCTCTTCTAGACTTAAGTGCGTATGCTTTAACAATCTGATTGATCTAGTGCTTATCTTCTATTAGTTGCCCATACATTTTTTCTTCTTTCTCTTTACTTCCAAATTCTCCTTGTTGACTGTTTTAGCACCGAAACATCATCATCATAATTCTCACTATTGGTTTCAAATTTGCCCTTCTAAACATTAATGTCATCGTCTAATCATCAATATACTCATCATAGAGGTCATCCTTTACTACATCATGATCAACTAATGCCTTAATGTGGCTCACGTCCACTTCAACATCCATCCTAGCATCGTCTTCCACTACCATCTAGTCCTGCCATATAGTTAGGATCATCCTTGTTTGATTCATTATCATCTTCAAATCCTTCTAAACCTTGATCATCTTCTAATCCTAATCCTTCTGATCTTGCATCACCTTCTGATCCTGCATCACCTTCTAATCCTGCATCACCTATCCTAGATCACCTACTAATCCAAGATCACTATGATCTAATTCTATCCCAGGACTAGAAGGAACAAGTTCACTAATTTCAATTACAGCGGATGATCTAGATGGAGCAACTGCAGCATCCTGAGATGGGATGGAGTTTAAAACACACGTGAAACCAAATGTTCAACATATATTTCAATTAATTATACTCTTGCTCGTACATGATCAAAAATGCTCTCAAAATCATGATCAACAATCAAACTTCTGAGACCCTCATCCAAAGACAGATTAGGAACTTTATAATGATAGCAGAAAACCATATCGACATCATCACTACTAGAAAACTTAGCAATTGCTACCGAAATTTGTGGCCGAAAAAAATGGTCACAAAATTAGTGACTTTTTCCGACTGATCTCTAATGGGTAGCAACATTAGCGATTGACTATGATACAATCATAAAACGGTGGCAAATGTTGCAACCAATTATTTCCTGTCTCAAAAATAGTCAAAACAATTCTAAAATATGGTCAACTTCATGGGAATTGAGACCGCATTCTGACTGCTCAGTTTGCAACCGTCTTGGTGGTCACAATATGCTCATTTTGTGACTGTCTTGGCGGTGGCAGTATTGGCCAAAATTTCAAGCGGAGTAAAACCAACTTGCGCTCACTAATCAACGCTCAAAATCAATTTAGGGCTTTTTTACAATCAACACTGGTTCAACTTCATAAAGCATCCAAATTCTCGCCACTGGTTCAGCTTCATCACAATCGCCATCATCACCACTTCCGTTCGAAACCTCCACGCATTCATCGGCACCTGCTGATCACATCTTCGGAGATTGAATCGTCGGATGTCGGAGGGTTCTTCATGCTCTTCCGCTGGAAAACCTAATTTCGTGCATCATCGCCACCGTGTTGCTCAGATCCAGTTGTTCGCCGGTATTTCTCGTAATTACCAGTTGCTTTCTGATAATTGTTATCGGTTTACATAATTTGAAGCTACAAGATGATAAACAAAGAAGGTTTAAGGTACGCTTGCTCCTTGTGCCTTCAAAATTGATGTTTAGATGTTTTGATTTCTTTGTTAGAGATGAGAAGTAGGAAAATGTTAATTATGAATTCAATTTCGTTTATCTGGAACAAATTTTTAGGTTAGATGTGGTTTTGCATTCATATATCAAAATTGCCTTTTACTAGATGGCCTTAATTTGGTTAAACCTAATTCCTTAAATCTGAATCATCAGTAGTGGTATCGTGATTTGACTATAGAGAAACCCTAACTTAGGTTAAGCTGCTTGATTTTGGTGAATACTAGTGATGCATAATGTTATTGTGATTAATGGAGACTGCTTGATTATTCAAGATGTACTGAAAATGTGTTGATTTTGCAGGTGGTGAATCGATAGTTGAGAATTGTCAGATCCAAGTCGGATAAGGATCAACTTGGTAAGACTCAGTTGTGTGGTTACTCGTATGACATCAATTTCATCGGTATAATTTTTTCCTCTGATATTTTTTTGGTTTAATTAGCGTTTTGAATTGGTGCATTTCTGTCGATTAAAGAATACGCTTATGATGTTAAGTAAAAGAAGTTTGTAAGCTGTTTTTATTTATTTATTTTTGTTTTAGAACTGGATTGATTTTGTGGTGATTATTTTAATATCCGGATTAGTTTTTTTTTCCATATTCATTATGGAACTGGTTAAGCTCTACTTGTGGATAGATTTGTGTCATCAATGGTTGATGGTTAACTTATAATTTATATGTCTAATAATAACAAGGCTAATATTGTTTGAGACTACTTAATTCGATAAATTTTTTATTCTATTCGAAGCATCTGATTTTGATTTAGGCGTTAAGACTTTGATTTAGGCAAATATTGCAGCAACAGATGGTGCCATTGTGCTTGACTAAAAGTTCCCATGGTGCTTGTGGAAGCGAAAACAGTCATCAGCAGCACAATGTATGGTGGATGATTGAACTTGCAATCAGTTTTTACACATTGTGCCATTGTGATTAATGGTGTATAAGACTTCTGTTAGGATGTACGTCTTTCTCAGCTGGTGCAATATATGTGCATATTCTTACCAGAAGTTTGATGTTTCATCAACAGCAGAATCTTTGGTTTATTCAAAAGTTCAATGTCTTAACCATTTGACCCATGGATGGTTGTTCATGCTCTTGCCCTGTGAATGAAATTGCTAACTTGAAAATAAGTTCAAATGCTTCTGTAGTATTCACCTTATGGTTAGTGACTTTTCCTTCTGTAGTACTCTAGTTAGTTATTGACTGTAGAGCCATTGCCGCAAGTTCTTGGCCCGCTTGCACTTTATCAACGCAAAGAAAGACACGATTTCTTTACAATGTGCATGGAGGGGAAAAGTTGCTTGTAAAGAGCTACAGAAACTCAAGATCGTATAGCTAGGTCTCAAAACGTCTAATCCTCGAGTCAGACTATAAACTCTTTATTTTGCATATGTATTATGTTAAGAATTAGGATAACTTGGGTCTTTGATGTTCCGATTTGTAAATTTTAAGTGAAATGTTTTATATAATTTTGAAAGTGCGATAAATGCATAGATTCTAAAAATATAAACATTATTAGCAGGTTTAAAATACTATATGGCTGCAAAAAATAAAAAAATAAAAAAACAATTTGCGACCGCAAAACAATTGGAAGTTTGTAAAAAGCAAGAGGTCGCTAAACGGTCACAAGTTTATAAAAGGTAAGTGGTTGCAAAACGGTCGCAACAAAACCGTCTCAAAGAACCAAAGAAAACAGTCGCAAAATTTGCGACCGCTTTTTTTGCTCGCAAAATTCGATCGCAAAAATATTGAAGCGGTCGTAGCTTGGTCGCAATAGGGCAATTGCGACATGTGTTTTTCCGATTGCATGTTTGGTCACAAAACGGTTGCAACAAGGCAATTGCGACCGTTTTGCGACTGTAAATGCAGTCGGAAATACCCAGTTTTCTAGTAGTGCATAATCAATAGATTTCACTATTAATTCCAACACATCAACTCCTAAATCACCGATATTAGTACTGCCTATATATCAAATGTTACAACTTTGGTTATTCCAAAACATCAAACGATTGATACTTACTGTATATTTCGTATGGATCGAATTGCTATTATAGTTCACGAATTCTCTAATATTTACCAGCCATTACACGAATTGAAGTTGGAATCGTTGTTTGGTTCGTCTTCGTGATAGCTTTAGGAGCATTAATTTTGGATAATACATGGTTGTTGATGACAAATGCAACGATTTAGGGAGGTTTTGGGGGTGGGATGCAAAAATATAAACTTATCCCTGAGATGGACGGTCAAATCAACGTTTGACTGATGGAGGGAGCATTATGTGATGAAATGCAGCCATATAGAGCCATACTGCAAAAACTGAAAGATATGGAGGCAAAGTGTGATCTGGGTAAACCACAACATGACAAATTAGAGTTTACTCTTGTATTTTTGAAGTTACTTGATTCAAAGAAGCTTTCAAGTTTATCTTAAAAATCATGATACTTGAGCAAATATGATTTTAATTACGACTTAAAATTGACTCTAAAGCATATAAGATTAGAAAATTGCTACCCTTTTACTTTCTATTTTATTAAAGTTCTCTTTTTATCCGCCATGCATTTTATGTGATGTGTTTGCATGCAACGTGCCTTAAGAAAGATAGAGACAACCACAAAAGAAATTTTAAAGACAAAATTTCAATTTTCATATATATATATATATATATGAGAATGATCCGTTAGAAACCACCCTTTATTGAGAGAACCAGTGCGAACACACCCAAAAATACCTAAAAAAGTCGAAAAAACATATAAATTTTTATAATATCTTTTATAAAAAAATCACTGCTTTTCGTTATTAAAAAAAATTTGGCTACTAAAAGTAGCGATTTAAATTTAAAAAATATTTAAAAAAAAAATTGTGTGTGTTTTTAAGATTTTTTTAGGTTCTTTGTGAGTTCAGTTTTTAGCATTTAGTTTGGGTGTGCGGGGGGGGGGGGGGGGGGGGTAAGTTTTTTTAAGTTTTTTGAGGGGGTTTAGTTTTTAGCATTTAGTTTAGGTGGGGGGGGGGGGGTACGTTTTTAGGTTTTTGTGGGAGTTTCGTTTTTAACATTTAGCTTGGAAGGGGGGGGGGGGGGGGTTAACTTTTTTTAGGGGGGGTTAACTTTTTTTAAGGGGGGTTTATTTTTTAGCATTTAGCTTGGGGGCTTTTTTTAATTTTTTTTTTTTTTGCTGAAACAAGTGATTTTTTTTTATGTTTTTTGAGAAAAAAAATTAGAAAAACCATTTGGATGACCTAGTTCTTACGGTTCTCACAACTCAAGATGTTTCTCATTTTAACTCATCCCTATATATATATATTGCATCTTGTATTATTTATCTTAACTAAATATGTTAAATCATCTTTCTCGTTTAATATTTGTAACGGGTTTCGCTCTTTTGATGGACACACGTCTAAATGGAACATTAAATGCTGCTATTCGCAGTTTACAAAGATCACTTATGGGGCCGGTTCTGAGAATTCAAGTGTTTTGTCAAAGAGAGTCTAAAAAAACGTGTCCCTTCAAATTTAACGAGATAGATATTGTAAACTATTTTTCTAAACAACGATTAAAGTTATAGTTTATGTTAGAGTTAAATGCATGGCTTGTCCCTTTGATTTGCCATTTTTATAACTTAATTATTGAATTACCTTTATACCCTTTTATTAAAAATCACTACATGGCACATGTCATAATAAGAACACTTTCTACACTTTGTAGGGAAAATGTGTGACAACTGTCAAAAATTCAGGTATTCGTACGATTAATTAACCATAATTAAGTGCTTAATGACTGTGCTAAATTGCAATTAACTGCTTTCTGATTTCTGCTTAATACATGCATGTGCATCACGTATTGTTTAATGTCATATCATTACTGCATGAAAGCTGTATTGCCTTAAATGATGCATTAAGTACAATTAGCATAGTTATCTGATAAATTAGGAAAATGCTGACAGAACTCAGCACTTAGACAGACAGTGCATTTAGACACAGAATGAGCCAGAAACCAAGTATGACACTAGGATAGTGTGTAGGAAAGTAAGGATCATAAAACTGCCTTCCTAGAGATAGTTTAAGTGCCGGAAAGTGCCTAAAACTCACCCAAAGTACTGAATTCAGCAAAATTCAGCAAAAACAGCAAATTAACACAATAATATTATGTAGAAGTATGATTAAATGATCCTGAATGCTTTCCTAAGTGTCGGGAATCAAAAGTGTCACAAAAAGATACATAAAGCACCCTAAACTGTAAAGTTTAGCACTTTAACGAACCAGTAACCAACCGAACAACCGTACACTACCCGAAACATCAAATTTACACTAGAAGCACGGTTTTAATATTACCAAGCTAGTTATGGTCCCCAAACATCATAACACCTCCTAAAAATATCTACTAACTAGAAAGCCTAACTAATACTTGGATTTCAACTTATAAGTAACTAATCTAGTTAAACCTATACCTAGACCCCCCCCCCCCACCTATGAAATCGGCCAACACATGGCCCACCTAAAGATTTGCTTAAATATTTTAGGTGATCTTGTTTATACTTTATGAGACATATTGCACATGAGATAAAGCCTTATGATGGATTTATAAGTAAACCATAAGCACCTTAACCATTCATTTCTCATTCACCACACCAACACAATTCTCTTCTCTTCCTCCTTCCATACCTACGGCCAAGAACCACCACACACAACCACCCATTTTCACTTCAATCTCTTCCATTCTAAGGTGTCTCTAGCATCATTAGGAAGCTTGGAGCTTTCGGAAGTTCAAGGACCTCTCTTATTTTCTTTTATCCACTTGTTTTCTTCACTTAATCATCTCTAGCCTTGTGCTAGTGGTAAGAGTCTTGATCTTGCTATATTACTTCTATTTTAAGTGGTTAAAGAAGAATTATAATCAAAAACTTAAAGAACACTAAAGATCATAAGAAGTAAACATGAACATAAGCTTGTTTAATGAAGTAATCTTGATGAATATGAGTTGTTATGCTTGTTGATCATTGATTGTTTGTAGAAATGATGTTGATCATCATAAGATCTTGCTAGATCATGATTAAAAACATAATCTAGCAAGATGAGAAAGTAGAAATGTTGTAGGATGATAGATCATCCACACATGATTCATGAACTTGAAAGAATACTTTGATTTCTTGAAAAATAATGATCAAAGTAAGTTATTAATCATGTAGATCTAAAGATTTATGAATGGTTTTTCAAAGGAACCTAGTTAAAAATATAAGTTTTATTAGATCTTGGTTCTTACAAAAACAAGTCTTATTTTTAGTGGTTAAACAAATGTAGAAACACTTGTGTAACAAAAAGAATGCATAAAGAAATATTTTTAGAAGATGTGACAAGAAGTTGTAAACATCTAACTTCTTTAAAAATAAAGTTTTTAAAGAACTAATCACATTTTAAAGGGTAACAAGACTTACTAAGAACACTAGTAAGTTACTACAAATTTTTACAAATATTCAAGTTTATGAAGTAGTAGAAAATGCATGATTTTTGGCAAAATGGTAAGTAAAGGTTGGTGAATTGGTTGTGATGATTTTTACAAAAGAAAATGATATGCTTGGAAGCATGGAAACCTCCATTTTTAGGGGAAACTATGGCAACATTTTCTAAAAATATAAACACTTAGAAAAAATATTTTTAAACAAATATTTACAAGTGTAATTTAGCTATGAGTTTTCTACAAAAACTTTGCCATAATTTTTTGTTACAAAAATGCAAATATTAGAGGTTGATTTTCATAAATAAAAGTGACTAAATATGTATTTAGGAAATATATATTTAGAAGTCACATGTATGTGATTATTTGTATACTTTGTGTAATCGTTATATCATCTTAGGACTTGAAATAATATAACTCACAAAAATACCAAGAATTTCTATCCAAAATATTACCAAACTTCCAACAAATAAATATACTCATTTACACAAAATATTGGTGAAACCGAACTATGGAATAAGACTTACAAAATATTCCGGAAAATTTATTCACAAGTATATTTTGGTAAATAATATTTTTGACACCAAGGAAACAAAAATATGATTTTAACAATTACTACAAGTGTATGTCATATTTTGACAAGGGAAGTATATTATTTTTGGCAAATATGAAATATATATTTTTCTGGAAATTTTTAGAAGATGTATTATTTTTTTTAAGAAATATATATTTTCTTACACAAACATGTAATACAATATTTTTAGGAGAAATATACATTTTATCAAATAAATACGAAATATATCATTTTTGGAGAAAAATGAGTTTATATATATATATTTTCTATGTTAGACATGAAAATATATTATTTTTGAAACTTATGAAAGAGAATACAAATATTTTTGCCAAAAGAAAAATTATAAATAATTTTTCTAGATAATATTTATTACAATATATACTTCAGAAATATATATTGGATCTTTATTAAAGATAATATTCCGGAATAATTAATATGAAATTAAGTATAAGAATACTTAATGAATACAATAAAAATACGTATTCTCGTACGTATAAATTCACACCGGAATACGACCCTAATACATGGCAAAATATACAAGTATAAGATACCCCATCCTTGGGAAGGGAATACAAGCATAAATACTTGGGAATTATTAAATTAATATATATTGTTTTAACAATTATTCCAAAATTTAATAAATATAATTTAAGTTAAAATATTAATTATTTTAACAAATAATTATATACTTGGAATAATAATGAAGACACTTTGAAACGTATATTAATGAGTCCGTCGAGTGGATCATGTGGTGACTATGTCTTCCTGCACCATGTCACGTATATTAATGTATTAGCTACACATTAATTGATCTGTTTCCTTGTTGCTTTCATACTGGATTTCAATTACATACAAACATACTTACAAAGGTTTATTCACAAACACACACGTGAACTCGCTCAACTTTTGTTGATGTTTTCAAACTACATGTATTTCAGGAAACTAAGTATGGATCTGGCGAGTCGCCTAATCCATGTATACGAACAAACCCGGTTGTGCGAAATCCAACCGGGAAAACAAACCGAGTTAGAACACGAAAATAGAGATTCAACGTTTAAATATAAACTGTATTAACGCTCGAACGTTTGTTTACAAAGTTACACACTTAAACTTACTCAGTTATCTCTCTCAGTTCTCTCGTTTCTCTGTGCTGTGTCTTTTGGTTCTCACCACCATGTTCTGTCTCGTGTCTGCTGCTTATATAACCACCTGGTCGACGAAACATCATAAGGTCGACGAAAGATCCATTGGTCGACGAAAGATAACTCGACGAAACATCAATGTGACGAAACACAGTGTGTTTTGTCACACTCCCAAGTCCGACGAAACTTGTGTTTCATCAACATGTTTCTTTATCAGCATGATTTGATCAGAGTTTCGTCAACAGCAGGAAAGGTAGGAGATTCGTCGACAGATGGACTTGCAGATTATAAACAACAACAACAACTAATATGTTCAACAATCTTTCATCGAGACTTGATGGAGGATATCAAGTCTTGTAGCGATGTCGAAACGAACGGGCCACGTCCACACATGTGTATCAACAAACTCCCCCTTGGACGCTGCTCGTGAGGGTTCATCTTCCATGTCTTTTATTCGGAGGATCTTCAAAGTCTTCACACGCCGTAAGTAGAAAGTGTATCAACAAACTCCCCCTTTCATTTAGGAAGTGTGTTAACAAACTCCCCCTTAAAATAAACTCCATTTTCAGCACTTAGATCCTTGAGGTGTTGATGATAGGTCAGCGGCAACTCGATCATCTTTATCTTTTGAGTGCCTCCACGTCGTGTCTTCATTTCGAATCCAGTTATCGAACACGTTCTCTTCGCCTTTAGCTGGTTTGATGTTGCACCTGCACATACAGGAAAGCTAAACTCGTAAAGAGAACAAACGCTTAGAATATAGTTAACGTAAACAAACGACACACATGTGACCATGTTTTCAACTACCGTCCGACAGTTTGAAAGTTTAACAAATTGTTCAATTTTGGATTTTAACTTTCAAAACTTGCAAATTTCGACCGTTTATGAAGAATCAGTCGTTTTGGTTTTCTTTTAGGTTTCAAGTAACGAAGACTCGAGTTCCAACATCGGTTAATCAAAAGAAATTAGAAATAAAATCTCTTTGGCTTTTATAAAGTTTATATTAAAACACACCTAAAATCTTTTTGGAATTTTGAATATGTCAAATGTAAAGACAGAAAGCAGTAAATAAATATATACAGAGATGCAGAAACTGAAAGCAGTAAATAAATATTTACAGACATTCTTTTTGTGAGTTTCGAGGGTAAGAGAATCATATCAGTGTGTAAGGACCTTCAAAAATGTCCCAAAACGACCCGTAAGTGAAAACCCGGACCCCTGAAACCGTAATCCATAACAAAAATCAAGAAAAATCCTATTGATTTTCAAAGTTATAATTATAGGAATTAAGTCTTTGTAATCTTCAATTACTGCCGGTATGTGGGGTTTTGTATACATTACTTGATTCCCGTCACCATTGGACAACGAGTTAGCAAATGGGTGATCTGACCATAGTCATAGATACTGTCGAGTGACAAATACCGATTTGGGGTAATTGGTTGATAGAAACAATGTTATCACCCTTAATACTGTATATTATAACAATGTGTCGTTTTGTGCAACTTGAATGACTCGCCAGTATTTCCCTGCTGATAAAACCTTTTTAAAACATGTTTCAGGTGATCTGCTGTGATCAAGGAAAAAGTGCCATGTAGCACTTAAGCTCAACTTATCAGATGTAATCGCGGCAAGGGGATACGTTAAGGTATGATTTATACTTACCGATTGGTGTTCATCCACACACGACACATTCCCGTATCAAGGTATGCACGAGGGTTCATCTTACTGGTGAGTATACCATTTATCATCTGTTTTGACGTATAAAAAGATGTGAGATACTCATTTATTTTTTGATTGAAAACAAGCCCTATGTGATAGAATCACTTATTGATGAGAACTTGATTTTCTGATGCATGAGGGCACAAGAGCAAGTCCGTGAACAGGTCAGTACAAACGTACAGCAAAGAGACGAACTTGACTCCTGGATAAATGTGATATATTATCACTTATTTTGATGGACATGTGATTGTTGATCACTTATTGAGGTCGTATGCAGTATGTACACGTATGTATGGTATCATGGAAGATCTAGACTTCGTCTCCGTTGTAAACAACCATGATACCCAGATGATAAACAACATAAAGGCCACGTATCTCAGAACCTTGGCAATCTATCAACGAAATTTCGGTACTAAGACCATATGCCAATGAGCGGTTCCCACACAGTCTTCAGTCGATTTAAGATTTATATCACCCTACACACTTTAAAATGATTGTGAGCCTACCGATACATCTTATATAGAGCTGCTTATCGTTTTTCATTTAAGGTTTAAAGAGGTTTCGACAGACCACTGATGTACTATCATATTCTCTTTTGCTCGCCAGAAAACTCATTTTTGTTTTTCTATTGTTTTTGTGTTTTTGAAATTTTTCGATGTTTTTGAATTTTTCAAATTTGGATTTACTCCCCCTAAAATGTAAAAACTATGATAAATTAAGAAAACAAAAATAAATATTTACAAAAATGATTTTCCGATGTTGGTTAACTCATGTTTTACCTCGATGCCGTTTACCAAAACTAATTTTAATCAGAAATGATTTATCGAATTTTTGAAAAATCAGTTGGCATGACGGTTGTCGGTGTGGACCAAAACAACATCAACGAGTTTCATATTGAAACGATCACGTGTGAGGTGATATTCGAAATCAACGTGTTTGGTCAAGGAGTGCTTATACGAGATGTTACTAAATCATAAAGCAGCTTAAATATCGACAAGAATAGAAGAGATTAGAAATTTAAAACCGTAATCATGAAACTTCTTCGTGCATTGGCAGGAATCTGAGTGCTCTCCCAAACTGGATATCCCCCCGGTATGGATTTCAAGGTCGATTTTCCAGCTGCCTCAATTAACTCAAAAAACTCTTCATAGCAACAAGATGATAAACCTCCGGGTCTGGCTGGTAAGTGGAAAATGGAGCACGTGGGAAAGCTTGTACACATCATCATGGGACTGTCCATACATGATGTCTTCCATATGCTTTTGCACCAGCAAAGGTCTTCGTCTTTCTCCTTTAGAAGTAGTGTGCGGTTGTTTAATCCATGCCAAGGTATCCACACACCTGGTTGGTTTGTTCAATAAACACATTTTCTTCAATCACACTGAAGAGAAAAGTATGCTACACGTTCATCTTGTGGACTTCGAACTTCTTGTGGAAGAAAAAAATCCATGAATCTTCGAAAAGCTTCAGAAGTGTTGTAGGCGCGTACTTTTCATTGGAATCTTTCCTCTTGACCCGATCAAAAACCATAACAACCAAATTTTGGCACATTTTTCATCTTGTCGAATTTTTCAACTTCATTCAACCACATTCTTTCACCATCATTCCTTCATCGGAATTTTTGTCTTCTTTTCTTTTTCCTTTCTCTCCATCAATGGCAACAATATTCTCCTAGATGTAACAATATTTCGGAGCCTTATGTCGCCGATCTTGTGCATGGATGCTCCACTATCAACAAACCTAAGACTATCAATAGTTCCTCCTAGAACATTTTGCACACTCATTCAGAGATTAGTTGGAGAGGGGCACCCAAGCCTTCACAGACTTGGGTCGTCCGTCATCATCGAGATTTGTGACATCCATTTACCGATGATTCGGAATTGATGTAGTTCCCCTTGAAACAATTTCCGATTTTGGTTTCCAAATCTGTTTTTGTTTTTCATTTTTAACTTCTAACTTAACAGTCTGTGTTTGGATAACCTCTGGTTTTAAACCCCTTTCAATTTCTTTTCTTTGTTGCTTTTTCTGTTTCTTTTCTTGTTGTTTATCAAGACGAGGGTCCTGTTTTGGTGAATCAGATCTTTTATGGTAACAGTTACCACGGGGGGGGGGCATAAACCTTTTCCTTTCCTTTCGTGAGATATGGACAATTTCTGACAATGTGCCCATACTCACCGCATTTGAAACATGATCTCCGCTCAACAAAGCTCAGAGTATCATAACAGTAGGAGCTTGATGATGAACTTCGTGATCTTGAGGTACTTGGTCCTACGTCACAACAATTTGTGTGTTGTGTGTAGTTGTTTTGACTGTTTCTTTTCAAAAATTTCTTTTGCATCACAAAATCTGTGTTGGATTTGTTTTCAAAAGATTCAATTTTATCCGTCCCTCGGGATTTCACGAAGTTCACCTTCTGAACCTTCTTCTTGTTTTGGCTTTGTTTGCCTTTTCCCTTTACATGGTGAACGTGACCTTGCTTTCGTTGATTGTATTGTGTTTGCAATTTTTGATTCCCATATTTCTTTCTAACTTGGGATTTTGGGATAGGAGCACACAGAGTTACTACAACTCCTGGGCTCAACTTTCCCAGAAACTTACTAGTAGAATCTTCAAAAACTTTATCAATCAAGAATTGATTGACATTCGTGATTGGGAAATCCTTGTCTGAATATATTTTATCAGATCCAATTAACGTGTAAAGCAAATTCACGCTTTCATAACTCTCAGAGTCTTGCGTAGACGTGAACTCAACCAGAACAGTCTTAGAAGGTTTTGCGGGAGGATCACATAGAATATGATTCTCAAGAGGTATGTCCTCTTCTTTGATTACCGCATCAGACTGTGCTGAGTCAGTATCATCGGATTCATCATCTGAAGAATCAGCATCCTCAACAATGACTGGAGGATCCTGATTTTGTTCAGCAGATGATACATCTGTATCTGCTGACACATCCGAATCTGATGATACTTCCGTTTTGTATCCAAGTCTGGTTGCAAATTCCTCAATGTCTAAAGGAACAGATTGCTCAAAATAAGTTCTATTCTCCTCATCAGGCATTGCATCACAATTGTGTCTAACAGGTGGTGGACATTTTTTATATCCAATGCATGTGACATCCTTTTTCTCTTTCTGAACATCGATGATGTGATCCAGCACATAACTAGAGTTTAAATAACTATTTAGCTTAAGATGGATTGCCTCACTTTCAGATTTAACACAAGCTAACTCTTTTTTCATGACCTCGAGACGATTGATATAACAGTTTATGTCAGTTTGTTTTCTTGAAACCATTTTTGTTAGCTCGGTTTTATCTTTTCTTAAATTTTCAATCACCGTTTTAAACTCTTTTTCATGGTTTTCATAAAACATGTTAGCCTCATTGCATTTTGAAAGATCCACGATCAAACCTTGGTTGTGGATAAATGTCACGTCATACTTGCTTTGCAAATCAGACAATTTGCTTTGCAAATCAGACAATTTAGCAATTAATTTAACACAACTATCACACCTATCAGAACTTAGTTTATCGACACATACCTGACTGGATTCACTCTCAGATATTGACTCATTTGCCTCAGAATCAACATCTTCCCTTGATGATTCACATTCAGATCCATCCTCACTTGTACCATCTTTAACTGAGCTACCGTCATGTTTAGAACTGTCATCATTTCCTGAGGATTCACCATTGCTGGCATCTTCGACAATTTCGGCATAAAACGCAGTTCCTGTTTGACTACAATTCCTTGGATCAAGAGTTGATAGTGCTACAGTAGACCTATAGCTTTGTTGTGAGGCAACTGGTGGTAGTGGATTTCCATACAAATCGGTGTTTGAGACACAGGTTACTGGTAGCTGAGCAACTGGTACCAGATCACCATACATATTTCTAGCCATTTTCGGTTCACTTTGATTTTGGTTAGTAACCGATGCCCACTGCTCTGCCGTAATTGAACTCGCTTTGGATAAACCCCACCACTATGAAGTCATGATGAAATGAAAACACGCAACTTAACACCAAACTGTGAACTACTGTGAAAAACAAATGTCTAAGTGTTTTGTAAAGCCCAATTAAGAGACATGGCCCAAATGATAGTTTACGAAAAATAAATAAGCTGTTTTAAAGGTGAGATTGGTGTGAGTTTGCTGTCCAACAGATTGGGCCACGAAGACTATTTGATTTCACAGACACTATATTAGGCCAACAATGAAGTCCACGAACTATGATAAAATCCACGAACACTACACTGTCATTGGGATTTGAAATTGGAGATAAATCAAATATTTTAATCAAAGCTTATCTTTTCACAGTGTTTGGTAAACCAAATATGTCAACCCACCATACCTTTTGACATACTTTTCAAGAACCCATGCTTCTGTTTACCAACATTTTTAACAACAAATATATTAAAATATTCAAAGAATTTCAAACCAAGCAATCCTTTAAAAACCAAAAACCCAGAAAATGAAGAACAAGATGATTTTTCCGGTGAAACTTATGAGTTTTCCGGTGTCACAAAATTTCCGAACGACAATTTTGCACAATGTTTCAATAAAAACCACAACCTAACATGTATGCATGAGTTTTAACAAGGTTTTTAACAAAACAAAGAGCAAAATAACAAGATTTATCACAGATTTTAGAACCTTTTTCTAGAAATTATGACTTTCAAAACGCTAGAAAACACTCGTTTTAACAAGGACGAGAGTCTTGGCTCTGATACCACTTGTAGGTCCAACTAGCGGAGGATCTAGTGGCCTAATCCTTGTATACGAACAAACCCGGTTGTGCGGAATCCAACCGGGAAAGCAAACCGAGTTAGAACACGAAAACAGAGATTCAACGTTTAAATATAAACTGTATTAACGCTCGAAAGTTTGTTTACAAAGTTACACACTCAAACTTTCTCAGTTATCTCTCTCAGTTCTCTCGTTTCTCCATTCTATGTCTTTTGGTTCTCACCACCATGTTCTGTCTCGTGTCTGCTGCTTATATAACCACCGGGTCGACGAAACATCATAAGGTCGACGAAAGATCCATTGGTCGACGAAAGATAACTCGACGAAACATCAATGTAAAGAAACAAAGTGTGTTTCGTCACACTCCCAAGTCCGACAAAACTTGTGTTTCGTCAACTTGTTTCGTCATCAGCAAGATTTGATCAGAGTTTCGTCAACAACAGGAAAGGTAGGAGATTCATCGACAGATGGACTTGCAGATTATAAACAACAGCAACAACTAATATGTTCAGCAATCTTTCATCGAGGCTTGATGGAGGATATCAAGTGTTGTAGCGATGTTTAACTGAACGGGCCGCGTCCCCATATGTGTATCAACAAACTCCCCCTTGGACGCTGCTCGTGAGGGTTCATCTTCCATGTCTTTTTTGTCGGAGGATCTTCAAAGTCTTCACACGTCGTAAGTAGAAAGTGTATCAACAAACTCCCCCTTTCATTTAGGAAGTGTGTTAACAAACTCCCCCTTAAAATAAACTCCATTTTCAGCACTTAGATCCTTGAGGTGTTGATGATAGGTCAGCGGCAACTCGATCATCTTTATCTTTTGAGTGCCTCCACGTCGTGTCTTCATTCCGAAGCCAGTTATCGAACACGTTCTCTTCGCCTTTAGCTGGTTTGATGTTGCACCTGCACATACAGGAAAGCTAAACGCGTAATGAGAACAAACGCTTAGAATATAGTTAACGTAAACAAACGACAGACATGTGACCATGTTTTCAACTACCGTCCGACAGTTTGAAAGTTTAACAAATTGTTCAATTTTGGATTTTAACTTTCAAAACTTGCAAATTTCGATCGTTTATGAAGAATCAGTCGTTTTGGTTTTCGTTCGGGTTTCAGGTAACGAAGACTCGTGTTCCAACATCGGTTAATCAAAAGAAATTAGAAATAAAATCTTTTTGGCTTTTATAAAGTTTATATTAAAACACCCCGAAAATCTTTTTGGAATTTTGAATATTTCAAATGTAAAGACAGAAAGCAGTAAATAAATATATACAGTGATACAGAAACTGAAAGCAGTAAATAAATATTTACAGACATACTTTTTGTGAGTTTCGAGGGTAAGAGAATCATATCAGTGTGTAAGGACCTTCAAAAATGTCCCAAAACGACCCGTTAGTGAAAACCCGGACCCCTGAAATCCCAACCATAACAAAAATCAAGAAAAACATATTTTTTGGTTTCACGCGGGCCGCGTAAACCTTAAGGTAAGTTCACGCGGGCCGCAACAACTCGCTAAATCTCCGGTCAAGCAAACAGGCCACGTGTCGTCCACGTGGCAGGCCTAGGGGTGACACGCTAGCCCTAGTCTACAAATAGCTGGCCCTCGCGGGCCGCGTAAACTCTTATGAAGTTTTACGCTGGCCGCGTAAAACTCATATTTCAGCTCTAAATTGCTTGGTTCTGGGCCTGTTCATCTGTGTCGAAAACTTTTCACAAAAACGAAGTATACTGCCTAAATTCGAAGATTTAAGGTATCAAGGCGCTGCTACGATACAGGGTATTAACTCGATCGCTGCTACGATTCAATGCCCGATCTATTGAAACCAATCCAATGGATGTTTAAGTGCTGCCCACACTAGGGCTCTACTTCGTCATTCGTCGTGAATTCGATGGATGCTTAAGTATTGTACTTTGTTATTCGTTGTGAGGGTTTTAATCTCGTGAGTTATCGTAAATGCTGTATTAGTTACTGACCTAGTTCGTGTGCATTGTTATTTAACTTAGGTTATCAGGCTTATCAGTATTCTAAACTCTGCCCGTTAAATCTGCAATGTGAGTCATTCTCTTTTTATTAAATTGTTTCCAAAACCCTATTTATTTTCAAAGTTATAAGTACAGGGATTAAGTCTTTGTAATCTTCAATTAGTGCCGGTATGTGTGGTTTTGTATACATTACTTGATTCCCGTCACCATTGGACAACGAGTTAGCCACTGGGTGATCTGACCATAGTCACAGATACTGTCGAGTGACAAATACCTATTTGGGGTAATTGGTTGAGAAAAACAATGTAATCACCCTTAATACTGTATATTATAACAATGTGTCGTTTTGTGCAACTTGAATGACTCGCCAGTATTTCCCTGCTGATAAAACCTTTTTAAAACATGTTTCAGGTGATCTACTGTGATCAAGGAAAAAGTGCCATCTAGCACTGCAAGCTTGAAGAAGTGGCTCAATACAATAAAGAAACATGTTTTTGTAAAACGGGGGTTTCTCAGTAAAATCACCCTTATTGTAAATTACGGGGTTTATCCCGAATTGTGAAATAAAATAATCCAGCATTTTCAAGTTTTAAGCGATCCTGTTAATAATTCCGCTGCCAAATTAAATAAATACCACTGGGTTTCTATCTCGCGGCTCCCGAAACGGGTAAAACCGGGCCGGGGGCCGTGACAGAAAAAAGTGGTATCAGAGCCGTGCCACTTATTCAAGCCAAAGAAGTGTTTTGCTGACACTTAAGTTTTAAATTCTGTGTTTGGAAATAATTTATGTGAGTATGTGCTTTATATTACAGTATGGGTAAGCAAAGAATTTCGGACATCTATCGTCAATTAGATAGTTCACCAAAAGATAAGGGAACCTCATTTCAACCAAATTCCTCAGGATTCTCAGCAGATACTCAGGAAGGAATATTTATTCGTAAGGCACAGTCTGAGAAACCATTTACCCCTAAGAAAGGAAGTTGGATTATTAGAAAAAGCCGAGAGAAAAATAAAGAAGTCACAAACAAAAGGAGTGAGAATTAATAAGGAGACTCAGGAAACAGGTAATAACCCACCATGGGAAGATGAATTAGACGAACAATGGGAAAATCTCTACATGTTAGCCACTACAGCAGTTAATGTTAACTTATAATTGAATCGCCAAACCAGTACCAGCACCTATGCCACCTACGAGCCAGAAACTTTAAAAGAACTTCATCCATAAGATAACAACCTAGTAGAAGAAAGAGACAGAATAAACTTTACATAAACGCATGTTGAGCATAATACTCCTATAACCTAGCTAGACTAAAATAATTTATGGATGCATAACCACTAGTGTATTTCGAATTTCAGTTGTAATTTGTAATATATATATATATATATATATATATATATAAATCACAATATTTCGTTTTAATCAATCTGTTTGTATAATTGTATTAGATATTTGTAATTAATACTTAATTTTTCTAATTGCCATTCTGTGATTCTGTGAGAATTTAATTTACCAAATTTTAACTTAGAATTTTGTATGTTTCTTCATGTATGTTAACAGCATGAATGAACTATCAGAAGCACTCCAAAACTTTTCTATCCATAGTTCAGATATGGATATCACCAGTACCTTTACTGGCTACCAGGTTGACACTGAGGAACCAATGGTATTCCAAGCCCCACCTCAGGAGAAACCAAAACCGAAAAAGAGAAGAAGACTTGTAGGCTGGAGGCGTGTGCATAGGAAGTGGCCAGCAACACAAAAAGTTATAAAGACTAAGGATCCCAAAGATAAGGGCAAAGGAATAGAGATTGGGGAGAATTCAGGGCAAGCTCAAGAAATGCCACCCTGGGAAGAGCTGGACCGCCAACTAGCAAATAGCGACCTCATCGGACCTGCCGATGAGACTCTTTTCAATTACCCAGCTGAAGCCTAACTTCTAGTCAACCTGGAACCTGCTATTCCCGATCCCCTTGACCTCTAGGAGAGCTGGAGGAATGGTGGACCACTGACTGGCAGTTTCAAAATCTCCTGAATAACCGTAATACCTTTTTCCCCCAATTTGATACGGAGCCTCCACTACACCCACCTATGAGCTCCGAGAATTTGGCTGAACTCCGCCATTATGGCGAGGAGCTGATTGACGCAGGAAACCAAATTAGGGATGTGGGAGAAAGGATATCCTGGAAGTACGATGAGAGAGAACGTCGTTTCTGAAATGCGAGCTAACAAGGATCGTATGTGGTTGTGGGAACGTGTGTTTAATAATAAGTAATAAAAATATAATTATGTGAAATAACATAAAAATAAAACTTTTGTAAGATAACTTGTGTGTACGGATGCCTATTATAATATATAAAATATCGAACGTCGAAAAATCGACAATTTTGACTATACATGTTGATGTAATTATGTGCGATTGTTTTGTTATGTTTGGTTATTAATTATTTTCTGCTAATCACTTATATATATTAATTACCAGATGGAACACGCTGGTAATGAACCCGTTAACGAAGTTAACCAATCTGAACAAAACCATGAAGATCAATTTCTGAATAGGCAAGATATCGAGAATATCGTTGCTCAGGGAATAGCCAATGCTATTCCAGCAATCCTTGCTGCTGCCCGAAATCCAGTTGAATCTCAACAAATTATTCCTTGCAAACGTACTCATGAAGACAACTTCAGTAATAGCAAAAATGGAGGCGGTAACATTAATAATAATGATAATGATGTACTGCAAGCCCCAATTCTCAAAAGAATGAAAGTTGCATTGCCTGGTTGCACTTACAAGGAATTCCTTGCCTGTAAACCTGTTGAGTTCGCAGGAAATGAAGGGACGACTGCGGCGCTGCGTTGGTTGGAGAAAACCGAGGCAGTAATCAAAATAAGTAAATGTTCTGAGGAGGATAAAGTCATGTATGCTTCTCACCTTTTTAAGGAAGAAGCATTAGAATGGTGGAATACGGTATTACAAGCCAAGGGAAGTGACATGGCCTATGCCATGAGTTGGGAGGAGTTTAAGCGTCTGGTGGAAAGAAAATTCTGCCCAGAATATGAAAAAGAGCAGATGGCAAACAAATTCCTGAGCCACCGAATGGTGGATGTTAATTGCCGAGGGTATACTTCGAAGTTTTTCGAATATGCTCGAATTGTGCCTACTCTGGCTTCACCAGAGCCGGTACTTATTTCTTGCTACATTTGGGGTTTAATTAGCGAAATCTGTGATATTGTCAAAGCTGCAAGGCCCCGCACGATCGATGATGCGGTGGAATTAGCCAACACTTTGCCAGACGGACTGGTGCGTACGCGAGAAGAAAATAGGAAGAAGGAATTGGCTCAGAAAATTTCTCAAGGATTTCGGGTGGGTAATAATAGCAATTTTAAGAAAAGAGGAACTAGGCAATCTTCCACTCCTCCGTTCTGCAGGAACTGTAAAAAGAAACATTTTGGCAAATGTGGTGAAACCTGCAACTTCTGCAAAGCTGTAGGACATCGTGAAGAAGATTGCAGAAAGAAAACAAGGGTCTGCTATAACTGTGGAGAAGCTGGGCATTTCAAACCAGAATGCCCTAAATTGGTCAAACCCGCAGATAACAAGGCCAAAACTGTTGAAGGGATTAACAAGAAGAACGTAAGAGCCTTCCAACTGACCACGCAGGAAGCCGAACTGATTCCTGACGTAATAGCTGGTACGTTTCTGGTACACAACGTTTATGCGAAAGTATTATTCGACTCTGGTGCAAACCAAAGTTTTGTTAATACTTCATTCTGCCAAGCTCTTTACCTACCCTTAACCAACCTTAGACAAATTTTTACAGTCGAAACGGCAGATGGGAATTCTGTTAACATAGATAAGGTTTTGTGAGAAGGAAAGATAGAAGTCTTAGGTCATAATTTTTTTGCAAACCTGTTACCTATGAATTTAGCTGGATTTGATGTTGTGTTAGGAATGGATTGGTTAGTTGCCAACCGTGCTCGAATTCTCTGTGATAAAAATTCCATAAAAATTCATACACCTACAGGAGAATTAGTGGTGATTATAGGAGATAAGCCGCGAAAACCACTGAAATTCATTTCAGTAATGAAGTTGGCCAGTTATTCAAGAAATCAAGAAATAGTGTATATGATTTCGGTAATCATTAACACTAAAGGTAAGGAACTTAAGAAAATTCCTGTAGTCTCAGAATACTTGGATGTATTCCCAGAAGAACTACCGGGATTACCACCCAATAGGGAAGTAGAATTTAGAATTCATCTAATTCCTGGAACTATACCGATAGCCAAGGCACCTTATCGGTTAGCACCCACCGAAATGCTAGAATTGAAAAAGCAGTTAGATGAATTATTAAGCAAAGGATTCATACAACCTAGTTCATCCCCGTGGGGAGCTCCAGTGTTGTGTGTGAAAAAGAAAGATGGTTCGATGCGAATGTGTATCGATTATAGGGAATTGAATAAGGTTACAATTAAGAATCGATACCCATTACCTAGGATTGATGATCTTTTCGATCAACTTCAAGGAGCTAGGTATTTTTCTAAGATAGATTTACGCTCAGGATACCATCAGTTGAAAGTACAAGAAGAAGACATACCTAAAACCGCGTTCAGAACTAGGTATGGTCACTATGAGTTTACAGTCATGCCCTTTGGACTAACAAATGCTCCTGCAGCATTTATGGACATGATGAATAGGATCTGTAAACCATATTTGGATAAATTTGTAATTGTCTTTATCGATGATATACTTATTTATTCCAAAATCCAGGAAGAGCATTGTGAGCACCTGCATGCACTCTTAACTTTGTTAAGAAAAGAAAAGATTTACGCCAAATTCTCGAAGTGTGAATTTTGGCTACAGGAGGTGCAATTTTTGGGTCACATGGTGAATCACGAAGGGATTCACGTAGATCCCTCCAAGATAGAAGCAATCACCAAATGGAAGGTCCCGCAATCAGTTACGGAAGTTAGAAGTTTTCTAGGATTAGCTGGGTACTATAGGCGCTTTATTATGGATTTTTCTAAAATAGCTGTGCCATTAACTAAGCTAACATGTAAAGCAGTGAAGTTTGAATGGGGACCTAGACAAGAGGAAGCTTTTAAGATTTTAAAGCAAAGATTAACAAACGCCCCAATCCTTGCCTTACCCAAGGGACAAAAGATTTTGAAGTCTATTGTGATGCTTCTAAGCTAGGATTAGGATGTGTGCTAATGCAACGCAAAAAGGTAATTGTGTATGCTTCAAGACAATTGAAAAAGCATGAGGAAAACTATATGACGCATGACTTAGAATTAGGGTCGATAATTTTTTCCCTTAAGATTTGGAGACACTATCTGTATGGAACTAAGTTTACAGTTTATACAGATCATAAAAGCTTAAAGTACATATTTGGGCAAAAAGAATTAAACATGAGATAAAGGAGATGGATGGAAATTCTAAGTGACTACGACTGTGATATTCAATATCACGAAGGAAAGGCAAACGTAGTTGCAGATGCCTTAAGTCGTAAATATCATGAAAAGCAAAAGCGAGTTCGTGCTCTTAGATTAAGTTTACAATTAGACTTAATGGAACAACTGAAGAATGTTCAAGCCACAGCAATTAAGGATGATGCTGAAGGAATGAAAGGAAGAATAAAGGAATTAGAGCAAGGAGCTGATGGAATTTGGAGATTCCACAAAAGAAGGATTTGGGTACCTAAGCAAGGAGATATAAGAAATAAGATTTTAGAGGAAGCTTATAAATCTAGGTATACCATGCATCCTGGTAACAATAAGATGTACGAAGATTTAAGAAATAACTTCTGGTGGATAGGAATGAAAAAGGACATAGCTAGATATGTTTCTAAGTGCCTTACTTCTTCACAAGTTAAGGCAGAACACCAGAAACCTTCAGGATTACTCCAACAATTAGAAATGCCTATAAAATGGGAACTTAAAACTATGGATTTTGTTACTAAGTTGCCCAAAACCAGAAAAGGTAATGACGCAATTTGGGTAATTGTGGGTCGATTAACCAAATCAGCTCATTTTCTACCCATGAAAGAAACCTTTAGCATGGAAAGGTTAGCAAAGTTGTATGTAGACGAGGTAGTATCCTTACATGGAGTTCCACTCTCCATTGTATCGGATAGAGATAGTCGTTTCACTTCCCACTTCTGGACAAGTTTCCAGGAAGCAATGGGAACCCGACTAAATTTAAGCACTGCATACCATCCTCAAACAGACAGACAAAGTGAAAGGACGATCCAAACCCTGGAGGACATGCTTAGGGCATGTGTGATAGATTTTGGTGGAAACTGGGATGACCACCTACCCTTAATTGAATTCTCCTATAACAATAGTTATCATTCAAGCATTGAAGCTGCCCCATTCGAAGCACTATATGGACGAAAGTGTAGAACTCCAATTTGTTGGGCAGAAATAGGAGAAAGTCAATTATCCGGTCCTGAAATCGTACAAGAAACCACCGACAAGATCACTCAAATCAAGGAAAGGTTGAAAACGGCTCGAGATCGTCAAAAGAGTTATGAAGACAATAGACGCAAGCCGCTAGAATTTCAAGTTGGAGACAAGGTACTCTTGAAAGTTTCTTCTTGGAAAGGAGTAGTTCGGTTCGGTAAGAAAGGAAAGCTAATTCCAAGATACATAGGACCATTTCCAGTAATCCAGCGAATAGGACCAGTCGCCTATCGTTTACAACTACCAGGAGAGCTAGCAGGGGTACATGATGTATTTCATATATCCAATCTCAAGAAATGTCTATCTGACGAATCCCTGGTAGTACCTCTTCAAGACATACAGGTAAATGAAAAGTTGAAATTCATGGAGAAACCACTTCAAATAGAAGACAGAAAGAAAAAGTTTCTCAAGCACAAAAGATTAGTATTAGTCAAGGTCAAATGGGATTCGAAAAGAGGACCCGAATACACCTGGGAGCTGGAATCGGAGATGAAGCGAAAATATCCTTACTTATTTCAATAAATCTCCAGGACGAGATTTTAAATAAGGTGGGAGGATGTAAGGACCTTCAAAAATGTCCCAAAACGACCCGTAAGTGAAAACTTGGACCCCTGAAACCCTAATCCATAACAAAAATCAAGAAAAACAGATTTTTTGGTTTCACGCGGGCCGCGTAAACCTTAAGGTAAGTTTACGCGGGCCGCAACAACTCACCAAATCTCCGGTCAAGCAAACAGGCCACGTGTCGTCCACGTGGCAGGCCTAGGGGTGACACGCTAGCCCTAGTCTACGAATAGCTGGCCCTCGCGGGCCGCGTAAACTCTTATGAAGTTTTACACAGGCTGCGTAAAACTCATATTTCAGCTATAAATTGCTTGGTTCAGGGCCTGTTCATCTGTGTCAAAAACTTTTCTCAAAAACGAAGTATACTGCCTAAATTCAAAGATTTAAGGTATCAAGGCGCTGCTACGATACAGGGTATTAACTCGATCGCTGCTACGATTCAATGTCCGATCGATTGAATCCAATCCAATGGATGTTTAAGTGCTGCCCACATTAGGGCTCTACTTCGTCATTCATCGTGAATTCGATGGATGTTTAAGTATTGCACTTTGTCATTCGTTGTGAGGGTTTTAATCTCGTGAGTTATCGTAAATGTTGTATTAGTTACTGACCTAGTTCGTGTGCATTGTTATTTAACTTAGGTTATCAGGCTTATCAGCAGGCTAAACTATGCCCGTTAAATCTGCAATGTGAGTCATTCTCTTTTTATTAAATTGTTTCCAAAACCCTATTTATTTTCAAAGTTATAATTACAGGGATTAAGTCTTTGTAATCTTCAATTACTGCCGGTATGTGGGGTTTTGTATACATTCTTGATTCCCGTCACCATTGGACAACGAGTTAGCCAATGGGTGATCTGACCATACTCACAGATACTGTCGAGTGACAAATACCGATTTGGGGTAATTGGTTGATAGAAACAATGTAATCACCCTTAATACTGTATATTATAACAATGTGTCATTTTGTGCAACTTGAATGACTCGCTAGTATTTCCCTGCTGATAAAACCTTTTTAAAACATGTTTCAGGTGATCTGCTGTGATCAAAGAAAAAGTGCCATGTAGCACTGCAAGCTTGAAGAAGTTGCTGAATAAAATAAAGAAACATGTTTTTGTAAAACGGGGGTTTCTCAGTGAAATCACCCTTATTGTAAATTACGGGGTTTATCCCGAATTGTGAAATAAAATAATCCGGCATTTTCAAGTTTTAAACGATCCTGTTAATAATTCCGCTGCCAAATTAAATAAATACCACGGGGTTTCTGTCCCGCGGCTCCCGAAACGGGTAAAACCGGGCCGGGGGTCGTGACACAGTGTACGGGCAAGCCAAAACGCTCTTGTTGTTCAGTTAGATAACATTTAGATAAGCATCCTATGATGATTATTGGTATTGTTGTCCACTTAAGCTCAACTTATCAGATGTAATCGCGGCAAGGGGATACGTTAAGGTATGATTTATACTTACCGACTGGTGTTCATCCACACACGACACATTCCCGTATCAAGGTATGCACGAGGGTTCATCTTACTGGTGAGTAAACCATTTATCATCTGTTTTGACGTATAAAAAGATGTGAGATACTCATTTATTTTTTGATTGAAAACAAGCCCTGTGTGATAGAATCACTTATTGACGAGGAACTTGATTTTCAGATGCGTGAGGGCACAGGAGCAAGTCCGTGAACAGGTCAGTACAAACGTACAGCAAAGAGACGAACTTGACTCTCGGATAAATGTGATATATTATCACTTATTTTGATGGACATGTGATTGTTGATCACTTATTGAGGTCGTATGCAGTATGTACACGTATGTATGGTATCATGGAAGATCTAGACTTCGTCTCCGTTGTATTTCGGTAAAAGAAACAACCATGATACCCAGATGATAAACAGCATAAAGGCCACATATCTCAGAACCTCGGCAATCTATCAAACGAAATTTCGGTACTAAGACCATATGCCAATGAGCGGTTCCCACACAGTCTTCAATCGATTTAAGATTTATATCACCCTGCACACTTTAAAATGATTGTGAGCCTACCGATACATCTTATATAGAGCTGCTTATCGTTTTTCATTTAAGGTTTAAAGAGGTTTTGACAGACCACTGATGTACTATCATATTCTCTTTTGCTCGCCAGGAAATTCATTTTTGTTTTTCTATTGTTTTTGTGTTTTTGAAATTTTTTGATGTTTTTGAATTTTTCAAATTTGGATTTACTCCCCTAAAATGTAAAAACTATGATAAATTAAGAAAACACAAATAAATATTTACAAAAATGATTTTCCAATGTTGGTTAACTCATGTTTTACCTCGATGCCGTTTACCAAAACTAATTTTAATCCGAAATGATTTATAAAATTTTTGAAAAATCAGTTGGCATGACGGTAATCAGTGTGGACCAAAACAACATCAACGAGTTTCATATTGAAACGATCACGTGTGAGGTGATATTCTAAATCAACGTGTTTGGTCAAGGAGTGCTTATGCGAGATGTTACTAAATCATAAAGCAACTTAAATATCGACAATAATAGGAGAGATCAGAAATTTAAAACCGTAATCGTGAAACTTCTTCGTGCATTGGCAGGAATCTGAGTGCTCTCCCAAACTGGATATCCACCCGGTGTGGATTTTAAGGTCGATTTTCCAGCTGCCTCAATTAACTCAAAAAACTCTTCATAGCAACAAGATGATAAACCTCCGGGTCCGGCTGGTAAGTGGCAAATGGAGCATGTGGGAAAGCTTGTACACATCATCATGGGAATGTCCATACAAGATGTCCTCCACATGCTTTTGCACCAGCAAAGGTCTTCGTCTTTCTCCTTTAGAAGTAGTGTGCGGTTGTTCAATCAATGCCAAGGTATCCACACACCCGGTTGGTTTGTTCAACAAACACATTTTCTTCAATCACACCGAAGAGAAAAGTACGCTACACGTTCATCTTGTGGACTTCGAACTTCTTGTGGAAGAAAAAAATCCATGAATCTTCGAAAAGCTTCAGAAGTGCTGCAGGCGTGTACTTTTCATTGGAATCTTTCCTCTTGACCCGATCAAAAACCATAACAACCAAATTTTGGCACATTTTTCATCTTGTCGAATTTTTCAACTTCATTCAACCACATTCTTTCACCATCATTCCTTCATCGGAATTTTTGTCTTCTTTTCTTTTTCCTTTTTCTCCATCAATGGCAACAATATTCTCCTAGATGTAACAATATTTCGGAGCCTTATGTCGCCGATCTTGTGCATGGACGCTCCACTATCAACAATCCTAAGACTATCAATAGTTCCTCCTAGAACATCCTGCACACTCATTCAGAGATTAGTTGGAGAGGGGTACCCAAGCCTTCACAGACTTGGGTCATCCGTCATCATCGAGAATTGTGACATTCATTTACCGATGATTAGGAATTGATGTAGCTCCCCTTGAAACAATTTCCGATTTTGGTTTCCAAATCTGTTTTTGTTTTCCATTTTAAACTTCTAACTTAACAGTCTGTGTTTGGATAACCTCTGGTTTTAAAACCCTTTCAATTTATTTTCTTTGTTGCTTTTTATGTTTCTTTTCTTGTTGTTTAACAAGTCGAGGGTCCTGTTTTGGTGAATCAGATCTTTTATGGTAACAGTTACCACGGGGGGTGGGGGGGCATCAACCTTTGCCTTTCCTTTCGTGAGATATGGACAATTTCTGACAATGTGCCCATACTCACCGCATTCGAAACATGATATCCGCTCAACAAACCTCAGAGTATCATAACAGTAGGAGCTTGATGATGAACTTCGTGATCTTGAGCTACTTGGTCCTACATCACAACATTTTGTGTGTTGTGTGTAGTTGTTTTGACTGTTTCTTTTCAAAATTTTCTTTTGCATAACAAAATCTGTGTTGGATTTGTTTTCAAAAGATTCAATTTTATCCGTCCCTCGGGATATCACGAAGTTCACCTTCTGAACCTTCTTCTTGTTTTGGCTTTGTTTGCCTATTCCCTTTACATGGTGAACGTGACCTTGCTTTCGTTGATTGTATTGTGGTTGCAATTTTTGATTCCCATATTTCTTTCTAACTTCGGATTTTGGGATAGGAGCACACTGAGTTACTACAACTCCTGGGCTCAACTTTCCCAGAAACTTACTAGTAGAATCTTCAAAAACTTTATCAATCAAGGATTGATTGACATTCTTGATTGGGAAATCCTTGTCTGAATATATTTTATCAGATCCAATTAACGTGTAAAGCAAATTCAGGCTTTCATAACTCTCAGAGTCTTGCGTAGACGTGAACTCAACCAGAACAGTCTTAGAAGGTTTTGCGGGAGGATTACATAAAATATGATTCTCAAGAGGTATGTCCTCTTCTTTGATTACCGCATCAGACTGTGCTGAGTCAGTATCATCGAATTCATCATCTGAAGAATCAGCATCCTCAACAATGACTGGAGGATCCTGATTTTGTTCAGCAGATGATACATCAGTATCTGCTGACACATCCGAATCTGATGATAGTTCCGTTTTGTATCCAAGTCCAGTTGCAAATTCCTCAATGTCTAAAGGAACAGATTGCTCAAAATAAGTTCTATTCTCCTCACCAGGCATTGCATCACAATTGTGTCTAACAGGTGGTGGACATTTTTTATATCCAATGCACGTGACATCCTTTTTCTCTTTCTGAACATCGATGATGTGATCCAGCACATAACTAGAGTTTAAATAACTATTTAGCTTAAGATGGATTGCCTCACTTTCAGATTTAACACAAGCTAACTCTTTTTGCATGACCTCGAGACGATTGATATAACAGTTTATGTCAGTTTGTTTTCTTGAAACCATTTTTGTTAGCTCGGTTTTATCTTTTCTTAATTTTTCAATCACCGTTTTAAACTCTTTTTCATGGTTTTCATAAAACATGTTAGCCTCTTTGCATTTTGAAAGATCCACGATCAAACCTTGGTTGTGGATAAATGTCACGTCATACTTGCTTTGAAAATCAGACAATTTGCTTTGCAAATCAGACAATTTAGCACTTAATTTAACACAACTATCACACCTATCAGAACTTGGTTTATCGACACATACCTGACTGGATTCACTCTCAGATATTGACTCATTTTCCTCAGAATCAACATCTTCCCTTGATGATTCACATTCAGATCCATCCTCACTTGTACCATTTTTAACTGAGCTACCGTCATGTTAAGAACTGTCATCATTTCCCGAGGATTCACCATTGCTGGCATCTTTGACAATTTCGGCATAAAACGCAATTCCTGTCTGACTACAGTTCCTTAGATCAAGAGATGATGGTGCTACAGTAGACCTATAGCTTTGTTGTGAGGCAACTGGTGGTAGTGGATTTCCATACAAATCGGTGTTTGAGACACAGGTTACTGGTAGCTGAGCAACTGGTACCAGATCACCATACATATTTCTAACCATTTTCGGTTCACTTTGATTTTGGTTAGTAACCGATGCCCACTTCTCTGCCGTAATTGAACTCGCTTTGGATGAACCCAACCACTCTGAAGTCATGATGAAATGAAAACACGCAACTTAACACCAAACTGTGAACTACTGCGAAAAACAAATGTCTAAGTGTTTTGTGAAGCCCAATTAAGAGACAAGGCCCAAATGATAGTTTACGAAAAATAAATAAGCTCTTTTAAAGGTGAGATTGGTGTGAGTTTGATGTCCAACAGATTGGGCCACGAAGACTATTTGATTTCACAAACACTATATTGGGCCAACAATGAAGTCCACGAACTATGATAAAATCCACGAACACTACACTGTCATTGGGATTTGAAATTGGAGATAAATCAAATATTTTAATCAAAGCTTATCTTTTCACAGTGTTTGGTAAACCAAATATGTCAACCCACCATACCTTTTGACATACTTTTCAAGAACCCATGCTTCTGTTTACCAACCTTTTTAACAACAAATATATTAAAATATTCAAAAATTTTCAAACCAAGCAATCCTTTAAAAACCAAAAACCCAGAAAATGAAGAACAAGATGATTTTTCCGGTGAAACCTATGAGTTTTCCGGTGTCACAAAATTTCCGAATGACAATTTTGCACAATGTTTCAATAAAAACCACAACCTAACATGTATGCATGAGTTTTAACAAGGTTTTTAACAAAACAAACAGCAAAATAACAAGATTTATCACAGATTTTAGAACCCTTTTCCAGAAATTATGACTTTCAAAACGCAAGAAAACACTCTGTTTTAACAAGGAATAGAGCCTTGGCTCTGATACCACTTGTAGGTCCAACTAGCGGAGGATCTAGTCGCCTAATCCTTGTATACGAACAAACCCGGTTGTGCGCAATCCAACCGGGAAAGCAAACCGAGTTAGAACACGAAAACAGAGATTCAACGTTTAAATATAAACTGTATTAACGCTCGAAAGTTTGTTTACAAAGTTACACAAAGTTACATACTCAAACTTTCTCAGTTATCTCTCTCAGTTCTCTCGTTTCTCTGTGGTGTGTCTTTTGGTTCTCACCACCGTGTTCTGTCTCTTGTCTGCTGCTTATATAACCACCTGGTCGACGAAACATCATAAGGTCGACGAAAGATCCATTGGTCGACGAAAGATAACTCGATGAAACATCAATGTGACGAAACACAGTGTGTTTCGTCACACTCCCAAGTCCGACGAAACTTGTGTTTCATCAACATGTTTCGTCATCAGCATGATTTGATCAGAGTTTCGGCAACAGCAGGAAAGGTAGAGATTCTTCGACAGATGGACTTGCAGATTATAAACAACAGCAGCAACTAATATGTTCAGCAATCTTTCATCGAGACTTGATGGAGGATATCAAGTCTTGTAGCGATGTCAAACCGAACGGGCCACGTCCACATATGTGTATCAACAAAAGTTTCAAGTGTTGTCTGGAATAAGAGATGTCATCCAGTGTCGAATGGTTTTGAGTGTGTATCCTATCCTGGATAGGATACATGTTTCAAAGCTTGGTTAACTTTAGTGTCTTTTGAAAAGTCCTTATGGAACTTAAAACCTGTTGGTGTTGTATTCTGAATACGAAGTCTTGTTGTTGGGGTTAAATCAATGTTGTTATATTTCAAAACTTAATCAATGGATGAACATCTTGGATTTATCATATAGTTGTTTGTTATGGTTGAATGCAATGATATTAAGCTAGTCACACCAAATCACGCTTCCGCAAAAGTCAGGGTGTGACAAAATCAACTTTGAACTGTGTCTGGAAAAAATATGCCCTGGTCGGGCCTGCCGCCCTCAGGGCCGGCTTTGATCACTTTAATCCATTTTACCTTATTTATTCAAATGATTAAAAAGTACAACCTCCAGCCCCAACCCGATTCATCTCATTCCTCAAACTCCCCAAGTATTTCTCTGTATTCCAGGCAGAATGGTGTGATGCTACTTGATGCCGCTAGAAGTGTTTACAAACCGAGGCTCTGGTCCAAGCAAATTTAGGTTCGAGTTACTTGTGTCGTTTCTTGAGCATTTAAAGGGTCATAACACCTGAAAAGATTGTGAATGGTAGTGGTGACGAGAATATATCATCTTAGTTATGTAACAACGACTCGTCTTATAAGTCATCTATGTTTTGGAAAATTTATGTACTTCATCTTTAAATATAGACATTTTTATATTTTGATATTTTCGGCTCAAATCCTTCTCATTCTCTTACATTGTCACTCCGAAGCAGCGAACACAATCATCACCATCCTCAATTCAGTGAATATAGTTACGTTGTTTCTCCCTCCTGATTTGACTTTCTCTTATATCCATCACTCACTACCATCACAGTGCCACATCACTACCTATATTATATCCATCGCTCACCATTTACCTTTTTTTATGCAATCAAGTATTGGTGGAGAGAGATAGAGAGAAAGATAAATGAGTTACAAGCGGGATGATAAACATGCATGGGCTGCAAAAATGCAGAATGGAGGGGGGGCGGGGGGTTGTGTTCCCCGCTCTCCCGCAATCAGGGTCGTTCCAACGTTTTTGGAGGCCCTAAGCAAACTACAAAGGTGTGGCCCTTTGAATGGGTATAAAAAACATTGGTTCTGCTTTCATATTAGCCGGAATTTGGTCAGCCGGAGGGTCAGCTGTCCCCCTGACCCTTCCGTGGTTCCGCCCATGACTTAAAGTACAATTTTAAGAATTAAATATTATTTTAAAATTACTTGATGTGTTAGTATATTCGGTTTCATTGCAATTATGAGCATGGTTTCATGTATTAGTATATTTGATTTCAATGTGTTTATGTGAATGGTTCCACGTAATCTGGAGCGTAATTTCTTTAATGATCAATCCTATACGTACATTACAACTTATCACAAATGCTTTTCATCCCGCTAAAAACTAAGAATTTTCTTTTCATGCCTTCGTCTGCGAGCTACACGTACATTACAACTTATCACAAATGCTTTTCATCCCGCTAAAAACTAAGAATTTTCTTTTCATGCCTTTGTCGGCGAGCTACACGTACATTACAACTTATCACAAATGAAACTTAGAATTTTCTTTTCATGCCTTCGTCTGCGAGAAATGCTTAAGCCATGTGTTATTGTTTTCACTTTCAACCACCAAATATTTTGAAACAGAAATTATATATGTGACTAGCCATAATTGATAAGACCAACTATAACATATACAGTGACGGACCTAGGATTTTTTTCATTGGGGTGCGGAAATTTTTTTTAAAAACTTAGGCGTCTAGATATATACATAAAAAAACCGGATCGGGTCGGGTCGGGTCATGTAAAAAAAGAACATCAAACTTAAATTTATATAATCATCAAAAACACGTCAAACATTGTTACAAACATATTTAAAAAGTCGCCCTACGGGTTTTCATTTTTTGAAATCTATCCAAAACATCATCTAGAGGTGCTTTCTTAAGCAAGTCTTTCTCTATATAACATGTACAAGTATCACTTAAATTCTCATCGCCAATCCGATTACGCAAGTCGGTCTTCACATTCTTCATTGCCGAAAAACATCTTTCAACGGTTGCGGTTGCGACGGGTAATACGAGAACAAGCTTCAATAAACGATATACCAATGTAAAAGATACGTGAATATTTGTTGAAACCATTAACTTTTTTAATATTTAAAGTAAACAAGTTGTTGAACCCAATAAATGGCAAATTGCCGACTGCCTTAATTGTACAACAGCAACCTTATCAACAAGACAACAACCCTATCAAAAACCTTATCAAATATCAAAACTCTTGAAGAATAAAATCAAGGATTCGTACCTGGTCGACTAGTATGCAGGTTGAATGGCTGATCGATCGAAGCCTGTCTGCAGGTTGAATGGTTGATCTTCTGTTTCTTGGTCGCTGCAGCAAGGGGAGGGCGGGAGAGATGAAAGGGCGATTGGCTTTATTTGAGTAATTGGGTTATGTTTTGTTAATTGATTTAGTTATTTGGGTTGGGTTTTACCATAAACTTATTCAATTGGGCTTGATGTTGGGTTATAGGAATACAAGTTTTATTGTGGACTAACTTGTTTACAAATTTTTTTTATATAAATTCTAACATTTTTTTCTAAGTGGTGCGGTCAGAATTTTCCAAGGGGTGCGGTCGAAATTTTTCAAGGGGTGCGGTCGGGATTTTTCGCGAAAAATAACACTAAATTTTTTTTTTCAAGGGGTGCGGCCGCCCACCCACGGGCTTATGTAGGTCCGCCCATGAACATACATCTCAACTCATATAACAAAGAGTATTATATGTAATGAAGTACACTGAAAAATCAACACATAATTTACATTTAGAGTATGTTTGGGAAAAGTAACTGTTGGTTGGAAGCTGTTAGCTGGTAGCGGTAGCTTTTTAAATATATTTAGGTGTTTAGCAGAGTAGCAAGAGTTTTTAATAAAATATATAAAATGACCAAAATGTACATAATTAAAAAAAACATAATACTAAACATAACCACACACATATATATAATTAAAGAAAGATAACTAAGGATTTGATTTTTCGTTATCTTTAGAAAAAAAAATTAAAAATTTGGTGCATTAAAAAACTTTATTATATTTAGAGGTTAAAATAGTTATTTTTTCATAAAGTTTGTAGCTTCTTTTAAAAGCTACTAGTAGAAACGTTCAAACAAAAATTTCAAACACCTAACCTAAAAATCTCAAGCTCTTTCACCAAACAAGACTTTATATTAAGTAGAAGCTGTTTTTTCTTAAAATCTAAAACCATCATACCAATCATACCTTTAGTTTTACTTTGCATCCCCATTTTCTTATTTGATCATAGTGTCTAGCGTGGGAAAGGGTAATTTCGTCACCAACCAATACCAATATAATAAAGTAAACACTACTAGAAAACTGCTATTATTCCCACGTCAATTTTCCTACACATTTCCTACGGATATATACAAATATGTTTAAAAAATAACATATATGTGTATTACAAAAAAAATTATCTATTCCGTGAGTAATCTGTCGGGATTTCCAACACACATCCTACGGAATCAATTTAGAAATAACATATATTTTTATAAAATAATAAAATTTATATTTTAATATCATTAATTTTGTTTATTATGAATATTTGTTTGCCATAAATTGGATTCCTACGCATTTCCTACTAATTGTTAAAATAAAAACGAATTCCGTCAGAATTCCGTCGAAAACTTCCGACACATTTCTTACGCATACCGATTCCTACGGATTTCTGACTAATAGTTAAAATGAAAACGAATTCCGTCGGAAGTCCGTGGGAAATTTCTGACACTTTTCCTACGCATAACAATTTGTGGCTTTTTTGTAGCTTTTTTTGTCACAAAACTAAGACCCTTTCTTGTTCGTCGGAAGTTTGTGGGAAAAGTGTCGGCATTTTCGTTCGTAGGAAATGTGTAGGAAATTTTGGTAGGAATAGTAGTAGTTTTCTAGTAGTGAAAGCTTAGTTTAAAGGGCGTCAAAAGGTGTTGTGGAAGAAGAAGAGTAGACCATGGGCCTATAAAACAATAGATGCGTCACTAACAATTACTAGCAAAAACACATCATTCCTTGTTTATTTATTTATTTATTTATTTATTTTTTTGGAAAGGCAACGAAAATGCAGAGAACCAATTCAATAGTTCAGCCCCCAACTAATGGGAAATTGATCACAGTCCTTAGTATTGATGGTGGTGGAATAAGAGGTCTAATCCCAGCTACCATCCTCGAATTTCTTGAAGCTGAACTACAGGTATACCATGTGATTTCATGAAAACACATCATGGTGTCTTTTTTCTTATTTAGATTTCTGTTGTGGTTTATGGTTCAGAAACTAGATGGTGAAGATGCAAGAATTGCAGACTATTTTGATATAATTGCTGGGACGAGTACTGGTGGTCTAGTCACTGCGATGTTAACAGCTCCAGATGAGAATATGTTGGTTCAGGCCCCAAAACACACACACTCAAACTCACTCTCGTATGTATGTAATATTAATGTGTAGAATGAAAAACAAACGAAAGCAAAGCTTCTGTATTCAAAACGAAAATGGGGTACAAACAACTACTAGAACTACTCCCTATTTATAACTAAAATAAGCACATGCAAAATAACCACTAGCTGAATTTTAGAGTTATATTCCAACTATCCCAAGCTCACACGATCTCATCCAACAAACCCGGTCAACCTTGACCAAGTTTTATTATTTAAGAAATTCCCACATGATATTAATCTTCATGCAATCTTCATTTCACGTGACCCTTGTAGTTTTAGCTTATTCCCATGTAGAAACATGCAACTATAATTTAGACACATTTCTAATTTTACATGACCCTTGGCTACTGGATCATTTGACCAATGATCCGATAACGTGCTAACCGCGTGACCCGAGTAACCCGTGAACTGAACCCGATTAACCCAACAGAATAGACGCCCTTTGTTCGCAGCTAAAGACATCAAAGAATTCTACCTCCAATAGTGCCCACATATCTTCCCTCAAGATTGGCGGTAATAATAAGATGATTCACTATTAATTGGAAATATAACGATATATTTAAACAAAAAATAATCAATAATTGACTCCCACCCCTTCGTACAACTAGCAATAAATAATTTTCATCCTCTTAGCACCACTTCACATGCACCGCTTCGTATACATACAAAGACCTACCACTTACATACCTAATATCCAACCCATGTTTGTAAAACAACCGTCACATACCGGAGAAGAACCAACCGAAGTGTCAACAAAAGAAATACACAGTCATGAATCACTGCCAACTAACTCACGCCCGTTAGAAAGAATTACAACACTTCATATAAGTGCCGCCTTAATTAAGAAAAGCAAGCGGTGTGATACAATTAAAGAATACCTCGTTCATCTTATCAGTTTTTTATTTCCGGAGACCACAACGTAACAACGCTAATGGTTGTGTTATATATAATATATTTTCCTTACCTTATATAGGTATATATAATATATTATGGGTTGTGATATAATAGAAAGTTTGTTTTAGTAGGAACGTTAGAAGTAATCTTGATCGTCAATTAAGTAGTTAATAGTTTTAATAAATGGGTTGAATAAGAATTGATAAAAATTTGAAGGCGTGTGAGTTTTTATGGGTATTATAGTTAGATTTACAACCATCAAACAAAATCATTTATTTTTCTCTTCAATTTGATCATGTCTTTCACAAACATCTTTATCTTTTCACATTATCACCTTTTTTACATTTATTTTTTTAAATATATTATTTTTTTTTATTTCGTATTGTTCAAAATTAGGGTTGTAAACGAATCGAACGTTTAGCGAACAGTTTGTGAATCGTTCGGCAGGAAGATCGTTTATGTTCGTTCGTTTAATAAACGAGCGAACATGAACAAGAACTTTCGTTCGATTAGTTAAATGAAGGAAAATGAACAGAAGTCTCGTTCGTTCAGTTGTGTTCGTGAACGTTTAGTAAGGTGTTCGTGAACATTCGTTTATTTGCGTTCGTTTATGTTCGTTTGTTTGTGTTTTAATTAAAGTTTTTTGTAGTTTCTTCATATATTTTATCTATACCTTTAATATTATTTAATTATCCTAACAATTAAAATAGGAAACCCAATTTCCACTTTTTTAGCATATAGGGTGTGGTAATGATACTCATGGTCACAATGATCCTCCACATCAGCGCCATGTCACTCACTTCTAATTCATCATCCAAAATCAATACCCTAAGGGTGTGGTTATGAACCAAAGCACTATTCTCTTATTTTAATTTATTTTTGTGAAAAGGAAAATGAAATATTAAAAAAGGAAAGGTGGCCCATGGTTGCCATTGTTTAATCCATGCAAACCATGGTGGATGAGACAAGAGGGTGGTGTAGCAATCCATTAATGTTCCTACGTGGCGATTGATGACCCAAGCCATGACCCCCATACCCTTTAGCCTAAGGTGTGGTCATGACCCTCATGACCACCATTACCCTCCACGTTAGTGTCATGTCACTCACCTCTAATCCACAATCCAAAGCCACTACCCTAAGGGTGTGGTCATGACTCAAACCACTATCCCTTTATTTATTTTAATTTGTCTTTGTCTAAAGAAAAAGGAAATGATTACTTGAAAAATGTAAAAAAGGACCATGGTTGCCATGGTTTAATCCATGCAAACCATGATGGATTAGTGAATGCAGTGGTATAACCTTTCATTCATGTTCGTACGTGGTAAATCATGCCCCAACCATGACCCCCAAATTTTATATATTATAGGGACTACACGATCGACATTCGTTCCATAATTAGAGCTTCAAGATCCGGTGCTACTCTTTGTGTCATCCACCTTTAGCCTCCGCCGCGTTCACTAATTTTATTTGTGTTCGTGAACCGTTTGTGAACACGCTCATTTCCTTAATGAACGAACACAAACATAAAATCTTGTTCGATAAGTGTTTGTGAACCGTTCGTGAACACATTTATTTTCTTAACGAACGAACATGAACAAGGTCTTGTTTGTGTTCATTCGATTTGGTTACAGCCCTATTCATAAAAATATAAAATAGAGAAAAATGCCCGGATAGTCCCTGTGGTTTCACATTTTTTCACCTATAGTCCCTATCTTTCTAAAACTACTTGAATAGTCCCCAAGGTTTTCCGTTTTGTTCTCGGATAGTCCCTGGGTCTAACTGTCACACCCTGGCTTTGCGGAAGCGTGGGTTAATTTGGTGTGACTTCTTAATACCATAGCTTAATCACAACAAAGCTATATGAAAATAAAACATGCAGATCATCCATTGATTTAAGTAAAATACCACAACATTCCCTAATACGTTGACACATGCAACGGAAATTACAACTTAACAACATAAAAACTTTGTTCTTAAAACTCAACCCCAAATATAACATAAACACTTGTTTAAGACTTGCGACTCGTCCAGGTAAAAGTCGCAATTCCTAAACGTGGATGATCCTGTAATTCTAACACAGCGGGAAAGCGTAGCATACCGGGCCAGATCCTTAGTTCCCTGAAATACATGTAAGTTGGAAAAATCAACATAATGTTGAGCGAGTTCATGTGTAAGTGAGTATGTAAAACACTTGTAAGTATAAAATCCCTGGTATGTAGCAAATAAGGAAAAAGAGATCACCAATGGTTTGCAAGGCCATTGATATGTGTGAAGTGCAAGTAGGAAGACTCAAACCTAGCGGATTTTGCGTTGGGCACAAAGTCACTCAAGGTCCGTTCTGTTGGTCCTCTTAGAGGTCCGTTCTGTTGGGCCTAGAGTTGGGCTCGCTACACCCAGATAGATCTACCGCTTACGTCCCTCGGTCCTACAATGAGGATTAATGGCCTTCAGTTCCCCCCTACCCACTCACATGATCTAAGTAGTAACCCTCCTTACGCTAACCATACCATGTGTAAAAGTACTCGTAATCATAGTAACATGTATTTCACCCCCGCAGTTTAGAAAACTGAAAACAGTTAAGAGAAAAGGGGGACATGAACTCACAGTAATGCGTCCTCGAATAACAGCAAATCAACTCAGTCTGCAGCACGACAACCTACAACGTGCTTATATCTATTAGACGAACGGCCGTGCCTTAGCTTAGAGTTTTAAATGTTCTAGAGGAAATAGTTAGACAACTATTTCGTGTTTATATTTCTTGGTTATCGCATAAATAGGGTCCTTCCCAAGGATGGGGCATTCGTAAGTATTATGCATTCGGTGACTTAAAGTGTTGACAAAATATATTTTCAAGTCTCGTTTCCAACACTTTAAAGTTTTGTGTCAAAACTCATGGCGAGGTTTAATTATGAGATATAAAGTTTCACATACACGTTAGAAAAATAATTTTTCTAAGTCTTGGTATTTTTAGAAAAATTCGCCAGAACTTCCCCTAAAAACGGGAGTATCCGTGCTAATATGCACATCATTTTCTTTTCGAAATCAAACCAAGATCATCAACAATCAACCCTTACGTTTTAACACGCCAAATACTACCCTTGTCGTTTCAGTTTCAATTTGTGAAAACTGGACTGTTTTCGGATGGTTAAATAAAATACTTAGCTTGTTCCAAAAATTCCCAAATTTTTGTGGAACGTCATAAACGACCCACAAATTATTGTGTAAAAATTTCGGGGTCCAGTTCATTACCAAAAATTTATAGAAAATCGTTTACCGCACTGTGGTCAGATTTGTCACATTCTGATCACAGTTTACGGAAAAATTCGCCAAAAATTCCCCGTAAGTTCGTTTATCGAAAATCCAGTTCGAGGGTCACAAATACATCTGTGTTCATCTTTGATAAAAGTTTCAGGGGCTGGTTCGGTTCAGGTTTTAAGTTGTGACTGGAAACGTAAGACCCATTTCACTGCAGTAACAAACAGCCTTAGCTGCTGTCACGAAAACAGATTTTTAAAATAGTAACCGACATCAGAAAAATACAATTCCAGCGCCATTTTCTTTGTTTTTCGAAATGACACGATTTAGGCTTTTGAAATTCCGTTTTTCGAGTTTTTAAAGTCCGTTTACAGCCTGTTGAAGGCGGCTGAAACAGTGACTCAGCATGCTGTTTTGTGATTTAGTTGTTATTAAATCGTGTTACAAGTGTCCGATTAACGGGTTTAACAAGAAAACAACTTTTAAACATCAAGTATGTGTTAACCAATCCTTAAACCGACAAGATTCCACTTCATAAATCAGTCACAAGTAAACTTTTATGTAGATTTTATGTTCATAACTTATGTTTCAAAATTTTCTAATGTTCTTGCAATCTTGTAGTTTAAACAACAATACAACATGTTAAATGCCATAATTTTCGAACAAGATGAGATCAAGTATGAAGAAACTTACTACTAGCCTCTAGCTAGGGAAGAATCTTGTGTAAAAATGATGAGAAAAAGATGTAGAACCAAGCAAGAACAATGCTCCCTTGCAATCCCTTCAAGTTGCATCTTCCATGGATGATTTCTAGGCTTAGAATGGACAATGAAAGGAAGAAGATGATGTTGTTTAGGGTGGTGATGGGGTGCTCGGTTGTGGGCAGCCGATCAAGAGAGAGGAGAGAGTGAAAATGGGTTGTATGATCTTGTGATGTGATATACAATATAAGGGACCTTACTTATCTTTATTGTCACATATTTTGGATAGATAGGCAAGCAAAACAATTAATACAAGAGCATTGTATCAGGCAAGAAGATTGGAAGTATGGAATTATGACATGTGGGGTCCCACTTGGGAAGTAATTTCGTTGGGGGGGGGGGGGGTATAATGTAAATATTGTGACTAAAGTGGCTAAGTGTAAGTAATGTAATATAAGTTAGTTGATTTATTTTAGGCGGGTGTTATGGCATACGGGGATCATGACTAGCCATAAATAATAAAATAAAGTATTTGACAAAAATTTAGTGTCTCGGATAATGTCCGGTTATACGATTAAGTACCGTTCCGTTAAAATGTTTAATTAGTCCGAAAAGTCCTTTATGTAAATATTTTGTAACATAAATTATTCCCGGTACTTAGGAAAATATACGGGACCGTTCTGAAATGTTTTTGCACTTTATTAGTAATTTAAAGGCTGAGTTTTATATTAAAGCGCAGAATTTTGTACTTACAGTACGTTTTAGGCACATCCGGTCACTATAAACTTTACCTAGTGACGTAGTTCTACAATCCTCACCTCTCTACACTCACTACTAGTGTAGAATCTAATCCCGGCTCATACTGGCCTTAGAGGCAGTGTCTGCCTGATGCTGGTTATGTCAGCATGTTTAATGGGTATCCCGTAGTGTGCTCACTGTGCTTGTTATGCATCAAGGTTGTCACTGATGTTTGTGTATGAATAGTAGAGTGACAGTATAAAATGTGATGCATGAGCATGTATGTGTCAGAAATCAGTAAGCAGTTTAATCACAGTTGTAAGCAAGCACAGTAATTAAGCAGAAATTAAACATTAATTATTTCGTACGGATACCTGGTTTGGTGAGGGTTGTCACATTCTCCCCCCGTTAAAGAAATTTCGTCCCGAAATTTAAGGTCTGCTACGAGATGCAGGGTTCTTAGGAAATAAATGGGGGTATTTCTCTTTCATTCGATCCTCACGTTCCCACGTGAATTCAGGTCCATGCCTAGCATTCCAACGAACTTTGACGAGTTTTACACTGCTCCTGCGAGTTTTATTAACTTTCCAATATGTGACCTCAACAGGTTCTTCGGTAAAGTGGAGCGTGTCGTCGATATGAACTTCGTCAGCAGGAATGATCACTGTATCTTGTGTTGGACTTTTTCTCAAATTGGATACATGGAATGTATAGTGAACACCATGGAGTTCAGCAGGTAGGTCCAATTTGTAGGCTACAAGCCCAATCCTTTGCAGAATTCTGAAAGGGCCAATGTAACGCGGATTCAACTTCCCACGCTTTCCGAAGCGTGCCACACCCTTCCAGGGTGAAACTTTCAATAAAACCATATCTCCAACTTGGAATTCCAAATGTTTCCGGTTTGGATCCGCATAGACTTTCTGTCTTTCGCGAGCCGCTTCGATACGTTTTCGAATTTGCGAAATTTTATCTGTCGTTTCTTGGACGATTTCGGGACCCACCAGTTGTCTATCACCTGCGTCAGCCCAGCATAGTGGTGATCGACACTTGCGTCCGTAAAGAGCTTCAAATGGCGCGGCTCCAATACTGGTGTGGTAGCTGTTGTTGTATGAGAATTCGGCCAGTGGTAAATGCTTATCCCAGCTACCACCAAGATCCATTACACATGCTCTCAGCATATCCTCCAATGTCTGAATAGTTCTTTCACTTTGGCCATCAGTTTGCGGATGGAAGCAGTACTCAAATTCAATTGTGAGCCAAAAGCTTCTTGGAAGGATTGCCAAATCCTTGATACAAATCTCCCATCTCTATCAGAGATGATCGAGAGTGGCACTCCATGACGTGCAACGATTTCTCTCATGTAAATTTCCGCAAGTTTACTCGTATTGTCTTTCTCTTTGATTGGCAAGAAATGTGCGGACTTTGTTAGGCGGTCAACTATCACTCAAATAGTATCATGGCCCCTGGGTGTCTTGGGCAGTTTCGTGATAAAATCCATTGAAATCTGTTCCCATTTCCACTTGGGAATTTCAGGTTGTTGCAGAAGTCCCGAAGGCTTCTGGTATTCAGCTTTCACCTTGGCACACGTCAAACATTTGCTAACATAAACAGCAACGTCGCCCTTCATCCTGGGCCACCAATAATAATCCTTAAGATCTTGGTACATTTTATCCGCCCCGGGATGAATAGAGTACCGTGATTTGTGTGCCTCATCAAAAATAACTTCCCTCAAACCACCAAACAGAGGAACCCAATTCCTTCTCATAAAACATAACGTTCCTTCCTTGTTTGGTACTAATTGCTTCTCCATCCCATGGAGATATTCTTCTTCAAGGTTTCTTTCCTTAAGAGCTTCTTTTTGCGCGGTACGAATGCGTAGGGAAAGATTTGTCTGGATAATCATCTCCAAAGCCCTAACCCTTATGGGCTTGATCCTTTCTTTACAACTTAGGGCATCGGCGACCACATTCGCCTTCCCTGGATGATACTTTATCTTGCAGTCGTAATCGTTCAATAATTCGACCCAACGTCTTTGTCTCATGTTCAGCTCTTTCTGGTTGAATATGTGCTATAAACTCTTGTGGTCTGTGAAAATTGTACACTTCGTACCATATAGGTAGTGTCTCCAGATCTTTAATGCAAATATCACTGCGCCTAGTTCCAAATCATGCGTGGTATAGTTCCTTTCATGTACTTTCAACTGGCGTGACGCGTAAGCTATGACATTCTGGCGTTGCATCAAAACGCAACCCAATCCTTGACGTGAGGCATCACAGTAAACCACGAAATCATTTATACCTTCCGGTAGTGCTAAGATTGGCGCATTGCAGAGCTTATCCTTCAACAACTGAAATGCTTCTTCCTGTTTGATTCCCCAATCAAACTTCTTATCCTTTTGCGTGAGGAGTGTCAGTGATTGAGCGATTTTTGAAAAAATCCTCAATGAACCTTCGATGGTAACCAGCCAAGCCTAAGAATTGTCGAATCTCGGTTGGCGTCTTTGGAGTCTCCCAGTTCTTTATCGCCTCGATCTTTGTGGGATCGACATGGATTTCATTTCCATTAACCACGTGTCCAAGGAATTGGACTTCACATAGCCAAAACTCGCACTTAGAGAATTTGGCATATAACTGTTCCTTTTTCAACAACTCCAGAATAGTTCTTAAGTGCTGTTCGTGTTCAGCCTTTGTCTTTGAATAAATCGAAATATCGTCGATGAACACAATCACGAACTTATCGAGATACGGCTTACAGACTCGGTTCATTAGGTCCATAAAAACAGCAGGCGCGTTTGTCAACCCAAACGGCATAACTAGGAACTCGTAGTGTCCATAACGAGTTCTGAAGGCTGTCTTCGGGATGCTCTCTTCTTGTATTCTTAGCTGATGGTACCCAGATCGAAGATCGATCTTAGAGTAAAAACTTGAACCTTGAAGCTGATCGAATAAATCATCGATTCTTGGCAGAGGGTATCTATTCTTGATCGTTAGTTTATTCAACTCCCGGTAGTCAATACACATACGAAAACTACCGTCTTTCTTTTTGACAAATAAAACTGGAGCTCCCCAAGGTGAGAAGCTCGGTCTGATGAATCCTTTGTCAAGTAATTCCTGGAGTTGTGTCGACAACTCCTGCATCTCTGACGGTGCAAGTCTATAAGGTGCCCTAGCTACAGGCGCGGCGCCTGGAACTAAGTCAATGTGGAATTCCACTTGCCTTTGGGGTGGCAATCCTGGCAAGTCTTCTGGAAAGACTTCAGGATATTCCCTCACGACAGGGATGTCTTCGATTTTTGGCTCAGCAGCTTTCTTATCCACGATGTGTGCCAGGAAGGCAGCACATCCCTTTTGTAAACACTTACGAGCTTTCAAGCAACTGATAAATCTTAAAGGCGTATCCCGCTTCTCTCCGTGCACTATGATCGTTTCTTCATCCGTCAGTGGGATGCGGATGGTCTTCTTATGGAAAACGATCTCGGCTTTGTTACTCGTTAGCCAATCCATTCCCACTACCACATCAAAGCTTCCCAGCTCGACAGGTAGTAAGTCCAACGTAAACTCGTGCCCTCCTAGTTCAATCACACATCCTCCGACCACTTCACTGGTCTCAACTAGTTTCCCCTTTGCTAATTTGATGGAGTACGGCACGTCTAACTTGCTAGGCGTCAATCCAAGTATTTTTCTTAAATTCTAACGATACAAAGCTATAATCGGCACTAGTATCAAACAGAACAGATGCAAAGCGTTAGTTTATCGGGAACGTACCAGTGACAACGTTTGGATCCTGGCGCGCTTCCCTTGCGCCAATGTGGAATGCTCCCCCACGGGCTTGATTCGGCTTCGGGCTTTTCTTCTTGAAGTGCCCAATTTCCCCACACTTAAAACATCCTGGCCCTCGGCCATTCCCATTCCCAGCTTGATTCGCAACATTTCCATGGTTCCCGTTTCCGTTACCTCCTCAATTGTTGTTCCGATTTTCAAGACCTCCTTGGCCTCCCCGGCCAGCACTAGCCCAGCAAGAATCCTTCAAGTGGCCAACCTTTCCACAAGCTTCACATACTTTTGGCCCACACCGACCAAAATGATGATGCTGGCAGGTGTTACACTTGGGCAGAGTGCCCATATAACCCTTTCTTTTGTTCTCATTATCCGTTCGGGTATCTTCGGTGAGCTTTCTTTTGTTCTTTCTGGATGACTTTACCTGAGTCTCCTTCTTCTTGGCAGGGTTTGTAAGTTCTTCTAGTCTAAGTGCCTCCGTAGCGAGTGCCAAACCCATCTTACTTGCAGCATCAGTTGTTGGTGGCGTTGATGTTGTCATCAAGCTCAAGACTTGAGGCGCCAGTTCCCAAATGAATTGTTCCAATTTCTTTAATTCTGGTTTCACCAGGTACGGAACAACCCGTGACAAATCATGAAGTCTTTGCACGTACTCCAACACCTTCGGACCTTCCATCATCAGGCTCCGAAATTCATCTTCCCACTTCTGGGTTTCCGTTTGGGAGCAATACTTCTTATGCATCATTCCTTTCAGTTCACCCCAGGTTAACGCATATGCTGCAGTAGCGCCCTTTATACGGATCTGAAGATTCCACCATAATCGGGCTTCATCTAGAAACAGCTCAGAAACGTATGGGACTTGTTGTTCCGGTGTACAACCGCTCACTTGAAAGATGGAATCCATTCTTTCGATCCACTTCACAAAGGCTATGACACCTCCAGTGCCGTCGAACTTCGGAGGCTCGTAGTTGAGGAAGTGCCAGTAGGAACAACCGTTATTTTCTGAGGTACCTCTGCTAGGTTCGGAGCGTAGGGCCTCGTGCTGTGCTATAGCTGCAGCAATTATCTCTTGAAGTTCCGCCTCTGAGGTGGGCATGCGCATTTCGCGTCTTGGCGGCATCTTCTAAAAGGTGTTTCACATAGGTTAGGTCATAGCAAGTAAAGTGTACGTATGTATTCAACAATATCAACACATAACATCTCATGCTATAAATAAATCAACCGCATAACATCTCATGTCATAGAACATAAACAATAGATCAAACATCACAAGTGATGAGAATACTGCGATTGCATTGCCATAAATCGGGCCCACAATGTAAAGTTTACAAGTACACAACTGTATCATACAACATCAATGACTTAGTAGGGGACGACCCTAGACAAGTCGTGAGATCGCTGGACGTATTCAGGAATCTTTGGTTCGTCCATTATCAAATTCCAGAACTCCACCTCAAGCTTCTGGATTCCAGTCCTAGAACAGCATCTCTTCTCAATCATTTCCTGCTACATGGGTTTTCATTAGCTTGGTCCGCAGAGTCCACCAGGATTTCTGTGCACTACAAGCCGTTATTACGTGGGCCCCCGTAATAATAGATTGTCTTGCACAGTTACCCCAAATTTTCTCTCGTCCAAGGAGATGATCAATCAAGGAGCAACAGCAGGTGCATCGGCATGAACAGGGTCATGCTCCAATGCGGGGTCAGGAGCAATGCCTGGCTCAGGGGCCACGGCTGGCTCCGGATCAACAAACTCCATCTCAAAATCAGCTGGATCAACAAACACAGGGGTTACAGGATCCTCCAAGGGCTGGTCTAAGTGTATGAACTCAATGTCATGGTCTGGATCAAAACCAGGTGGAAAAACAGGATCATCCTCAATATCGTGATTAATCTCAAAGCTGTGTGCAGGAGCAGGTGCAGCGGATGACGCCATATCCGGGTCGTCGTCGTGTGAGTGGTGCTGCACTCCCTGTGTATACAAGGATGCGGACGTTACAGACTCAAATGAGTCTGGGACAGGGGAAAGGGCATGAGCCTCCTCTGCAGGAGCGTCAGCAAGCAGTAGGCTATCACCAGCAGCAATAGGGCCTCGCCCTCAAGTGGGTCCTCCTCTAATGGTTCGACATCGTCGTCAGAGACAACGTCGGGGGTATATCAAAAACAGGATAAACGGCCAGGGGCACAGGAACAGGGATCTCCACGAGTGGCAAATCCCCAACAAGATGGCCATCAGCAGGCTCTGCTACGGCATCAGGCAGCGCAAAGGGCTGAAAGTCGTCATCGTCTGTGCTGGTAGTATCGGAAATGTACACCTCGTGCTCCGGTGAAACTATGTCGTCTGATACTATGGCCATGGGATTTGTAGTGTCCGACTCTCTAGTATCTGATGAAGGCATGACATTTTGTAATATAAACACACATATGCACAAATAATCAATCATATAGTCAAATAAACATATTAGTCACCAATAAGCAATCAAATAGCTCTCCTAGTCCCACTAGCCTCCCAGCCTCCCAGACTGACTCCCTAGTCCCACTAGCCTCCCAGCCTCCCAGACTGACTCCCTAGTCCCACTAGACAACTACCTCAGCCTCCCAGGCCGAGCCTCAGCCTCCCAGACTGAGCCTATAAATAACAAATAAAATGTGCTCAACATTTGTTTGTAAAAACATTTTGGATCTGGACTTAAGTGGTATGCAGTGTAAAAAAAAATGTTTTCGTGAGAGCCCTAGTGATCATAGTCTAGACTCGAGAAGGAATCCTAGTTCGCTATGATCAGAGCTCTGATACCAAGCTGTCACACCCTGGCTTTGCGGAAGCGTGGGTTAATTTGGTGTGACTTCTTAATACCATAGCTTAATCACAACAAAGCTATATGAAAATAAAACATGCAGATCATCCATTGATTTAAGTAAAATACCACAACATTCCCTAATACGTTGACACATGCAACGGAAATTACAACTTAACAACATAAAAACTTTGTTCTTAAAACTCAACCCCAAATATAACATAAACACTTGTTTAAGACTTGCGACTCGTCCAGGTAAAAGTCGCAATTCCTAAACGTGGATGATCCTGTAATTCTAACACAGCGGGAAAGCGTAGCATACCGGGCCAGATCCTTAGTTCCCTGAAATACATGTAAGTTGGAAAAATCAACATAATGTTGAGCGAGTTCATGTGTAAGTGAGTATGTAAAACACTTGTAAGTATAAAATCCCTGGTATGTAGCAAATAAGGAAAAAGAGATCACCAATGGTTTGCAAGGCCATTGATATGTGTGAAGTGCAAGTAGGAAGACTCAAACCTAGCGGATTTTGCGTTGGGCACAAAGTCACTCAAGGTCCGTTCTGTTGGTCCTCTTAGAGGTCCGTTCTGTTGGGCCTAGAGTTGGGCTCGCTACACCCAGATAGATCTACCGCTTACGTCCCTCGGTCCTACAATGAGGATTAATGGCCTTCAGTTCCCCCCTACCCACTCACATGATCTAAGTAGTAACCCTCCTTACGCTAACCATACCATGTGTAAAAGTACTCGTAATCATAGTAACATGTATTTCACCCCCGCAGTTTAGAAAACTGAAAACAGTTAAGAGAAAAGGGGGACATGAACTCACAGTAATGCGTCCTCGAATAACAGCAAATCAACTCAGTCTGCAGCACGACAACCTACAACGTGCTTATATCTATTAGACGAACGGCCGTGCCTTAGCTTAGAGTTTTAAATGTTCTAGAGGAAATAGTTAGACAACTATTTCGTGTTTATATTTCTTGGTTATCGCATAAATAGGGTCCTTCCCAAGGATGGGGCATTCGTAAGTATTATGCATTCGGTGACTTAAAGTGTTGACAAAATATATTTTCAAGTCTCGTTTCCAACACTTTAAGTTTTGTGTCAAAACTCATGGCGAGGTTTAATTATGAGATATAAAGTTTCACATACACGTTAGAAAAATAATTTTTCTAAGTCTTGGTATTTTTAGAAAAATTCGCCAGAACTTCCCCTAAAAACGGGAGTATCCGTGCTAATATGCACATCATTTTCTTTTCGAAATCAAACCAAGATCATCAACAATCAACCCTTACGTTTTAACACGCCAAATACTACCCTTGTCGTTTCAGTTTCAATTTGTGAAAACTGGACTGTTTTCGGATGGTTAAATAAAATACTTAGCTTGTTCCAAAAATTCCCAAATTTTTTTGGAACGTCATAAACGACCCACAAATTATTGTGTAAAAATTTCGGGGTCCAGTTCATTACCAAAAATTTATAGAAAATCGTTTACCGCACTGTGGTCAGATTTGTCACATTCTGATCACAGTTTACGGAAAAATTCGCCAAAAATTCCCCGTAAGTTCGTTTATCGAAAATCCAGTTCGAGGGTCACAAATACATCTGTGTTCATCTTTGATAAAAGTTTCAGGGGCTGGTTCGGTTCAGGTTTTAAGTTGTGACTGGAAACGTAAGACCCATTTCACTGCAGTAACAAACAGCCTTAGCTGCTGTCACGAAAACAGATTTTTAAAATAGTAACCGACATCAGAAAAATACAATTCCAGCGCCATTTTCTTCGTTTTTCGAAATGACACGATTTAGGCTTTTGAAATTCCGTTTTTCGAGTTTTTAAAGTCCGTTTACAGCCTGTTGAAGGCGGCTGAAACAGTGACTCAGCATGCTGTTTTGTGATTTAGTTGTTATTAAATCGTGTTACAAGTGTCCGATTAACGGGTTTAACAAGAAAACAACTTTTAAACATCAAGTATGTGTTAACCAATCCTTAAACCGACAAGATTCCACTTCATAAATCAGTCACAAGTAAACTTTTATGTAGATTTTATGTTCATAACTTATGTTTCAAAATTTTCTAATGTTCTTGCAATCTTGTAGTTTAAACAACAATACAACATGTTAAATGCCATAATTTTCGAACAAGATGAGATCAAGTATGAAGAAACTTACTACTAGCCTCTAGCTAGGGAAGAATCTTGTGTAAAAATGATGAGAAAAAGATGTAGAACCAAGCAAGAACAATGCTCCCTTGCAATCCCTTCAAGTTGCACCTTCCATGGATGATTTCTAGGCTTAGAATGGACAATGAAAGGAAGAAGATGATGTTGTTTAGGGTGGTGATGGGGTGCTCGGTTGTGGGCAGCCGATCAAGAGAGAGGAGAGAGTGAAAATGGGTTGTATGATCTTGTGATGTGATATACAATATAAGGGACCTTACTTATCTTTATTGTCACATATTTTGGATAGATAGGCAAGCAAAACAATTAATACAAGAGCATTGTATCAAGCAAGAAGATTGGAAGTATGGAATTATGACATGTGGGGTCCCACTTGGGAAGTAATTTCGTTGGGGGGGGGGGGGTATAATGTAAATATTGTGACTAAAGTGGCTAAGTGTAAGTAATGTAATATAAGTTAGTTGATTTATTTTAGGCGGGTGTTATGGCATACGGGGATCATGACTAGCCATAAATAATAAAATAAAGTATTTGACAAAAATTTAGTGTCTCGGATAATGTCCGGTTATACGATTAAATACCGTTCCGTTAAAATGTTTAATTAGTCCGAAAAGTCCTTTATGTAAATATTTTGTAACATAAATTATTCCCGGTACTTAGAAAAATATACGGGACCGTTCTGAAATGTTTTTGCACTTTATTAGTAATTTAAAGGCTGAGTTTTATATTAAAGCGCAGAATTTTGTACTTACAGTACGTTTTAGGCACATCCGGTCACTATAAACTTTACCTAGTGACGTAGTTCTACAATCCTCACCTCCCTACACTCACTACTAGTGTAGAATCTAATCCCGGCTCATACTGGCCTTAGAGGCAGTGTCTGCCTGATGCTGGTTATGTCAGCATGTTTAATGGGTATCCCGTAGTGTGCTCACTGTGCTTGTTATGCATCAAGGTTGTCACTGATGTTTGTGTATGAATAGTAGAGTGACAGTATAAAATGTGATGCATGAGCATGTATGTGTCAGAAATCAGTAAGCAGTTTAATCACAGTTGTAAGCAAGCACAGTAATTAAGCAGAAATTAAACCTTAATTATTTCGTACGGATACCTGGTTTGGTGAGGGTTGTCACACTAACTTCAGTTACTTTTCTCTGTTAAGTGGGTGTTGAAATGACCAAAATACCCTTTCCTTTAAAAGGCCAAACCACAGGGACTATCCGAGCATCTTCTTCATTTTTGTTTATAAAACCCCACCACCACACCCTCCTCCACCCTCCACCGTGCCGCCGCCGGTCTCCACCGCCCCACCACCGTTCGAATGGCACTCCGTGAAGACGGCCCATCAATCGCCGTCGTGGGCGTCACCGGCGCCGTGGGTCAGGAATTCTTATCCGTCCTCTCCGACCGTTCGTTCCCATACCGATCGATCAAAATGCTGGCGAGCAAACGCTCCGACGGAAAGAAATACACTTTCGAAGACAATGAATATGTTGTTGAAGAGTTGACTGGTGAGAGTTTTAAGGGTGTGGATATTGCTCTGTTTAGTGCTGGTGGGTCGATTAGTAAGGAGTTTGGTACGGAGTTTGCGTCAAAACGTTTGGTACGGAGTTGAAACAAATTGCTTTGGGTTGGGGACAAATGTGAAAGGTTAATTAGTTGATCCTGTTGCCATTTTGGTGCGAGTCCTGTTTTGGTTCCAAGGGATGATCTGAACCTCCATTTTTAGGCAGTTGAACTCCAGTGCTAATATCGGTTTGAAAGCATCACTGACATGCCCATTTCTCTCTTTTTTAAACATTCATTCAACTCCTCATTTTCGGTATCAATCCGGCCCAATGACCCTAAAACTCTTGCTGGTAAAGTAGGTTTCACCCTGCCCAATGTAAGACATAAATATTTAGAAGTGGCAAAATGAACGAGTTGGGTCAAAATATGATTTGGGTGAAACCAGGGAATATAATGTAAATATATATGTACACAAAGGGTAAATGTGTGAAACAACATAAGTGATTTCGAATATTCTTCCAGCCAGTAGTCTCTGTTAACATGTGGTTTGGCTTGACTCGACTACACTTATACAAGTTTTCATACAAATTAGTTAAAACTGACATGAAAACAAACCTGGACTCAATCTGCCTTTGAAAACAAACCTGGACTCAATTGGAGGGGTACTCGTTGCCGTCAAACAGAGCCGCTGGAGCTCGCCGAAATGCGGCTCTAGTCGCCGGAAATTCACGAGAGAGGGAGAGCAGAGAGGTGGTGTGCGGTTATATGTGTGTTTAGATCTAGGGTTTCAAATGATAAGTGATGATAAGTTTTCTTTATCATCGGAAAAGTTCGCCGGAAAGTGTGGTGGTGGGGTTTTTCTCTAAAAATGTAGAAGATGCCCGGATAGTCCATATGGTTTGGCCTTTTAAGGAAAGGGTATTTTGGTCATTTCAACACCCACTTAACTGAGAAAAGTAACTGAAGTTAGACCCAGGGACTATCCGAGAACAAAACGGAAAACCTTGGGGACTATTCAAGTAGTTTTAGAAAGATAGGGACTATAGGTGAAAAAAGGTGAAACCACAGGGACTATCCGGGCATTTTTCTCTATAAAATATATTACAAAGTATATTGTAAATTTTATAAAATTGCAAATAAAAATTAAACAAACATAAAATTAAGCACACATAAAAAATTAAATATAGAAAAGAAGAAAATAACAATATTATACAAACATCTACACGTTTTGTCCATCACAGAACCGTAACTCTCAGCCACTTTCAAGAAACATCAATATATAATATTAGGGGTGTTTACGGTTTGGTTTGAAACTATCCAAACCGGTCAACGGTTTAGTTTCATGGTCCGTTTTTTTTTTCTTGAATTTCGGTAGATCGGTCTGAAAAGCTTCAAACCGTAGCGAACAGTTTAGTTTGCAGTTTATACAAAAAAACAGACCGTATAAAACCGGAGCGGACCATAAGCCTTTCTTATATTTAATTTGTAAAATACTAGTTATTATATGTTTATATTCTTTACTTTTTATGCTAGCCTAATTAAAATTATATAAAATTAAAGTACAGTGAGCTAAGCCCAATCTCAAATTTTCAATACGTACGTTTTCTTTTTTGTTCTTGAAATAGAGTTTGTTTATCTTATTGTTTATGTTCGATATTTTTGTACGTTGTTTGTATAATTCGAAAATAGATACAATTTGTACATCGAAAACATGCTAAAACTCATTATATTCTGTAATTGGAGCTCATCCTAAAACTCATCATATTCTGTAATTGGAGCTCATCCTAAAACTCATCACATTTTGTATTTGGAGCAAAATCGTTTGGAAATTTTTAATGTTTGGGTGCCATATTGCGTTACAATATTAAACCTTTAATTTCATGCTTTCAGATTAAACTTTAATTATAAAAAGCCAAACCGTGAAACCAAACCGGAACCAAACAATTAGTAACGGTTCAGTTTTAATTTTCGATAATAAAAAACTCAGTAACATGATTTTGTATCTTTTATGTCATTTTGTGTTATTAAATGCCAAATGGCATGCTATTATAGTGTTTCCATCCATTATGTTTTGCTTCTTTATATATGTTAGTCTTTAATTCATAGTTTCGTACACCCAACTATCTTGCTTATACTTTATTTATTGCATAACATTGAAATGCTTTTGATTTCTAAACAGCTCTACGTTTAAAAAGGCATTCAAGAGCATAGGGGGGCCATTGTATGATGGAAAATGCCTCCATAACATCATAGAGAAGCACCTGAAAGAAACCAAAATAGGAGATACATTAACTAATGTAGTTATTCCTACCTTTGACATCAAAAGACTCCAGCCAATCATCTTTTCCAGCTATGAGGTTTCATCTTCTTTATATATTTCTTCTTCGATGATCGTACAATTTATGATTATTGCTATTAAACACAAGGTTTGTAAACATACGTGTGAATGGTACCAATAACTCGAGTAATTAAGCTTCAACTAGAGTAATTATTTTTACACAATTCTAAAATTGTAACTTAATAAAATTATACTGGTTCAAACCTAATTAGTCTACTTATTTGTATATCATTTTGTCCTATTTGATCCTTTCGCTATAAACATAAAAGGTCTGATATGCCCAGCGCCTTATGTTGCTAGGCTATGGAAAAACCACACATGAACGCCAAGTTGTCCGATATTTGTATTGCAACCTCAGCGGCGCCAACTTATCTTCCTCCTCATCATTTTGTGACCGAACACAATGGAGAGACGCATGAGTTTAACCTTATTGATGGTGGTGTGGCTGCAAATAATCCGGTAACAATACTTTAGCATTGTTTTATTTTGAAATAAACATCCCCTGTTTCTTTACTTGCTTCTTTTTGTTAACCGTCTCACCATGAAGTTTAAAATCCAAAAAAAAAAAAAAAATGAAGAAACAAAATATGATATGAACAATGATGACAAATGGGCCGGGCCATTTAACACTCACTAGTTTTCTTATATCTTGTTTCTTGCATTTTGACAAAAATGATTTCATCTGAAACACCAAATGGAGATTTTGTTAGATTGCAGGTTGGCTAAACGTACCCTCTTGAACTTTACCGTACCCCTGAAAACATCGACTCAATTGTCGTTGAAAGGGAAAATATTAATCATTTAACAATTTGAAGGGGTATGACCAGTAAAAATGAAGGGAGGGGAATGTTTATGACAAACCTTCTGGAGATTAGTTTATGTTTTTTGTTATATTTTTAACAGACTCAGATTGCAATGGGTGTAATTGCCAAAGAACTCAATCACAAAAATCCAGATTTTCCCATTCTTCAGCCAGCCGAGTATGGTCGATATTTGGTCATATCTTTAGGGACAGGCGACTGCAACATGGGAGGGGGATATACAGCAGAGGAGGCTTCAAAATGGGGCTTGTTTGGATGGTGGTTCAATGCCAATGGCTCGAAACCCTTGGTTGATATATTCACTCAGGCTAGCACTGACATGGTTGATATCCATCTTTCTGTTGTTTTCCATAACCATCACGTCCGAAACAATTACCTACGCATCCAGGTGCAATTTTTAACTCATTACAACTACGCACTTCGTTCACAGATGAAAGTATACAACTGATTAATCATATGTAAAAAAATTCGGTGGAAAAACATAGGAGGATTGCTTGGATATGACATTGTCTCCACTAGACAAAGCTACCAAGGAAAATATGAATAGTTTGATTGAAGTTGGTAATAGGTTACTTACAAAGACAGTTTCAAAGGTTAACTTGGAAGACGGAAAATTAATCCCATGCAGGAATGTAACTAACAAAGAGGCTCTCATAGAGTAAGTATGCATCTTTACAAAACAGTATTTGGTTTGGTGAACCCTTAAGTTAATTAATTACTTTATTGACAGTATTTTTCTTCGACACAGATTTGCCAAAATACTTTCCCATGAGAAGTGTCTTCGTGACCTTAATTCGCAGCAACGAGGGTCAAATGTGAATCCACCCTTCTGCATGGAGAAAAAGCACTATTTTGAAGCACCTGAAACATTATGTTGAAATATGATTCAAACCCCATCATTATCATGCACGTGGGAATTGGTTTTGCTTATCCGATCTTCAAGGCTTATCTTCTAGCTGTTATGTTTACGTTATTGTTTTTGTTGAATAAGTTGTGAGATCCACTTTTTTAGGTTTTCAGTTTTATGCCGTTGTAATGTTGCCTTTATATGGCAGCCTCGTTTCTTGTTTTGATTATTCACAATTGCACAATAAAAAAGCCTTGAGTTTGATCAAAGAGTGTTTTATCTTCGTGAGTTATAAGTTTTGATATCAACAGTGGTATCAGAGCTTGTGTGTGATCCAGTCTCTTTGATTCTTGTTATTTCTCTCATTCAATGGCAGATCAAACGAGTAACTTGCCCACTGCTCCTACTCCGATTCCTGTCTTTAAGGGAGAAGGGTATGAGCATTGGAGCATACGGATGAAAACCATTTTAAAGTCAAGAGATCTCTGGGATCTGGTGGAACAAGGAGTCAACAATGGAGAAACTGATGCAACCAAACTCAAGAAAGCCAAGAAAAGAGATGCTCATGCTATGGCCATTATTCAACAGGCTGTTCATGATCATTTGTTTTCTCGAATTGCTGCTGCTGAATCATCCAAAGAAAGTTGGGATATTCTGAAGATGGAGTATCAAGGAGATACCCAAGTGAAAGCGATAAAATTGCAAGGATTAAGAAGAGATTTCGAGAATCTCTCTATGAAAGATAATGAAACAGTTGGAGAATACTTCTCTCGGGTTATGGGAAATGTGAGCCAGAAGAGAGCTTATGGGGAGATCATTACTGATCAAACCATCGTTGAGAAGATACTTCGAAGTTTATCTCGGAAGTTTGATCACATTGTTCCATCCATTGAAGTATCACTTGATCTGTCTAAACTCACCCCTGTGAAGCTGATGGGGTCCTTGCAATCACAAGAAGAAAGGATAAATAGAAGATCCCATGAGAAAATGGAAAAGTTTGAAGAACATGCCCTGCAGGTTATGCAAGAAGGAAACCAGTCTTCAAATGCACGTGGCAGAGGACGTGGAGGTTACAGAGGCCGAGGCAGAGGAAGAGCATTTGATAGAAGTAAGGTACCCCAATGTTATACATGCAAAAAGTATGGTCATTTGTCCAAGGATTGTTGGTATAATGAAGATGCTCGGGTCAATATAGCAGCTGAACCAGTGGAACCAAAAGAAAACAATAACAATAGTGAGGATCAATACTTGTTTATGGCAGTTATACCTGAACAAGAAGCCAACAATCTGTGGTTTCTTGATTCAGGATGTTCCAATCATATGACTGGTTCCAAGGTTAGTTTTGTTGAACTTGATGAAACCTTTAAGATGAATGTTCAATTGGGAAATAAAAAGGCACTTGTAGTTGAAGGAAAAGGTGTTGTACGAATTTATACTGGCCCAAACTCATACAAATTGCTTAGTGATGTGTATTATGCTCCAACTTTGGAGTATAATCTGCTGAGTGTGGGACAGCTCATGAGGAAAGGTTATTCTCTATTGTTTGAGGGCAGTAACTGCACCATTAAGAATCAAGGAACTGAGTTGATGAAGATTCTTGTTGCTACTAACAACATGTTCGTTGTGGATGCTTCAAAGGCTGAATCCAGCACTCCCAAACAGCCATCGCTGCTTCAAGTATGGCACAAGAGATATGGTCACTTAAATTGGGACAGTTTAAAGCTGTTGCATGAGAAAGCTATGGTTTCTGGTTTACCTCAAATCAAAGGCACAAGCATCTGTGAAGGGTGCATCCTTGGCAAGCAGATCAGGCTACCTTTCAAATCCACATCCTGGAGAGCTACAAAGAAATTGGAGCTGGTGCATGCTGATCTATGTGGTCCGATGCAGGTACCCAGTCTTGGTCACAGCCTTTATTACTTTCTCTTGATAGATGATGTATCTAGGAGGTGCTGGGTTTACTTTCTAGCAAAGAAGTCTGATGCATTTGAAAGATTTAAAGTATTTAAAGCCCTGGTTGAAAAGCAAAGTGAGTGTAGCCTGAAAGTTTTGAGAACATATAGAGGTGGTGAATTTTGTAGCAATGAATTTAATTCCTTTTGTGAAACAAATGGCATTAGAAGGGAGCTCAGTGAACCACATACACCACAACACAATGGTGTAGTGGAAAGAAAGAATAGAACTATTATGGGCATGGCTAGAAGCATGTTAAAGGGGAGAAACTTGCCAAATCACTTCTGGGCAGAAGCTGTTGCTATGGCAGTTTATGCTATTAACAGAGCCCCAACCTCAGCTGTTCAAGATAAGACTCCTCATCAGGTATGGTTTGATGTTAAACCATATGTCACTAATATGAAGATCTTTGGATGTATTGCATATGGTCACAAGTATGTTCAGGGGAGGAGAAAGCTTGATGATAGATCAAACAAAATGATCTTCATTGGTTATTCTTCCAATGGTACTGGATATAGACTCTATAATCCTGTTACCAAAAAGATTGAAACCAGGAGTTTTAATGACACAACGATCTTGGAAGATAACTCATGGGACTGGGAGGAGCTGCATAAGTCAGATAAACAAGTGTATACAAGGATGTATTCGGACCCATTTCCTGAAGAGTATGCTGAGAGTACATCAGTTGATAGCACTGTTGTTGCTGAACCGTCTATTTCAGAAGGTGCAGAAACTTCAAGTGTTACAACTCCTCAAGGCAGTACTCAGCGGTCTCATACAGTTGACAGCTCGGGTTCCAGCTCATCAGCTCCTTTGAGAGTTAGATCCATGGCTGATCTTTATGCTACTACACAAGAAGTGAATGAGGAATCATCGGATCACTTGAACTGCCAGTTTGCACTTAACATTTCTGATCCTATGAATTATTCGGAGGCTGCTAAAAAGAAAGAGTGGCAGGAGGCCATGCAAGCTGAATTGAAAGCCATTACTAAAAATCAGACTTGGATGTTGGTGGATCTGCCGAATGGAAGAAATGTTGTGGGCTTGAAGTGGCTGTACAAAACTAAAGTGGGTCCTGATGGGAAGATAATCAAGCACAAAGCTAGATTAGTTGCTAAGGGTTACTCTAAAAAATATGGGGTTGATTATGAAGAAACATTTGCTCCGGTGGCTAGATTTGAAACCATCAGAATTGTTATTGCAGTTGCAGCACTTAAAGGATGGTTATTGCATCAATTGGATGTGAAATCAGCCTTTTTGAATGGTGAGCTTGATGAAGAAATTTATGTAGAACAACCAGAAGGCTTTGAGGTGAAAGGGAAACAAGACAAAGTTATAAACTGCACAAAGCTCTCTGTGGATTAAAGCAAGCACCTAGATCGTGGTATTCTAAAATTGACGGGTATTTCAATGATAATGGATATGTTAAGAGTCTGAATGAGCCAACTCTCTATGTGAAGAAGTGTTCAACTGATGTTATCTATGTGTGTTTATACGTAGATGACATTATTTGTACCAGTTCTAGTGAAGTGCTGATTGAAGAGTTTAAGTCTGGTATGAAGCAGACATTTGAAATGACTGATTTGGGGCAGCTCAGATACTTTCTTGGATTGGAAGTGAGCCAAACTCAGGATGGTGTGTTTATTTCACAAGAAAAATATGCTCAGAGTTTATTGGTCAAGTTTGGTATGAAAGACTGCAACAGTGAAGATGTTCCTATGAGTCCTTATGACAAGTATCAAGCAGATGATGGTGAAGACAAGGTTGATGAGACAAAATATCGAAGCTTAGTTGGAGGCTTAATCTATCTTACTCACACACGGCCAGATCTTGCTTATGCAGTTGGAGTTTTATCCAGATTCATGCAGTCTCCGTCCAAAATTCATGCTGGTGCAGCTAAGAAAATCCTAAGATATGTTGCTTCTACGTCTGAGTATGGTATTTGGTACAAAAAGAATGATAAACTCAAACTTGTTGGATATTCAGACAGTGATTGGGCAGCTTGTGTTGATGATAGAAAAAGTGTTGGTGCCTATGTTTTTGCTGTTGGTAGTGGAGCTGTTTCATGGAGTTCAAAGAAACAAAACACGGTTGCTCTCTCTAGTACTGAAGCTGAGTATATCTCAGCCACTGGTGCAGCATGTCAAGGCATTTGGATCAGAAGAATTTTAGAAGATTTGGGGCACGTTCAAGGCAATGCTACAACAATTTGGTGTGACAGTCAATCAGCAATCAACTTATCTAGAAATCATGTACAACATGGCAGAGCTAAGCATATAGATTTAAAGTATCATTTCATTAGAGACATTGTCAGACAAGAGAAAGTGGTGCTTCAGTTTTGCAGTTCAAGAGATCAAGTTGCTGATTGTTTAACCAAGGCTTTACCAAAACAAAAGTTTGTCTTTCTTCGTCATCGTTTGGGAGTGCAGAAGTTTGAATCAAGGGGGGGTGTTGAAATATGATTCAAACCCCATCATTATCATGCACGTGGGAATTGGTTTTGCTTATCCGATCTTCAAGGCTTATCTTCTAGCTGTTATGTTTACGTTATTATTTTTGTTGAATAAGTTGTGAGATCCACTTTTTTAGGTTTTCAGTTTTATGCCGTTGTAATGTTGCCTTTATATGGCAGCCTCGTTTCTTGTTTTGATTATTCACAATTGCACAATAAAAAAGCCTTGAGTTTGATCAAAGAGTGTTTTATCTTCGTGAGTTATAAGTTTTGATATCAACACATTAAGCATTGCCATATGACCACAGATTGTTGTCAACAAATATAAATATGTGTGTATTTTTTTTTTTTTTTTGCAACTTCTTTTTAGCTTTCCAGTTACATATTGCCCCATTTGTAAAACGTTATGTTAATGGTTATGTCTTTATGCTTTCTAATCTTGAAATTTCTTTTAGCTTGAGGATATCTGTTATTTAAAAGACCTTTGAAGTGAAATCAAATTCTTTCAGATACAGAATAACTAAAGTCTCATCTACTTTTAGTTTTAATAAACAAACGAACATTAACAAGAAATTTAGTTCGATTAGTTAAATGAACAAACATAAACAGAGGCTCGTTCGGTTAATTGTCTTCATGAACATTCGTTCATTTGCGTCGGTTTATGTTCGTTTGTTTTTGTTTTAACTAAAGATTTTTGTACTTTTATACATTTTATCTAACCTTTATATTCTTTAGTTTTGATTTATTTTATTAATCTAACAATTAAATTAGGAAACCCTATTTTCAACTTTTTTTTGCAATGTTCCTATTTCATAGTCTCATTATTTACAATGATATATATGATTGAACTCTGAAGAAACAGTGGTTCGAATGACCAGAATCAATCGGATCACGAGTCAGGTTTCTACATAAAAAGGGTTAGTCCTCTCGCTCGATTCGGGGGTTTACTGAGCTCCTTCTCCGGCGATCACAGCAAAACAGAAAGTCGTTAGACTCGCCACGAGGAGAATGGAGGTTCTCTCCGTGGCCACCCTCCGGCGTGAGAATAAGTACAGTGATCTTGATGAAGAAGAAGAAGTGGTAAGAGTGAAGTGAATGTAACTTGTGAGATCATACCTGCAATGTCTTATTTGTAACCGGTTTTGGCGGGAAAATTGGCGTGACGGAGGAAGTAACGGAAAGCATTTTCCGTAGGCGGTTATTCTCTTTTCCGTCGATCTTTAACGTCATATTTAATCGCACGGATCATGAGTATGATCGACGGCTAGGGAGTTGCCACGTGGAAAGTTGATTTGGGTATACCCTTCTCCAAGTTGATGCCATCATCGTGATTTAGATGAGTGTCTAGGATCAGGCCACATCATCTTTCAGTTGTAACCGAATGGCTGTGCACGATGAGCATTGACAACCTTCTAGAAGATCTACAGCTGTAAACCTTTATGCCCTTGCCACGTGTCTATTCTGTTGTAACAGAACAAACACTTTTGTTCAAGTCTTGATTCCCGGTGCGCGGAGATGTTTAGGATCTTGTCTTCAAGTCTAGCTTTACCCTTACGGGAGCCTACGCAAGGGTGTTAGTTGAACGTTAGTTCTGCCCTTTCTCCGTCGCACGGTGTAGGATCGTTTTCTGACCCGAACGAGTCGTTCAGAAGAGTTTTTCTCAATACGAGTGGCGGAAACAAACGTATTAAGGTCAATTCAGCAAGAATATCACTTTAAACTGTCTATATATTGATTTGACAAAGTATTACAGCGAGACGACACTTCGGTAGCACTTCGTGGCTCAAACCGGAATTTTAGAAGTTACTCAAACGAAATCAGGAAGCACATATATATAGGCGAGTGATTCCGCTTGAACCAGCCTCAAACGAAATTACTCTCAAACGGAATCAGTAATTTCGTTTGAAACTGTCTTGATCATTTCAAGCGGAATTACATCATGTAATTTCGTTTGAAATCACATCTCATCCTATATTTGACATTTTTCTCGTATTGCGTGCCCTAATCTATCTATAAACATACAAGACTCGATACAAGACGAAGTCGACCGACGCATGCACCAACAAACTCCCCCTCGAATGTTGACGAGTCTTCAATGTCGAGTCTTCGCTTCTTCAGTCTTTATCAGTCCTCTCGAACTCTTCGAAGTATCTAACAATGTAAAGTATCATCAAACTCTGTCTTCTCTTTTCATCAGCACCAACAGATAACCCCCCTTTGAATGTTAATCTAATCTTCAATTCCATCAGATCTCTTGATTCCTTAAGTTCATCAGCATCATCAGCGTGCGTGAATTTCAGGATCTAAACTTGGCTCTTCAATCTTCAGACTCCCCCTTTTGACAAGCTGGGATCGTAGCCTGGCCTACCTGCACAAACTCTACCTCACAATAAATTTCCCAATTTTAACATTTGACAAATTTATTCTCTGCTTATCATTTGTAAACACAAATCAATAAATGATTTTACAATGTTAATCATTGATGAACCACTTGAAGAAATATCATTTTTCTATTAAAAAACTTTTTCATCTTTCAAACTAACTCCCCCTCACTAAATGTCATCATGTTTAGCACTTGGAATTTTAAAAATCAGCTCTCAAACATCAGTTGTCGAAAATCTTTTTGAATTTTTCAAAATTTATGTTAAAACACACTAAAAATCTTTTTGGATTTTTTAAATTGAAATGAAATGCAGTAAAGAAATATTTACATGCAATATTTTTGTGAGTTTGTGTAAGAGGATCATATCAGTTTATGAGACAAATCACCAACACCGTTAAGCTTTAAACATTTTAAGTTCTAAACGATTCACTTAGATTGTCAGTATACTGATCCACTTAAATTTTCACACAAAGTTAAATAGTTTCGAGATACGAGATTAATGTTTTAAACACTTAAACTTATTCGCGTGTCCCACCTCAGAATATACTCCCGTATCCAGATCCCAATATTCAGTCTTACAAGTGAGTATACCACAGATGATATCTGTAAAGGGTTAAATTGCGAGGGCCGTGAGAGCTCAGGTCAGAACTTCCGTTCAGCAGAGAGATGACGGCTTCGACTTTTGGCGTGTCCCCTTTAGAGGATCTTTTGTTTCAACAGCACATGATTAGCATTTTTCAATGTTTCATCATTTTTTGTACTGAGGGCGATGCTATATTTCAAGCAAGCAGAAAGTATTATACGAGGACTAGGCCATTGCTTCCGCAAAATCAGAAGTCCCGGGATAATACCCCAGATATCACTGAGTATAAAGACCTAGTATCTCAGAAAGAGGGACCTTTCAAACAAGATTTCGGGAGTTACCCATATATCCGAGAGATGTTCCCCATGATATAAGTAAGTTTGAAATTTAGATTTATATTTATATCTCGTCACAATCTACTAAATGTGTAAAAACCTACTGGCACATCATCAGTGAGACCGTTTATCACATTTTAACTTTCCATTTCTTTAGCATGTTGTCATAGTCTACTGATGTACTATCATTTCCTCTTTTACACAACAAAACTCATTTTTGATTTTATCATGTTTTTGGCTTTTTCAAATTTTCAAATGTTTTTGGATTTTTCTGAAATTCTTACTCCCCCTAAAATGCAAAAGCATTTAAGAGAAATTTGAAAAACAAACTGTACATATAAAGTGACAACTGATATCAAATCACTTCAATTCGCCATCCACTTGGCATAAACAATCAGAACTCCCCCTCACAACAAACTATTTTCCCATTTGATTTCAAAAAACTTAAGTTTATTTTAATCACAATGATTTTTCCAGAAAATTAGTTTTGTTCATTTTATAAAACCACTTGTAGGTTAGGGGATTCATCACCTTGTTCTTTCAACCTCTTGAAAAATTGAACATTTTTAGGTTCAATCAACAAAAATCACCTGTAGAAAATCAAGTACAACTTAATGTCCCTGATTACCACTTGTAATACGAAATCACTTTCGTGAATTTCTCAAGAAAGATGCTGATTCCTGCTCCACTCTTACCAACTTGGGAGCTCCGGCAAGTCATACTGTTCACTCATCATAAAAGGTTCCATCCCAGTCACAAACCTGGGATGAAACACTCTTACCTGGTTTCTTCATTTTCTTCTCATAGAACTCTTTAACCCCTTTGACTTTTCTGTCAACCATTTTTCCGAAGATGTGTTTCACTTTGGGGTTAAAGGCCTTTTCAACATCAAAAACCTTTTTATCAGAATAAAATTGGTTTGAAATTTCAACTTTACCAATTTTCTTCTTAAAATTTTCAGCCCGAAGTGGTGGAAAGTTGACATCATCCACTATCGGCACTGATTTTTCACCTTTTTCCATAACCTGTGGCTCATCTGATTTTGTGGAATCAGATTCATCACCCGAAGTTAGCTCCTCTGATTTTGACGAATCAGAATCATTGCTAGACCCATCATCAGATTTCTTAACAACCCATTTTTGGTTGTCAAGATTTGCACTTTTCTTGTAAAACCTTTTTGAACATTCACCAATTTCAAATTTTGAAAAGTTTAGTTCTCTCAATTGGTGGTTCAAACTCAACCATTTTTTCTTTCAGTTTAGAAACTCCTTGTTTGGTTTGAATTGCTTGTGAACATTTCACAACTAGATGTCCAATTCTACCACATTTAAAACAGGTTCGAGTCTCCTTCTTCTTTTGATCAACCATCTTCTCCATTTCTTCTTGCTTCTTCGCAAGGAATTCTTTGTTTGACTGCTTTCTGAACAAATTTTCTTTTTCCTTTTCAGAAGATGTGCCTGAAACAAATATCATTTTTGATTTAAAATCTCGAACATATTTTTCAATTTTATAATTTTCTAGTGGTATAAAACCAAGACCTTTCTTTTTGTAATTACCGTTATGGTTTGGTTTCTTTCGATAACCTGAACCAGAACTGTAACCCTTTTTCTTGTTTAAACGTTGTTGAATTCTTGAGGTGTAAGGATTAGGTTTTTTAGAAAGATTTTCATCTTTTATTTCAGAAATATTAATTTCTGTCAATTTGAAAACCTTTTGATCATTTCTGGTTTAACACCTCTTATTGGAAATTCCTCATCAGAATATAATTTGTCGGAATCATTCAATGTATATGCAACTTTGAATGTTTCGTCATTCAAATTAGATTTCGATAGAAGAAATTCTTTATTGTAAACTCGTTTCTCCCTTTTTACTGAAGGACTTGACATGTCAGACTTAGACTTTGACTCTGATTTAGACTCCGACTTTGACTCCTCCATTTCATCGTTATCTAACACATGATCCACCACTTTCTTCATCAATTGAGATTCTTGATCAGTATCAGTCGATGTAAAAGTGACATCAATATTTTCTGGCAAGTTAACTGAAGACTCCGACTCCCATTGTAAGTTTGTTGCCTTTTCGACTCTTTCTGAATTTGGATTTCTCGAAGAATATCCATTTTCAAGCGGGGGTGGACACTTGTTATAACTGACACCTTGTTTCTTACCAGATGTCTTAACTTCAGTTTCCTTTTTCTTTTCCTTTTTCTTTTTAGAAGTGTTTTCTGCAGATGCTATCTGTTCTTCAGTTACTTCATCATCATCAAATGCCTTCATGCCTTCAACAGTTTAATCGCTGCCTCATTATCAACAAAGATAGGGGTGTTAAGAAATTGCAAACCGTAGTCGCGCATCTATTGCTGGATCCACAAGATCTGAGAGCAGCAACTGCTAGCAGATACATACTCCACTTCACATTTGGATAAAGCCACATAGGTCTGCTTCTTGCATTGCCAGGTGACCAATCGTGATCCAAAAAACTGGCACCCTGCTGTTGTTGATTTAGCGTTAACTTTGCAGCATCCAAAATCGGAATCGGAATACCCTTCGAGCGTAAAATCGCCTTCTTTTGGATACCACAACCCCAATGATGAAGTTCCTTTCAGGTAGCGTAATATCCTTTTCACAATCACCATGTGCGAAGCTCTCGGGTTAGATTGAAATCTTGCTGCGAGGCACGTTGGGTACATGATATCGGGCCTTGATGCAGTCAAGTACATTAATGGGGTGGCAGCTGGAGACGAACCGATCATGGAACGATAAAGCGTTTCATCTACCCTGTCCCCGGTGAGATCTGGGTTTATCCCATGATTCGTCGCTAATGGGGTGGCAGCTGGAGTAGAACCTGACATCCTAAATTTCTCTAAGATATCATGAACATACTTCGTTTGATGTATGAAAATTCCCTTTGGCAGTTGATCAACCTGAAGTCCCAAGAAGAATTTCATCTCACCCATCGATGACATTTCAAATTTCTGCTTCATAACTCGTTCAAAATCTTTGCACATATTTTCATTTGTAGACCCAAATATGATGTCGTCCACGTATATCTGAACTATCAGAAGATGACCATCGACCTCTTTGGTGAAGAGAGTGGCATCCACTTTTCCTTGGATGAAGCTGTTGGCAAGTAGGTGTTGAGACAATGTCTCGTACCAAGCTCTCGGGGCCTGATGTAAACCATACAGCGCTTTATCCAGCAAATAGACCTTGTCTTTGTGGATTGAATCGGTGAAGCCCGGTGGTTGTACGACATATACCTCCTCTTTTACCTTCCTATAGAGAAATTCCGATTTAACATCTAGCTGATAAACTTTGAAATTTTTCCAAGACGCAAATGCTAGGAAGATTCTGATTGCTTCTAGTCGAGCCACTGGAGCATACATTTTGGTGAAATCTATACCCTCCTGCTGACTGAAACCCTGGACTACGAGTCAAGCTTTGTTACGAACAACAACCCCACGATCATCCCTCTTGCACTTGAACACCCACTTGGTGTTTATCTTCCTCTGACCATCAGGCAAGTCTACTAGTTTCCATACACCTAACTTCTCAAACGGACTCAACTCTTCTTGCATGGCATTGACCCAAGAATCTTCAGTTAGCGCCTCTTTATAAGTTCGCGGTTCGATCTGCGAAATAAAACAACTAAGTGAAAACTCAGTTTGTAAAGGAGCAACTGTAGAATAAAAACAAGTAAGGCCGTGGTCAATTTGACGTCTAGTGTGAACGCCTGATTGTAATTCTCCAATAATCAGTTCTTCTGGATGGTATGAAAGAGTTCTCGGCATCACCTAGCCTGGAACATCTACCTCGCCTTCCAAATTTATAACATTCTGATTTGCACCTTGTTTACTGACTGGAATTGTTTGACTTGAAATCTGGATTTGCTCCCCCTCAGAATCTGAATCACCATGATCAAATACTGGCATGTTATTAGATTCTTGATTATCATTGACTGCCATCTGATTGTCAAGAGATTCCTGAATATCTTCATGTTCACCAGCATTGCTTGGACCTGCTTCATCATCATTCGAAGCTTGTCGTTGACGACTGAAAGTTTCTGCTGGGAATCTTTCCTGCGATTCTTCATACTCTCTCAAAATATCTAACTCGTCAAAGAAATCTGGTTCTTCTTCAATGTCAAACGAATCCCATAAAGTATCGTAATTAAAACGCCATGAATTGCCTGGGTTCTGTAGTGGCATTGTGTGACCTTGGCATTCAACATTGTGTGCTTCAATAATCCGCTTCAAGCTTGGAACAAAAACTCGTTTCAATGGACTTGAGTAACCCACGAAAATTCCCTCAATGGTCTTTGCACCAAATTTTCCAAAAGGCTCTAGAACTGTGCAGGGAGACCCAAATGGTTCTAAATACTTCAGATTCGGTTTGCGGTTATTGATCAGCTCAAAACATGTCTTGTTGAATTTCTCTACAGTGAGAACCCAGTTGAGTGTATAGCAAGCGGCTGACACTGCTTCTGCCCAAAAATTGACTGGTAGTTTAGAATCAGCAAGCATCGTCCTGCCCGTTTCAATTAGTGTCATGTTCTTTCTTTCTGCTACTCCATTTTGCTGCGGAGTGTAAGGAGCACTAAATTCTTGCAATATACCTCTCCCATCACAATATTCTTCCATCTTGTTGTTCTTGAACTTTGTACCGTTATCACACCTGATTCTTCTGATTCATTTTTTATACAAGTTTTCAATTTTTCTGAACAACGGCATCAAGCTTTTGAAAGTTTCATCCTTTGTTTTCAGAAAAGAAACCCATGAAAATCTCGAGTAATCGTCGGTTACTACTAGATAGTAGAGATTCCCTGTAATACTTTTGACGTTTATTGGACCAAACAGATCCATATGGAGTCTCTCTAACGGTCTTGAGACTGAATTGACTTTCTTTTTAGGATGAGATTTCTTCTTTTGCTTGCCTTTGATGCAGCTAATGCACTCCCCTTCCAGATGAAATCCTTTCACATGAACAGCAATAACTAAGTCGTTGTGCACCAAGTGATTCATTAAAAATTTGAAAAATTTTCAAAAAGAAAATAAAAGCTCATCAGTTAAATCATCCAATCGTTATAAAAAATCACAAAAATTTGAAAATAAAAACTCACAAAATGTTGGTAATAAGTGGTGCAGGTTCGACCACAGTGCTCAAAGGACAAATCAAGGATACAAGAGGAGAAATGACTACCACAAGGCAAAACAATGTTTTGATCTAAGTGTGTGGTATGAGAGTGGTGAAAGGTATGATAACAGAGTGTGTTATACTTGTGGTTATCAAGGACACGTTGTTGTTAACTGCCAAAGTTGGAGATGTGAAACGAGAAGATGTTTTGAATGCAATATCAAAGGTCACATTGCCAGAGATTGCCCAAGGAGATCAATGGGAAGATCGAGGGTTGAATCTCAGAGAACGGTAAAGAAACCAGTCAATGTTAAGCCTAAAGATCAGAAGGTTCTAGAACAGAAAGTGAAGCTTTCGCAGGGGCAAAAAGACAGACTAAGGAAAAAGAGGAAGAAAGCACGAGAATATGTGGAAAGGATTTTGTCTTCAGGTTCACCGGTTGGTTCGAATAAGAGTTCTGATGAATCGATTCACTCGACGGCAAAGTCAAGCAAATCGAATTCTTCAGATGCAAATCTGAGGACAATCAAGAAGAAAAAGAAAGTTATTGGCAATGAATCTGGCTCATCAAAGTTAGACAAGCCAAGATCGGGCAATGAATCTGATTCCACAATATCAGATGAGCCACAAGTTGAGGTAAAAAAGGAAGAAACGGTTCCTTTAATGAATGATGAGAAATTTCCACCATTACGAGTTGTAAACCTAAAATCAAAAGGTGTTTATGCTGGAAAAATGTTTAATAGCAATGTTAAACATATTTTTAGTAAGATGGTTGATGGAAAGGAAAAAGGAGTAAAATAATTTTACGAAGAAAAGAGAAAAGCTCAAAATACACCCAAGACTGGTCAGGCTTAGGTACATAAATCTGTTGGTTGAATTCCAGACTTGCCGGAGCTTCCAGGTTGGTAAGTGTGAAGCAGGTATCGGCATCATTCTTGAGAAATTCACAGGATGGTAACTGTGATATTTCGTTTTACAAGTGGTTAATCAAGGACATTAAGTTGTACTTGATTTTCTACAAGTGATAGTGGTGTTTAACCTAATAATGTTAAATTTTCAAAATGGTTAAAAGAGAACAAGGTGATGTGATGACCCCGAACCTACAAGTGATGGGTAAACAAACTAATTTTTCTGGAAAAACCATTCTGATTAAAACAAACTTAAGTGTTTTGAAATCATTATGGGAAAATAGTTTGTTGTAAGGGGGAGTGTTGTTTGAATACGCCGAAACCCTCACAGCTGAACAAACATGATTACTTTCACAAGATTGAAAAACGGTTTTCAAATTGTCGAAAATCAATGGGTTGTAAATCATGGGGGTGCATTATTATTAAGCAGAAAATGGATGGCGAGACAAAGCTATCTACATCGGTTTGTCAAATTTTCTTTATATGATTTTGCATTTTAGGGGGAGATATATTGTTGTCAGAAAATACAAAAACATTTGAAAATTTTGAAAAAGCCAAAAACATGATAAAATTCAAAAAATGAGTTTTTGCGTAAGAAGAGGAAATGATAGTACATCAGTAGACAGTTACAGTATGCTAAAGAAATGTAATGATTAAATAGTGTTAAACAGTCTCACTGATGATATGCCGATAGGTTTTTATACATTTAGTACACTTTTTCGGGATATAAACTTAAATTCAAACTTACTTATTTCGTGGGGAACACTACTTGGATATATAGGTAACCCCTGAAATCTCGTTTGAAGGACCCCTCTTTCTGAGAAACTAGGTCTTTATGCTTAGTGATATCTGGGGTATTATCCCAGGACTTCTGATTTTGCGGAAGCAATGGCCTAGTCCCCGGAGAATACTTTCTGCATGCTTGAAATATAGCGCCGCCCTTAGCAAAAATGATGAAACAATAAAATTGATAATCATTGCTGTTGAAGAGAAGATCCTCTAAAGGGGACACACCTAAAGTCGAACCGTCATCTCTCTGCTGAACGGAAGTTCTGACCGGAGCTCTCATGGTTTTGCATCTAACCCCTTACAGATATCATCTAGGTATACTCACCTGTAAGACTGAATATTGGGATCTGGATACGGGAGTATATTCAAGAGGTGGGACACATGAATGAGTTTAAGTTCTTAAAACACCTAATTCGTATCCTGAATCAGTTGAATTTTGTGTGAAAATTTAAGTGGATCAGTATATCGACAATCTAAGTGAATTGTTTAATTCTTAATGTGTAATTAAGCTCAACGGTACTTGTGACTTGTCAAAAAACTGATATGATCCTCTGACGCATACTCAAACAAAAATATTGTCTGTATATATGTTTGTACATATTTCGTTATTGCTTTATATTTTCAGAAAATACAAAAACATTTTTTATTCTGATTTATTTTCGACAACCGATGTCTGGGTGCTGAGTTTCAAAATCTAAGTAAGTTGATTGTGTTTCTGAAAAATAAAACAAGTTCATTAATTTGAAACTTGAAGTTTTAAAATCAAAAACCAAAAACAGTTTGTGATATCTCCAAGGTCATTAATTTGGACTTGGATGATTAACTGTGGGGGATTTGGATACTTATATTGTTATAGAGCTAGTTTCTGATTCGATTCGATGAAACTGCCAAAATCATGAAATTTGTTTAAAAAATGTTTGTTTAGAAAGATTGAGTGAGCCAGGATTAGAATTCCTGGATAGTTGAAATTTGAAATGTTGTTACTTATAAATGGTTAAGTGATTGCAGGAAAGAGTCCAGACTACGATCCCAGAAGCTGAGTCTATGGGGGAGTCTGAAGACGAACTTAAAGCAAGGGGGAGCCTGAAAAAAGAGAGAGCCAGAGATAGATCCTGGTATAACATTTGAAGAATAAAGTTTGAAAATAAAGATTGAAAGGAGCTTTACAATGTCAAGACAAAATTTGGAAAGAGACAAAGACTAAAGACTCGACGCCGAAGACTTCGTCAACATCCAAGGGGGAGTTTGTTGGTGCATCTACTGTCTGTTAACTTCATCTTAATCGAGTCTTATGTCTAGATAGGTTAATCGAGTGCACAACAGTGATTGAATTAGGGTTTGAATATGTTTCAGGAGGTAATTCCGTTTGAAGGAGACCTGGACAAGTTCAAACGGAATCACCAAGGTAATTCCGTTTGAACATGGTTGTGTCACCCTCAAACGGACCACCTACATCTATAAATAGGGTTGTGCTAGTTTCATTTGAAACGGATCTGATTGTATGTGAGCTGAGGTGCTGCAAGATTTCTGTCAAGATTTGATTGTAAAAGTTCTACAAATCAGTAAAAAAGAAAGATTAGAAAGGAAACAAGTTGTGTGAAGTCGTTTACTTTGATTCTGCCTTAGTAAATGATGATTAACTACCTTTACTGACTGTTTAGGGTCACCGGAATCGATCCAACACGGATGCTTTGGGAGTTTATAGTGCTTTTGGAACATATAACAAACCCCTGAAGCTGATGGCTATCGAAGAGTACAGTCGGTGGGCCAAGAAGTTTGAAGAATGGTTGAAGGCCTTTGCGTATCCTAGCTGGAAGAGTCTAAAGAATGGATATGTTGATGGAGGCAAAATTGGTGAAAGTTTGACTACATCTGAAGAAATAGAATCGTTTGTTGCTGAGCAAAAATGCATCGCACTGCTATTTCAATCTGTTTGAGAAGATATAATATCCTTGATCGAGTACAAGAATTCTACAGATCTCTGGAACAAGTTGAAAGTTAAATGTTTGGGAAGTGCAGAAATTGTGAAAAATAAAAAGAAACTACTAAGAAAAGAGTTTGATTTATTTGCTTGTTTAAAAAATGAATCAGTTTGTAAAATGATTGAGAAGTTTGGGCACCTAAAGCTGGAGCTGGCGAGACATGAAATTTTCTACTCTCAAGAAGTGCTAATCGACAAATTGTTTGATTCATTGCCAGATGAGATGGATTGGCAATATTATGCTTTGATGTTGAAGAATACAATTAAGCTTGAAGTTCTTACGGTGGATCTGTTGATTGAAAGACTAGAGAGTCACGAGCTGGAGATAAAGAAAACGCATAAAGTCAATCACTCGTCATATTAACAGAATTTGGATTTGTATTATCCAAAAAGTATGATGCCAAAGAATACATCTCCCAAGACTGCATTCTCTGCTGAAAATTCCTACCATCAAGCAAAGAAAGTCAAAACAGTGTATTTCACAGTGGTTCTTCGTCACATTCAAGCCAGTCTGATGCAAAGAACCTATTTCAATGCAATATCGCTGTAGACTTAAAGAATGCTCAAAACATCAATGAGGAGTCGGCAAAGCAACAGATGATTTTTCTCGCTTCTGTTCTAGAATCATATGAAAGTCTAGTGGCAGGGAAGATTGGCAACACCAACCTCACAAAAGAAGATTACGATCAGATAGATCCTGAGGAAATGGAATTGATCGACATAAGGTGGTGTATGGCCAGTGCATTTCGTCGGGCACAGCGTTTCATGGAGATAACTGGGAGAAAGTCTATTGGTGGACCATCTACCAAGTTGGGCTTTGACAAGTCTAAAGTGACATGCTTTAAGTGTAAACAAAAAGGTCACTTTAAGCGTGAATGTCGAAATTCTTATGCTGATGAGTCTGAAAACCCGTTCAAAGAAGATTACTACAAGAAAGCAATTTATCATCAGAATAAATCAGAACCGCCAAGAATGGACCAGCTTGAGGATAACAAAGAGAAATCTAGAGCTCTTGCTGTGATTCACGACGATGAAGGTTTCGATTGGAGCGAGTTGTTACCTGAAGAGGATGCGGTTGGATATGCTTTCATGGCAAAATCTGCTGAACCTGTTCCTTGGAAAGACAACAGACCTGAAGAACTGAAGTATGCTTACAGAAAGCAGATAGCTCAGCAAAGAATGATCAGAATATCTGGTATCTATCTTGAAGCAAAAAGAGCGAGGAGATGGGATCCACAGAGAGAATGTTATCTTGACCCCGATGGAAACATTGCTATTGATCATAACACTCTTGATATGGAAACCATAATTAAAGAAATGAAAGAGGAAGATGATTATTGGCAAAGAAAATGATGGGGAAGCGGAGAAGAGGAAGAAGAGAAAGAGAAAGAAGAGAAAAAGAAAGAGGAGATGCCAAAGAAGATAGATAATGGAATCATTGACATGACTCAAGAGTTGAATACTGAAAACATGGGAAAGATGGCTGACAAGGTGTTGGCTGCTAAAGCACTTGAGGTAGACTCTAAGTCTGTATCTGAGTCTAAAAGCCAGGTCAGTACAAATGCGTCAACGACTGAGTCAGGTAAGAAAGTCAATGGTGATGCTGACTGCAAAAATTGCATCAAAGAGTGCAAAGTTTGTAGTACAATCACCTATTTCAATGGTAAAAAGGTTGATGATCTGACTGCTAGAGTCAGAAGTGTTGAGGATCAGATTCTTAACCGTGATAAAATGTTGAAAGCTTCGAACGACAGATTAAAATAATTAACTAACAAAATTGAAAATGATAAAATTGATCAAGAAAAGGTTAGAAAAGAAAATGAGAGGTTAGTTCTTGAAAATCGTCAGATTACTGAAAAAATTTGAGAAGCTTAAAAGCACGGTTAAAGATAATGATGATAGAAATGGTAAAACATACAAAGAAAATTGTCATTTGCAAAGTGTTTTGAGAATTAAAGAAGAATTAATCAACGAGCAACTTGATGAGATTGCTAAGTTGAAGCTTCAATTTGAAGAAGCTAAGATTGAGAATGAGCGTATCAATTTGAAATTGAACAGTTACAGCTCTGCAAGCTTTGTTTTGCAACACATTGTTCCCAAACCCATCGGGAAAAACAAAGCAGGCGAAGATGTATACTGTGATGGAACTGGGATCGGGTTTCATCAAGTTCCACCACCAGTTCTAGACAATTATTTGAAAAAACAATCTGGGTTGATTAATCTTGAAGATGAAAATGAAGTGAAAATTCCTGATTCAATTGATGTGACATTTTCTTCATCATCATCTGATGATAGTGTTCAAACTGAGATTGTTAAAGGCAAGGCTGAAAGTGTTTTTGATAGTGATTTAGCTGAGGATAATGAAGAGTGTTTTCTGAACAATTACATTCCGAAACTAAAATCCAAAAACAACTTAGGTGATGAACTGGGTCTTGTGATGTACAAGATGGCTGGATCTGATAAGTTGTATTCGAATTCTGAGTTTCCTTTGGAGAATGTTAACATGAACAAGTTGAAAAAGGTTTTCAAACTGGTTGAAATCGAGTTGTCTGAAGTAAAAAGTTTAAAACAAACAAAAAGGCAAATGAATTTTGAGAAAGATAAAGCTTACTATAAGAAACCTGTTGTTCCACCGCGCTTTTATAACAACAATCGAAACAATTGGTCGGGTGGTTATCAGGGTTGTAAGAATTATCAGAAAAGGAATGTTTTCTGATGAAGACAATTGGTTTATGAATGGTTCACATATTGCTTCAAGTTCACTTTCTGATGAAGAATCTGAGATTTTTTTCGAAGTAAAATGAAGATTTTTTTGCAAAGAAGACTTCACAATCTCAGACTGAAGGCACAAGTCGAGTTGTTGATACTCGTACATGCTTCAGATGTAACAAAGTTGGACATATTGCACGAAAGTGTACCAACTTCAAGTCTAAGTCTGAAATTGTTGAGAGTCAAAAGAAGAAAGTTGATGTGAAGGGAAAAGCTCCATTGGTTGTTGAGAAAAAGGTTTTGAAAAATGACAACACCAAGATCAAAACTGAACCTGTTAAGAAAATGGTAACTAAAAATGACAAATTCTACAAACGGGTTGCATCATCTCAACAAACATGGAAGCTAAAAGTGGTTGTAAAGGAATCAAGTGTTCCAAGGGTTTCAGAGTTGGAAAAACAATCGTCTTCTACTTCGGTAAAGATGGATGTTCCTTTGGAGTACTATGAGAAACTTGATCCAAAAGAGGCTATTACTTCTGAGAAGAAGGTTGTTTTGAAAAAAGACCAACCATCTGGTCAACCTCAAAAAGACGAATTTTTCTTATACAAAAAGGTTGAGGTTGGGTCTGCTGAGAGCTTAAAAATGAATGATAAAAATTTTCCACCACTTTACACTAGAAAATCGCACATTAAAGTCCAGTTACCTGAGTCGAAAGAGGCTTGGGTAGCATCAAAATTTCACTAAAAATTTTGGACTTACCGGAGCTTCCTAGTTGGTAATTGTGAAGCATGAATCTGCATCTTTATTGAAATGTTTTTTTAATCAATTTGTGATATCTGCAGGAACTTCCGAGAGTTATCTCACGATGGATTATGGATAGTGGAGCATCTCGACATATTGAAACGAAACATATTGAAATTCGTCATCACTTCATTCGCGATTGTTTCGAGAAGAAGTTGATACGAATTGAGAAAATCCACACTGACGAGCAAAAACCTGATTTACATACCAAAGCATTTGATAAAACACGTTTTCAATACTTGCTAAAATTGAATGGTATGAAGCTTTTATCGGTGTTGGAGGAGATTCTTGGCGTTAATGAAGGAGACATTGTAGATGATGTTGAGAAGCAATCTGCAATGGTTTGTCGATTTTTTACTTGTTTTGGTATTTAGGGGGAGTATAGGGTAATATTTCAGAAAATACAAAAACAATAAAAAATGACAAAAATACAAAAACATGAGATATTTTCAAAATCCAAAAACAATAAAAAATTGAAAAAGAGCTTGTGTAAAATGGGAAAATGATAGTACATCGGCTTGACAGTTACAGTATGCTAAAGAAATGTAATGTTTAAAAGTTTTAAACAGTCTCGCTGATGATGTGCCGATAGGTTTTTACACATTTAGTAGGTTTGTTCGGGATATAAACTTAAAATCTTTACTTGCTTATTTCGTGGGGAACACTACTTGGATATATAGGTAACCCCTGAAATCTTGTTTGAAAAATCCCTCTTTCTGAGATACTAGGTCTTTATAATCAGTGATATATGGGGTATTATTCCGGGACTTCTGATAATGCGGAAGCAATGGCCTAGTCCCCGAATAATACTTTCTGCATTGCTTGAAACATAGCATCACCCTCAGCATAAATGATGAGACAATAAAATTGATAATTAATGCTGTTGTAAAAAAGATCCTCTAAAGGGGACATACCTAAAGTCGAACCATCATATGTCTGCTGAACGGAAGTTCTGACCTGAGCTCTCCGGTTTCACAATTTAACCCCTTACAGATATCATCTGTGGTATACTCGCCTGTAAGACTGAATATTGGGATTTGGATATGGGAGTATATTCAAGAGGTGGGACACATGTATAAGTTTAAGTCTCTAAAACACTAAATCCATATCCTGGACAGATTGAAAATTGTGTGAGAATTTAAGTGGATCAGTATATCGACAATCTAAGCGAATTGTTTAATTCTGAGTATGTAATTGAAGCTTAACGGTACTTGTGACTTGTCGAATAGCTGATATGATTTCCTAACACGCTCATCAAAAATATGTTTGTATATAGTTTACTTTTGCTGCATTTTATTTCTATATTTCATTTCTAGTTTAGAAGATTTATTAAAAATTCAAAAAGATTTTACATTTCTGCTTTATTTTTGACAAACCAAAGTGGAGAGTTGATCTTCAGATTCGAATTGAAGCAGATGCGGGAAGTTTCTGGGCTGGATGATGAGTTTGGAGCTAAAACTTGATAAGTTTATGATAGTTGGAAAGTTGAAGCAAGTTCATTAACTTGAAACTTGTAATTTTTCAGAAAAATTGAACAAAATGTCAGTGTGAATTGTTTCTGATCAACCAAGGTCATTAAGTTGAACTTGGTAGATTAATTGAGTAAACAGGGTCATTAGTTTGGACCTGAATACTTAAGTGGATTGTTTAACACTGAGAGTGAATAGTAATTTTGATAGAAATTGTAATTATCATATATCTTATATTTGGGTAGAGTTTATACAGGAATCAAGTTCCCCATGGCAATAAAATGTTAAAGTTTGAATCAGAATTAAAGCCCTAGCTTATCGAGAGGGGGAGTCTATGAAAGGGGGAGTCAAGATTCTGGATCAACATTCAAAGGGGAGATTAAAGATTAAAGTTGGAAGATAAAGATTGAAGGAGTTTTACAATGTGAAGATAAAATTTGGAAAAAGACAAAGACTAAAGACTTGACGCCGAAGACTTCGTCAACATCCAAGGGGGAGTTTGTTGGTGCTCTTAATGTCTGTTAACTTCGTCTTAATCGAGTCTTATGTCTAGATAGGATGATTGAACACACAACATGATAGAAATTAGGGTTTGTACATTAGTTAGTGTGGTAGTTCACTTGAAAGTAACAAGTAGCAGTTCAAGCGAAGTCAACTGATGTGAGTTCACTTGAAAGCAACTTGTGACATCTTCAAGCGAAACCCTATAGCCTATAAATACCCATGTGTTGTGTCATTTGAAGCGGATTAGAATAGAGGTCATTGTATATGAGTCACGGTGCTGCCAAAATTTCATCAGAATCATTGTAAAGACTCAGGAAAAGCAGTAGTAGAAAAGAATTGAAAGGAATAAGCTATTGTGACGTTGTTTACTTTGATTCCGCCTTAGTAAATGATGATGAACTTCCTTTACTGACTGTTTAGGGTCACGGAACCGATCCAACAGGTGAACTCAAAGAGGAGTTAGAAAGAATTGAAAAAATGAATAAAGACAAAGTTAAACATACTCCTCCAGTTTAGGCAAATTATAAGAAAAATGTACCTGATAATGCTTTAAAGTTGAAGAGAATGAAAGAGGAACTCATTACTGCTGATTTTGGGTCTAAGAATCAAGTAACAAGGTGGAAAGAAGAAAAGGTGATTGCTTCTTACCAAAGGCTGGAAGAATTGACAAAGAAAAATCCTAATGTTCCACCAAAGTCTGTTTACCCTGAAGCAGAAGTCTCAACTAGACCACAAAAACTGCAAGTCAGGAAATCCACTGCTCCACCTGCTGCCATCCTTTATCAAAGAAGGAGACAAAAGCAGATGGATGCAGAAACACCAGAGGATCTAGCAACCGGTGACGAAGTTATAAAAATGGTCCTCAAACAGATGATAGCTGAAAATTCTGAACTTTCTAAAGCTCAAAGCACTGCTCAGCCAGTTATCACCAGGCCGCCATCTCCAAACTAATCTTCAATAAAAACTCTCCCAAGAAACCCACTGGATTCAAAAATACTAACGTGGAAATCTGACAAACAGACCCACGTATTGACTCTGATCAAATCCAGTGGTGAACTGAAGAAAATATCAAGGGAACAAGCACTGGGCTTGGGTGTTGAAGATCTACAAGATCTTCTTGATCTCACACTGTGCAGGGATGAGGATGATACAGATTCTTTGGACTTTGAATTGCAATTTAAAGGACAATTCAGAGAACTGTTGATGAGGCAATAAAGTTCCACAATAATGAAGAGTTTTGGCATCATTTGTTCTGGGGGAGATTGTTGGGATTGAACCCTACCAAAGGAACAGTTGATTAAAGCCAAAACTGGATCAGAGCGGTGGATCCAGAATAAGCAGATGTTTGTATTCAAGTCTCTCCCCTTGAAAGTGGCTAAACAACTGATGACCTCTATCTAATGTTCGTCTACAACAACTGTCCTTCAACAACTGCTGATGATTAAAGAACTGTTGAAGACTAACACGGATGCTCAATCTACTGATCTGAGTCAAGCACTGCTGAAGACATAAAGTAATGCTGGAGTCACAACAGTGGAATAGGAAGCAGTAGTTTTGTTTATTCATTGTATTGTAATGTAATCAGTAGTTAGCAAGTAGTAGTTGTATTAGATCAGTAGTTACAGGTTGTTAGGAGGTTAGATGTCACTTTCATGGTGACGTCAGTAAAGATGCTTCAGTGGTTTGCTCGTGCCTATAAATAGAACAGTACCATGTACTGTTCTATTAGCTCTTTCATCACTTGTCTTCTTGTACGAACAAATACTGTGAGCTCAGGCTGAAGGGGAGTTTGTTATACATGCATGCATTGTAATTTAATCTTGATATAAATTCAATCATTCGGTTCTATGTTAAAGTGTGTGTTGAAAGCATTTCTCCTATTTGATTGTGTATGAAAGTTTGTTTCCATTTATATTCCGCTGCAATTATTCTTGTTCATCTTCTTAATTATCAAACAAAAACACAATCATAAGAAACTCAGATCCTAACAATTGGTATCAGAGCTAGGACAGTCAAATTTGATCTAACAATCATTTTGACGTAAAAGTTCAGCTCACAATCGTTGATACTGATTATTGTTCGTTCTGTTGAAAAACAGAGCAAGGTTTAATCACGAACAAAGTTGATTAATCAGTGTCTGTAAAATAACCAGGATGACGTCAGAATCACAAGATGCTAACAATAGCATCGGTTCACTCTTCAAACCACCCATGTTGAAGCGAAATGAGTACAACAACTGGCAGTGAAGGATGGGTCACATCCTTGCTCAACAGAATACCGGATGTTGGAAGTTGGTTATCTTTGGACCACATGTTCCAATGGTGCTGAGTGCTCAGGATTCAAAGAAGTTCGAACCTAAGAAAGCTGAAAACTATACTGAAACTGATTTTCAAAAATTCGAACTGGATGCCAAGGCATTTAGCATCGTTGCATCTGCTTTGCCCAATGAAATCTATGCTGGGCTGTTACACTGTAACAGTGCCAAGGAATTATGGGATGCACTTAAGGAACAATTTAGGGGGACTGAAGAAGTAATTGAAAATAACAGGGAAATTCTGAATCAGCAGTATGAAATGTTTTGTCATGTTAAGGGTGAAACATTAACCCAACAGTTTGAGCGATTTAGTTGTCTCATTAGTGAACTAAGACTTGTTGATGTTAAATTTACAAATTCAACACAGAACAACAGGTTTCTTAGATCACTACCAAAAAAATGGGATATAATTGCATTTGTGACCAGAAATTTTGTTGAGTTCAAAGATCTGACACTGATCCAACTTCATGGTTGACTTCTGACCTATGAAAGGGAGTAAAACCAGAAAAAGAAGTTGCAAGAGTCTAGCAAAGTTGCAGATAACTACACATTTGGCAACACAGCTCTTCTGGGTCAGGAAGAGTCTGGCAGTAGTAAGGATCAGAGTTATGATCATTTAATTAACATAACTGCTGGTGGTAATTTCAACTCTGATCCTCACTCATCTAATTTTGCTTTTACAGCAAAGGGAGAAAGCCAGATCTCTGACAATCTATGTTTTGAACTCAATGATTTACAGCATTTTGATCCCACTGACTTAGAAGAAATGGACATTTTGCATCAACTTGCCTTTCTAAGTGTAAGAACTAGCAAGTTTTACAAAAGGACAGGGAGAAAATTCCCACGGCTACATGGGAATCTAAAAGTGGGGTTGGATAAATCAAAAATTAAGTGCTATAAGTGTAATAGGCTAGGTCATTTTGCTAGGGAATGCAGGAGTCAAAACACTGGTCCAATTATTACTCATCCTAGCACAAACCCTAGACCACAAAACAACCAAAGCACTATGCACTATGCCCAATATACCCCTGTTGCCCATGTAAACACTGCTCATTATGCAAACCCTGGAACCCCTGTTCCTGTGCATTATGTTCAAACCACTGTTCCTCAAATTCAATATGTCCAAGCTCCTGTCCCTCAGGTTTAAGCGCAACCAGTTGCACCACAACAAGCTGCACCAGCAGTGGTTCAACCAGATCAGCAAAGCTTTTTCACCCAAGGCTTTGTTGACTGGAGCAGCTTACCTGATGAGCTAGGTGATGAAAATTTTGCACTCTATGCTACTAATGATGCTTCTAATGATGATTGCTATTTTATGGCATTAGTGTCAATACCAGAAGAGTTGGATGCTGAAGAAGGACAGCTAAGTGCTGAAATAGTGGATGAAGTTGCTGAAGTAGTGGTTGCTGCTGTTGCTGATGAAATACTACTGGGAGAAAGTTCAGAACCCTTGATAGAACCACTGTCTGACCCCTGGTCTGAAGAAGAAGAAGAAGAAGAAGAAGAAGAAGAGAAGAAACATGGTGAGAAGGAAGAGAAGGTGACTGATGAGAAAGAGCATGCTTGTGACTGTGTCATGATGGCTGCAGCTAAGGTATCATCTCAGGTTCTTGAAAATCTGTGTTCAGATAAATGCATCATAGCATTTTCTAACATTAAAGAGGTGAATGAAAACCTTAGGGATAGAGTGTTAAATGATGAAGTCAAATTTGAGAAGTCTTTAAAAGAACTTAAAATCAAATTAGCTGAAAAAAGATAAAGAAATCTGCAGTCTAAAAGAGGAGCATAGCATTACCAAAAACCAACTTCAAACAATGATAGAAAAATATCAAGTTTGCAAAAAGGAGTTGGAATCCACCCAAATCAGTTGTGAAAAATGGGTGGAATCCTGCAAAGGTTTTGAGATAATGCTTGAGAAACAGCTTGAAAGCAATGTGAAATTTGGCATTGGATTTAGAAGAATTGATCAAGTTGAAAACAATGCTGCAAATCAAGTTGGTTCTGTTGAAATCATTCCCACAAACAAGGATGGCCAAGAGGTTAAAATCACTGATTAACTTGGTAACAATATCACTCTGGAAAGATCTTTGGGGTCCTCAACTATTTAGGAAATTGAGAAATACCAATTTAAACCTACATGGTCTGATGAGTGTGACATCCTTGAAAACTTCAAACCAATGGATTTCACAACCACTGATGGTGTAAAAGCTCCCAAGGCAAAGGATATTCCTCTTAAGGATATCCAAACAGTGGTTCAAAAATCTGTTGCTAAGGAATCTGAAAGAGGAAGAAAAGAGAAAAGATTAAAAACTTGTTTTGTGATTTTTGTGAAAAGAAAAATCATTTGACCAAAGATTGTTTTCATCTAAAAGCATATGATTTAAACAAAACAAGTATTGTTGTGCCTTCTGTGAGCTGCACCATCTGTGCGAAATCAAATCATTCCACTCAAGAGTGTGTGTACTTGAAATCCTTTGAGGTCAAAAAGGAAGAGTACATGTCAAAAACACCTGTGGGTTCATCAAAAACATCTGTCAAGTTCACCAAGAATCAACCACTGTTTGTGCCAGTTCAAACAGGTGTTACAAAACAGCTGAACCAATCCTCTGTTAAAAGAGAAGTTCAGGTGACTGATGCACCCCCTGCAAACCAATACCAAAAAGGTAAAGCTAAACCACCATACCAAAGGGTCCCACATGTTTATGAGGTTTACAAAAAGCCTTCTAAACCTAGAGTGAACAGGCTTTCCTTTGGTTATCAACAGCTGATTGGGCAAGACCCCCAACAGTGGTTAGTGAAAAACAGTACCAAAACAGTCCAAACCCCTGACCTAACCACTTTCCATCCACCTGAACTTAACACAGATACTGTTGAAACCCCATCCAAAGCCTTATTGGCTTTGGAGACCCTAATGAACTAACGTTTTACTACATGTGCAGGGAGCTTCTGCGTGCTTAGATAGTCTTTGGTATGTAGATAGTGGAGGCTCCAGGCACATGACTGGATGTAGAGCCCTTCTCAAAGATTTCAAAACTCATGGATGGGGTGATATATCCTTTGCTAATAATAGTAAAGGAAAGGTTCTGGGGTCTGGTATAGTTCATTCTTGTAATGTTAAGTTTGAAAATGTCAATCTAATAGACAATCTAAAATTCAACCTCCTGAGTGTCTCTTAAATGAGTGATAAGGGCTATGGCTCATTCTTCACAAAGGATTGTTGTAGGATTATTGGACCAGAAATGGTTAAAAAGATTGAAGAAATAATAAAAAAATAGAAAAACCCAACTTGTTGCTCAAAGGAGTGGCAATGTATATGTAGTTGATCTGTCAAAAGAGAGCCCCAGGACTAATGCCTGCCTGTTCTCAGCTGCCTCACACAAATCTCAAGACAATCACTGCTTTGTCAAAACAGGGGTTAGTAAGAGGTCTTCCTCAAAAACTGTACTCCTGTTCTGAGCATTGTGTTTCCTGCCTAAAAGGAAAACAACATAAAAGCTCATATAAGTCCATTGAAGAGTCCAAAACAACCAAGTGTTTGCAAATGCTGCACGTGGATCTGTTTGGCCCATTTAATTTCATGAGTTTGAAAAAGAAAAGATATTGTTTGGTTATTGTAGATGAATTTTCTAGGTTTACATGGACTTACTTTTTTCATTCCAAAGATTTTGTGAAACAGGTTGAAAAGCAGTTTGACTTGCCAGTAAAAGTCTTCATGAGTGACAATGGCACAGAGTTCAGGAATAGGGAGTTGGATGATTTCTGTGTGTCAAAAGGAATTGTAAGGTAGTACAACATTCCAAGAACCCCAGAGCAAAATGGGGTTGTTGAAAGAAAGAATAAGACATTGATTGAGGCTGCCAGAACCATGCTTGCAGATTCAGGTTTGCCATTAACTTTCTGGGCAGAGGCAGTAAACACTACTTGCTATGTCCAGAACAGAGTTTTCATCAACCCTAAGCATCAAAAGACTGCCTATGAACTGTTGTATAACATTAAACCACTGATCTCATACTTTAAAGTATTTGGCTGCCCATGCTTCATTTTGAACCTAAAAGACTCTATTTCAAAATTTGCAGCCAAAGTAAACAGTGGATATCATTTGGGATACTCAACCACTGCTAAGGCCTACAAAGTGTTTAACACAAGGACCAAAACAGTGGAAGAGACTTTGAATGTAAAGTTCAATGAACTTTCTTCAATGAAAATCCCAGCAAATCCTGCAGAATTGTTTGATCTTGATAAATTTACTTTCGAAAATACTGTTGTCAAGACTAACAGTGCAGGTCCGTCACAAAGTTCACCATTAGACTATGGATATGAAGTCATCATTCCACAAAAAAATTCTGCAACAAATTGGAGAGCAGCAGAGGTTCAAAACAGTTGTCAAAGCTCAACCACTGCTACCTCAACAGTTGTTGACCAAAGTAGCCCTTTAACCCCTGCTTCTACATCATCAAACACTGTTGACAGTTCTAAAAGTAAACATGTGTCCACACCACTACCTCTAATTCCACCTCCATTGGAAGCCACTGCTGGATCATCAAAGTCACCAGCAGTGGTTAGCTCAGATGATTCACATCTGCAGTCTTCACCATTAAATGTCATTGTTCCATACCAAGGAGATCTGATCTTCTTGAAATCTCATCCACCTGACCAAATCATTGGCAACATCAATGAAGGGGTACTCACAAGAAGTCAATCCCAAAACATTTGTCTTTTTGCTGGTTTTCTATCTCTCCATCAGCCAGTCAAGTACCAAGAGGCACTAAAAGATAATAGCTGGGTAGAGGCCATGCAAGAGGAGCTCTAACAGTTTAAAAGACAACAATTATGGGAGCTTGTACCACTGCTAGAGAATGTAAGTCCTATTGGTACAAAGTGGGGTCTCCAAAAACAAAACTGATGAAAGGGGTATTGTTGTCAAGAATAAAGCAAGGCTAGTGGTTCAAGGTTTCAGACAGGAAGAGGGCATTGACTATTTTGAAACTTTTGCCCCTGTAGCAAGATTGGAAGCTATCAGACTGTTCTTGGCCTTTGCTGTAAACCACAACATAAAGGTATATCAAATGGATATCAAATGTGCTTTTCTCTATGGTAAGATTCAAGAAGAGGTATATGTTTGTCAACCTCCTAGCTTTGAGGATCCATTTTATCCAGATCATGTCTACAAGCTAAACAAAGCTTTGTATGACTTGAAACAAGCACCAAGAGCCTGGTATGAAACTCTTTCCACCTTTCTTCTCTCTATTGGTTTCAGAAGAGGTAAAATAGACAAAACACTCTTTTAAAAATGGAGAGGGAAAGACTTGATGATTGTCCAGATTTATGTGGATGACATCATTTTTGGAAGCACATGTTCAAAAATGTGTGAAGAGTTCAGACAACTCATGACAGCTGAGTTTGAGATGAGTGCAATGGGTGAACTCCAGTGCTTTCTTGGTCTCCAAGTAAGGCAACTGCCAAATGGTACTTTTATCCATCAAGGCAAATATGCCAAAGAACTTTTAAAGAAATTTGAGATGGATGATTGCAAGCCATGTAGTACACCTATTGCAACCACAAAAATAGTCATGTCTGATGAAAAGGATGATTTGGTTGATCAAACTCTTTATAGAAGCATGATTGGGTCTTTATTGTACCTAACTGCATCTAGGCTAGACATCATGTTTGCAACATGTGTTTGTGCAAGATCCCAATCAGCCCCTAGAAAGTCAAATCTTATTGCTGTAAAAAGGATATTTAGATACCTAAAAGGTGCTCCTACACTTGGTATCTGGTATCTAGCTGATGGAAATATCAAGCTTTCAGGTTTCTCAGATAGTGACTTTAATGAATGTAACACAACAAGGAAGTCCACTTCAGGAGGGTGCCAATTCCTAGGAAATTGCTTAGTGTCTTGGCAACGCAAAAAGCAAGCAGCTGTTTCAACATCCACTGCTGAGGCAGAATACATAGCTATTGCAAGCTGTACAGCCCAACTGCTTTGGCTTCAAAATCAGTTGCTGGATTTTGGTATCACTGCCCTAAAGACACATCTCATGTTGGACAGTCAGGCAACAGAAAATATCACCAAAAACCCAGTTTCACATTCAACCACGAAGCACATTGATATCAGACATCACTTTGTGAGGGATTGCTATGAAAAAGTTTTGATTTCTCTGCATCATGTTCCAACTAAGGATCAGCTGGCAGATGTACTAACAAAAGCATTAGATACATCTACCTTTGAAAGCTTGATCTCTAGGATTGGCATGCTGAACATAGAGTAACAAGCAAAATCTTGTTTTTCTGTGAATAAAAGCCTTAAAATGTTTTCAGAAAATCAAAAATCCATCCTTAAAATAGCTAAAAATGTAACTCTCATTAAAATCCTTAGAAGTCTGCCATAACCAATGTTTTTGTTCAAACATCTGTTCTGTTCAAAGCTGTCCACTGCTGAAAGTCAACCCGTGTTCTCTCATTTCCTTGGTAATCACTGTTGTTCAAAATCAGTAATTTCAACCACTGATAGGCTATCCTCTGATAGTTTAAAGTCACCCACTGTCTTCATTATAACCGTTACAACCACTGTTATTGCTCCATCAGTGGTTTCATTATACAACTGTCTTCCATTACTCATCAGGGGTTGGCACGTGGATAGTACATAGCGGTCAGATCCTTGTAACCACTGCCACATCAGCATTCACCTTTTCTCCTATAAAACCCTGATCAAAACCCCCAAACAGGGTTTTCACGGTCGAATCGAATTCAAAATTCCTTTCTCAAAGCAGTTATCATCCATTTCTCTAAAATCATTCATCATCTTCTTTTTCTCGCACTCATACTCAAATATCTGTTTTCATCATTTTCACAAATCCACTCAAATGGCCACTGAAATCCCATTCAAAGCTCCTCACAATTACTTGGGTCCACTCACAAAACCCACTCACACTGAAACCTTCAATTCCATCATCGATACTATGTCGTCTTCAAAGTATAAAACTTTGTTAACTTCTGATGCTCCGGTTTACCTGGCAACCCAGAGAGAATTTTGGAAGAATGCAAAACTTGAATCTCAAGATAAAACGCCCATAGCCATCAATTCCTCGATAAACGGTGTACCAGTTAAAATCACACCACAAACCATCTCTGAAGTGTTTGAACTCAATGATCTTCAAGGTGAAACTTCTTTTCCTAAAATAGAGTATCAAACAGATTTTTTAGAAAGAGGGTATGCTGAGGGAATGAAAAAAGACACTTTGTAAAAAGGCGGCTTTCCTCCTGCCACAAGGTTTTTGTTTCATACCCTTTTAATGTGAGTTTCTAATAAGACCACTGCTTTCAATGAAATTCCATTAAAGATACAATACCTTTGTTATGCTATCTTGCATGGGGAAAACTTTAACTATTCCCAGGAGATCTTTGATGACTTGGTCAAAAATGTTAATAAAAAATCATTTTTACTATTTCCAAGGTTCTTAAGCTTTTATTTTCAAAAGAAATTTGCAAAGGATAATGCGCATGTGCTTATCCAAGGTGAACCTTTACAAATAAATGGCCTTACACCTGAAAAATTTACAAGGCTATCAAAACCATCTTCCAAAACACAAGCAGAGGCTCCTGAGCAGACTTTAGCAGCTACCACTGCTCCTTTGGCACCTGCTGCTAAGCCCACTGCTCCAGGTGATCACAGCAGCAAAACAACTGCTGTGAAACCCACACCTAAATCCACCAAAAGACCAAAACAAAAAAACACAAAAGCCCCCCAAACCTAGAAAAAAGGCAACTCTGGAAGATGAGATCCCAAAGCAACTGCTAGTGACAACACAAAAGTCAACAGAAACCACTGCTGCTACTTCCTCACAGCAGATGGTAGAAAGATCTCAACCTGAACCTCAAACTCCTCCTGCTTCTTCTAAAAAAGAACATGGACACCCCAATATGATGCTCTGGAATCACTTGATTTCATCATCCACAGCCCACTGCCTGGGGAAAATTCTCTTTCCACTCCAATACTCACTTCCACAATTCCACCACAAACAAAACTTTTGTTGGATGCACTGGATATAGCTCAGACAGAAATCAGATCCTCTCAACCAACTATCACTGAGAGCATGCCACCACAAGTGACTGAGTCTGAGCTCCCTATCATTGCTAACCCACCAACCACACCTGAGGACATTACACTGCAGGATGTACAAGTACGTCCTGTCAGTAGTTCAAGTGAAGCAGCTACTACAAGTGTTGAACCCACTGGTTTACACTTGGACAGTAGTTTCATCAATCAGACTTCCTTGAAGGAAATTTCTTCCTTGGAAACCACGGTGTTTCCAGCTTTCACTGGTTCACTAAAACTAGTTTCCAGACCTGAAGAAAGAAGTCCCCAGTACCAAGACAAAGGGACATCAGTGGATGATTTTTGGAATACATTCCCTAAGTCAACCACTGTTACAACCACTGAAAGTGGGAAATCAGATGATCCCATTAAGTTGGGTGATGGTTTAATGTACCGAGAATTGACGGATAGAGTTGACAAACTTGATACATTTGTTGTAGAAATCAAAGACATGCTGCAACAGTTGTTGAAAGTATAAAAGGTACCATCCACTGTTGCACCAACTCCAACAGCTGCTCCATCATCTGCTCCTACTCTAAATGAGCTGTGGAGTTTGTTTCAACCTATGATCATCTAACAAAGACAATTGGCTGATCAGCAACATGAAATTCAGGTTCAAAAGATCAGAAATATCATGGAAGCTAGGTTCAAAGACACACTGGCAGATATAAACACCATCAAAGCTCACTTACTGAACACCACTGGCACTACTCCTCCCTCTATCATCTTTGTGGACAACCCACCACCAGGTGATGCCAAAAAGGGGGAGAAAATGAAGCAGTTGAAGAAAAAGGGATATGAAGATCGGTTGTACATTGCCCCAGAAAATTTTAGTATGCTTGCAGACATCCCTTTGCCAGATGGTTCTAAAAAGGTTGATGTAACCATAAATGCCATTTTTGATGCAAAAGCAAGGGTAAAAAAGGATATGGAAGCAAAAGGATAAAGCAAGGTTTGAACAGGAGAGTTTTTATGGAAATGAATGAGCAGGGTACTTGTGACATCCTTGCTTGCATAATCATTCTACAGACTCTGAACAATACAATATTAATAAAACAGTGTGTTTTGATCCCAATGTTTGTTATTTATATTTGATTTTATGCACATGTTGATTTTTGATCGATTTTGAACTCTATATCGCTTTCTGGGAAGTTATACGCAAACTGATGCGTAAACGTAATCAGTTTAACACGTCAAACACTCCGGAACAGAAACATAAACTTAACATACCTTAAATAACCTTTACATAACTTAGAAATAAGTTTTAAAGGGTTTGGTATGGCAAAAACAAGTTTATTCGCTCACAGAGACTATTTGCGTCAAACTGCAAAAGTCTGCCGTTTCGCAAGGCAACGTACAGTCCAGAACTTGGTCATAAGTTAAACATACCATATATAACCTAAACATGGCTTAGAAATAAGCTTTGATGGGTTCGGTGTGCGAAAACATGCTTACATGATATTACAGGGACTAAAAGTGTCAAAAACGGCGTAAGTTTGCATGGTATGTTTTCGCACACCGAACCCATCAAAGCTTATTTGTTTTAGTCTTACGTTCTGGCCACATCTGGACATCCAAAATTTTTGTACACACTAAAATATTTTTGTTTTAGTGATCGGCATGCAAAAATACCATTCGTCGCTTAATTTGGATCGTTTTCGCGTCCGTTTGAGTTTCGTCATAATTTAACGAACGACGCGACCGTACGACCAAACGAGCCGACATCCGAGAGTTCTCCGAGCACATTTTAAGTCCTCTAAACTTTATTGACCTTGTAGAGCCTTGAAAATGGCTTAACGAGGGTCAAAAGAGCCTGAAATGAGCTTGAACCAAGTGCAGGGACCTGAACTGTAATTTTTCAAACTTGTGCTGAACTGGGGAGCCTAGGCGGGCCGTGTAGCCCCCCCCCCCCCCCATAACTCACGCGAACCGTGTGAAGTGCCCAGCGACAGAAAATGTATTTTCAGCAATCTGTTTCTAATTCAGGGGCTGTTTATGCATTTTCTTGGCGTGATGAGCAAGTTAACACCTCTCCAAGGCTTTGTACCTGCTTGTTACACTTGTGTGGCTAGAATTTTATGCTTGGGGACTACACAAACACTTGTTGTAATCATATGAACTTCCCTCAAGTATAAATAGCCAAGCCTTCCATTGTTTCATTTGCTCATTCCTCTCTTCTCTTCTCTACATCTGATTGGGAGCTTTCTAATCTGAATTAGGAGCTCTCTCAAGTGATTGGAAGCTTATTCCTTGTAGAAAAGATAGCAAGGACCTTTAGTGAGCATTCCTTCATTCTTTTTATTGCTTACTAGTTTAAAAAGTCAAACAGTGTTTAACTTTCAGTTTGACCAGTCAATTGGTCAAGTCAAAGTTCAATTGAACTTTGCAACGTGATTGTAATCACGATGGTTATAATCCTTAGTGATTATAGCTACTAATTACCACGTTAACTAAGCTTAGTGACGAGTCAAAGTTTCGGTCAAAATGCGTTTTAGCACGCATTTTGCAATGAAACTACTTTTAGGTATCAAAACACTTTGTTTTGATACCAAATCAGTAGGTTAAACATGTTTTGACACGTTTAACTCGTCACTATTAGTTTAGTGCTTGTTTAGGGTCGTTAGTTAAGCGGTCTAAACAACCGCTTAGACTTTCGAACCCGACCCGTTTGGTCGATCATTAGGATCCGACCAAGCTTGCTTAGTGATCATAGTTGTATAGGGAATAACCCCTGAGGTTATATCTTATGATCACTTAGGATGGGTTAACCATTTGTTAGTTAGCTTATGTGCCCATAGGAAATGACCAAAATGCCCTTTTGAAGCATAAATTCTGTAATGTGCATATGTGAACATATTTTTAACATCTAATCTGATTTAGTAACATATTAGGGTATAATTGGGCATGTAAGACTTGGCATAGCACATAGTTAACCATCCGAACATAGTTTTGCGTAAACGACGCATTCTAGTAGCTTACGTTACCATAATGTGTCAAAATGGGTCAAAAGCACTTAGGTAGACTTTTAAATCAGAATGTAGGGACTATTAAATCATACCATATGAGTTCAAATACTCATTTGATTTATAGAACCTCATTCTATCCTATCTCCCGATTTAGGATCCGTTTATTAACATAGTTACCTATACTAGGTGCCGGTTGATTCCGTGATACTTGGAGCTTTTATTGGTCTTATTCTCAAGACTAATAAGCAATCCCAAGTGAGTACATAGTTCCCCTCTTTTACTTCTTTCAAATACTTTGGGGTGATTCACATGTACATACGTGTTATTTTCATGCATTTCATGTTTTTATGACATAAACATGCTAGTTTCACCTAGTACATGCTTTCATTACGTTTTGCTATGTATGTTAAGCATGCTAGCACATTGATTTATTACACATTTGTTACATATGTTTACTTAGCATATGTGCACATTGTTTTACATGACATTTTTGCTATGTATGTTTACTGAGCATGCTAGCACAATTGTTTTACATGACATTTTCTACTAAGTATGTTTACTTAGCATACCTAGTACATGGTTTTCACATGCTAGATTGGTTATGACATTTGGTGTGTTAAATCGGGACAATAATACATTCATTAACATTAGTTACGCCGCTCGGTAGTATGTAATGGTACCATAAGAATTGACAACTCCCGTTTCCGACTTCCTAGGTTTGTTTGGAAGTTGGGAATGATAGAATCCGACTACATAACTTAGATAAACCTTTAATTTGTTTAAAGGTTTGTCGCCACAGTCACAAGGCTTGAATGTATGCGATTAACATTACTGCATAAATGTTTGTAATCATAAAGCATTGTTTTCTGCAAAACATGACATTTGAATTAAACTTAGGTTTACTCAAAAACATTGTTTTGTACATTTTTCCTACGGGGTTGAGTAGATTCTTTTATTCACCGTACATGACATATGTTTCACATTGGCATTATTACATAATTTTAGTAGATATCTTCCTACTTGCTATGCATTTCATTGGTTATACATAGTACATGTTACACATGACATTAAACATGGTTTATGCATAAACATTTTGACATTAAACATGACATTTTGTTGGGTAATGATAAGTGACTTATGTAACGGGGCTATGTGCTATACGATAAAAGCATTGTGGATACGCCACTGGTACTTTCTATATATAAGTGCTTTTATTGTATTACACATTGTTGCGTTATCTAAGCCACTTGACAAAGACATGAAACATTTTTACAAGGACACGACATTTTTATACAAAGTACATATTTTATACAATTCACTTTTACTTGGTTATTTATTTAACCATGCATACTATTTTTCATATCATTTGATTTTCATATCGATTTTCACATGATTTTATAAAAGAAAACATTTTACAAGGTTCATGACTACATTTTGTTAAACACTTTTTAAACCACAAGTCATGAATCCTGAATAAACAAAACCTATGTATCTCACAAGCATTTTTATGTTGACGTACCTATTTTTACATGTGTTTCAGGTGCCGATGCATGATGATGTTTGTGCTACACTTAGGCGGACTCGGGCCTTAGTGACTTAAAAGACAGTTATTTATGTTATATTTAGTTTGAACTCAAAAACAATGTAAAACTAAATTCAATAATACATAACTTTAATTACCATGGTTGTTGAAACAATAATTCTGTCACCTCACTCCCCGGCGTTTCCGCCGCGGTTTCGTTGTTTTGATGCGGCCGGGGTGTGACAGAAGAGTTGGTATCAGAGCCAATGGTTATAGGGAATTAGGTTATTAGCAATGCTTTGACCTAGACTATAACTTTCTAGGACCCTAACACAAGTTTACTTGTGTTTAGATTTTAAAACAATACCTGTCACCTATCCTTAGGTGATTACCAAAACATGAACACAACTTTCCAAAATGATTTTGAAATCAATCGTCTATCCTTAGATGATTTCTCTTGGTCTTGTACCTTCCAAATTTTCAAAATCTCGTCAAAGTTTGGGTTTAAATAATGTGAACACATGCAAACTGGAAGAGTGAATGCCAGTACCCTGATTTTTCTGTCTAAGGCTAGAGTGTTCGTACAAATCCGCAGTATCGGACCAGTCACTCTTACCTGGGAACTCTTGGGGTGAGTGTTCACTTATAGGCGAGCATGTCTTCGGTGATACATTATTATGACCTATTTACTTTGATTTGTCACTGTGTGTCGTTTGTTTGCTTTGTGGTAAGTGAGGAGTAGGAATCAGCATTCTGAGAATTCAATCTACATACTGTATTGGTTGGTAAGCCATGTGGTTGAAAAAGAGGTGTTACCTATAGTGGTATTTGATTTTGATTATGGAGGTGTTCTTACAAGTGGTAAATCAAGGACATTAAGTTGTACTGGATTTCCTACAAGTGGTATTTTGGAAAAACAAAGTGATGAGTTTATCCCCTAACCTACGAATGGTTAAAATCAATCAACAAAACTTATTTTCTGAAAAAACCATTTGATTAAAACAAACTTAAGTGTTTTGAAATCATAATGGGAAAATAGTTTGTTGTGAGGGGGAGTTCTGATTGTTTATGCTAAGTGGATGGCGATTTGAAGCTAGTCGATATCAGTTGTCACTTTACTTGTACAGTTTTGTTTTCAAATTTCCTTTAAATGTGTTTGAATTTTAGGGGGAGTAAGTATTTCAGAAAATCCAAAAACATTTGAAAATTTGAAAAATACAAAAACATGATAGAATCAAAAATGAGTTTTGTTGTAAAAAAAGAGGAAATGATAGTACATCAGTGGACTATCACGACACGCTAAAGAAACGGAAAGTTAAAATGTGATAAACGGTCTCACTAAAGATGTGACGGTATGCTCAGCTAGACTAGTAGATTTGCGATAACGATACAAAATTAAATGAAAAAGCCTAGTTCTAGTGGGAAACATGGTCGAAAGCATAGTACTTAGTTTTGTCCTTCTTGATTGTGTGCCTACTCAGTAATCGCTGATTGTCGAAAGACATAAAACTGGTTAAGTTTGTGAACTTTCACAACTTTGCTAAAAAGTCGCTGTGATTGTGCATTTTATTTTGCAAAGATTTAAACTTGTCTTATTTCTTTATTTTGTTTAAGCATTGGACATCCTCTGCGTATACGTGAGTATCGACCTGGATGTTAATGCCTAAACATTCTGCTTTATTTTCTTTGGTGTTTCATTTAAGCTTTGGATCACCTCTGCGTATACGGAGGTATCGACTTGGTGGTTAAAGCCTAAACAACTTCAACTTATTTTTATTTTCTTATTTTGTTTAAACATTGGACTTTCTCTGCGTATACGAAAGTATCGACCTGATTGTTAATGTTTAAACATTCTGCTTTGTTTTCGCACAAATCACAGTTGATAAAAGTTTAAAGGCATTACTTGAGTCAGTGTATTGCATGATGAGGGGATATGCTGAGATCGAGGGGCTTATAAGAGCTTAGTGAAAAATTAATATACCTTAACGTATCGGTAAGCATTTCGAAAGTTTTTAGATTGAGTTTAAGTGGACAACAATATCCTCAATCTATGTGAATCGTTTAGAACTTAAAATGTTTAAAGCTTAACGGTGTTGGTGATTTGTCTCAAAAACTGATATGATCCTCTTACACAAACTCACAAAAATAGTGTTTGTAAATATTTCTTTACTGCATTTCATTACATTTAAAAATTCAAAAAGATTTTAGTGTGTTTTAGCATAAATTTTGAAAAATACAAAAAGATTTTCGACAACTGATGTTGGAAAGCTGATTTTCAAAATTCCAAGTGCTAAACGTGATGAACAGGTTTGGGTAAGAATGAATGAAGAAGATGTGTTTTTCAAGTGATTATCAAAGATTAAATCATTTTTGAATAATACCTACAAGTGGTTTCTAAATTTGCAAAATTTTAAATTTGTGAAACTTATTTTTGGGTATAGATTTGTACAGGTTAGACAGGTTCTGATACCTGAGTTAGATGAATGCCAGGTTACGACTAGAACCTGTGGAAAGTAAATTCCAGACTGCGATCCTAGCTTAGCGAAAGGGGGAGTCTGAGGATATCAAGAGAGAGTCTGAAGATTGTAGAGACAGATTCAGATCCTGAAGATTACGAGAAAGAGAAAGAGATTGATTGTGGATGCTTACAATGGAGAATTTTGAAAAGGTTATATTTTTACGAATTTACAACCGATAGCGTAGTGATAAAAAGAACCAACATAAGAAAATTATGAAAAGGCATGGCAAACTTAGTTAAAATTTGATTATATATACTTGATCACATAAAAACCCATTCCCACAAAAGTGAGTTTTGAGCCTTTATTGAGCATACAATTACATATCATTAAACTAAATGCTCATTTTTCGTTTCTTGTGTGAATAGCCGCTTGGTTCTTACGACTGTAGAACTTGCCATGACGATACATTCCTGGTCCTTATCAACTTAAACCCGAGTAAGTAAATGATGGAGGCATTAGGACTAACCATTTTTATTTCTACACCATTATTTTTCTTTTTCTTTTACCACCTACCCAAAAATCCCCCTAGTTAGCCCCTTTGAGCCTAAACCTTTTCATTTCATCACCCAAACCAAAAAACCCTTTTACCCACCAAAACCTTTTTTTATTTTTAACCCTTTGTTTTAGTAACAAGTTCGGTTTTTCCGTATGATCGTTCAAAAAAAAATTGTGTTGATGATGAAGCGAAAGATAAACAAACAATCAAAAATAACTTTGTTTGAATAAAAGCTTCATAAAAATAAAAGTTACAAAAAAAAAAGTCCTACGAAAACCGACACTTGTTACGCTTTTCGCCCTTTTTCTACTAACCACTATCCCAACCACCTACCTTTAACCCTAGCCTAACCCTTAACCCACAACGTCCTCTTGATATTTACAAAGGTATAAAAGTTAAAAAGGAGGAGGATTGATTGCTTGGCAAGCTTATGGTAGGAATAAGTTCCATGCCGCTCTCGAGTGATTCACTAAAAATACACCTTCGGGCGAGTATGAGTGATTTCTCCCGTGAGGTATGTGAACTTGTATATAAATGGAATTTTAAAAAGGCATGTTATGCCCAAATAAGTAATTTCTCCTATGAAACGTTCTAAATAAATCATTACGAATAGGATTGTAAATAGATAAAAATAAAACCCAAAAAGATCTTGGATTCCCAACACTCTACGACAAGCCAAAACCTTCTCTTCCACCCATTCCATTTGGGAGTGTAAGCCACATATTAAAGAGTTTTGCTTGAGGACAAGCAAAAGTTCAAGTGTGGGGGTATTTGATGTGTGTAAAATGCAACATATATATTACATCAAATGAGGCATAAAACTAACCCTTTTTAAGTACTAATATTGGAAAAAGAGTGTTTTTGTCTTCCTTTTGTATTTTCAGGATTAAATGAGCTCAAAAACACAAAAGAAGCAAAAAGACAGCTAAATCCAACATAAATACAAGAAAAGGAACATAAGTGGACTGCCCGACCCCTCAACGGCATCTTCCCAAGCAAAATAGAGAAGGCAGAAGACTGAACACAACCCGTGCTCAGCCAGCACGGGGCCGTGCCCAAGAAGCAGCAGAAAAGACAAACCTATAGAAGCTTCTATTGCCCACCACGGGGCCGTGCCCAGTGAACACGGGGGCGTGGCGAAAGTACAGCAGGCGCATTAATTGTAATTGCGAATTACAATTAATGACGAGAGAGAGTGTCAGACAGGCACGGGGGCGTGACCAGCGGACACGGGGCCGTGCCCAGCCTTCTGTTCAGCCTATAAATAGGAGTGCTTGGTTTCATTTCAACTCATCCCTTGGCACACCACCTCTCTCACACTTCATCCACCACCCACCACCATCACAACACCATCATCCACCACCATCATCCATTGTCCATCGTAGAGTGTGTGAGTCGTCTCGGGATCCAAGATTGATCATAAGAGTTCTTGACAATCAAGGCCATGTTTTCCTAAGTCTCTTACATCACTTGGTGAAGACAAAGTGTCTAGTATAATACTTTTTATTTCTAATCTTTTGCACTTTTTATTTGGTTTTGTATTAATGACTTTAATAACTAGTTACTTATGTTGAAGGTGATCTTTCCTAATCGTTTGTCCGTGGTGTCTTGGCATTATTTTACTGTCTATATAAAATAAAGGATTTTCACCATTCATATCTCCACGGTCTATATGGAGGTATGTTGGCTACCTGGTCGGGGGTTAAGGGAACGGTTTGGTAAAGGTCTTGCCATTGTTCAGCGTTTAGAGGTCCTGCAATGGACCTGGGTCAAATTTAGTAGGACCTCCTTCAATGCTTCACGGTATTGGATGGAGGGGGTCCAAACTCTTTGATCCCCTCATAAGTTAACTACTATTAATACTATAACCCGGCTATTTAGGACTGTATCCCTGCTGACTCAGACTACTTAGTCTAGGGTAACGTCACCTCCAAAAGAGGGGCCTACCACAATATTTCATTAATAACTTAATTCATTATCTTCCAATAATCCACCCTTTTAGGATTGTATCATTGCTGACTCAAACTACTGGGGTGAGGGTAACGTCACCTTCAAAAGAGGGGTCTACTACAATAACTAAGATAATCTCTTAATCATGTGCAAAAGTGCGGAAATAATCAAAGGTTATACTAGATACGAGTCGGAACCAAGTGATTCATCTTGTCTATCTGTTTTTCTTTTTATTTTTATTTTCAGCATTTTAGTTAGTTTTTATTTTTCTTAGTTTAAAACATTTTTCTAAACTTTTTATTTTGATTAGACGTTGAGGATAAACCGGTACTAAAAGCTCTTGTGTCCTTGGACGACCTCGGTATCTTACCAACGCTATACTACGCTCACGATGGGTGCACTTGCCCATATGTGTGTTTAGTGTTAGTAAAATATCGTGTTTTATAAATTTAAAACTTGGCTAAAAATAAGTGTTAAAAGGGCTTAAAATATACACCTAATATATATAACACTTCGCACGAATCAAGTTTTTGGCGCCGTTGCCGGGGACACAAGGATTTTAAGAAAGCTTAAAATCGACGGCCTAATCAGTTTTTCAAAACCTTTTCAAAATGCGCGCACATTTTTCTGCATTTTAGTTTAGTTTTGCATTTACAGTAACCTGTACACGGGGCCGTGTTCGCTGAACACGGGGCCGTGCTGCACATTTTCATAAAAACACCCAGTAACAGTAGCTTGAACACGGGCCGTGCTCACTGAACACGCCCCCGTGCTCAACGAAATCAGTAACTTTAATTAAAACGCCCAGATACAGATCCTGAACACGGGGCCGTGCTCACTGAACACGGGGCCGTGTCCAGCCTCTGTTTCCGTTTTTTCTTTTTGTTTTCTGATCTCGAGACTTGGTTGTGGTCTGCTGAGTGATTCTTATGGATCAATACTCAGGAGGTTACAACTACACCTATGAGGAGGATGATTATAGGGGTTTTTATTGCACTAATTGTCGTAATGCACGCTCGATTCAAAATAATCACTCATATCAACCATCCAATTCATACACCTACTATGAGGAGCCCAGGTACGAACCATCAACTTCATACACATCCTATGAAGACCAAAGGTATGAACCTCCTCCCTCATACTCATATTTTGATGAACCAAGGTATGAGCCCTCATACTCATACTTTGAGGAACCAAGATATGAGCCACCACCTTCGTATGCTTACTATGAGGAACCTTGGCGTGAACAACCCACCTCATATGAGTATTATGAACAGCAAAATTACGAACCTTATCCATCATATGCTTACAATGAAGAACAATGGTGCGAACCATCGACTTCATATGAGTATTATGAGGAACAAAGGGTCGAACAACCGGATTCAAGCTTAGAAAATTCCGATTCTTTTTCTATAACCGAAGTGACCGATAGGATATTAGAACAAATTAGAGTTATCGATCGATGTATAAAAGAAGCTCGCGCAAGGGAAGAGGAGTCCCGCGCAAGAGAAGAATTAAATAAAGAAGAGATAACCAAAAGTGTAAAAATGGAAGAACAAATATGTGAAAAACCGACACATGAGTTAAACAACGAAAAAGGTGAGTCCGACAACGTTAAAATTCAAGAAGAGTCTAATTTTGAAGAAATTAATCTCTTGCCACCTTCTTTCGAAAACCATTGTTTAGTACCCACTCATGCTAAGTTTTTAAAAGAGTTAAACACTAACGCTAAAATTAACGAAACGGTAAGTGTTAAGTTAACTAATGATCAAACGTCACTAATAAAAGAAGACCCATTTGAAATTAACATTACACCGGTTCCATGTTTCTTTCAAAATTCGTTTATTAGTAATCTCACAATCGATAAAGATCTTTGTGTTAACATAATGCCTAATTACATTTTCGAAAAATTAAGTATTAGCGATTTTTCTCCACTTCAAATACCCATTTTTCTATCCAATCGGAAAGTAATAAAATCAATCGGTATAGTTGAAGATGTCTTGGTTCAAACAAATCAAATGGTAATCCCGACCGACTTTGTCATCCTCGCTGACGCTCCTCTAGTGTTGGGACGACCATTTGTAAAAACTCACGAAGCTTTGAAAAACCGGAAGTTCAAAAATCTACCTCTTCAATTAGGGGCATTTAAAAGAAGTGTCGATCTCGAACGGTCTATGAAATATCATTTCGGCAATAATGACCCCCTAATTGAAGATGAAGATGAACCACCCGATACAAATGAAGAGATTGACCACTTTGTTGAAGAAGAGGTCGCCATAGAACAAACTTTTAAAGTTCTTGATCGAAATGAGCAACCAAATAAGGAGTCTCCTAAAGACCCACCACTTGAGCTCAAAGAACTTCCAAAAGGTTTGGAATATGCTTTTCTAGACAAAGATGGTAATTTACCTGTAATTATTTCGTCTAAATTAGATAACTTAGAAAACGAAAAATTAATTAATCTTTTGAAAAAACACAAAAACGCAATAGCTTGGAAACTTGTAGACATAAAAGGAATTAGTCCTTCTATGTGCACACACAAAATTTTGATGAATGATGACTACAAATCGGTCATACAACCACAACGTCGAGTAAATCCAAATGTTCAAGAAGTGGTTAAAAACGAAGTCATCAAGCTACTTGACGCCGGACTTATCTATCCTATCTCAGATAGTCCTTGGGTAAGTCCCGTCCAAGTAGTTCCAAAGAAAGGAGGTATGACGGTGATAACTAACGAAAAGAATGAACTAATACCAACGAGAACCGTCACAGGATGGAGAGTATGTATAGATTATAGACGATTAAATGAAGCAACAAGAAAGGATCACTTTCCTTTACCCTTCATTGATCAAATGTTAGAAAGATTATCCGGTCATAAATTTTATTGTTTCTTGGATGGTTTTTCAGGTTACTTTCAAATCTCGATAGCACCCGAAGACCAAGAAAAGACAACTTTCACATGTCCCTATGGAACTTTTGCTTATCGACGCATGCTGTTTGGTCTATGTAATGCCCCAGCAACGTTCCAACGTTGCATGGTAGCTATTTTCCATGACATGATAGAAAAGACAATGGAAGTCTTCATGGATGACTTTTCTATCTTTGGGGATTCATATGACCAATGCCTCGATAACCTTGAACGAATGCTATCCCGATGTGAGGAAACTAACCTCGCCCTTAATTGGGAAAAATGCCATTTCATGGTAACGGAGGGAATAGTACTCGGTCACAAGATCTCAAGCGAAGGAATGGAGGTGGATCGAGCCAAAATAGATACCATTTCTAGATTACCACCTCCATCCTCCGTACGAGCTATCAGAAGTTTCTTAGGGCATGCCGGATTTTATAGACGGTTTATCAAAGACTTTTCAAAAATCTCAAGGCCTCTAACGAAATTACTTGAAAAAGATGCTCCATTCATCTTTGACAAGGATTGCAATCAAGCATTTCTAACCCTAAAGGAAATGTTAGTCAATGCACCTATCATGATAGCGCCTGATTGGAAATTTCCTTTCGAAATCATGTGTGATGCTAGTGACTTTGCAGTTGGAGCTGTCTTGGGACAAAGAAAAGAAAAGCATTTCCACCCAATCTATTATGCTAGTAAAACACTTAATGATGCACAAGAAAATTACACAACAACTGAAAAAGAATTACTAGCTGTGGTATTTGCTTTTGATAAATTTCGTTCTTATCTTGTTCTTTCTAAAGCTATAGTCTATACAGACCATGCAGCCATTTGATATCTCTTCAAGAAGCAAGACGCAAAACCACGTTTGATTAGGTGGATTCTACTCCTCCAAGAATTTGACATTGAAATCAAGGACAAAAGAGGAGCAGAAAATACCGCAGTAGATCTGTCACACCCCGACCACGTAGAACATACAAAACGTGGCGGAAACATCGGGGAGTGTTGTAACAGAATTAATGTTTCACAACCATGGATATTAAAGTTTCGTTTTATTCATCAAACAAGCGAGTTACATTGTCTTTAAACAAGAAGTAAAGAGTACATAACATAAGTTAACTAGTTCTTGTCTCGTTTAAGTCACTAAGGCACAGGTCCGCCTAAGTATGTCTTGATAAGTCCTATGCATCATCTCCTGAAAACACATGTGAAAATAGCTACGTCAGCATAAAAATGCCTGTGAGATACATAGGTTTTGTGAAAATGAGATTCATGACTTATGTTTAAGAAAATGTTTAGTCATGAACCTTTTTAGTTTGCTTTGTTTTGTAAATCGTTTAAAAAGCAATAAGATCAGATGATATGTATAAGTAAGAGAATTATGTATGGTTAAATGAATAACCAAGTAAAATGAGTTTGTAAAAGATAAGTTGTTTTGTAAAGCAATGTCTTGTGAAAAGTATGTTATTTGTATAAAATGTTATATGTCTCAAATTGAAATGATTCAAATAACGCTACAATATATGATATCATACAAGCACTTATATATAGGAAGTACCAGCGGCGTATCCACCATGCTTGTATCATATTACACACGCCTCGTTACTTAAATCACTTACTCAAACCAAACCAACAATGTAATAAGTCTATGTTTAAACCAATAGTCAAAAGTCCTTGCATAAACCATGTCAAATGTTTATAGTCCAAAAGTAGTCAAGTAATGTATAACCAAAATGATATGTATGGTAAGTAAAATTTAGACTACTTAAACCATAAGTAAAAATGTACAAAACAAAGTATTGAAGTAAAACTTGGTTTAAATCAAAGTTATATTTTGTAAGATATATGCATGCTATACTGAATATGAACATTTATGCGGTATTGTGAAAATTCATACATCCAAGCCTTGAGACAGACGGATAACTATGTAAAAGTGAGTTATCAAAAGAATATGTATTCGGATTCGGTCATTCCTTACGTCCAAACAAACCCGAGATTTCAGGAATGGGATTTGTCAAGTCCTGTGGTACCACTACCTACTACCGAGCGGCATGATCGGTGTTAATGAATGTACATTGTCTCATTTAAACAAACCAAATGTCATACCAAAATGTAAGCATGTGATGAAGATAATGTACCTAGTATGCTAGAGTAAACATAAAAGGTAGAGCTGTAAAACAATGTGTCCATATGTTACTGGAACATATGCAACAGAGATGCAATGTAAAATAATGTACTAAGTATGCTAAGTTAACATACAAAGCAGAAAAGTCATGTAAATCAATGTGCTAGCATGCTATCAGTCAACATACATAGCAGAAATGTAATGTAAAACAATGTACTAAGTATGCACACAATGGACATACATAGCATGAAATGTAATGAAATCATGTACTATAATGTACTAACGAACATAGCAGGTATATGATGTGAAAACAGGAAAGCTTGAAAGTAACAAGTAGGCACATGTGTTTCACCCCAAAACAGTTTGGAAAACAGTAAAAGAGGGGTTCTATGTACTCACTTGAGATTGCTCAGTAGTCCTTGAGCAACAACCAAACAATGCTAGAGATCTCGGAATCAAACGGCACCTAATATAGGTAACTATGTTAATAAACCGGACCTAAATCGAAAGAATCGGGTAGCATGAGGGTTTGTAAACCAAACGAGTATTGAGACTCGTGTAGTATGGTTCGACAAAACCTACATACTAATTGAAACCTAACCTAAAAGCTTACGACCCATTACGACCCGTTTAGGTAGCTTATGCTACTTTAACGCGTCGTTCGCGTGAAACACGTTCGGACCGCCTAACTAGCCCTATGACAAGTGTTATACGCCTAAACATGTTACATAATCAGTTATGTGACAAAATTTTAGGTTACATATGCTTAATAACCAATTATACATGAAAAGGGTATTCTCGTAATTTACCTAAGGCATATAAACTACCTATCATACAACTACTTAAACGATGTGACCATAGGGTATAACCTCGGAAGGTTATTCCCTACCTACTATGGTCACCTAATGTATTTGGTCGGATCCTAATGATCGACCAAATGGGTCGGGTTCGAGGTATAAGCGATTTATTAGATCGGTTACCCTACGACCCTAGACAACGTGGTAATCAGTAGGCATAGTCCCAAGGGACTATAACCAACGTGATTACACTCACGTTGCGAAGTTCAAACGAACTTCGCATTGACCATAACTGGTCAATGTAGAAAGTCAAACAAAGTTTGACTTTCGGACTCGAAAGACTCGAAAAGCAATAAAAGAACGAAAGAATACTTACGAAGGGTCCCCGAATGCTAATCTCGATCCGAGAATCTCAGGTATGAAACAATGGTTTCAACTTAGAGTTTCTAAGATCAAAATTCTAGTGGTTTTTGAAGTTGTGGGGTGGGGTATTTATAGTATTCGGGTAACCGTTAAGATCGTTTCATGGAAACCGTGCTCGAATCCTACCCGTACATGTGTTGGCAAGTTGTGGTGACTAAAAATGGTTCTTATCAGCTGACTAGACAAGTGAGAACATGTGGTTGTGGATTAAACAGCTGCAATCTGCTATTAAATGCAGTTAACCTGGTCAGAAGGAGCCACGCGGGCCGCGTGAGGATGTTCAGAAACTGAGGCGGGCCGCCTGGCCTGCACAGATCAGAATTAAGTTTGCAGAATGATAGTTTCAGTCCCTGCACGTGTTTAAGGCCATTTCCGACACTTCTAAGGCCCGTAAAGCCAACTTTAAGTCCCTAAAATGTTGCCTAAACAACATGCTCAAAAATATGCCGGACATTGGTTCGTTTGGCCGTACGAACGCGATGTTCGCTTAATTACGACGGAATGCGCATAAGCGCGAAAAACGATCCAAATGACGCAACGAATGGATTTTTTGCAAGCCAAACACTAAAGCATAATATAGTCATGATTACATAAATTTTTGGATGTCCGGATGTATTCAGAACGTAAGTTATGCGTGAAAATGCAAACTTGTGCACTTTTTGACACTTTTAGTCCCTGAATGAGTCAAAAGTTTATTTTAGCACACTGAACCCCTCAAAGCCTATTTCCAAGCTATATAAAGGATATTTAAGGTGTGTTTAACTTATGGTCATGTTCCGGAATGTCTGTTACAGTTCAAATTGGCATACTTTCGCAGTTTGTCATATTTAGTCCCTGTAAGCGAATTAACTTGTTTTAGCCATACCAAAGCCTTCAAAACTTATTTCTAAGTTATGTAAAGGTTATTTAAGGTATGTTAAGCCTATGTCACTATTCTGGAGTGTTTGTTGCATTAAACTGGTTATATTTACGCATCGGTGCGCGTATAACCTTCCAGAAAGCGATTTAGAGTTTGGATTTGAACAAAAATTTATATGTGCAATATGATACACATATTTTTACAAATCCCAAGTATGAAATATAATATTTCATTGGTTCGGTATTTGTTTGATAGCCGCGAAGGCACAGGTGTTACAGTCTCCCCTACTTTAGGAAATTTCGTCCCGAAATTTATTTAGAGGAAACTTGTGAGAGCTTGAAAACATGAAGTTGAAAAGATCGAACAATATTGGTTAGGGTCCTGAACTTCTAGTAACTTTAATAACATTATGCTTGCAATGTAAGAGGGATACTTATATACAAGTATATGAATTGTCATTGGTGCGTCCACCGTACCTCCATTACATCGTTCTCATTTCGTTATTTTTGTCACTATCGGTTCTTACACATAATAAATCTTACTGGGTTTCTGTGCACTAAATTTCATAATTATGTACGCGTCCATAATTAGACAATTCCTTGCACAGTTCACGCAGTCTATTTTATAATGTGTAGGGTAAAACCAAATGAACAATCCTGTGATGAGTGTGACTAGACCGCCATAGAGTCCTTTTAATTAAATCAATAAATGATCTAAATAGACTATCAAGGAGTCTGTTCAGCTACATCACTAGATGTCGTTCTTTAACCAAATTGTGAATCAATCTTTTAGACTAGACCACTAAAAGGATCTCTTATGAATCATGGAGCGGTACTTATATAATCCAAGGGTCTTAACTATTACATAGAAGCCCATTGAGGGTTGAAGGTAGTACCTTTTGAATATCCTGCTACGAATCCCTCATATGAAGATATGAAAGATCCTGCGAAGATTTGGATAACGAATATCCAGAGTATTAAAAACACAAAAATGCATAAAAGAAAACATAAGATGAATAAACACATAGTCACATAACCACAAAATTGTTTAACTAGAAGCTTGTTCTGCTAACAGAGTACATGTATTTAAAGTACAATAGGAATCCATCTCGTGGATTTCATTTGGCACTTTAAACATTATCAAGAATCTAACTATAAAGATAGAAAGATTCAAAAAGAAAATTCGATTTCGATTATTAGAACCCGAAATGTTCGGATTAAGGTACATAAAGAATCCAATTAAGGACTCTGATTTGAATGATGATCATCCACAAGGGTCTAAATATGAAGATAAAAAGATCCCATATGGATTTTAGAAGTTGAAGATGTTTTGAAACCTTGCACTGGACGTGCTTATGTCAAAACATGAAGTTGAAATGCTTTACGAAGTTGAGATGCCAGATATGCCAAGGCGACATATGAAGCGAAATTTGAAAGTTAAGTCAATGTACGAGGAAAATATTTTTGAAAACTGTGCATGGGGTTCTTTTAAGAAAAATGTGTTTAATGTTTTTGAAACCTTATATATAATACTTTTGAAATCATAAAGTAGGTGTATTAGATAGATATATTTACAAAAAAATGTTTTAAAATCATGCGAGATGAATTTTGAAATTATGTATAAGGTTTTTGAAAGACATGAATGATGCTTTTCGAAATCATGCACTTGATAAGAAAATGTATTGTGTTAATATTGTCTTCAGACTATATGAAATATTTTGAAATTAGGAAGGTTGGTTTTGATAACATGGCCAATGTTTTTGAAATAACATAGACAATGCATCTAGAAAAATTGTTTTCAAACTATATGAAATGTTTTGAGATCATGAAGATTGTTTTGAAATACTTGTACTGTGTATGTCGAAAAATCATAACGTAATGGGTATGAGATTTGAAAATACCCCTTAGTTATCTAACCAAGGATTTTAAAGGCACAGAAGTGCAGAAGCATGATTACTCATAATGTCACTTTATTTTCTGTATTTCGTATCTTAGAATGAAACGAGTACTTAAAATTTTTGAAGGAATCATGAGCGATCATTTGAAAGAGAGAATCACTAGAGTAGTTTGTAAGGAACATAGTTCCTTGATGTAGGTAACATAGGAAAAGTCATACACACATGTAACTACACTTGTATATCAGAATTGTGAACAACAATTTATTTATGAACGAGACATATTGTTTCACAATACACGAAAACAAAAGAAACAAAGGCATAAGACAGCAACATCCTTTGTTCAGCCGAATGCTCATCCAAGGGTTGGATTTGCATTAGCAAGCTTTGAGCAATCCCTTTGGAAATGGCCCATCTCGCCACAGTTGTAGCAAGGCCCTCGTGAGAAACGAGCTTGAGCAGGAGTGTCGCCAGCTTGATTTGGTACAGCTGCAGTTGGGCAAACCCTTGCTGTATGACCTATAAGGCTTGACCATTGTGAGCGACCACGGCGAAGTTCTAAGAAGCCTTTCGCTTCTTTGACTTCTTAGGGGATCGTTCATCCATGGTCTTTGATTCCTCGATTGGTTTCTTGGCTGGTGGTGCTGTCACCTGACTAGGTCCTGCCTGTCTTGGTGACTCTTGAGTGGCTTCATCCTGGAGACGATACATGGCAGTAGCTAATTCAACAGTCTTCAGGACTACTTCGCCTATTTGCTGAGCGAATTTGGCTGTTCGCTCGGACATTTGACCGTTGCTGAGAGGAATAGACATTCTAGAAGAAAATGAAAGACATAGGAAGAAACAAGTGAAAGTTTATTGGATAATCAATACCGAATGGTAACGAGTGAAAATTGTGATCATTTGTTTGTTACCTAAGGCAAACAAATGAGATGGTGACAAATCAAAGTAAATGGGTCAAAAATAATGTATCGCGAAGACATGCTCGCCTATAAGTGAACTCTCATCCCAAGAATTCCCAGGTAAGCACAACTGGTCTCGCGTCTGATGAGATGTATACGAAGTGCTTGCCTAGACAGAAAACCCAGAATACAGGCATTCACCCTTCCAGTTTGCACGTGTTCACATTATTTAAAACCCAAAACCTTGACGAGATTTTGAAAATTCAAAGGGGTTCAAAACCATATAATAGAGAGTTCAAAACCTTACAATAGAGGGTTCAAAACCTAGTAATCAATCATCCTAGAACAGATGATTAGTTTTCAAAGCGGTTTGGAAATTTGTGTTCTTGGTGCGATCGTCGCCTAAGGATAGGTGACGGTATTGTTTTATGACTAAACGCAAGTAAACTCGCGTTAGGGTCCTAAGAAGGTTATAGACTAGGTCAAAGCATTACTAATAACCTAATTCCCTAGAACCATTGGCTCTGATACCATCTTTTCTGTCACACCCCGACCACGTAGAACATACAAAACGTGGCGGAAACATCGGGGAGTGTTGTAACAGAATTAATGTTTCACAACCATGGATATTAAAGTTTCGTTTTATTCATCAAACAAGCTAGTTACATTGTCTTTAAACAAGAAGTAAAGAGTACATAACATAAGTTAACTAGTTCTTGTCTCGTTTAAGTCACTAAGGCACAGGTCCGCCTAAGTATGTCTTGATAAGTCCTATGCATCATCTCCTGAAAACACATGTGAAAATAGGTACGTCAGCATAAAAATGCCTGTGAGATACATAGGTTTTGTGAAAATGAGATTCATGACTTATGTTTAAGAAAATGTTTAGTCATGAACCTTTTTAGTTTGCTTTGTTTTGTAAATCGTTTAAAAAGCAATAAGATCAGATGATATGTATAAGTAAGAGAATTATGTATGGTTAAATGAATAACCAAGTAAAATGAGTTTGTAAAAGATAAGTTGTTTTGTAAAGCAATGTCTTGTGAAAAGTATGTTATTTGTATAAAATGTTATATGTCTCAAATTGAAATGATTCAAATAACGCTACAATATATGATATCATACAAGCACTTATATATAGGAAGTACCAGCGGCATATCCACCATGCTTGTATCATATTACACACGCCTCGTTACTTAAATCACTTACTCAAACCAAACCAACAATGTAATAAGTCTATGTTTAAACCAATAGTCAAAAGTCCTTGTATAAACCATGTCAAATGTTTATAGTCCAAAAGTAGTCAAGTAATGTATAACCAAAATGATATGTATGGTAAGTAAAATTTAGACTACTTAAACCATAAGTAAAAATGTACAAAACAAAGTATTGAAGTAAAACTTGGTTTAAATCAAAGTTATGTTTTGTAAGATATATGCATGCTATACTGAATATGAACATTTATGCGGTATTGTGAAAATTCATACATCCAAGCCTTGAGACAGACGGATAACTATGTAAAAGTGAGTTATCAAAAGAATATGTATTCGGATTCGGTCATTCCTTACGTCCAAACAAACCCGAGATTTCAGGAATGGGATTTGTCAAGTCCTGTGGTACCACTACCTACTACCGAGCGGCATGATCGGTGTTAATGAATGTACATTGTCTCATTTAAACAAACCAAATGTCATACCAAAATGTAAGCATGTGATGAAGATAATGTACCTAGTATGCTAGAGTAAACATAAAAGGTAGAGCTGTAAAACAATGTGTCCATATGTTACTGGAACATATGCAACAGAGATGCAATGTAAAATAATGTACTAAGTATGCTAAGTTAACATACAAAGCAGAAAAGTCATGTAAATCAATGTGCTAGCATGCTATCAGTCAACATACATAGCAGAAATGTAATGTAAAACAATGTACTAAGTATGCACACAATGGACATACATAGCATGAAATGTAATGAAATCATGTACTATAATGTACTAACGAACATAGCAGGTATATGATGTGAAAACAGGAAAGCTTGAAAGTAACAAGTAGGCACATGTGTTTCACCCCAAAACAGTTTGGAAAACAGTAAAAGAGGGGTTCTATGTACTCACTTGAGATTGCTCAGTAGTCCTTGAGTAACAACCAAACAATGCTAGAGATCTCGGAATCAAACGGCACCTAATATAGGTAACTATGTTAATAAACCGGACCTAAATCGGAAGAATCGGGTAGCATGAGGGTTTGTAAACCAAACGAGTATTGAGACTCGTGTAGTATGGTTCGAAAAAACCTACATACTAATTGAAACCTAACCTAAAAGCTTACGACCCATTACGACCCGTTTAGGTAGCTTATGCTACTTTAACGCGTCGTTCGCGTGAAACGCGTTCGGACCGCCTAACTAGCCCTATGACAAGTGTTATACGCCTAAACATGTTAGATAATCAGTTGTGTGACAAAAGTTTAGGTTACATATGCTTAATTACCAATTATACATGAAAAGGGTATTCTGGTAATTTATCTAAGGAATATAAACTACCTATCATACACCTACTTAAACGATGTGACCATAGGGTATAACCTCGGAAGGTTATTCCCTACCTACTATGGTCACCTAATGTATTTGGTCGGATCCTAATGATCGACCAAATGGGTCGGGTTCGAGGTATAAGCGATTTATTAGATCGCTTACCCTACGACCCTAGACAACGTGGTAATCAGTAGGCATAGTCCCAAGGGACTATAACCAACGTGATTACACTCACGTTGCGAAGTTCAAACGAACTTCGCATTGACCATAACTGGTCAATGTAGAAAGTCAAACAAAGTTTGACTTTCAGACTCGAAAGACTCGAAAAGCAATAAAAGAACGAAAGAATACTTACGAAGGGTCCCCGAATGCTAATCTCGATCCGAGAATCTCAGGTATGAAACAATGGTTTCAACTTAGAGTTTCTAAGATCAAAATTCTAGTGGTTTTTGAAGTTGTGGGGTGGGGTATTTATAGTATTCGGGTAACCGTTAAGATCGTTTCATGGAAACCGTGCTCGAATCCTACCCGTACATGTGTTGGCAAGTTGTGGTGACTAAAAATGGTTCTTATCAGCTGACTAGACAAGTGAGAACATGTGGTTGTGGATTAAACAGCTGCAATCTGCTGTTAAATGCAGTTAACCTGGTCAGAAGGAGCCACGCGGGCCGCGTGAGGATGTTCAGAAACTGAGGCGGGCCGCCTGGCCTGCACAGATCAGAATTAAGTTTGCAGAATGACAGTTTCAGTCCCTACACGTGTTTAAGGCCATTTCCGACACTTCTAAGGCCCGTAAAGCCAACTTTAAGTCCCTAAAATGTTGCCTAAACATTGTGGACATGAAACATGCTCAAAAATATGCTGGACATTGGTTCGTTTGGCCGTACGAACGCGATGTTCGCTTAATTACGATGGAATGCGCATAAGCGCGAAAAACGATCCAAATGACGCAACGAATGGATTTTTTGCAAGCCAAACACTAAAGCATAATATAGTCATGCTTACATAAATTTTTGGATGTCCGGATGTATTCAGAACGTAAGTTATGCGTGAAAATGCAAACTTGTGCACTTTTTGACACTTTTAGTCCCTGAATGAGTCAAAAGTTTATTTTAGCACACTGAACCCCTCAAAGCCTATTTCCAAGCTATATAAAGGATATTTAAGGTGTGTTTAACTTATGGTCATGTTCATGTTCCGGAATGTCTGTTACAGTTCAAATTGGCATACTTTCGCAGTTTGTCATATTTAGTCCCTGTAAGCGAATTAACTTGTTTTAGCCATACCAAAGCCTTCAAAACTTATTTCTAAGTTATGTAAAGGTTATTTAAGGTATGTTAAGCCTATGTCACTATTCTGGAGTGTTTGTTGCATTAAACTGGTTATATTTACGCATCGGTGCGCGTATAACCTTCCAGAAAGCGATTTAGAGTTTGGATTTGAACAAAAATTGATATGTGCAATATGATACACATATTTTTACAAATCCCAAGTATGAAATATAATATTTCATTGGTTCGGTATTTGTTGGATAGCCGCGAAGGCACAGGTGTTACAAGATCGTCTTTCACGCTTAGAAGACCCTGCTTTAGAGGCGACCAGGGACGAGCAAATCAATGAAAAATTTCCAACTGAGTCCCTGGAAATGGTGGAATACAAGGAAGAACCATGGTACGCCGACTATGCTAACTACCTAGCTAGCGGTATAGTTGCAAAAGGGTGGCCACATCATCAAAGAAAAAAATTCTTTGCCAATGTGAAACACTACTTTTGGGAAGATCCATATCTTTTCAAAATGTGTGCCGACCAACTCGTCCGATGATGCGTACATGGTAGTGAAGCACGAAGAATTCTCCGCCATTGTCATGAAGGTCCATACGGAGGACGTCATGGAGCTGCTAGTACCGCACGAAAGGTATTCGATTCAGGATTTTATTGGCCAACCATTTACAAAGACGCTCAAAGTCTTGTAAAAACATGTGATGCTTGCCAAAGAACAGGTAATATTTCTTCCAAAAACGAAATGCCACAAAATGGCATTCTTGTTTGTGAAATTTTTGATGTATGGGGACTCGACTTTATGTGACCTTTCCCACCATCGAAAGGAAACAAATATATACTTGTGGCAGTAGATTACCTGTCTAAATGGGCCGAGGCCGAGGCACTTCCAACAAATGATGGAAGAGTCGTGGTAAGATTTCTGAAAAAATTATTCTCTCGTTTTGGCACACCTAAAGCCTTAATAAGTGATAGAGGTACCCATTTTTGCAACCATCAACTTGAAAAAAATTTAACAAGATATGGGGTCTATCACCGGGTCTCAACAGCATATCACCCTCAAACAAACGGGCAAGCCGAAGTGACTAATAGAGGTTTAAAACGAATACTCGAAAAAACCGTAGGGTTAAATAAAAACGAATGGGCTGATAAGTTAGACGATGCTTTATGGGCTTTTCGAACTGCTTATAAAACAACAATAGGTACAACCCCGTATAAGCTAGTTTATGGAAAAAGTTGTCACTTACCAGTAGAAATTGCACACAAAGCCTACTGGGCAATCAAAAATGTAAACTTGGATTTAGAATTTGCTGGTAAAAATCGATTTTGTCAATTAAATGAATTAGACGAGCTTAGGAATTATGCATACTCAAACTCTGAAATTTATAAGGAAAGAATGAAAAATTTTCATGACAAACATATTAAACCTAATGAATTTCGGGTAGGAGATCTAGTTCTTTTGTTTAATTCACGACTTCGATCGTTTCCTGGTAAATTAAAGTCTAGGTGGTCAGGACCTTTTTCCATCACCCATATTTTTCCACACGGTGCAGTAGAAATTAAATCTCAAAATGGGCCCCCATTTAAGGTCAATGGCCAACGGCTGAAACTCTATCAAGGATTCATTGAGGATGAAGAAGAAGAGATCTCGCTTCAAACAGTGGAAGAATAAAAACATCATGCCTGGAAGTTCACAAGATTTAACGCCAATGAGCTCGATGCAAGAGCTCGATACGAAATTCTTCAAACAAGGCCGGAGGAATACCCGAGGCAAGCTTGCACAGAATTGCTAACCATGGTGAATCAAATTGACCGTTTCAACAACATTGTCACGGGACCACTCAGAGTCGCCCTAACAACTCGGCTCCGTTCCGTCCACGAATGCACGTTGGAATTCTATAGCACTTTCACATTCAACTCGAGGTGCGACCCGTTCGACAATGACGGGGTAGCTTTCCGATGTGGCGGAACGAGGTATTCGATCTCTATGGCACAATTTGGATCGATTCTCGGGTTGTATGCGGAAGAGGATGCGGGAAACGAAGAAAATACTGGGGGAATGAGAGAGATAGGTGACAACGAACGCCAAGCCATGTGGGCTCAGATTGGAGAAGGGTTCTACAATCCGAGCAGCACTAAGAGTACAAAGCTGAGGGATCCGCTATACAGATACATTCATAGGCTCCTCAGCTACTCTCTTAGCCAAAGGCATGACAGTAGTGGCGTCGTTGGGTTAAGAGATTTGGTTGTCCTCCACTGCATTCACAACCGCAGGCCGCTCGATGTTCCGTTCCTCATGCTCCGAAACATGCATCACAACCGCCTTGCTAGTGCACCAACTCCTATTTTCTTTGGGGGATGGGTGTACCGTCTCTTCAAGCACTTCGCCCACATACCTAGGTCATTTGAGAGGAGCCCATGGTCGGGTACGGTGGATATTCACATATGCCGCTCAATGAACCTGATTAATGAGGCAGAAGACGGGGCGGTAACCTTTCAAAGGATGCAAGGTCATGCATGGAACCCGCAAGAAGCGCTTGTCCTCCCAGCTCCGCAACATCATCAGTACCAATACCAACCCCACGGTGATCCGGGCCAATCATCCTCCTCGGGAGGCGGTTTTCCTAACTTTCAAAGTTTGAATGATTTGTTGCAGGAAATCTTATGTGTACTAGGAACACCTATAACATGGCGAGCAACACCTACCACCGGGTCGGAGCTATCGAGAGAACCTATCCGAGATCCAAGACGATGTTGGATACATACGAGACCACATTGCACGCCATGGAGGGGATGATGACGATGATGATAACGACGATGCTATGGAGTAGGCGAGAGGAGCAGAGGAGGAAGCGGTTGATTGATGACTCCCCAGGTTAACCCTTTTTAATCTTGAACAATTGGTGGCCTGCGTGCCAAATGTTGAACAATTTACTTTCCTTGACCATTTTTATTTTCCGTTTTATTTTCTTTTCTTTTACTTTATGCTTGGAACAATTACCTATGGTAATGTAGGATGTTTGTGTTACTTGGTGTGGTATTAAGTGATGAAACAGGTACAAACCAAGGCTTGGAGTGCTAAGCCTCAGCACTTATAGGGCCAGGATGGAAAAATCGGGGGAAGAAACCTGTTTTTCAGGCTTACAGACTGTCCACACGGGGACGTGTCCAGCCAACACGCCCCCGTGCTCACCTCCCAGACCTGCTGTTTGGTTAATGTCCTGCAGATTTTTGTCAGACACGGGGCCGTGCCTAATCAACACGCCCCCGTGTTCACCTTCTGTAAGTTTTCGTTACTGGCAGTTCGCCACGGGGTCGTGTCCAGTGGACACGGGGCCGTGTCCAGACCGCCAGTAACATAAATCTTTGCTTTTAACACCATTTTACACATCTAATCAACCTAAAAATTTATTTTTGGGACACATTGAGGACAATGTGTAATTTAAGTGTGGGGGGATGCTAAAACCTTGAATCTTGCAAGTCCTAAATACAAGCCTTACACAAAACTCTATTGGAACCGCTAATCACCCCAAAAATTTTTCAAAAAAATTTTCAACTTTTTTACTTGTCTAGGTTTAACTCTGGAAATTCAAGTTCTCAAAAAGGTTATATTTTTACGAATTTACAACCGATAGCGTAGTGATAAAAAGAACCAACATAAGAAAATTATGAAAAGGCATGGCAAACTTAGTTAAAATTTGATTATATATACTTGATCACATAAAAACCCATTCCCACAAAAGTGAGTTTTGAGCCTTTATTGAGCATACAATTACATATCATTAAACTAAATGCTCATTTTTCGTTTCTTGTGTGAATAGCCGCTTGGTTCTTACGACTGTAGAACTTGCCATGACGATACATTCCCGGTCCTTATCAACTTAAACCCGAGTAAGTAAATGATGGAGGCATTAGGACTAACCCTTTTTATTTCTACACCATTATTTTTCTTTTTCTTTTACCACCTACCCAAAAATCCCCCTAGTTAGCCCCTTTGAGCCTAAACCTTTTCATTTCATCACCCAAACCAAAAAACCCTTTTACCCACCAAAACCTTTTTTATTTTTAACCCTTTGTTTTAGTAACAAGTTCGGTTTTTCAGTATGATCGTTCAAAAAAAAATTTGTGTTGATGATGAAGCGAAAGATAAACAAACAATCAAAAATAACTTTGTTTGAATAAAAGCTTCATCAAAATAAAAGTTACAAAAAAAAGTCCTACGAAAACCGACACTTGTTACGCTTTTCGCCCTTTTTCTACTAACCACTATCCCAACCACCTACCTTTAACCCTAGCCTAACCCTTAACCCACAAAGTCCTCTTGATATTTACAAAGGTATAAAAGTTAAAAAGGAGGAGGATTGATTGCTTGGCAAGCTTATGGTAGGAATAAGTTCCATGCCGCTCTCGAGTGATTCACTAAAAATACACCTTCGGCCGAGTGTGAGTGATTTCTCCCGTGAGGTATGTGAACTTGTATATAAATGGAATTTTAAAAAGGCATGTTATGCCCAAATAAGTAATTTCTCCTATGAAACGTTCTAAATAAATCATTACGAATAGGGTTGTAAATAGATAAAAATAAAACCCAAAAAGATCTTGGATTCCCAACACTCTACGACAAGCCAAAACCTTCTCTTCTACCCATTCCATTTGGGAGTGTAAGCCACATATTAAAGAGTTTTGCTTGAGGACAAGCAAAAGTTCAAGTGTGGGGGTATTTGATGTGTGTAAAATGCAACATATAAATTACATCAAATGAGGCATAAAACTAACCCTTTTTAAGTACTAATATTGGAAAAAGAGTATTTTTGTCTTCCTTTTGTATTTTCAGGATTAAATGAGCTCAAAAACACAAAAGAAGCAAAAAGACAGCTAAATCCAACATAAATACAAGAAAAGGAACATAAGTGGACTGCCCGACCCCTCAACGGCATCTTCCCAAGCAAAATAGAGAATGCAGAAGACTGAACACGCCCCGTGCTCAGCCAGCACGGGGCCGTGCCCAAGAAGCAGCAGAAAAGACAAACCTATAGAAGCTTCTATTGCCCACCACGGGGTCGTGCCCAGTGAACACGGGGTCGTGGCGAAAGTACAGCAGGCGCATTAATTGTAATTGCGAATTACAATTAATGAAGAGAGAGAGTGTCAGACAGGTACGAGGGCGTGTCCAGCGGACACGGGGCCGTGCCCAGCCTTCTGTTCAGCCTATAAATAGGAGTGCTTGGTTTCATTTCAACTTATCCCTTGGCACACCACCTCTCTCACACTTCATCCACCACCCACCACCATCACAACACCATCATCCACCACCATCATCCATTGTCCATCGTAGAGTGTGTGAGTCGTCTCGGGATCCAAGATTGATCGTAAGAGTTCTTGACAATCAAGGCCATGTTTGCCTAAGTCTCTTACATCACTTGGTGAAGACAAAGTGTCTAGTATAATACTTTTTATTTCTAATCTTTTGCACTTTTTATTTGGTTTTGTATTAATGACTTTAATAACTAGTTACTTATGTTGAAGGTGATCTTTCCTTATCGTTTGTCCGTGGTGTCTTGGCATTATTTTACTGTCTATATAAAATAAAGGATTTTCACCATTCATATCTCCACGGTCTATATGGAGGTATGTTGGCTACCTGGTCGGGGGTTAAGGGAACGGTTTGGTAAAGGTCTTGCCATTGTTCAGCGTTTAGAGGTCCTGCAATGGACCTGGGTCAAATTTAGTAGGACCTCCTTCAATGCTTCACGGTATTGGATGAAGGGGGTCCAAACTCTTTGATCCCCTCATAAGTTAACTACTATTAATACTATAACCCGGCTATTTAGGACTGTATCCCTGCTGACTCAGACTTCTTAGTCGAGGGTAACGTCACCTCCAAAAGAGGGGCCTACCACAATATTGCATTAATAACTTAATTCATTATCTTCCAATAATCCACCCTTTTAGGATTGTATCCTTGCTGACTCAAACTACTGGGGTGAGGGTAACGTCACCTTCAAAAGAGGGGTCTACTACAATAACTAAGATAATCTCTTAATCATGTGCAAAAGTGCGGAAATAATCAAAGGTTATACTAGATACGAGTCGGAACCAAGTGATTCATCTTGTCTATCTGTTTTTCTTTTTATTTTTATTTTCAGCATTTTAGTTAGTTTTTATTTTTCTTAGTTTAAAACATTTTTCTAAACTTTTTTATTTTGATTAGACGTTGAGGATAAACCGGTACTAAAAGCTCTTGTGTCCTTGGACGACCTCGGTATCTTACCAACGCTATACTACGCTCACGATGGGTGCACTTGCCCATATGTGTGTTTAGTGTTAGTAAAATATCGTGTTTTATAAATTTAAAACTTGGCTAAAAATAAGTGTTAAAAGGGCTTAAAATATACACCTAATATATATAACATTTCGCACGCATCAGCGTCTCATTTGTTTGCCTTAGGTAACAAACAAATGATCGCAATTTTATGCATTGTTATTCTGTTTTCATTTCCCTTGTTTCCTCCCATGTCTCCCATTTCCTTCATGGTGCCACTTCATCGAAACAACAATGTCCAAACTAGGTGCTGCAATTGTCCATCAATTAGGCGTCGTACTACCAGAAGGCTGTTGATTTAGCTATCACCGTGACGCGTCTCATGGATGAAGCCATACAAGGGAACCACTCCTTAGAGCAATCAATGCCACCGTCATCATCCAAATTAAATACCTTGTTTCAAATGTACCCACGGTGGACGATGGGGACATTTGGTTAACATGTGCCGCTTTACAATCCAAAGCAAAGCTGTTACAAATCCTGCTGCTGCTCCACCTTCAAACTCTGCGTCATATGTCGCCTGGAATATGTAGCGCCTCAACCTCATGAACTTTCTACCTTGTGTATCGACTTAAGCACGCCTAGTGCAAGGTGTCGAAACATCTCTCGTTACACAAATTCCAAAATCCATATAAGATCTTTTTATTCTCACAATTAGATCTTTATGGATGATTATCGCTCAAATCGGAGCCCTTAATTGAATTATTCGTATGCCATAATACGTAAATTACGATTCAATAAGGATAAATCTGAATTCCTATTAAGATCTTTCTACCTCCATAGTTAGATTCTTATGTTTAATGTGCCAAATGAAATCCATGGATTGGATTCCTGGTGTGCTTTAAATACCCGTGTCCAAATAACAAATTAATAATCAAGTTAATCAATTATGTGATTATGTGCTTAAGTGTTTTCTTATATGTTTTGTGTTTTTATGTGATCCATCCAAATCCTCATAAAATCTTCCATATCTCATATGAGGGATTCATAGTAGGATATCTAAAGGTACTATCTTAAATCCTTAATGGACTTCAACGTTGTAGTTAAGTCCCATGGGTTATAAAGTACTATTATATAATTGGACCCCCCTTGAGTGGTCTAGTTAAACAGATTGATTTGAAAATCTGGTTAGAAATATCATGTGATGAAATAATTGAAAAGATCCCTTTAAATGGTCTATTTAAGGAGATCGTACGACGGTCTAGTTAAGAAGATCATGTGTTAATCTAGTTAAAAAGATCGTTCGTTGATCTAGTTAAAAAGATCCTTTGGTGATCTAGTCAAGTCACTTCATGTTTATTCAATTGATTTTCCCCTGCGCATTATGAAATGAACTGTGTGGACTGTGCAAGGAATTACGTAATTATGGAGGCCTACATAATTATGGAATTCAGTGCACAGAAACCACAAGAAGTTTTGTCATATGTTAAGACCTATAGTGACAAGAGTAATGATACGGGAGAAGTCTTGGACCTTGACCGATGTCATTTTATCTTACACTCCCCAATTCTGATTTCAAGCACACACAAGTTTCCTATGATGAGTCTTCATGAGAAACGTTCTTTCGTCCGTAGTTCGAAACTCCATGTTTTGTTACTACAAGGACTTCACTTTGATAGTTGACAATTTCGCTAAGAACCCCAACATGGCCCAGAGTTTTACTTAGGGTTCGAAGGATTCATTCGAAAGCGAAACCATCACAGTCGTCTTCACAAGTTTCCCCTAAAATTAAATTTCGGGACGAAATCTCCTAAAGTAGGGGAGACTGTGACACCTGTGTCACTTCGACCATCAAAAAAATGCCAAACCAATGAAATATTGTATTTCATACTTGGGATTTGTAAAAATATGTGTATCGTTTGTACATATCAACTCTTGTTCGATTTCAAGCTTTAAATCGCTTTCTGGAAGGTTATACGTGCTCTGATGCGTAAAATAACTAGTTTAATGCAAAGAACACTCCGGAATAGTGAAATAGGCTTAACATACCTTAAATAACCTTCACATAACTTAGAAATAATTTTTGGATGGTTTGGTGTGTTGAAATCAAGTTTGTTCAATCACAGGGACTAATTGTGTCAAACTGCGAAACTATACCGATTTGTATAGTAACGAACATTCCGGAACTTGATCATAAGTTAAATATGCCCTAAATATCCATCACATAGCTTAGAAATAGGCTTTGAGGTGTTTTGTGCGCTAAAATAAACTTTCATGATCAATAGGGACTAAAAGCGTCATAAAGTGCACAAGTTTGCATTTTCGCGCATATCTTACGTTCTGAATATATCCGGACATCCAAAAATTTATGTAAGCATTAAAATATTTTATTATAGTGTTTGGCATAATAAGATTCGATTCATCGCTCAATTTGGATCGTTTTTGCGTTCATTACGACTCCCGTCGTAATTAACCGAACAACGCAACCGTACGACCAAACGAACCGACATCCGAGATATTTTTAGCACGATTTAAGTTCCCTATACTTTAACTTCATATTTTATTCTTTAAGTGAGGTTAACGGGGCTTAAACGTGTCAAAACGCATCAAAAATCAAGTTCGGAGACTCAGGGGCCTGTTCTGCCATTTTACAAAGTTGCTGACCTGCAGGGTCCTTACGGACCGTATGCCATTCTCCTTGCGGTCCGTAAGCAGACCCAGACCAGCAAAAGTGTTTTCCAGCTTGATCTAGCTGTTACACACCTTTGCACCTAGTTTCTTTGATTCTATGTGCTTGTTTTGGATGCCCATGGTTTCACAAATCAGTGGGTATGAAGTGTAGGGCCAAGATCATTCCCTATTCTCCAAGAAATGATCCTAACGGTGGTATGAAAACAATAAATACCCCTCATGTTTTCACTTCAAACCACACCTTGATCTGATTATTTCCCTAAGTTGGAGTTGCAACACTTCATACCTGGGAATTTTCCGATCAAACTTCCATTCTTGGACCTTTTGTAAGTCCTCTTTCATGCTTTTTATGTATTTCAAGCATGAAAGTCAAACAGTGTTTGGCTTTCAGCTTTGACCACGAGTTGGTCAACGAGAAGTTTGTTTGAACTTCATAACGTGAGCGTAATCACGATGGTCATAGTCCCTAATGACTATACCTACTGATTACCACGTTATCTAGGCTCAGTGACGAGTCGTAGTTTCGACCAAAATGCGTGTTCTCGCGTATTTTGTAACCAAACTACTTTTAGGTATCAAAACCGTTTGTTTTGATACCAAACCTGTTTTCTAACTTAACTAAACATGTTTCGACATGTTTAGCTCGTCACTTTTTAGATTAGTGCTTATGTAGAGTCATAAGTCAAGCGGTCTAAACAACCACTTAGACTTACGAACTAGACCCGTTTGGTCGATCTTTAGGATCCGACCAAACACATTAGGTGACCATAGTTGTATAGGGAATAACCTTCCGAGGTTATACCTTATGGTCACTTCGTTTAGTTAGTCGTATGATAGGTAGTCTATATGCCTTAGGAAAATTACCAAAATACCCTTTTTATGCATAATTGATATTTAAGCATATGTAACCCAAACTTTTGTCATTTAACTGATTATGTAACATAATTAAGTATGTTAGGGCATATAATACTTGTCATAGGACTAGTTTGGCAGTTTGAAAGCGTTATACGCGAACGACGCGTTAAAGTAGCATAAGCTACCTAAACGGGTCGTGATGGGTCGTAAGCACTTAGGATAGGTTTCCTTTTAGTATGTAGGCCTTGTTAAACCATATCATATGAGATCCCACACTCATTTGGTTTACGAGACCTCATCCTATCCGATCTTCCGATTTAGGTCCGGTTTATTTATGTAGTTACCTATATTAGGTACCGTTTGATTTCCGGGACTCCTCTAGCTTGCTTGGTAGTTGTTCAAGACTTCTATGCACTCTCAAGTGAGTACATAGTCCCCTCTTTTACTGTTTTCAAACTGTTTTGGGATGAAGCATGTGTACCTATCTGTTATTTTCATGTTTTCAAAAGTATAATTGATTATACATATTTGTACTTATCTTTTTACAAACTGGATGATTATTTATGACTTAAACTCTAATTTTTCAAAGATTATAAAATAAATGTTTGGAATAGTACTTATTTTGTTCACCAGACCGGTTGGTAGTATGATATAGCGCTATAGGATTTGACACCCCATTCCTGTTGTCATGGAATGTCTGAAACCAATTTGTTTCTCCGTCCAAATAGGGATTGCCTTTGTGGTATCCCTATAGTCTCAAAGGTGTATTTTGATGCACTAGGTCTGAATGAATTCTTAAGTCACATTATTATTGTATATTAAGTTATACTCCCAAAAGTATAGTTTGATATGCTCTCATATGTGATATCGTACAAAACCAACATATATTTTGTTAAAAATCTAAAACATAGTTTAATATGTTATTTGTAATCCAAAACATAGTTTAATATGTTATTTGTAATCCAAAACATAGTTTAATATGTTATTTGTAATCCAAAACATAGTTTAATATGTTATTTATAAATCCAAAGTATACTTTTGATATACTACTGAAAATTATTATTTTAAACAACTAAGATCTATTTAATATACTATTTGTCTAACGATTGGGTTTTGGTTAGTGTTTAGATAACGGGACGGGTGTAATGTGATGAAAACATGGTAGATACGCCGCTGGTACTTCTTATATATAAGTGTTTTCATTACATTACATACCGTGGCGTTATTTAGTACACTTGGGTTAACGGTTTTGGAACTGAAATATATTTTAATATATTACTTATTCGACTTTCTTAAAACCAAAGTATATTTTTATATATACTATGAATCTTTTTATCAAAAATATTGTTTTTCAAACCATATATTTTTATAACAAACTTATTCTACTTACTTATTTAATTTCCTATGTATTATTATTTTATATCATCTGATTTCTTATAAATGATTTATAAAAGAAAACCTTTTACAAGGATCATGACTACTTTTATTAAAACATTTTTCTTTAAACTCATAAGTCATGAATTCTAAAATCAATAAAACCTATGTATCTCACAGGCATTTTTATGCTGACGTACCTATTTTTACACATGTTTCAGGTGCTGCTTTATGATGATTGTTGATACATGCTACACTTAGGGTGGACTCGTGCCTTAGCGACTTTAAAACTCGAAAGATTATATATTTGTATTTATCTGATTTGTAATAGAACAAAGAATTCAATTATTCAATAAAACAAAATTATTTTATCCATGGTTGTGAAACAATGATTCTGTTACAACACTCCCCGACGTTTCCACCACGTCTTATTGTTTTACGTGGTCGGGGTGTGACAGTAAGCGATCAACACATGGTGCACAATGCCTTATTATAGTTATCACATTACTTCCCATATAAGTAAATTCTGTATTCATGTCACGTTTATGATTTTATTTGGTAAAACCTTGTTTAATTATTATTTTAACAATTATTAGCTTTACCCTTTTCATTTCAAAACACGAAACGAGCGCTACCTTGATGCTCATGATACTATCGATTTAATCATAAAGGGATGCAATTGTGTATGTTTTATCGGATGGCATGCTTTGTTGATGTTATATACTTTCACCCTATTAACCATAGTTAGGTTGCGGGGTATAGTGAGAGGCTTCGTTGTGCCATGTCAACGACACCTCAGCTCCAAGTAAGCACACTTGTGCCACATAAGCAATGGAGTTCCCTCCTTTAACAACCAAGGTAAGGGCTAAAGCCCCCAATACCCCCCCCCCCCATTTATTTTTTTGGTTTTAAAGGTTTAAACTTGAAGTGGGGCCTACATTTTATTCGTTAATGCTCGCTATTTCTTTGACTAATATTCTATATCGCCCCCAATAGATATCATGGTATAGGGAGCACTATTGACGGTAAAGATGATGAGATGACAGGGCAAGAGTTACAAACGGATAAATCTGTGTCTTCATAGTTGGTGAAGATGTGAGACGTTGATAATCATAGGTAACATTTTGTAAGATAACCATTATGGGTAAAGACATCACAGGCAAACCAATTAATTTAAAATATTACCAACGGGTGACTAAATTCAAACTCACAAAGGTTTGCCTCTGACGTTTGCTTCACTCGCATACCATTGATGATTTCTAAACGTCCATCGATATTGCTTTTAGTAAAAAAATATAGACATTATCTGTAATTTCTATAGATTAAAATTTACAAAATCTTCAATATTTCCGTATATATAAAAAATTGTAACAATATATATTACATCTTCATACAATAACATATCTAAGACAGAGGGGCTACAAGTACTAGCGCTAGACCAGGTGTTAGAATAACTCCTAAAGTAACTTGGCATACGCCGCCCAATGGTCTACATAACATAAAGGTTAGATGACTTATACAAAATTCAGATGCGGTAAATCTAATATATCTATTAGGCTATACGGAGTGGGAGGTCTTGAAAATGGAGCATGAAGCGCAATGTGGCATGGTGTTTTAAGTTTTAAGCTTATAATTCATTGTATTGTGTCTTAAATTGCTATTGTTGGTGTTTTTCTTGCCAAAACAACCCAAAACATCATGCCTAAGTCCAAAAAATTATGCATACATCTCAATTTCAATGTCTTCTCATACTTTTTACGAAAAATGTACTTTTTACTGGAATTTAAACCCATACACACTCACACACACATACACACACACACACACTATATTTATGGGTTATAATTTATACTAGTGGGATTCCCCCTACGATGCGGTGGTATTTTGTTTTGGCTCGGTTCATTACTGTATCAGCACTCGGTATAGCAACCGAAATAGAAAACAAAATAAATAAATAAAGTCGTGTTCCGACTATACCCGATACCAGTATTGTATCCATTCGTCACGACACCAAAAACCAATATAGGTTATCTGTAACACCCCAAATTCCATGAGATTTTAGTTTAAGCTAATTATGAATAAGTAAGGATAGCCTTGGTCATATTAATATAAATATCATTCTTTAAAGGCCAAACATGTTAAGTTGCAAAACATAAAACATTAATAAAAAAACAAAAATTAAAACACACACACAAGTGTGTGTGTGTGTGGTTGTGCGATCGTGACCAGGAGGAAGGGGAGAAGGGGTGAAACCCTAATTCAAGAAAAATCTTCAATTTGAAAGGGGAAATCGGCCCTAATCTGATGCATGGAAATAGATTCTTGATCATCTAGAATTTCTACAAATGAGGTAAGTTGTAGAAGTTAATTTAATGATTTGAGTGAAACTATGATTAAACAATGAAATTGTATGAAATTGGGCATGTAGAGGTGCTAGAATCACCATTTAAATTATGTGTTATGAACAAGTTCAAGTAATTTGATGTATTGACATGAAACCCACTTGGTGATGATGTAGATGATAACATGAGTGTATCGTTCATGTCTAAATCATGTGCAAATTCGATTGATTATGTTGTATGTGGTGAATTCTTGTTAGCTAGGTTGAAGTATAATATGGCATTTATTGATGCTTAGTTATATGGATGAATGAATGCAAGGATAAGGAATGAAAGAATAAAAGGATTGTACATTAGGCTTAGATAATTGTACGCACACAAGGTGTATGATGAAATGTCTAGGTGAAGTTAGAATGAGAGGTATTTAGAAAAGATTTGGGTGAAAACTAAATCTGTCAGAAAGTTACAGCCGAATGTAATCAGCTGTAACTGGGTCAAATCTTGTGAAAAACTGATGTTTATTGAGTTTGTGATGAACTCCCAGGAAAAAGCTTTCAAACCCAACTGGAATTGCATTTTTTCGACGAAAAATGAACGTTTTATGATTTTTTTTGTATCGAAGGTTCAGGTTGCGTTTTCTGGCAGAATTTGCAGCCCATTACGAATGTCATAAAATGAGCTATGATCCTAAATTTTTACTATAGGTAGGTTCAGGTGATTCCAAAAATCTCCAACTGGAATTTCATCAATCGGATAAACGAGGAATTTTAAATGAATTTTTCCGTAACCTGCAGTCAGAAGTGACGAATCTGATTGTAGCTTAGTAAATGAATTTTTATATTTTTTTTGTAGTGAGTTAGACTCTAAAAATTTAACACAATGATAACCCCTCCTAGGGGCACGTCACACAAAAAGATTGTAATTTTTGCAAGCTCGTAAGTACAGTAAATAGACGTCACAAAACAGCCTATTTTCAGTGAATTGAGCTATACATGTTAGTGAATGACAGATTAATGAAAGTAATGTGACTAAGTGGTTATATGTTTATCGGATTGGAAGTGTGTATGATTGACAGTTGACTTTTTAGAAAGTCAACAAGGTATGAATAATAAGGTTAGACTTCCTAACACTATTGTGAGAATAAGGAGATCATGTGAATATTTGCTAAATTATTATATGACGTACATGACGGTAAGTTGAATTGGTTATGTTATGAATGATGTGATAATGAATCTATGTCATATGTATGTTAGCAGTTGCCTACTAGTAATGGTGTATGGTATTACGAATTGTAAATTGTATGTATTGTTATGTAATCATTGGTAATTATGCATGTATGAATGTATTTAATTTAATGTATGGTGGAATGTGTACTATAACACGCGAATGTGGTATATAGAACCATGTGTAGAATTTCGTGATATATGAATAAAGTAATTGATAATATGAGTTATAACGTTTGCTAATAATGACATGTAAACGTGGGCATGAAAGGATAGGTACATGCCATTTTGGGCGCGAACTCGGGAGGCAACGAGATGAACATATGGAATACGCATCAACTACTTACGGGTCAAGGTAAGTGCTTCTTGCACTTAATAGTTGTATCCAGGAACATAGATTTATTATTTGCAGGTTCTTGTACTTGTATACGTAGAACATCTTGTGGTTTAATGTGGAACTTATATGAGAATATTAAAGTATGAAATGTTAAATTGGAGGTATTCATAGGAGAATTCCATGGACAAGGGAATCATAACCCACGAGTATGGTAAGTATCTATATCATAGATTTTAAACTATTTAATTGGTAAGATGAATTTGTCATGGGTACATGACTTTCCTGGTGATTATTATGTTTTTTTTTAAACTACGGGTAGAATTTTAGATGTGTTGATAACGGTTAAAAAAAGGGGGCCTACATTCTGCATAGTAAGAATGTTTAGAAAATTTATGGGCGTTACAAGTTGGTATCAGAGCCCTGGTATGAGGGAAATCAAGTATGAGGAGGTAAATACTTGAACTCAAACCTGTGTGCTCTTATGACAAGGAACCCGTACAATCCAAGACTCGATCAAGATCTAAAGGTAGAAGAGAATGTAAGTATGTATTTAAGTATGTATATGAAGAAAACTAACAGTATTCTATGTGTAAGGTAAGCATAGTTGTTTGGAGAGGATGATTCGCGAATGCGGTCTAGGATCGACACCAAGGCATGTAATAAGACAAAATGATCCCAGGTACGTAGATTTAATATATATAAGTACATGTAATGGTAAAAACCTATCAATAGAAGGAGAATTTTAAATGAAAGATAATAATGGAATAGTAATGAGGTTTTGAAAATGTTACACGTGCTGAAAACTAATTCTTCGGACATAAGGTGACGATTACACGAAGACACGAAACTAGTATGTGGATTGTGTACTTGGCCAGTACACAAGAAACATATGACGTTCGTGAGACCATGATAATTTTTACAGGTATGTCCGTTAGAATTAGGGAGTAGGTGGACGTGAGGGTGAAAGGAAATGTAAGACTCTCAAGAAATTGAAAGTACCAAACACGAAAGAGAAGTATGAATGATATGTTAGAATCCGTGAGACGGATTCGAAACATAAAAGGAATGAGAGAGTATGAATGATATGTTAGAATCCGCGAGACGGATTCGAAACATAAAAGGAATGAAAGCATGAATGATATGTTAGAATCTGCGAGACGGATTCGAAATATGAAAGAATGAAAGAATGAATGATATGTTAGAATCCGCGAGACGGATTCAAAACATAGAAGGAGTGATGAATATGAATGAGATGTTTGAATCCGCGAGACGGATTCAAAACATAGAAAGGAATGGAAAGTGGAATGAAAAGTCTGAATTCGTAGGTAAATGCGGACCGGAGAAGTAATTATTTTAAGGTAGATATTAACCAAGTTATGTTTTAAAACTTTTTACTATATATAAATATAATTATGCAAATGCGTTGTATGCAAGATGGTTAAGAGGGACAAATGATTCACACGGGTCAAATGGTGATTGCCATTTGAACCCGGTATTTAATGATTTGATTATTCAATTCTTATATTTGTAGGTGGGCATAATGCATGATCATCCATTACCACAAATTGGAAAGAAATAACCAACGCAAGGTATGGATAACGAGTCAATGGATTTGACTTGCATTGGTATGTATAAAGATTATGTCTTTTTAATAGGAGCTTAAAGCTCGGCTAGAGAGGGATGCGTCAGGACTGGGTAATTGGTAAGCATAGATCAGAATGTATTTACAAATGGAATGTGTAATATGTTTTAAGCATGTATGTAAGAAATTTGTAAAAGAGTCCTAGGCGAACAAACACCATGAAGAATGCAAATAATAAATGATATGTGCTAATCGATAATTTTACAGATAAGAATGGAGGAAATTCTCAGTAAGATGATGGTAATAAAGCTGATGGAAGGATGTTCACGAGTGGGAGCGAGTTTCGCGAATGAATGAGACCGAATCTGGTACGAAAGGTACCAGCAAAGAAGCGAATCTATCTGGTTCGCGGATCACTGATTTATGCGATGAAGGCGAGGTTAGTAGAATGTTTAATTCTAGATTAATAAGTACGAATTTATAAATTAATTATACATATGAATGAATTGAATGGTAGGACAAATATGGTATGGTATGAAATAATTTACTTGTAATGGTCAACCTTAGAAAATATTTATGTCATTAAGAGAAAGATTTAAGGACCTTGAACAAAAATCTGGGACTAGTTGATAAATGCTCTTATGGTGCTCTTGCACGACATGCCGGGCTAGTATAGTGAAGTAATGTGAAAGATTAAATATAAGGATAGACATAAGGTTAGACATAAGGTTGTAGGTATATCAAGTAGCGATAGAAATATAGATTAATGTTTAATCCTCTTGACAATTATGAATAATGAGATATGAAATTGATAGTTATGTTAGCGTGTTAATACCTGAGTGTTTACGGTAATGCGTACTACTATATGCTCACCTCACTTGGGGTCGTGATAGAAGTTAAGGACAACGATAGTAATAGAATGTAATGATTTGCTCTGAGATAAGCGGAATGAAATAATAATTATCCAGTGATAACGTTTGAATTCAAAAAGAATGTTAGTAAAATTGGGTATGTAAATGGCCCAAAGTATTATGTGTTAGCGAAAGAATCTAGAAAGAATGCTAATAATAGTAACTCAAAGGTAAAACCACAATGGGTATTCGTGAGACTAATGTTAGAATGTAATATCCTCTTTAATACGCCTGGGATGGAAATAGAATGACCAACATTATATGAAAGCCCAATGATTAATTAAGAAGGCAAGAAACAAGATATATGCTTATGATGGTGAGTAGTTGTCACCTCTTAAACAAGTCACAAGTGCTTTCGGGATATAGTAAACGTCTATAATGAATTGAATCAAGAGTAAGAATAAAATTGGCCTAATAAAAATGAGAAATGTTTCAGGGACGAAACCTTCTTTAAGGGGGGTAGATTTGTAACACCCCAAATTCCATGAGATTTTAGTTTAAGCTAATTATGAATAAGTAAGGATAGTCTTGGTCATATTAATATAAATATCATTCTTGAAAGGCCAAACATGTTAGGTGGCAAAACATAAAACATTAAAAGAAAACAAAAATTAAAACACACACACAAGTGTGTGTGTGTGTGTGTGTGTGGTTGTGCGATCGTGACCAGGAGGAAGGGGAGAAGGGGTGAAACCCTAAGTCAAGAAAAATATTCAATTTGAAAGGGGAAATCGGCCCTAATCTGATGCATGGACATAGATTCTTGATCATCTAGAGTTTCTACACATGAGGTAAGTTGTAGAAGTTAATTTAATGATTTGGTATGAAGTGAAACTATGATTAAACTATGAAATTGGGCATGTAGAGGTGTTAGAATCACCATTTAAATTATGTGTTATGAACAAGTTCAAGTAATTTGATGTATTGGCATGAAACCCACTTGGTGATGATGTAGATGATAACATGAGTGTATCGTTCATGTCTAAATCATGTGCAAATTCGATTGATTATGTTGTATGTGGTGAATTCTTGTTAGCTAGGTTGGAGTATAATATGAAATTTATTGATGCTTAATTGTATGGATGAATGAATGCAAGGATAAGGAATGAAAGCATAAAAGGATTGTACATTAGGCTTAGATAATAGTACACACACAAGGTGTATGATGAAATGTCTAGGTGAAGTTAGAATGAGAGATATTTAGAAAAGATTTGGGTGAAAACTAAATCTGCCAGAAAGTTACAGCCGAATGTAATCGGCTGTAACTAGGTCAAATCTTGTGAAAAACTGATGTTTATTGAGTTTGTGATGAACTCCCAGTAAAAAACTTTCAAACCCAACTGGAATTGCATTTTTTCGACGAAAAATGAACTTTTATGAATTTTTCCGTATCGAAGGTTCAGGCTGCGTTTTCTGGCAGAATTTACAGCCCATTACGAATGTCATAACTCAATTTAAAAATTAAGTTATGATCTCAAATTTTTACTGTAGGTAGCTTCAGGTGATTCCAAAAATCTCCTACTGGAATTTCGTCAATCGGATAAAAGAGGAATTTTAAATGAATTTTTCCGTAAGCCGCAGTCAGAAGTGATGAATCTGATTGCAGCTTAGTAAATGAATTTTTATAAATTTTTGGTAGAGAGTTAGACTCTAAAAATTTAACACAATGATAACCCCTCCTAGGGGCACGTCACACAAAAAGCTTGTAATTTTTGCAAGCTCGTAAGTATAGTAAACAGACGTCACAAAACAGCCTATTTTCAGTGAATTGAGCTACACATGTTAGTGAATGACTGATTAATGAAAGTAATGTGACTAAGTGGTTATATGTTTATCAGATTGGAAGTGTGTATGATTGACAGTTGACTTTTTAGAAAGTCAACAAGGTATGAATAATAAGGTTGGACTTCCTAACACTATTGTGAGAATAAGGAGATCATGTGAATATTTGTTAAATTATTATATGACGTACATGACAGTAAGTTGAATTGGTTATGTTATGAATGATGTGATAATGGATCTATGTCATATGTATGTTAGCAGTTGCCTACTAGTAATGGTCTATGGCATTACGAATTGTAAATTGTATGTATTGTTATGTAATCATTGGTAATTATGCATGTATGAATGTATTTAATTTAATGTATGGTGGAATGTGTACTATAACATGCGAATGTGGTATATAGAACCATGTGTAGAATTTCGCAATATATGAATAAAGTAATTGATAATGTGAGTTATAACGTTTGCTAATAATGACACGTAAACGTGGACATGAAAGGATAGGTACATGCCATTTTGGGCGCGAACTCGGGAGGCAACGAGATGAATATATGGAATACATATCAACAACTTACGGGTCAAGGTAAGTGCTTCTTGCACTTAATAGTTGTATGCAGGAACATAGATTTATTATTTGCAGGTTCTTGTACTTGTATACGTAGAACATCTTGTGGTTTAATGTGGAAGTTATATGAGAATATTAAAGTATGAAATGTTAAATTGGGGGTATTCATAGGAGAATACCATGGACAAGGGAATTATAACCCACGAGTATGGTAAGTATCTATATCATAGATTTGAAACTATTTAATTGGTAAGATGAATTCAAGTTATAGGTACATGACTTGCCTAGTGATTGTTATGTTTTTTTTTAAACTAAGGGTAGAAATTTAGATGTGTTGATAACGGTTAAAAAAAAGCGGCCTACATTCCGCATAGTAAGAATGTTTAGAAAATTTATTGGTGTTACATTATCATACAAATTAAATAGTATACTTTGAGTATAACTCTGTTTGTAACAAAATTCATATCAAAACGTCAAGAAAAAAAAACTGAATGCACCTACGAATTTAGCTTTTAAGAAAAGATTAATAAACGCATGTTATTTGAGGAACATCAAATTAAATAAAAACTAAATAATCTAACAACATATATTATTTAAAACGTACGAGGTGAATTTGAAACATAAATTTGGACTTTCATTTTTGAAACATAAATTTGGACTTTAATTTAAACGAGCCAACAAAAACCAGCTAAATAAACCTAATAAACAAGTCAACTATACTAGGCTAGGCTCGTTTATAAACGAGCTCGAAATAGTTTTTTTCTGGATTTGTGTTCGAGTGAGCTAACCACCATGAATCGAATATGGAAGATGATCATGAAATATAAAAGGCCGACGAAATTGGAATTCTTGTTGGTGGAACTGGAATCTGTTTTTGGTATTCAGATGATGTTTATCTACTTCTGAAGGTCTTTTTCTACTTATTTATTATTTTATTGAATTCTTTTACTTTTTATTGGATTGCTGTCGTGTATAGGTGCTATCACATGCGAATATGATGATGATAATTGACTTGCTTCTGTTTTACTTTTATTTTTTCCTGTTGTATGCATGAATTCTATAAGATAATTTATTATATTATCTTACATTAATATATGGGGGATATATATATATATATATATATATATATATAGGACAATGCTCTACAAGAAACCCCATTTTTTTAAGAAACTTAGTAAACTCAACATGTGGCTCTCATCTGTCCACGTATCCCATAGCCATATCATCTTCCTTTTTGAATAGAAGGGTATATCAGTAATTGTCCCAACCTAAGATCTTTTCCCAAGTTGATTTGACTTTATCAATTAATGCCCATCAACTCCATTGTACAAATCACCAAACCCCATATTTCTTTTTCATTATTTCTTTTTACATCTTCTCCATTAACATCTTCTCAACAAGTTCATGCTTTCTCCATTAATGTCCATGGAGACAAATCCACCAACATCCGAGTTAATGTCGCCGGTCCACAAGCCACCGATATCCAGGCTGCCGCCGCTTGGGGAGTTGCTGCTTTCACCACCGTCGTTTGGCTCGTTCAGGTCCTTCATTTTTACCCCAATTTTATTAATTTTCATTTATTCATGACCTGATTCTTTAGATTATCAATCGTAATGCTAGTATTATAGATCTATTTCGTGAATTCTAATGGAAATTTGTTTTCGTAAAGCTGTTTCTTCATCGATTTATCTCGGTTATGATTGGCACAATTGTTTGTTTTTTTCCCGTTGTGGTTATTTTTGGACTATATTTTATGCAACGATGTAGATCTGGATCTTGATTTCGCGACCTGATTTTTCATAACTTGTTGAAATTTTGAGCTTGGGGACTGTGTGGATGTTTGAGTCATGGATAAATGCTTTTGGATGCGTTGGGAAAGTTTATTATGTTAAGATTATGATATGTAAATTGTAAATGGCTCGTTTCATATTACACGTTACATACTAAATTTCAAGTACATAAATGGCCGGTTTCATATTATACCTTACATGCTTGAATAGTTTGAATCGTTCAATTTCATTTTACCCATTTCACTTTTTTTCTTTTCAGCCGATTATAGAATATGGGTTTTGAAACACGAACACCAAGTATAATAGTTAATAGTTATGTCTGGTTAACGACTTAACGGTTATCTTATCTTTTTTGTTACTAGGATGGTGATGGATACAAGGGAAACAAGATCCAATTCTCGGGACCGTTGATTTCGTCAAACGTCGATCAGATGCTTAAGGATCATGACCATGTTTATGTTACAGCACAACACAACTAACACGTGTTATAGTGTGAGCTTCAGGACATGCATGTGTTACATGTGACGTGAAACCCATGTACAACGTAACACGTGTTAGTGCTATGTATTTTCGTTTAATAGTAATATGTAATGTGAGACTCTTGTTGTTTTCCCTAGTACACGATGTTAAAACGGTCTAGACTTAACACATTTTCTGTTGGAGGCGCCCGTATTTGTACCTCTACTGTTACAGCTACTATTGAAGTTTATGCATCCATTCTGGAAGTCCTAACACGTGTTATAATAGATGCTTAACACAGGTTATATCAGGTTTACTCTATTGTTATTAAGTTACTATTGGAGTTTATTCATCCATTATGGAAGTCTTTACACACGTTATAATAGATGCTTAACACACGTTATACATTTCAGTCGCTTAACACATGTTACAGTATGTATATACACATCATGGTGTTTTGGAAACCAATAGCTTATACATGACATCATGTTAGGTTAAACCAAGATTATAACAAAGGGTTAACACATTTTATCCCAGGTATACGGTGTTACGATATTAACTTGTATGTTCCATATTTAACTTGTATGTTCCATATTAACTTGTTAACGTGTTACGATCAGTATATGCACATCATAGTGTTTTGCAAACCACTTTCATATACATGAATACAACTCGGGTTACAACAACATTATAATGGATGCTTAACACATGTTATCATATGTATACAAGTGGGGTTACAACATTACGATATTAACTAAACTCACCATTAAACCCATCGCCTTCGTCAACTGTTTTCAACCTTATCACATGTTAAGCAACTACATGTAATTTGAGACTCTTATTGTTTTGTCTAGTAGATGATGTTAAAACGGTATGGACTTAACACATTCTGGAAGTCTTAACACACGTTATAATAGACGCTTAACATACGTTATATCAGGTATAATATGTTGTTATAATATATACAAATCATGGTGTTTTGGAAACCACTAGCTTATACATGACACCATGTTGGGATAAACCAAGATTATAACAGAGGCTTAACACATGTTATCCCAGGTATACGGTGTTACAATATTAACTTGTATGTTCCATATTAACTTGTACACGTGTTACGATCAGTATATGCACATCATGGTGTTTTGCAAACCACTTTTGATATACATGAATACAAGTCGGGTTATAATGGATGCTTACATGTTATCATATGTATACAAGTGGGGTTACAACAAGATTACGATATTAACTAAGCTCACCATTAAACTCATCGCCCCCGTCGACTGTTTTCACCCTTGTCACATGTTAATCAATTTCATGTTCCGAACAGAAAAATTGTAATACATGTTAGATCAGTATATACACATCATGGTGTTTTGTAAACCACTAGCTTTTACATGAATACATGTCAGGTTACAAAAAGATTATAACAGAGGCTTAACACATGTTATACATTCCAAATTGTGCAAAACAAACACATGTTATAAACGAACGAAGAGTTCTTTCCCACGTTACATATGTTACATGTCACATGTTAATCAATTTGTGCAAAACAAACACATGTCACATGTTAATCAATTTGTGCAAAACAAACACATGTCACATGTTAATCAATTTCATGTTCCGAACAGAAAAATTGTAACACATGTTAGATCAGTATATACACATCATGGTGTTTTATAAACCACTAGCTTATACATGAATACATGTCAGGTTACAAAAAGATTATAACAGAGGCTTAACACATGTTATACATTCCAAATTGTGCAAAACAAACACATGTTATAAACGTAATACCTGTTACGATCAGTATATGCACATCATAGTGTTTTGCAAACCACTTTCATACACATGAATACAAGTCGGGTTACAACAACATTATAATGGTGGAGGCGCCCGTGTTTGTACCTCTACTGTTACAGTTACTATTGAAGTTTATGCATCCATTCTGGAAGTCTTAACACATGTTATAATAGAGGCTTAACACATGTTATATCAGGTTTTTACTCTGTTGTTATTAAGTTACTATTGGAGTTTATTCATCCATTATGGAAGTCTTAACACACGTTATAATAGATGCTTAACACCCGTTATACATTTCAGTCGTTTAACACATGTTACAGTATGTATATACACATCATGGTGTTTTGGAAACCAATAGCTTATACATGACACCATGTTAGGTTAAACCAAGATTATAACAGAGGCTTAACACATGTTATCCCAGGTATACGGTGTTACAATATTAACTTGTCTGTTCCATATTAACTTGTACACGTGTTACGATCAGTATATGCACATCATGGTGTTTTGCAAACCACTTTCATATACATGAATACAAGTCGGGTTATAATGGATGTTTACATGTTAGGGTTACAACAAGATTACAATATTAACTAAGCTCACCATTAAACTCATCGCCCCCGTCGACTGTTTTCACCCTTGTCACATGTTAAGCAATTACATGTTTCGAACAGACAAATTGTAACACATGTTAGATCAGTATATACACATCATGGTGTTTTGTAAACCACTAGCTTATACATGAATACATGTCAGGTTACAAAAAGATTATAACAGAGGCTTAACACATGTTATATATTCCAGAATGTGCAAAACAAATGACCCGTTTCATATTATATTTTCCAAAATTACCGGTACATATGTTACCATAAATGGCTCATTTCATATTACACGTTACATACTAACTTGTACATTTATTAGTTGTACAAGTTTTACGCTTAGTATCCACATTATCGGATATTTTAAACATCAACAAGATTATAATGGTGGAGGCGCCCGTATTTACCTCTACTGTTATAGTTACTATTGAAGTTTATGCATCCATTCTGGAAGTCTTAACACATGTTATAATAGAGGCTTAACACACGTTATATCAGGTTTTTACTCTGTTGTTATTAAGTTACTATTGGAGTTTATTCATCCATTATGGAAGTCTTAACACACGTTATAATAGATGCTTAACACACGTTATACATTTTCAGTCACTTAACACCTGTGTCAGTATGTATATACACATTTGTTATATTGCCTAAACATCCACAAATCTCAACAAAATAGGTTTATAACAAAAACAAATTAACGGAATCTTGAACAACTTCATCTTAATTAAAGAAACAAGAATCATAAGTGGGACACCTCATCCACCAAAGCCTAACACTCTCGATTCAGATTTAATTGGGGAAAACATATGCTATAACTTAAGACCGATTTAATTGTGAAAAAACACCAAACCATGATTCAGTTGCAGAAGACGATGGCGGTTGTAGCAAGGGTTAGGTCAAAACAAAATCATCACCACCGAATACCGCCCCATCAACCATCACTGCCCACTACTGCCCCTGCCACCATCCAACAGAACACACCAAATCAAACCACAACCCCACCTGCCACCATCCAACACACGAAAACCCCCTTCTCAATTTCGAACAATCTCATCACCATCCAGCACCACCAACCACCCACCATCCACCACCTTCTACAACCACCCACTGTCGCCGCTATCAACCACCAACACCCTAGAATGAACCAGTCACCACCTTCCACCAACCACCAGATCTGCAACCACCATCGTGCCTCACTCATTCCCCTGCCCCAACCATAACGGTTAACAACACCACCGCCACAGCGCTGCTGCTGCCGTGGGTGGCTGGAAACCCACCAGTTTTCTCTCTCTCTCTTTCGATTTCTCTGGACCTCTCTTTCTCTTTCGATTTCTCTGGTACTCTCTCTCACGGCTCTCACTCTTTCTCTAGGCTTGCAGGTTGTAAGTGTTGTGTAGAGAGAAGGGAAAGTCATGGGGGCTAGGGTTTTGATTCGGGGAGGAGAAGATGAGATCTGTGATTTTTAGAGAGAGGGATTGTGATTTTGAATTGGATATGAAGAGAGAGAAAGGGAGGTGCATTAAAGAGAGATGATAGGACTAGACAGTGGAGAGAGAAGAAATATACTACCCAAAATGCCCTTTTCAGTTGACTAATTGTACCAGCATGGAGTATTTTAATGTTTTAAATGCTAAAAGTTGTCTAAACAAATCATGACCCTTAATCTATTAAGATGAAACAAGATCAATGGACCACATAGAGTTTCCATAGTTTCTTAAAAAAGATGGGGTTTCTTGTATAGCCCAACCCTATATATATATATATAGGGAGCCGCTAGAATGAGAACCACCACGAGTTATGAGAACCACGAGAACCAAGTGCCACGGAGGGGCGTTGACCACGAAATTTTTTTTACACCTAGATCCGTATATTTTAAGACCGGGTGTAAAAAAAAATTTCATATATATATATAGGTAGGGTTCCAGCGTGAACAACCTTCCAAGAGTGAACTGCGTGAACAGATCTGGACCCTTGATTTCCTTTTTAGTTGTTAAGGGTAGGATTGTAATTATATAAAAAATTAGATTTAAATCATTATTTTAATAATTGAATTAAGTTACATCTTTTCTATTTTAAATTCATTATCCACATTATGTTTTATTTATTAATAGGATAATTATCAAAACAAACAACAAATCACCATATTTCAATTTTAATTTTTATTTCAGATTTCATCACCAGAATTCAAATTTTGATTTTTAAGATCCACGTAACCTTCATATTTCAACGGTATACACATGTGTACTTGGATATAAATAGAACAGTACACATGTGTACTCAACATCGTACATATGTGTAATTAGCTACATAATACATACATAGAAACAAATACATGTAAAACTATTTTATATTTAACAAATTACAAGTTCCATAATGTTTTTCAAACCAAGAAAAAAAACATACAATTACAAGTTCCAATTTCGTAAAAACAATAAACCCAACATAATTGAAAAACAAAAAACATAGTCTTTTACAACTATTTAGGGGTGAGCAAATTAACCACCATAACCGATAACCGAACCGTAACCGACATAACCGAACCACTAATAACCGATAACCAATATTACCAATGGTTATGGTTATGAAACTTTGTATAACCGCTCAATCGGTTATGGCTATGGTTATGGTTATGAAGCTTTGGTTAACCGATATAACCGAAACCGAACCGAACTTGTGATGTTAACTTTACATAATGAATTTGTGTTTCACAAAACCATATAGAGGGTTTTTAGTAAGATAAAAATATGTTAGTAACAAAATGATCTTGATGTAGATGTTATTTATTTTGATAAAGAACTAAGGTGTTATGGCCATAATTGTTTTTGTTTGAGAATTACCTTATTAAAAAGAACCCTAAATCGGTAGTTTAACTAAAAAATTTAGTCTCCGTTATCTTATAAAATAGGCTCAAGCTAAGTTCAAATCGTGCACAACCCTATTTATTTCAAACCCTGCTTGGTTACTTAACCGAAATTAACCAAAATCGAACCATAACCGATTAACCATAACCGAAGTTTGGTTATAGTTATGGTTATCAGAACTCCATAACCGAACTAGCGGTTATGGTTATGGTTAGTAGTAAAAACCGAACCAAACCAACCCATGCACACCCCTACAACTATTCGCCACATTATATGCTGAATCATCCTTATCGGCCAAGCAAACAAACATACGTGAATCATCCTTATCGACCTCATAGGTGAATCATCCATCTCCACTTTTCTCGTTAACGACATCTCCTGTAATAGCACAAAAAAAACTCAGTAACTAATACTTTGCATAATTTACAAGTGTACATCAACTTTACACATTCAATACACAAAAAATTCTGAGATATCACAAAAACAGACGCTATACACATGTGCATATTGCATTAAAAACAAAGCAAAATCAGAATACACATGTGTACATCGCGTTAAAAACATAGCAAAATCAGAATACACATGTGTACATCGCGTTAAAACAGAGCAAAATCAGAATACACATGTGTACGTCCAAGGAAAGCAAATATACACCGGTGTACAACCTCGTTCACAAATGTACACAACCTTGTACACATATGTACAACCAACTATCAGACTTTGAACTGCTTGGTATAACATTGTTACGGTAAAAAGTTGGTTTTTTTATTTCATTCTAATAACTAAACACAAACTTATAACAATAATCCTATCAAGTTTAAAAAAGAAAGATACACATGTGTATCAATCAGCGCAATTACACAACTCTCCCCCTTTTCGGTTTGGAAGCTACATGTACAATCAAAATCAAGTTGATCGAAATCAATATTACAAACTAACTACATGAAATAAGTTAAATTACTACCCTAATACACTAGAAATTACAGAAAATAAAAAAAAAATCGTACCAAAATTCAACTTCAAGCCCTAGGTTCAACTTCTTACATTCAAGTGACAAAGTATGAAAGAAAACCACAATCGGTCACAAATCATATCAAGATTTAAAGTTCACGAGCATTATTGTGTACCTTGGTTGCTTAAAACAGTATGAAATGGCCGACTAATGAAGAAGAACTTCAGCGGGAGCTCTTCAATGTCGTATGGGAGTATTTTTGAACGAGAATGATAGAGAGAGAAACAATGATAAAATTAAAAAATGAAACCTATGAATATTATAACTGAATATGCGATATATTAGGAGTTTGAAAATTTTTAGAAGAAAAGGAAACTATTTAGTTCCCTGGTTTTTAATATTTGTTGTGGGTAAGTACAAAAATACCCTTTTCACTTTAATTTAATAGGTTAAATAATACATCATAATTACCATCATGCCATTGAATTAAAATCTCAAGATTATGTAAATCAATGGCCCAGATCAGTTCACGCAGTTCACTCTTGGGATTTTGTTCACGTTTGAACCTAATCCTATATATATATATATGTATATATATATATATACATATATATATATATGTATGTATATAGGGAGAAGATCATGCGAGAACCACCTCTTATTGCGAGAATCGTGAGAACCAATGTGAACACAACAAAAAATGCCTAAAAATAGCTAAAAATCACACAAAAATTTTTTTTTTGAAATTTTTAATATTTTTTATAAAAAAATCGCTACTTTTCGAAGCCAAAAAAAAAATTAAAATTTTTTTTTTGCTTCTAAAAGTAGCGATTTTAACATAAAAAATATTAAAAAATTCAAAAAAAAAATTTAGATTTTTTTTAGATTTTTTTAGGTTTTTTGGGGGTTTAGTTTTTAGCATTTTAGCTTGGGGGGGGTTAGGTTTTTGGGGGGTGGGGGAGGGGGCTTTAGGTTTTTTTTTTTTTGGGGGGGGGGGGGGGGTTAGGGTTTTTTTAGGTTTTAGTTTTTAGCATTTAGCTTGGGGGGGGGGTTAGGTTTTTTTAGCTATTCAAGTTGTGTTCACATTGGTTCTCGCGGTTCTCACAATAAAGGTGGTTCTCGCATGAGCTCCTCCCTATGTATATATATATGTATATATATATATATATATATGTATATGTATGGGTTTAAATGAAAACGCTAAATATTGTGAGAACTGTGAGAACAAATGAAAAAACCGCGAGAACTTGTTCAAAAACGAACCAAATTAAAAAAAAATTCTACACTTATCATTATTATTCGAATACAATGTTAGAAATTTAATTTACACGTTTAAATTTACATGAATTCGTAAATAAAGAAAATTTAAGTTTGCCATTTACACATATGTAAATCTGTTATATTTACACATGTGTAAAAAATCTAAAAAGAGTGATTTTGAAAGGAGAAATAAATTATTTTATGTTAAAAATTCTTTTTTTTTTTTGATGTTGTATCTTTATTACAATGAGATTTGTATTAAAAAAATTGGTTTTGATAGATTTTTTTCATTCGTTCTCACGGTTCTCGCAATATTTAGCGTTCTCAAGATAACCCTCCCCTATATATATATATATATATAGAAACAGGATCAGGAGAAAACGCTCAAAAGTGTGAGAACAGTGAGAACGCATCATGGCACAACACGTGGCGTGCGATATAATTAGGGCGTATGGGCTTTTTTGTCATTTTATCTTCTGCTTTTCCAGTTCCGCTTTTCACAATATTGTTTTATTTTTGGGGTTTAAGATTTTTGGCGTTAAACAAATTCAATAATTAATGACGTTTAATGGTTTTATTGTATTAACATTTTGGCGTTTATGGCGTTTTTCAAATCGTATGCCATTGGAACCCCAGGGGGGTCAGGAAATCTATCTGAATGGCATTTTTCAAGGCGTTTCAAACAAGATGGCCCATTGTTCTATTATTTTTTATATACATTTTGGCGTTTGTGGTATCTTGGCGTTTAACAATTGTAAAATTATATTACAACCACAGGGAAAAAAATAGAAGCAAAGAAAATAAATTAAAAATCCTAATCGGATCTCTCTTCACAATCTTCACTGTCATCAGTCTCTCTGTTCTTTAATAGTACAAGAACTGTCACCAAATATATGGCGTTTAATGTAAAACTTAACAAACTCATCGGTTTGATTATTTTGCATGCTCGTCTGTTGAAGTGGCTTTTTGTGGATGTTTGGGGACATAGATCTTTGACGTGTGGGTGGGTTTTTCGCTTTTTCTTCATCTTGATCTTCATCTTTATAATCATCCCACTCTTCAGTGTCATTGATCTCTTCTCCTCATCCAAGCCTTATTCAAGAACAAAGAACACAAAATGAAGAACAATACTGAATATCCAAGAAAGCATATTAGCTATCTTTGATTTTTTTTAATTTTTTGGCGTTTTACAGTTAGTGGTATTTAGTAGTATTGGCGTTTGTTTTTTTTTTTGGTTTGATTAAAGGGAAGTTGCTGAGATGTATTATTTTATAGGATTTCTTTTGGCGGCGTAGGTTAGGCGGTGCATTATTATAATAAACTATTCGTCGTTTCAGTTATTGTTTGTAATTATTAATTTTTATAAGCTTTTATCTCTGAAGTCTGTAACACGTCCCGTCTTTCAAGTTTGGCGTTTTAGATTATAATATAATAAATTTTCTGTCTCTTTATTTTTACTGTTTTGTAGTTACTGTTTCTAGTTACATTTTCAAGTTTGGTTTTTTTTTTATTTTTTTTATTTTTTTGGTTTTTTATAATACTTTTCCAGAGTAATTTTATTATAGTTTGGGAGTTTTTGGGGCATTTTACGGCATGATATCGTTTTAACAAGCATTTGGCTGTCTGGCGTTTTCAAGTTTGGTTTTTTTTTTATTTTTTTTTATTTTTTTGGTTTTTTATAATACTTTTCCAGAGTAATTTTATTATAGTTTGGGAGTTTTTGGGGCATTTTACGGCATGATATCGTTTTAACAAGCATTTGGCTGTCTGGCGTTTTTATTATATATGGTGTTTTTATTATATAACAATCAACTGAAAAAGAAAATTAAAAAAAAGAATATATAAACAATTGATCTTCCAGATCTTCACTGTCACCAGTATCTTTCTTATTTTTTGAATCATCTTAACTAGTTGTTTCAACTTTCGTATGATTCATTTTGTTTTTTTGTTTTTCAAGTAGTTTTTTTATCGCCGTTTGGAAGCACAAAGTCTGACATCAGCATCTTTTTCTTGAAGATTTGTCCATCTCATGCAGCAAAATGTTATTGAGTTTACACCCTTCAGCCAACAATCTTGAATTTTCCAATGAATGATGATTGATTTTTTAATTTTGGCGTTTTACCGATAAAAAGAACGCCACTAAATAAAAACACCTTTAACCTCAAAATTTGATCATGCTAAAATCAATAATGTTTTGTTGTATGAGATGGACAACATTGTTAATCCTCGGTTAAGAAAGATAACTGACAATGTTGTCCACCCCATACAACTAAACTTTAATGACAACAAACCTCAATAATGTTTTTGTATGTTTTGGCGTTATAAATTGGAAGGAAGTTGAGGATAAAGTCAATACGATTTTACTCAATGAAATGGACAATATCCTCACTTAAGGATTTTTGTCCATTGCATTGAGTGAAATCTTACATACAACCAAACTGAATTTCAAATAAACGTTTTGGTTTAGAAGATATTTGATGTTTGAGTTTTTTGGCGTTTCTAAGACGAATGGTATATATTAAATATGGCGTTTGGGGTTTTGCGTGTGTTTTTAATTGAAGGTATGCGATGTTGTATATATAGCATTTTTGGCGGTTTTTTTTAGGCGGGATTTTATTATAATTAAGTTTGGCGTTTTATATCTAATGGCGTTTTTAGTTAGAATGGTGTGTGCTATTTGTTTGGCGTTTTATTTCATGAGATGGCGTTTTGTGTGGAGAAGTCAAAAGACTTTTTTGACCCTTAATGAAGCGCGTCTATGTAATAAAATTGATGTTATTTACGAAAACGCCACCGCGCCAATCTAGTCCATAGATTGTTTTGATCAGACGATTCATAAGAGTTCTCAGCGTTCTCACACTTTCCACTGTTTTCTCTAAATCATGACCCTATATATATAGGAGAAGGATCCGTTAGGAACCACCCTTTATTGCGAGAACCGCGAGAACCAATGTGAACACAACAAAAAATACCTAAAAAATCTAAAAAACACCTAAAAAAATTTTTTTTACTATTTTTTTGGAAAAATCGCTATATTTCGTCAATAATAAAAAAAATTAAAAAATGAAATTCGAGTACCAGTTATCCATGCACAGGTGCATTTGTATCATTTCTTTGACAAATTCCGTAGTTCATTACAAATATCAGACAATTGCACTTTCATTTACACTACCATTCATAATACACTACTTTTTATATTAACACTAATAGAAATGCACATGTGCATCTATATGTATGAACTTGTTATAACATTAACAACACTAGAAATGCACATGTGCATCTATATATATGAACATGTTATAACGGGTTTTAGTACACCACTTTGAATACACATTCCCTTTCATCTATCATACCATCCATACTACACTACCATTACCTCCTACCATCCGTAATACAATACCATTGTTTTTTACCTTCCATAATACAATATTTTGGCGTTTTAAACAAGATGGCTCATTGTTCTATTATTTTTTATAAACATTTTGGCGTTTGTGTTATCTTGGCTTTTTACCATTGTTAGATTATATTTCAACCACAGGAAAAAAATACAAGGGAAGAAAATAAATTAAAAATCCTAATCGGATCTCTCTTCACAATCTTCACTGTCATCAGTCTCTCTCTTCTTTAATAGTACCAGAACTGTCACCAAATATATGGCGTTTTATGTAAAACTTAACAAACCCATTGGTTTGATTTTTTTGCATGCTCGTCTGTTGAACTGGTTTTTTTTTTTTTTGTGAATGTTCGGGGACATAGATCTATGACGTGTGAGTGGGTTTTTCGCTTTTTCTTTATCTTGATCTTCATCTTTATAATCAACCCACTCTTCAGTGTCATTGGTCTCTTCTCCTCATCCAAACTTTCTTCAAGAACAAAAATACAAAATGCCATATGACTGGCATCAGTATCTTTTTCTTGAATTTTTGTACATCTCATGCAGCAAAATATTTCTGAGTTACTCCCTTCTGATAACAATTCATTCAGTGAAACTTTACGAAGAACAATTATGAATATCCAAGAAAGCATATTAGCCATCTTTGATTTTTTTTTATTTTTTGGTGTTTTTCAGTGAGTGGTATTTAGTAGTATTGGCGTTTGTTTGTTTTTTTTTTTTTTTTTCAAATGGAAGTTGCTGAGTCGTATCATTTTATAGGATGTCTTTTTTGGCGCCTAAGTTAGGCGGTGAATTATTATAATAAAGTATTCGTCTTTTCAGTTACTGTTTGTAATTATTGTTTTTTATAAGCTCCATCTCTGAAGTCTGTAACACGTTCCATCTTTCAAGTTTGGCGTTTTAGATTCTAATATAATAAATTTTCCCTATCTTCAGTATTACTGATTTGTATTTGCTGTTTCTTGTTACATTTTCAAGTTTGCCTTTTTTTTTTTTTTTTTGGGTTTTTTTATAATACTTTTTCAAAGTAATTTTATTATAGTTTGGGAGTTTTGGGGGGGCGTTTAACGAGTTGATATCGTTTAAAACAAGCATTTTGGCTGTTTTGGCGTTTTTATTATATAACAATCAACTGAAAAGGAAAATAAAATAAAAGAATACATAAACAATTGATCTTCCAAATGTTCACTGTCATCAGTCTCTTTCTTCTTTTTTGAATCATGTTAACTGGCTGGTTCGACTTTCGTATGATTCATTTTGTTTTTTTGTTTTTCAAGTAGTTTTATGTGTGGCTGTTTGGAAGCACACAGTCTGACATCAGCATCTTTTTCTTGAAGATTTGTCCATCTCATGCAGCAAAATGCTATTGAGTTTAGACTCTTCAGCCAACAATCTTGAATTTCACAATGAACGATGTTTGATTTTTTAAGTTTTTTGTCATTTTACCGATAAAAAGAACGCCACGAAATAAGAGCACCTTAAATCTCAAAATTTGATCATGCTAAAATCAATAATGTTTTGCTGTATGAGATGGACAACATTGTTAATCCTCGGTTAAGAAAGATAACTGACAATATTGTCTACCCCATACAGCTAAACTTTATAGACAACAAAGCTCAATAATGTTTTTGTATGTTTTGGCGTTATAAATTGGATGGAAGTTGAGGATTAGTCAATAAGATTTTACTCAATGAAATGGACAACATCCTCACTTTAGGATTTTGTCCATTTCATTGAGCGAAATCTTACAGACAACCAAACTGAATTTCAAAAAAAACGTTTTGGGTTAGAAGATATTTGATGTTTGGGTTTTTTGGCGTTTCGAAGGCGAATGGGATATATCAAATATGGCGTTTGGGTTTTTGTGTGTGTTTTTAATTGAGTGTCTGAGATGTTGTATATATAGAATTTTTTTGGCGGTTTTTTTAGGCATGATTTTACTATAATTAAATTTGGCGTTTTATATCTAATGGTGTTTTTTCTTAGAATGATCTGTGATTTTTGTTTTTGTCGTTTTATTTCATGAGATGGCGTTTTGTGTGGAGAAGTCAAAATACTCTTTTACCCTTAATGAAGCGCGTCCACGTAATAAAATTGATGTTATTTACGAAAACGTCAACGCGCCAATCTAGTCCATAGATTGTTTTGATCGGACGATCGATAAGCGTTCTCACTGTTCTCACACTTTCTAACGTTTTCTCTAAATCCCGACCCTATATATATATATATGTGTGTGTGTGTGTGTGTGTGTGTGTGTGTGTGTGTGTGTGTGTGTGTGTATGTATGTATGTATGTATGTATGTATGTATGTATGTATGTATCCGTTAGGAACCACAATTTATTACGAGAACCAATGTGAACATAAACAAAAATACCTAAAAATAGCTAAAAACACACAAACTTTTTTTTTAATATTTTTTAGAGTTAACTGCCATTTTCGTCCCTGTGGTTTGGTCACTTTGGCCATTTCAGTCCATTTTTCAAAAATGCGTCATTTTCCTCCCCGACGTTCTGGAAATGTGTCATTTCAGTCCAAAAATCATAACCCAGTTAAGTCGGTTTGTAAATAAGGACTGATTGTGTAAATTTGTAACATAAAGGACCATTTAAGTAAAATGTATAAATATTTATATAATTATAAAATATATAATATATATTACTTAAATGGTCTTTTATGTTACAAATTTACTTAAATGATCTGTATATATATATGTATACATTATATATATATATATATTATATATATTATAATTATATTAATATTTATACATTTTACTTAAATGGTCTTTTATGTTACAAATTTACACAATCAGTCCTTATTTACAAACCGACTTCACTGGGTTATGATTTTTGGACTGAAATGGCACCTTTCTAGAACGTCGGGGAGGAAAATGGCGCACTTTTGAAAAATGGACTGAAATGGCCAAAGTGACCAAACCACAGGGACGAAAATGGCAGTTAACTCTATTTTTTAAGTCAAAATCGCAAATTTTCGTTACCAAAAAAAAGTTTTAAAAAAATTAAAAAGAAAAATTTTTGGCTACTAAAAGTAGCGATTTTTGAGGTAAATTTTTTTTTTGCTTTGGGGGGGGGGGGGGGGGGGGGTTAGGTTTTTGGGTGATGGTGTAGTGGGTTTAGGTTTTAGGTTATTGGACACTTGTCACTCTATAAATCTTTCTTACCCTTCTTACAATTAGGAGTATTTGTACAATAACTTAACCTGTATTATATAAATTGGAATTTGAGTCTTTTATATTTTCTTGGATTCCTCGTTGTTGAAGTATTAAAATTTGACATAGTAGCTTTAGATTTTGATGCCGACCAAGTGTTTATGTTTATGCTTCACGGAATTTATTTCAAATGTATGCTTCTCTTTATTATTATTATTTTCTTTTTTACAAATCTTGATCGATCGCGTTTGTTAAATAAACATTCTTGAAAACAATGAACAGAATTGGAGCTAATGTATGAGTTTTTGGTGGGAATTAACTATTGTTTAAAGGATTTGTTCTGTATATGTTTGCTGTAGTAAGATATGTGAGCTTGGTAATGCCAAACTAAATGTAACTTCAAAAATGTTATGAATTCATTTTCTTGACCAATAAATAGGGAAGGGGTATGATTCGAACTATCGCTTGTGCGGATAGTTAACGGATCAATGTGGTGATCCTAAATTATTTTCAGGAGAAACATTTGAGTAACTTTCTTTCAAATGTGGAGAGGTTCGGGGAAAAAGAACGAAAAAATGTTCGGTCACTTTTACTTACCAAAGCAACCCATGATTTCCAACTTGAGAACATGAAAACATGACCCTTTCTTTTCTTTGATTTTCTTTCAAACTCAAGAACGCGCATGCACACACACAAACTTTATTTTTCTTTCTAGTTTTGTTATTTTAAAAAAGTTTGGCCAATGGCCACATAGAAATTTGAGCAGATTGAAAGAAAAAGCATGAATAGGAGATAGTCCTGCAGGAAAATGTGATCTGTTATTTATGTAGATCATGTATTGTCAAACATCTTGCATGAATGCATGGTCCTTTAATGAATTAGTATTTAATAGTTGGATAAATAATACAACATACTCTCTAGATTCATAATGTTTCAACCCAGCAAAAAAACCATGCAGTTTTGAATGCCCATAGTTTTGGTTTTGTTGTCTTTCATGCTTGCATAACAATTTGTCCTGTAATCAGTAAATGAACAAGTGTTCTATGATCAGTAGCTTTTCTTTGGATGGTTTCTTCTACTTGCTCGCTTTTTGGGCATTTATCTGTAACTTAAGTTTAAAAAACAAATTGCTTTGGTAGCAAGTTGGATAAAAAGGGAACTGTGAGATGATTATCCACATATGCTTTATTAAGAACATGCTCTATGGTAGGAGTTTCTTGTCGTAGAGGTGGCAATATGGGTGAGTGAGACAGTCAGTGGCGGATCCAGGGGTTCTTGGATTCCCAGGAACCCCCTCAGTTTGGAAAAAAAAAATTAAAAAATTTAGTGTAAACCTTATATGATTTGGAAAAAATTACTGAGAATTAATCAAAGGAAATCCCCTTAAAAAAACTTGGATCCGCCACTAGAGACAAGCTATGCAAGGAGATAAAACAAATGGATACTAGTTGAAACATGTCATTTTTTCGTACTCCTTAAACTGGATCGGGTCAGGTTGACCAAAAACACTTTTTTTTATCAATTTCTTAATTTTTAAATAAATCATCCATGTGTTAATTATGATAACTATCATTACAATGCGAATGAATAAAACTACTTAGTTGGCTGAAGGCACTAAAACAAACTTTCGACTTCGCGAATGAATAAAACTACTTAGTTGGCTGAAGGCACTAAAACAAACTTTCGACTTTTAATCTATTTGACCTGTTTCCCTTTCTATCTAATTTTTTTTATGTGACTCGTATCAGGTAAACATAACACATCCATAAATAAGTAGGTCAAATGGTCACACATACTATTTTGTACTTCATGCTGTTGGTCATCATACTTGTTTTATTATCTACCCATACCATTCATTTTGTACTATCTTCAAGCATAAAGAAAGGTTCAAGAGAGAAAAAAAAATCTGGACTAGGATAACATGGTTCATTTTCATTTAGTATATATTTGTAGTTTTGATTTGGTCTCGAAATTTGTTGTTAATTAGTTAGTTTTATTATGTAATCCTTTATATTTTTTATTAATTTTTCTACTCTGTTAATGAATGCAATTTTTTTTCGAACGGCCTACGGTTTGCATTGAGATAGCACATATAACTAGAGTTCTAGTAGAGGATTAGTAATGAAATAAATAAACAAACGTACCCAGTAAAATTCCACTTGAATAGTACCGTAAGAGAGACAGAGAGACATTAGTAATGTAATGGATTTCTAAAAACCAACACAGATAATCCACAAGAAGGTAATGAAAAATATTGATATGATTGTGAGAACTTAGGTATCTTATATTTAAATGAGAAACTCACGAAAATGGTCATATTTCTGGAAGTGTTACGCCCCTTTGGTCATGCCAAAGCGGTTTAACAAACTTAGCCATACCTTAAGTTATTACATTGTCATGTATCAACTTCTTGGCGCGTATCTTCAAGAAAAAGGCTGCCATACTCGAAGTGGCACTGGCACTATACAAGTGCATTAGTTACATATAAACATCTCCATGCGCGTACCCTTGATGGTTTTACTCTAAAAGTTGATGATTTTGAAAAGTTACGATTACTGCCGCGTAAGAAAATTTTAGGCAATGATTCTGACATTGACAATACATGTTGTTCACGCGATCAACGAGAGATTGAATTAGTATAGAGGCATAAAAGTGGTAAGACAATTAATGTTGATGATAATTTTGTTTAGTTTTCCATGTAGTTGTCCTTTTCTAAATTCACAATTTGTCTTCATTTTGATGATTTATCTTCTTTCCTCTTGCAGCCTTAGATAAAGCTAAGTGATGATGTCCATGATGTTGCAGAGTTTGGTTTTCACACTCTCAGGATCCATGATGGTATGTCACTTTAAACTGAATAGAATATGGTTTACTTAGGGGAGTGGGGGCGGTCCGTTATGGACTGCCCGTCACTCGTGAATGTATCACGAACACCGTCGCCACCACCTTGTTCACGCGTTGAAATGATAATGCGTTGAGATGATAACGCGTTGAACTTGATGATTTCGACCGTTTTTTGATTCCTTTTTGACCGTTTTGTAACGGTAAACTTATTAAAAAAAAAACCCTTTAAACCTTTTATCGATATATATCCCCATTTTTAACCATTTCACACACACCAAAACATAAATACATTTCACACAATCTACATCTTTCTCAAATGGAGTTCCCTGCGGATTCGACATTTCCAATGTCTAGCGATAGCGATACCGAGTCGTCTTCCGACAATGAGACGCTAAAATATTTTGTGTCGGTGTATAACGAACTTGATACTAGTTCGTCCCGCCCAAAGAAGAAGATGGTAGACCGTGATCGTATACGTGCCAACGAAGTGCTAATGAACGATTATTTTGTGTAGAATCCGCTCTACAATGCCGAAACGTTTAGAGATCGGTTTCGTTTACCCAAAGAATTATTTTTAAAGATTGTTGGAGACATCGAAGCAAGCGAGGAATGGTTTCAAGAACGTTACGATGCGAGGGGCAAACCAAGTTTCACGGCGATACAAAAATGCATGTCCGCCATTCGCCAACTAGCGACAGGTAACCCTCCCGATCAATATGATGAATACCTAGCTATGGCGTCCAGAACTTCCCGTGAATGTTTGCAATTGTTTTGCAACACGGTCATTAAGTTGTATGGTAAAGAGTTTTTACGTAAACCGACGAGCCACGACATCTCACGTATTTACGCCGCACATGAGGCTAGATGGCATTTTCCAGGGATGCTCGGTAGCATCGATTGTACACATATCAAGTGGAAAAATTGTCCAATAGAGTTGCGAGGGGCGTATGTTAGGGGTGACATCAAAAGACCAACCATCATACTAGAAGCGGTGGCGTCGAATGATTTATGGATTTGGCATTCGTATTTCGGTGTTCCAACAAGAATTGCGTAATGAAGAAACTCACTTTCGGTTGAGATACGATTTAATCGAACTAGTAGGTTCTTTAGGTTTAGAGTTTCATGAGTCGGACGAGGAGTAGAGTTTTTTTAGTATTTTTTTTTTAATTGTAGCCTAAAATATTTCTAGTATGTTAAATTGAACTAGTATGTTTTAATTTTAATGAAATTTATAATTTTAGTGTTTTATTGTTAATTTCTAATTTAAAATAAAAAATTAAAAAAAATTGTGAGTGATGGAATTCTATCACTAGTGATGACCACCGCCACTACAAAATGCTTGTGAGTGATAGAATAGTGGCTGATGACATGGCAGGAGTTGATTGGATATTGTGAGTGATAGAATTCTATCACTACTGACCACCCCCCACTCCCCTTAGAAATGTCACCCTTTTACTTACAAAATGAATTGAATTGGGTTGTCTTATAGTTCAAACGAGTCAAATTAAAAATTTGGGTAAAAGGGGAACTGTTCAAATTAATGGGTTAATCGTCACCGAATATCCAAACTCGTTCTATTGAAAAAAACGGATTTTTATTGCAACAATATTCTTTTTCAATCATAATTAACACAATAATTATTTGTAGTTAGCCCAACCAAACCCCGTTAGTTTTAACCCGTACGTCTCAACCTAGTCTTGTTTTGAACCGTGTATAAAAGTATCAACACTTGTTATTTCTCATTGATACAAGATTTACATTTATATAAAAGAGAGCTAAAGACTAGGAACTAAAGAGTGCTAAAGACTAGGAATTAAAGGGTGCTAAAGACTATGAATTAAAGAGTGCTAAAGACTAGGAACTAATTACATAGTAAGTTACAACAAGTAATTAATTTTGAAATTCAATTTTCTTTGGTGGGAAATTCTGTTTTGACCGAGGTGGTTCTAATATGCCCCCGCAAGATGGATGATCGTGAGAGGAGACCAATCTTGGTAGTGAGAAGCTGGAACCGTTGTCGTAGTAAGGGCTTAGTTAAAGCATCCGCAAGTTGATCATCTCCTGAAATATGAGTTACGCGGATGGTACCGTCTTGAACCTTTTCACGAACGAAGTGGAAGTCTAAGGCAAGGTGCTTCATACGCGAGTGAAAAACCGGATTTGCTGAATAGTGAGTTGCACTTAGATTGTCACAGTAAATTGCAGGGGTAACCGTTGATTTGTATCCAAGTTCAACCATTAACGATATTAGCCATTGCACTTCGGTTGTCATGGAAGCTACAGCCCAAAACTCAGCTTCAGTGGACGATCGAGCCAGTGTCGGTTGTCGTTTAGAGCTCCATGAGATCGGATTTTGACCGAGGTAAACAATGTAGCCTGTCGTGCTTCGATAAGACGGGTGATCACCGACCCAATTCGCATCAGTGAAGGCATGGAGTTGTAGAGGCGAGTGACGTCTGAAAAATATTCCATGATTTAGAGTGCCATGTAAATAACGGAACAATCTCTTCAAAGCTTCCCAATGTGTAGTAGTTGGCTTATGCATGAACTGTGAAAGCTTATTAACTGTAAAAGAGATATCAGGACGGGTTAAAGATAAATATTGTAATGCTCCAACAAAGGCACGGTATTCGGTCTGGGATGGTAAGGGGTCACCATCCAATACGGTGATAGTAGGGGAACTAGACATCGGTGTGGGCGACGGTTTGCAATTACTCATGTTGGCTTTTGTGAGAATGTCAAGGATGTATTTGGATTGAGATAGGAATAGACCATGGTTGTGAGGAATTACCTCGATACCAAGGAAGTAGGAGAGGTCGCCAAGATCTTTTAGAGAAAATCTAGTGGCAAGTGTTTGGATGAAAGAATTAATGAGAGATGGATTTGCGCCGGTGATGATTATATCATCAACGTAAACTAGAATGAAGATAGGAGAAGATGTGACTTTGTTGATGAAGAGAGAGGGGTCGGAGATAAAGGGTTTAAAGTGAACCGACAGAAGATAGTGTTTGAGTTCGTTATACCAAGCACGGGAGGCTTGACGAAGACCATAGATAGCCTTGTTAAGTTTGCAAACATGTGTAGGTTAGGAAGGATCCACGAACCCGGGTGGTTGAGACATGTAAACCGATTCGGTTAGAGTGCCTTGTAAGAAGGCATTGTTAATGTCAAGTTGGCGTAGAGGCCAATTGAAAGAAGTGGCTATGGCAAGGATGAGGCGTAAGGTGGCGGGTTTAATCACAGGACTAAAGGTCTCAACATAATCTAAACCGGGACATTGATGAAAGCCTTTAGCAACAACTCGTGCTTTTAGGCGGTCCACCGAACCATTGGGTTTGAATTTAGTGCGGTAGACCCATTTGCATCCAACAATGTTAGGAGCATTATCGGGAGGAACGAGTGTCCAAGTTTGATTACGTGTGACAGCGTCAAACTCGGATTGCATGGCTTTTCGCCATAACGGTTGTTTGAGGGCTTGGGTAATGGTCGTGGGTTCGGGAAGGGTATGAGTGGTAGAGTGGTATAAGACGAAGTCGGAGTTGTGAGACTTTGGGTTCGGTTTACGGGTGGGCCGAGTTCGATAAGAAGTAGTGGATTCGGGTGTAGGGGAGGAAATGGGTTCAGTAGGTTGTGAAGAGGAGGACGAGCCTGAGGGGATGTGTGTAGGGGATGGAGGCGTCGGGTTGGTATTGGTGGGTGGGTTTGAAGTAGATGGTGTAGAAGCAGTGGTAGTGGGATTAGAAGGGGTTGAATTTTGAGGAGGAGTGGAAGAAGGTGTAGAAAGAGAAATTGATTGTGTGGTGAGGGGTAACCAAGTATCGAGTGCGGGTGATATTGGGGTAGAGGTTTGAGAAAGGGATTCATAGGGAAAGATGTGGTCAAGAAAATGGACATGACGTGAAGTGTAGATGTAGGATCGTTGTACGACCTGACTGAGTCAATCAGAAGAGCTTTATATCCTAATCAAAGGCGGAATCAATGAAACGGACACTCGATTCAATTTAAATGTCTCTTATATTGATATGATACTGATTTACAACCTGGAGACAATCCGGCAGAGCTTCGCTACTCAGATCCGAACCCTTACAAATGAATAACCAAGTGCACCTATTTATACTAGATGAGGTTTCGCTTGAAATGGATAAGGTAGTTTCAAGCAAAATCAGTTCCTTCTGATTTCGCTTGAAATGCCACTTGACACTTTCAAGCGGAATCACCGCCTATTTCCTCAAAATCAGTTTCTAGAACCTCGAGCACTGGTTATCCTATTCTATTTCATTACACGACTCGATACAAGACGAAGTTAATAGACATAGTGTAACAACCCTTATTAAAAATCCTATTTATTTTTATTATTTTATCCGATAGGAAACCCTAATTGAGACACCCAAGTGATTCTACACAAACCCTACAAATTTCTGAACAATCAGAATCAGGATCAGGGCCCCTAAAACTCAGGGGGGGTATTCCCTACTCGACGATTATCCACATATCTCGTTGTCTAAATTGAATTTCGAGAAACAGTCGACTCAGCAAGGCTAGTCCTACACGTGGCCACCCTATTGCGAAAAAATGACCCTTACGGACCGTAAAGGTTGAGTCTTACGGTCCGTAAGCATGTCAAAATTTTCGTATAAATAGCAGGCATTGGTACTTACATTATGGCGTTCGTTCGACGATCAAATTCACTTTGTACGTTGAGTTATAGTCGAAACAATCTCTAAAACACTAATTAGTAGGGGGTGCTGCTACAATACAGGGTAATAACTCGATCGCTATTACGATTCATTGTCCGATCGATCAATGTACTCAATGGATGTTTAAGTGCTGCCCACATTAGGGTGATGCTTTGTCATTAGTCGTTAATTCGATGGATGTTTAAGCATAGCACTTTGTCATTCGTTGTGAGGGTTGATCTCGTGAGTTATCGTAATTGTTGTATTAAGTTACCTACCTAGTTAGTGTGCACTAGGTTACAAGGCTAAATCAATAGGCTAAGCTCTGCCTGTATAAATCTGCAATATATCAAGGATTATCTGTAGACTAAACTTTGGCCGTATGAATCTGCATGATTATATGTGAGTCATTCTCTTTTTATCAACTATTTTACAATACCTCAAATTATTTTCAAAAGTTATAATTACAGGGACTAAGTCGTGGATATCTTGAATCACTGGCTAGTGGGATATTGTGCACATTACTAATTTTCTCCCAGTTAGGTTCATTGACCTACTAGGGATAATCATCACTATTTAGGTTCATTGACCTAATAGTGGTATGACCATCGTCACCATTGTGACAGAGCGCCAGATAAAAATAAGATAGAAGCCATTGTAATCGCTCTTATGCTGTAATTAATAACTATGCATCATTTTATGTAAAATAGAATGATTCACTCAGTATTTTCCGCTGACAAAACCTTTTTAAAACGCGTTTCAGGTAATTACAGTAGATTGGAGTAAAAGATGGATACGGCACAAAAAGGCATCAAGAAGTGGCTTATTGTATTAATTAAATCAAATTAAGAAATATTGTTTTATGTAATCATATTTATCTTTATTAAAGCTACCTTTGTAAAACATGGATTTATCCCATCTATTTAATAAATAAAATCCGGTGTTTTCTAAACTCTGATATTTTTCCTAACTCACGGTTCTGATGAAATTTCCGCTGCAACGTTTTCAAAATAATCACCGGTACCGCTGGGCTGTTCGCGACTCCCGATTCCGTCCAGGGTGGGTCGGGGGCCGTGACAGAAGGTGGTATCAGCGCCACTGTTTCAAGCCTTTAGGTGTTGTAATAATAATACCTAAGTTTATATAAAATAGTTAGGAGATTGCTGTTAACTGGTAGCACACTTGATAACATTTAGACTTGAACTTAAGAAAATATGCCTTAGTATAAACTTCAAGATAATCTAAGTAATTGTGTAAATAAAGTATGATGAGTTTTGATATACCATAAGAATGGTAATTAGAATATTGCAAGATATGATAAATAAGCAAGAATTAATAGTAATTATTGCTTATCAATATTAATTGGTCTAGAATAAGATATGTTACGGGAAATACAAGTTTCCTTAATTCTGGATAAAAGCCCTAATAAAAGAGGCACTTTTAAATCTTGAAAAGATACTATTTATGGGAAATAGAAATTTTTCTCTGGCAAGACTGGGTATGGTGTAGTAGACTCTCCAGTTTGTCCAGATATACTGAGGTTACCGCTCCGGCGCGAATCGGATAAGACGGGATATATAATATGTCAAACAAGTGACAAGATTTCCCTAAATAGTATCCTTATCTGATATCTGACTTATTTTGGAAATATGAATCTGTTAAATACATTGACCTGATAGATGGTATGTTTATTTCAGCATGTGAAATATATGATTATATAGATATATATATCTATAAGGAATTCCAAAAGCCAAATAGGAATAAAGCACAAGCATATGTGTCTAGATTTCTTTATTAGGAATCTCTTTTCCGATATCAAATATTATTTCGTTTGATCATTTACCTCATAACTCGTGCGACAATAATAATAATAGAAACCCATTAAGTTGGGATACCATCAAAAGTGTAAAGAATTTCTAACGCGTTACCATAAACTATTAACGCAAGTAAGAAGCATGTAAAGTTGTGATAATGTACAAGAAAACACATGAAAATTTAATTATAAGTCCACAGAAGTTGAAGTATATCACACACAACTTTCGAGGCAAGACCTTTGGAAAATATAATTTGGGCACGATTCCCTCAGTAAGAAGAACTACTAATAAAAAAGAAGCACTTTGCCACATGATCCTACAAAATGAATATCGCTGAGGTACGTTGTAATAAGATTTCACAACCATCGGTACACAGTCTAATCAGAGTCATAATTATTAAGACTGAAAAAGGAGTCACATACCTTTGCAAAATCCCTATTCCATTTTATTTACATTCCCTGGTAATGTCACTTAACAACAGTTATTACACGAAATTCCATATAAAAGTTCTTATATTTCTTTCATGGAAATTCTGACTTTTGCATATAACAAATTAACTTTTGTGTTTCTACTTCCCCTAATAGTCATCATACCATGAGGATTTCTTTCATAATAACGAATATTGATCTATTTCATTTCTTGGTAAATTCATACCTTACACATGCACTGTTTGTTGTGCATGTGATTCGCTTGCTTTATGAAGATCACAGGAGGGCTTCATTCTGATTTGTTATTTTATCCAAACTCAAAATATCATTCTACTCTTTGTACTGTGAACCGCATTATTACAAAACAATAATTCCTTGATATCGAGTCAATAAATTTCTTGAAAAAACTTAATTTTCATTGGCATACATAGTTCTATTGTGACCATGTCCGAACTTTCTTATTAAAATTTATTTTGTTTAAATCAAGTTCAAATTATTTGACTTACTCACATTACATATACATTTCAAGATCCCATATGATGGATGGAGGCTATCATATTTAAAATAATCCCAACAAGCACTTCATTTGTTTTTAATCATAATAGGCTTGTTTAAATCTTCGACTCCATTGAATCATTTCTTTGATCACGATCACCTTGTACTAACATTTTCACAAAATTTAAAGCTTGCACTAATCTCGTTTATATATATCATATACGGATTTAATTATTTATTTAATTATATATTAAATTACTTTGTTGATAAAAGCCATCTTAACACAAATCGTGTGTTAAGATAATAATACACAAATTCTTGTCATATTTCAATGTATCTCTTAATGATTTTTACAACATCAATCTAGCCTTTTATGATAATTATTGCTTTAACATTTTCAATCGAAAAACATTATATAAAATTTATATAATATGGAAGCTTACATAAGTGATTACCTAATTTACAAAATAGTATTACTATATTCTTATTAAACCATTGAGATGAAGAAATTATATTTTTATATATATAAAAATTATGTTTGAGTTATACTCTCATTTAAGTATATGTTTAGTTAATTATTTCTATTATCAGTTTTATTATTAGTAATTAAAATATTAATAGTAATAGTGTTAGTATTATTTTAAAATACTAGGGTTATTGTCAAGGGCAGATATTGAATAGCCTAGCCTTAATTAGGCATGGACTGGCCACCTATGCTTAAACAAGGCAGCACTAACCAATATCCAACCATGATAATGACTAGTTAATATAAATTAAGTCATCATACTTATTTAGTAAATTTTAAATATATATAAAATATTTCTTTTATATATACTTTGTACTGTAAGGAGAAGACATATTTTCATAAAACAATACAAAGATTAGAGGGACGAATAAAATTATATAAATAATTATGTATTACATGTTTTGTGATAACTATGTACCGAAACGCTTTGGTAAGAATAATATGGTAGTCAGCAACTACGTTGGTTTAAGGAAACATTATAATATATAAGAATAGTCCCTGTTTTCACTTATTTACAATATTTGTAAATACCTTCACAACGTTATATGATTTCAAAATGAAAATAAGTATTTTACAAATATTTTTGTACAATAAATATTTTTACACCTTTAACTTTCATTTAATGTTATAAATAATAGTGATTTCTTTTACAAAATAATAAAATATTTTGTAAAGTAATAACTTCATTGTGGTGTTTTGTAATATATATTACATAGTAAAAATAAGTTACTTTACATAGTATAGTAAAATACTAAAATTTATTAAAAAGTGGGGACCATTTACATATAGTAAAAATATGTAACAAATAATATATATTACATAGTATTTATATTTGATATATAAGATACGATTCAGATGGAAACACAAATAATATATATTACATTTGCTTTACAAATATGATAATGATTGATTATGCCAAAACAACTTATTCTTATTATATTTTGATCTCTAGGACATAGTATGAAAAATATGGTTACTACTAAAAGTGTACTATCACATTGTTTCGCAATTAAAATAACTTGGAATTCTAAATAATGATACACTAACTTTATTATCTTTTGGTGTATCTTTGCAATTCACTCATCTCAACACTTTGATTTTCTCATATCATAAATATTTGACAAATCATTTTTTTTCATGTTTTTATTTCACTTAGAACCTGTCAATTCTAAGTCTTCCTCGGTTGTTAATCCAAGTAAGCTTTCTTTTGACAAAGAATTTTATTGATTCTAAAAAGTCCTTCACATTCATTTTAAATATCTATTGATCATATATCTTTTGGCTTAAACCTAGTCACTTTGGAAATTTATATCATTTCATCTCATTCGTTTGACCATCGATTTCTTGAACTAATTCAGTTGAACCATTGAATCCTACTTATGATACAACTCGTATTCACAAAATTCGATATTTTAAATTCTGTATCATCTACCCTAATATTATTTTTTTATTAACTAAAAGGTGACATAAGTCTAAAAGAAATATAATAACCCAAATACACTTGGGAGCTGGAATCTAAGATGAAGAAAAAGTATTCCTACTTATTCCAGTAAATCTCGAGGACGAGATTTTTATTAAGGTGGGGAGAATGTAACAACCCTTATTAAAAATCCTATTTATTTTTATTATTTTATCCGATAGGAAACCCTAATTGAGACACCCAAGTGATTCTACACAAACCCTACAAATTTCAGAACAATCAGAATCAGGATCAGGGCCCCTAAAACTCAGGGGGGTATTCCCTACTCGACGATTATCCACATATCTCGTTGTCTAAATTGAATTTCGAGAAACAGTCGAGTCAGCAAGGCTAGTCCTACACGTGGCCACCCTATTGTGAAAAAATGACCCTTACGGACCGTAAGGGTTGAGTCTTACGGTCCGGTCCGTAAGCATGTCAAAATTTTCGTATAAATAGCAGGCATTGGCACTTACATTCTGGCGTTAGTTCGACGATCAAATTCACTTTGTACGTTGAGTTATAGTCGAAACAATCTCTAAAACACTAATTAGTAGGGGGTGCTGCTACAATACAGGGTAATAACTCGATCGCTATTACGATTCATTGTCCGATCGATCAATGTACTCAATGGATGTTTAAGTGTTGCCCACATTAGGGTGATGCTTTGTCATTAGTCGTTAATTCGATGGATGTTTAAGCATAGCACTTTGTCATTCGTTGTGAGGGTTGATCTCGTGAGTTATCGTAATTGCTGTATTAAGTTACCTACCTAGTTAGTGTGCACTAGGTTACAAGGCTAAATCAATAGGCTAAGCTCTACCTGTATAAATCTGCAATATATCAAGGATTATCTGTAGACTAAACTTTGGCCGTATGAATCTGCATGATTATATGTGAGTCATTCTCTTTTTATCAACTATTTTACAATACCTCAAATTATTTTCAAAAGTTATAATTACAGGGACTAAGTCGTGGATATCTTGAATCACTGGCTAGTGGGGTATTGTGCACATTACTAATTTTCTCCCAGTTAGGTTCATTGACCTACTAGGGATAATCATCACTATTTAGGTTCATTGACCTAATAGTGGTATGACCATCGTCACCATTGTGACAGAGCGCCAGATAAAAATAAGATAGAAGCCATTGTAATCGCTCTTATGCTGTAATTAATAACTATGCATCATTTTATGTAAAATAGAATGATTCACTCAGTATTTTCCGCTGACAAAACCTTTTTAAAACGTGTTTCAGGTAATTACAGTAGATTGGAGTAAAAGATGGATACGGCAAAAAAAAGGCATCAAGAAGTGGCTTATTTTATTAATTAAATCAAATTAAGAAATATTGTTTTATGTAATCAAATTTATCTTTATTAAAGCTACCTTGGTAAAACATGGATTTATCCCATCTATTTAATAAATAAAATCCGGTGTTTTCTAAACTCTGATATTTTTCCTAACTCACGGTTCTGATAAAATTTCCGCTGCAACGTTTTCAAAATAATCACCGGTACTACTGGGCTGTTCGCGACTCCTGATTCCGTCCAGGGTGGGTCAGGGGCCGTGACACATAGTGCACTAACAGACTCCCTCTTGGATATTGACGAAGTCTTCAGTGTCTAATCTTTATCATGACACATCTTCAGTCTTGATCAGTCTTCAAGCTCTTTCCAAAATGTCTAACATTGTTAGCATCCATCAATCCTTTTCTTTAGCTTCTTCAAGCTCCCCCTTTCATCAAGCTTCCGTGCTTTAGGGATCGACACCTAGCTTTCCGGTTACAAGCTCCTCCTTGCTTTAAGCTTGTCTTCAGACTCCCCCTTAGACTATGATGTCGGGATCGTAGTCTGGTACATAACCTGCAACACTCATACATTTATAAGTAACAACATTTTAGACTACCAGGAATCGTAACCTGGCAATTCAATCTTCTCTAAATCACTCCCCCTATCAACAATCTTTACTGATTTGGCAATGTCAAGTATCCAAAATCCCTCACAGTTCATCTTCCAAGTTCAAACTAATGACCTTGGAGATATCACAAACTGTTTTTTATTTTTGTTAAAAAAAATTCAAGTTTCAAATTAATGAACTTGTTTTATTTTCAGAAACACAATCAGCTTACTTAGATTTTGACACTCAACATCTTAGACATCGGTTGTCGAAAATAAAAACAGAAATCAAAATCTTTTTGTATTTTTCTGAAAACATAAAGCAGTAAAGAAATATGTATAAACATATTTATAGACAATATTTTTGTTTGAGTATGTGTCAGAGGATCATATCAGTTTTTGACAAGTCACAAGTACCATTGAGCTTAGTTACACATTAAGAATTAAACAATTCACTTAGATTGTCGATATACTGATCCACTTAAATTTTCACACAAATTTCAACTGATTCAGGATACTAATTAGGTGTTTTAAGAACTTAAACTCATTCATGTGTCCCAGCTCTTGAATATACTCCTGTATCCAGATCCCAATATTCAGTCTTACAGGTGAGTATACCTAGATGATATCTGTAAGGGGTTAGATGCGAAACCGTGAGAGCTCAGGTCAGAACTTCCGTTTAGCAGAGATATGACGGTTCGACTTTAGGTGTGTCCCCTTTAGAGGATCTTTTCTTCAACAGCAATGATTATCAATTTTATTGTTTCACCATTTTTGCTGAGTGCGGCGCTATATTTCAAGCATGCAGAAAGTATTATACGAGGACTAGGCCATTGCTTCCGCAAAATCAGAAGTCCCGGAATAATACCCCAGATATCACTAAGCATAAAGACCTAGTATCTCAGAAAGAGGGACCTTTCAAACGAGATTTTAGGGGTTACCTATATATCCAAGTAGTGTTCCCCACAAAATAAGAAAGTTTGAATTTAGGTTTATATCCCGAAAAAGTTTACTAAATGTATAAAAATCTATCGGCATATCATCAGTGAGATTGTTTAACGCTATAAAATCATTACATTTCTTTAGCATACTGTAACTGTCTACTGATGTACTATCATTTTCTCTTTTTACACAAAAACTCAATTTTTGAATTTTATCATGTTTTTGGCTTTTTCAAATTTTCAAATGTTTTTGTATTTTCTGACAACAATATATCTCCCCCTAAAATGCAAAATCAATTAAAGAAAATTTGACAACCAATACTGATATCTTTGTCTCGCCATCCATTTTCTGCTTTTCGTGCTCTGTTTTGCAGAAAATATAAAGTAAAGCAGTAATTACCCCCATGATTTACAACACATTGATATTTTACAGTTTGAAAACCGTTTTTCAATCTTGTGAAATTAATCATGTTTGTACAGCCATGAGGGTTTCGGCGTATTCAATCAACAAATTTTTTATTTTTTTTAAGTTTTTCAAATTTTTAGGATTTTTGAAATATTGTTTATTTATGTACAAAAAATGTTAAACTACCTCTTCAACCAAACCAGGGTCCAGCATCCTCTTCCTGTGCCAGGCTGCCCCAACTTCCATTCTCACAATCTTCGGTTTTGTTGAGCACCTGCACATTCAAACTATTTCAATTACTTAAACAATTTAGCCCAGGTCTATTTGACCTTAGGCATTTCAACACAATATGTAACATGTAGTTTCGGAAAATCTTTATCATCAAAAAGTTTTTCAACTTTAACTTCAACTTTCTCATATTTTACCAAAGTCACTTGTTTCTTAATACTCCATGTTTGACCTTTTGGAGTACCTCTTTTGTAAAAATGTAACTCCTTTTGAACATTTTGACTTTGAACAACTTTTGGTTTCCAAAACTCTTGGGGTTTTGTCATATCAACGGATTTTTGCCAACTTTGCGTTGTTCTGAATCTAGGTGTGTGAGAATTCCAGGTCTGTCTAGAATCAAACTTACTCGAGTCTGATTTCCAATTTTGATTCGAAGCAAACTTGTTTGTGTTATACCTCCAAGTTTGTTTTGAATCAAATCTGGTCGACCTTTGTTTCATATTCTCAAATTTCTTTTTCTCAACTTTTTCAGACTTCTTTTTGTCAACATCCACGGGTTTCAGATTCGGTCACTTTCGTGCAAGATGTCCTAATTGATCACACTTAAAACATGTTCTTTTTGAAACATCTTTAACCTGTGGTTGTTGCCTTTTTCTTTTGAGCACAAAACTCTTCATTAGACTGTTGTCTAAATTTGAGTTTTTCCTCTTCTTCAAAACTTTTTCCTTGAACAAAACTCATCTTTGCCTGAAAATTTTGTATTTCATTTTTCTTCCAATTCTGTTTCTTCTTATAACCCAACCCAGCCTTCATGTTTTTCTTCTTGAAACCAGGTTTGTTATAAAAAGTTTTCTTGTTTTTCCCAACAAATTTTGAAATTTCTGACTTTTCAATCTCAACCATCTTAAAAACTTTATCAATTTTCTCTGAAATCACATTCTGAATCGGGAATACAATATCTAAGAATAGTTTATCCGATCCAATCATGGTATATGCCAATCCTTTTGAATCATCATTCACAACTTTCTCAGATTTTATGTTTTTCAGATACTCATCATGAAAATTACCTTCATTTTCATCCTGTGATTCAGACTTACCTTTTGTAGACTCATCTTTCAGAACGCTATCAACAACCTTACTTAAAACCTCTGAATCATCAACTTCATCAGATTTGGTGTAAGTCACATCGATACTTTCAGGTAATTGGTCAACTATGTTCAGACCTTTTGCCACCTTTTCCTCATCATAAAAAGTATAATTGTTTCTCAGTGGTAGTGGTACCTGATGAAATTCTGAACCAATACCTTTTTTATTCTTGTCAGTATCTTTGTCATCTGGCGTGATGTTGAAAATGCGTTCGAGAATGTACGAAGAGTTATGATAACTTTGAAGTTTGGTAACAACCTTTTCTTTTTCAGCCAGAATTTGTTTGAGATTAGCAACTTCATCAACACACTTGTTTAATTCAAGTTGCTTTTCTTTAAACTTTCTCTCATACAGTTCTTTGGTTGTTAAGGTTTCAGACAATCTTTGGTCAAAACATTTGACTTGGCACTTGTCACGGCCCCCGACCCGGTTTGACCCGTTTCAGGAGCCGCGGGACAGAAATCCCGTGGTATTTAATTAATTGAGTTTAACAGCGGAAGTTTATCATCAGGATCTTTTTAAAACTGAAATATTTCCCGATTATTTTATTTCACAACGCGGAATAAAACCCCGGTAATTTACAATACCATGATTTCACGAAGAAATCTTTTATTTTACAAAACATGTTTCTTTATTCTATCATGAGCCACTTCCTTAAGCTTGTAGTGCTTCACGGCACTTTACCTAGATCATAACAGATCACCTGAAACATGTTTGAAAAAGGTTTTGTCAGCGGGAAATACTGAGTGAATCATTCTATTTACATAAAATGATGCATAGTTATCAATTACAGCATAAGAGCGATTACAATGGCTTCTTTCCAGCTACGAGGCTTTCGTATGACTCAAGCACAGATGCTAAGAAAACCATTTGCTGCTTTGCAGACTCCTTATTGAAATTTTGAATATTCTTCAGATCTATTGCAATGTTGCATTGGAATACATTCTTTGATGCAGATTGGCTCGATGTTGTTGAAAAAGATCCACTATGAAAACCACTGTGAGGACTTTCATTGTTTACAGAGTTTGAGCTTTCTGCAGAAAACGCTGTTCTTGGAGACCCAGCCTGTGGTATATTTCCTCTGTAGTACAGCTCCACATTCTGCTGATGAACTGAATTGTTGACTTTAGATTTCTTTATCTCCAACTCGTGGCTTTCTAGTCTTTCGATCAGCAAATCCACTGTTAAATCTTCAGACTTGATTGTGTTCTTCAACATTAAAGCATAGTATTGCCAATCTTGATCATTTGGCAACGAATCAAACAATTTATCAATCAGCACCTCTTGAGTGTATGTGATTTTGTGTCTGGCCAACTCCATCTTCAGATGCCCAAATCTCTCGATCATTTTACAAACATATTCATTTTTCATACAACCAAATAAATCAAACTCTTTACGTAACAATTTCTTTTTGTTTTTCACAATCTCATTACTTCCTACACATTTTCTCTCTAAAGCTTCCTGATGCGTGCGAAGTGTCGTATATATTAGGTGTATATTTTAAGCCCTTTTTCAACACTTATTTTAGCCAAGTTTTAAATTTATAAAACACGATATTTCACTAACACTAAACACACATATGGGCAAGTGCACCCATCGTTGAGTGTAGTATAGCGTTGGTAAGATACCGAGGTCGTCCAAGGACACAAGAGCTTTTAGTACCGGTTTATCCTCAACGTCTAATCAAAATAAAAAGTTTAGAAAAATGTTTTAAGCTAAGAAAAATAAAAACTAACTAAAATGCTGAAAATAAAATAAAAATAAAAACAGATAGACAAGATGAATCACTTGGTTCCGACTCGTATCTAGTATAACCTTTGATTATTTCCGCACTTTTGCACATAATTAAGAGATTATCTTAGTTATTGTAGTAGGCCCCTCTTTTGAAGGTGACGTTACCCTCACCCCAGTAGTTTGAGTCAGCAAGGATACAATCCTAAAAGGGTGGATTATTGGAAGATAATGAATTAAGTTATTAATGTAGTATTGTGGTAGGCCCCGCTTTTGGCGGTGACGTTACCCTCGGCTAAGTAGTCTGAGTCAGCAGGGATACAGTCCTAAATAGCCAGGTTATAGTATTAATAGTAGTTAACTTATGAGGGGGTCAAAGAGTTTGGACCCCCGCCATCCAATACTGTGAAGCATTGAAGGAGGTCCTACTAAATTTGACCCAGGTCCATTGCAGGACCTCTAAACGCTGAACAATGGCAAGACCTTTACCAGACCGTTCCCTTAACCCCCGACCAGGTAGCCAACATACCTCCATATAGACCGTGGAGATATGAATGGTGAAAATCTTTTATTTTATATAGACAGTAAAATAATGCCAAGACACCATGGACAAACGATAAGGAAAGATCACCTTCAACATAAGTAACTAGTTATTAAAGTCATTAATACAAAACCAAATAAAAAGTGCAAAAGATTAGAAATAAAAAGTATTATACTAGACACTTTGTCTTCACCAAGTGATGTAAGAGACTTAGGCAAACATGGCCTTGATTGTCAAGAACTCTTACGATCAATCTTGGATCCCGAGACGACTCACACACTCTACGATGGACAATGGATGATGGTGGTGGATGATGGTGTTGTGATGGTGGTGGGTGGTGGATGAAGTGTGAGAGAGGTGGTGTGCCAAGGGATGAGTTGAAATGAATCCAAGCACTCCTATTTATAGGCTGAACAGAGAGCTGGGCACGGCCCCGTGTCCGCTGGGCACGGCCCCGTGCCTGTCTGACACTCTCTCTCCTCATTAATTGTAATTCGCAATTACAATAAATGCGCCTGCTGTACTTTCGACACGCCCTCGTGTCCGCTGGGCAAGGCCCGTGGTGGGCAATAGAAACTTCTATAGGTTTGTCTTTTCTGCTGCTTCTTGGGCACGGCCCCGTGCTGGCTGAGCACGGGGCGTGTTCAGTCTTCTGACTTCTCTAATTTGCTTTGGAAGGTGCCGTTGAGGGGTCGGGCAGTCCACTAATGTTCCTTTTCTTGTATTTATGTTGGATTTAGCTGTCTTTTTTTTTCATTTGCGTTTTTGAGCTCATTTAATCCTGAAAATACAAAAGGAAGACAAAAACACTCTTTTTCCAATATTAGTACTTAAAAAGGGTTAGTTTTATGCCTTAATTGATGTAATTTATATGTTGCATTTTACTCACATCAAATACCCCCACACTTGAACTTTTGCTTGTCCTCAAGCAAAACTCTTTAATATGTGGCTTACACTCCCAAATGGAATGGGTAGAAGAGAAGGTTTTGGGCTTGTCGTAGAGTGTCGGGATATCCAAGATCTTTTTGGGTTTTATTTTTATCTATTTACAATCCTATTCGTAATGATTTATTTAGAACGTTTCATAGGAGAAATTACTTATTTGGGCATACCATGCCTTTTTTAAAAATTCTATTTATATACAAGTTCACATACCTCACGGGGGAAATCACTCACACTCGGCCGAAGGTTTATTTTTAGTGAATCACTCGAGAGCGGCATGGAACTTATTCCTACCATAGGCTTGCCAAGCAATCAATCCTCCTCTTTTTTAACTTTTATACCTTTGTAAATATCAAGAGGACTTCGTGGGTTAAGGGTTAGGCTTGGGTTAAAGGTAGGTGGTTGGGATAGTGGTTAGTAGAAAAGGGCGAAAAGCGTAACAAGTGTCGGTTTTCGTAAGACTTTCTATTTTTTTGTAACTTTTTATTTTGATGAAGCTTTTATTCAAACAAAGTTATTTTTGATGAACTTGTTTGTTTATTTTCTTTTTTTTTGCTTCATCAACAACACACATTTTTTTTTTTTTTTTATCATACGAAAAACCGAACTTGTTACTAAAACAAAGGGTTAAAAATGAAAAAGGTTTTGGTGGGTAAAAGGGTTTTGGGTGATGAAATGAAAAGGTTTAGGCTCAAAGGGGTTAACTAGGGGGATTTTTTGGTAGGTGGTAAAAGAAAAAGAAAAATAATGGTGTAGAAATAAAAAGGGTTAGTCCTAATGCCTCCATCATTTACTTACTCGGGTTTAAGTTGATAAGGACCGGGAATGTATCGTCATGGCAAGTTCTAGAGTCGTAAGAACCAAGCGGCTATTCACACAAGAAACGAAAAATGAGCATTTAGTTTTAATGATATGTAATTGTGCTCAATAAAGGCTCAAAACTCACTTTTTGTGGGAATGGGTTTTTATGTGATCAAGTATATATAATCAAATTTTAACTAAGTTTGTCATGCCTTTTCATAATTTTCTTATGTTGGTTCTTTTTATCACTACGCTATTGGTTGTAAATTTGTAAAAATATAACCTTTTTGAGAACTTGAATTTCCCGAGTTAAACCTAGACAAGTAAGAAAAAAATGAAATTTTTGAAAAAATTTGGGGTGATTAGCGGTTCCAATAGAGTTTTGTGTAAGGCTTGTGTTTAGGACTTGCAAAATTCAAGGTTTTAGCATCCCCCCCACACTTAAATTACACGTTGTCCTCAATGTGTCCCAAAAATAAATTTTTAGGTTGATTAGATGTGTAAAATAGTGTTTAAAAAGCAAAAATTTGTGTTACTGGGCACTGAACACGGCCCCGTGTTATCCGGGCACGGCCCCGTGTTCAAGTGCCAGTAACAAAATTGAAATAAGAGAAGCAGAAGTCTGGGCACGGGGGCGTGTTGGGTGAACACGGCCCGTGTCCAGGTACCTGAACTGGGCGTTTTTCTGCAGGTGGTTCAGCACGGGGCCGTGTTGGTTGGGCACGGCCCGTGTTGAACCTTCTAAACTGGAGAGAATTGTCGGGTTGCCCTGTTCTTGTGCATGAGTTCATTTTTCTCGTTCCCCTTTTCATCCTTTACCACCATGAGTGTGTTTTATTCATTAAAAACCATCCAAACCTTAAAACCATCATTTCATTTCATCATAGAGAGAACTTACATAGTCCTAAATTAAACTAGATAAAACAAGGAAATAATAAACCATGGAGTCCTAGCCTTTACTTTATTTTAACTAGCAAAATTTCCAAGAAGTAATTAATCTTGGTTAAACAAGGCCTTTTTGAACTCCTTCTTCCGCGTGCGGTTTTCCTCAAATGTCGGCGAGCCATTCTTCCACCTCCCTTGGAAGGAGAAAAGAAGGCTCATTGGCATTAGTTTGAGGAGTTTCAACTTCCACCAGGATCTCTTGTTGGTGTTCCACGGGAGGTTCCGCCGGAAAGTCTTCCCACCCGGTAGGGTTGTTGATTCCGAGTGCCAGGTTCCAATCCTGCTGAGGAAGGACTGGTTCCATTGGGGGTGCTACAAGAATATTTAACCTCTGGTGCAAGAGGTTAATTTCTTGGAAGCTGCTTTCAAGTCCCATCGTAAGATCGTTAATACGGTCGATTAGGACCTCCTCTACTGAAGTCATTTCGTCGAGAGCCTCCCTTAATGCTATCACATAGTGCACAAGTGTAGCTTCAATGGAGGGTCTTCTTCCTCTTCGGCTGTTTGACGAATGCACAGAAGATGTATCGCTGTTTTCACTTGACATTCTACGAAAAATAAACTGAAAAAGTTTATTTAAATGAAACAGTTACCGGACACGGCCCCGTGCTCAATGAGCACGGCCCCGTGTTCATCTTTCTGCAGAATTTTGAAGCAAGGAAACTTGGATTTTTAAGTTATTTTCTGAACTTGTTGAGTATTTTTAGCTACTAATAACTTAAAACAATGTTACATAACATGTTTTTACCAAGATTCCTTGAACAAAACTCATTAATCCCTACCACAAAGTTGGAAGAATTCCAAACTTTCAATGGTAGTTCTTGGAGAAAGATGGAGAAGAAGGAAATGGCTAAAAGAAGAAAGGACAAGATGGGTTGTTGGAACCTTCTTTTAGACTTACCTAGGATAGTTTGAGAGAAGATTCCTGCAAATCTCTGCCCCAAGTTGGTCCAAATGTGCAGAATTCTTGGCTGCATTTATAGAAAACGACAGCATCCTGGACACGGCCCCGTGCCCAGTGGACACGGCCCCGTGTGCAGGTGGAATTCTGACACAGTTTGTCCGTATTCTGATGTACTGATCAGAATGGAATCTTTTGATGGACACGGGGGCGTGTTGGCTGGACACGGCCCCGTGTCAAGGGACTGTTTTATGAAGTTGTCTAGTTTTTAAGGAACTTGTTAGTATCGGGTGGCTCCTGACTGGTTGGAACAACCCCAAAGTGCCTAAGATACCTTAATTGTCCTAGACTAAGGCGAGAACGCAAGTGGTTGTCGGTGATGGTAATTCCTATTTTCATTCTAGGTGGACAAGTCCAACCCTTTCCCGGGCTCTTGTTAAAGAAGGTGTATGCCGAATCGCTCAGGTCTATGTATGCACCGAACGAAGTCGATGGAGAGTCCTTCACGGCACAATCGACACAGGGACGACTATCATCCAAGTCTTTGCTAGGAACGAAGGTATTTTCGCGAGCAACGAGGTTGTCGGAATGCGGTTCCAACATTTCTTCATGGTTATCGTCTTGGGGTGGATCAATAAAATCCTTCCTAAGCTCTTTTAACCAATTCAGAATTAGCTTTTCTAGTTGAAATAACTCATCAAGGAGCATTTCCCCTAGAATATCTGGCTGGGCGCATTCGAGGGAGAAATAGTGCATATTTTTACTTTCGCCCCTCTTAAGGTTGTAAGAAGTCGGTGGGTCCATGTAGTGGGGCCTATAATTTAGAAAGTAGCATTTTACTTCTTCATGTTTGCCGCCACATAATTGACACCACGCACCATAAGAGTGCCGAAAGTAAAAACAATTACTATCACTCATGTTTATGTCAGAAATTACCAACCGCCGGGATCTAACGGTTCTGTTTTCAGTAACTGAAACTTGGGCACGGGGGCGTGTTGAGTGGGCACGGCCCCGTGTTCAGCTTACTGTCTGACGTAAAACAGGATTGCCAGTTCCAATGATTGAGCACGGGGGCGAGTTCAGCGGGCACGGCCCGTGCTGAGCTCTGCAGAAGCTGAAAAACTAAGAAAATCCTAAAAAATTAAAAAGAAAAATAAAAGATGATTAGGCCGTTGATTCCTAACTTTCTTAAAATCCTTGTGTCCCCGGCAGCGGCGCCAAAAACTTGATGCGTGCGAAGTGTCGTATATATTAGGTGTATATTTTAAGCCCTTTTTTAACACTTATTTTAGCCAAGTTTTAAATTTATAAAACACGATATTTCACTAACACTAAACACACATATGGGCAAGTGCACCCATCGTTGAGTGTAGTATAGCATTGGTAAGATACCGAGGTCGTCCAAGGACACAAGAGCTTTTAGTACCGGTTTATCCTCAACGTCTAATCAAAATAAAAAGTTTAGAAAAATGTTTTAAGCTAAGAAAAATAAAAACTAACTAAAATGCTGAAAATAAAATAAAAATAAAAACAGATAGACAAGATGAATCACTTGGTTCCGACTCGTATCTAGTATAACCTTTGATTATTTCCGCACTTTTGCACATAATTAAGAGATTATCTTAGTTATTGTAGTAGGCCCCTCTTTTGAAGGTGACGTTACCCTCACCCCAGTAGTTTGAGTCAGCAAGGATACAATCCTAAAAGGGTGGATTATTGGAAGATAATGAATTAAGTTATTAATGTAGTATTGTGGTAGGCCCCGCTTTTGGCGGTGACGTTACCCTCGGCTAAGTAGTCTGAGTCAGCAGGGATACAGTCCTAAATAGCCGGGTTATAGTATTAATAGTAGTTAACTTATGAGGGGGTCAAAGAGTTTGGACCCCCGCCATCCAATACTGTGAAGCATTGAAGGAGGTCCTACTAAATTTGACCCAGGTCCATTGCAGGACCTCTAAACGCTGAACAATGGCAAGACCTTTACCAGACCGTTCCCTTAACCCCCGACCAGGTAGCCAACATACCTCCATATAGACCGTGGAGATATGAATGGTGAAAATCTTTTATTTTATATAGACAGTAAAATAATGCCAAGACACCACGGACAAACGATAAGGAAAGATCACCTTCAACATAAGTAACTAGTTATTAAAGTCATTAATACAAAACCAAATAAAAAGTGCAAAAGATTAGAAATAAAAAGTATTATACTAGACACTTTGTCTTCACCAAGTGATGTAAGAGACTTAGGCAAACATGGCCTTGATTGTCAAGAACTCTTACGATCAATCTTGGATCCCGAGACGACTCACACACTCTACGATGGACAATGGATGATGGTGGTGGATGATGGTGTTGTGATGGTGGTGGGTGGTGGATGAAGTATGAGAGAGGTGGTGTGCCAAGGGATGAGTTGAAATGAATCCAAGCACTCCTATTTATAGGCTGAACAGAGAGCTGGGCACGGCCCCGTGCCTGTCTGACACTCTCTCTCCTCATTAATTGTAATTCGCAATTACAATAAATGCGCCTGCTGTACTTTCGACACGCCCCCGTGTCCGCTGGGCACGGCCCGTGGTGGGCAATAGAAGCTTCTATAGGTTTGTCTTTTCTGCTGCTTCTTGGGCACGGCCCCGTGCTGGCTGAGCACGGGGCGTGTTCAGTCTTCTGACTTTTCTAATTTGCTTTGGAAGGTGCCGTTGAGGGGTCGGGCAGTCCACTAATGTTCCTTTTCTTGTATTTATGTTGGATTTAGCTGTCTTTTTGCTTCTTTTGCGTTTTTGAGCTCATTTAATCCTGAAAATACAAAAGGAAGACAAAAACACTCTTTTTCGAATATTAGTACTTAAAAAGGGTTAGTTTTATGCCTTAATTGATGTAATTTATATGTTGCATTTTACTCACATCACTTCCCATAAACTCTTCGATGTTTTCTCTTGTTCAAGTAACGAAATAATATCTTCTCTCACTGACTGTTTTATCAATGTAATCATTTTGTATTCAGCTACTACATTTTTTACATCTATTTCCGTGAACTCTTTTCCGTTTACTAACTCTCCTCCTTCTTTTACTGGTTCTGTATATCCATATTTCAATTTTAACCAAGTTTTAGAAGCAAAAGCTTTTACCCAACCCTCAAACCGATTTTTCCACCAGTTATAATCTTCAATCTTCATTAATTTCGGTGGTTTCTGTTGGCTTCCATACGTATTCTCATACTTCAAATTCTCTGAAATCTCTTTCGAATATTCTCTTGTTTCAGATCTTCTTTCGGATGATTCTGAAGTAAAAGCATTGTAAAACGTGTTGTAAAATTCTTCACCACTGCTTGACATCTTCAAATAGTTTCTTGAAATTCACAATTTGTATATCTTCAATCACCTGGAGACAAACAAACAAACACAATCAGTTTAAACAATCTTAAACAACTTGAAACAGACTGACACTCGGTTGACGTGAAATAATATTGACTCGAAATTTCCACTTTCAAGCGAAATAAGGATCTCAAGCTAAATCACACGTTGAAGCGAAATCAGTTATTCAAGCTGAATATCAACTTTCAAGCGAAATCACTTGTTGAACTTTCAAGCGAAATAAGACTTTCCAGCGGTATTCAACTTTCAAGCGGAATCAGGACTTTCAAACTGAATCTTCAAGCGAAATAGTAGATTCAAGCGAAATCTCATGCAATTCTCAAGTGAAATGAAGATTTGAAGCGAAATCAACCAGACTCTTCAAGCGAAATCATATTGTTTGTTCAAGCGGAATTACGTTTTTGATCCAATTTTGTCATTTTTACTTCGAATTTTGATCTGAAACTCTCAAGGGTTTGTTAAAATACTGTTTCGCACATTCTGTGAAAAATTCAATCCATTTTGACCGTAAAATCTTGTCCAATTTGAAAAAGAAGGTGTAGAAATCAGAAAACTGATGCAATCGAGCAAAACTCTTCTTCCTGTGCTCTGATACCACTTGTAGGATCGCTGTACGACCTGACTGAGTCAATCAGAAGAGCTTTATATCCGAATCAAAGGCGGAATCAATGAAACGGACACTCGATTCAATTTAAATGTCTCTTATATTGATATGATATTGATTTACAACCTGGAGACAATCCGGCAAAGCTTCGCTACTCAGATCCGAACCCTTACAAATGAATAACCAAGTGCACCTATTTATACTAGATGAGGTTTCGCTTGAAATGGATAAGGCAGTTTCAAGCGAAATCAGTTCCTTCTGATTTCGCTTGAAATGTCACTTGACACTTTCAAGCGGAATCACCACCTATTTCCTCAAAATCATTTTCTAGAACCTCGAGCACTGGTTATCCTATTCTATCTCATTACACGACTCGATACAAGACGAAGTCAATAGACATAATGCACTAACAGTAGATTTGATGAGTGAGGGGATCAAGGAGATGGAAAGCACTTTGAGAGGATGAGGAGCCGATGAAGATGCACGGTTTTGACCGAGACTCGCGTTTATGTTTTGAGTAGGGTCGCAACCAAGGGTATGATAAGCAACCGAAACTATGATTTTTTTCATAGTTTGGATGGATGTGGAAAAGGCGAAAATAAGAAGAATCATTATGCAAGGTGGAGGTGGGTAATCTATTTATGAGATAAGTGGCGGTGGTGATAACAAAAGGCCAAAATTTGAGAGGCATTTTAGCATGAGAAAGTAGTGATAGGCCGGTTTCGAAAATGTGGCGATGACGACATTTGGCATAGCCTTTGTGTTCGGGTGTGTGGGGAGGAGAGGTGAGATGAGATGAGAAATGCCACAAGAGACTAGGTGAGATGATAGTTTGATGTATTCTCCACCATTGTCTGAAAATAATTGCTTAATTTTGATTTTGAAAATATTCTCAACAAGTTTTTGAAATCGAATGAAAGTATTAAGAGAGTCTGATTTATGTTTTAATGGATAACTCCAAATGTATTTTGTGAAATTGTTAACAAAAATTATGTAATATTTGTAACCATCAAAAGATGTAATTGGAGATGACCAAACATGGGAAAATATTATTCTAAAGGTGCATTAGAAGTTAAAGAAGATGAATAAAAGGGTAGTTTGTGACTTTTATTAATGCAACAAGAATTGCATGATTCATGCTTGCTAGAAATAAAGGGAACAAAGGAAGCTAAATGTTGTAAAACACGCAAATGTGGATGTCCTAGGCGGTGATGCCATGAAGACTTCTTGGTGGTTTGAAAGTGAAAAGCTTGAGGAGACTTGGTTGATGAGAGCTCGTAGAGACCACGACTAGTGATTCCCCGAATAATGGTTCGGCGAGTGGGAAAGTCTTTGATGACAAAATAAGAAGAGAAAAATAAGATTAGTATGTTATTATAAAGGCATAAGCGAGAGATAGATATAATGTTACGGGAGATAGAAGGAACACAAAGAACATTTTTAAGAACAATAGGAACATTAGAAAAATAAAGAGTCATGGTGCCAATGTGAGTAATTTTAAGAGACGAACCATCACCGATGATAAGTTCCTCGGTACCATCGTATGGGCTATGTGTAGAGAGTGCACTAAGATCTTTGGTAATGTGATGAGAAGCACCACTATCCTTCAACCAAGATAAATCGGAGTCCACGGTGGGGTGTGTTGCCATCATGTGTGCTTGGGGTTTTGGTTGGTTATTGGATCGGTTGTAGGTTGGAGGTGTGATTGAGGGATGAGCTTTCTTAAATAATGGGCATGAGGTTAATGAATGTCCTTTGATAAAACACCATTGGCATTTACCAAGGAAGGGTCGTTGGCTAGGGGCGGAAGTGGGTGTGAGAAGCATGCCAGGGGCGTTGGTAGAAGTGAGTTTTAGAGATGAAGGGAAGTTGATCATGGTGACCGAATGTGTGGGTGCTGTGCCGACGGTCACAGTGGTGGTGGTAACAGCATTATTGGCCATGGAAGAAAGGGTGGTTGTGTTTTGGTTTTGCAAAACCTGGCTGATACCATATAAAAGTATCAACACTTGTTATTTCTCATTGATACAAGATTTACATTTATATAAAAAGAGAGCTAAAGACTAGGAACTAAAGTGTGCTAAAGACTAGGAATTAAAGAGTGCTAAAGACTAGGAACTAATTACATAGTAAGTTACAACAAATAATTAATTTTGAAATTCAATTTTCTTTGGTGGGAAATTCTGTTTTGACCGAGGTGGTTCTAATACCGTGATCCAATCCTACTTGTTTACAAATAATACACCTTCTGTATCTCAACTGTAAGGATTAAAAATTGGAACTATTATACGTTCTTTGTCAATCAGAATTAGAATCATTGCCTTTGTTGCCCTCTATTTGGTTTGAAATTTCTTATTTTTCTAAACTTATTAATAGAAAAATGCATCAAGAAAAATTATGATTAGGTTGGAGAGAAAGGGTGTGTCTGTTTGTGTGTGTGTGGTATGGGTAAACTGTGTCTTTAATAGGCTAGTTGTCCTCAGAAAATTGTCCAATTTCTCTTGTTTTGATATTAGATACTAATCATTTTGGTCAATTATTAACAGAATACTTGGACTTTATGCATCATCATCTTTATATTCATACTTGCAATACATACACACACATACATATGCATAATATATATATATATATATATATATATATATATATATATATATATATAGGGCCATGATCATTTCAGAACCATAAATATTTACAGAACTCGCAGAACTCCTAATAAACAATCTTTTTATTTATATATTTTTATGTTTAGCATAATTTTATCATTTATTATGTGTATTTTTACGATTAGATACATGTTAAGAATAATTTTATCATTTTTATATGTAATTTTATAATTACACATATGTAAACTAGTTTTTTTTACATATATGTAATTAGTTATGACACATATATATAATTTTAGCAATTAAACATATGTAAACTACTTTTAACATGTATGTAATCAAAGAAATACATATAATAGACGATAAAAAGATCCTAAATACAAAAACTTATATATAAAATGATTGTTTATTAGGAGTTCTGTAGTTATTTAGAGTTCTGAAATGAACTCAACCCTATATATATATATATATATATATATAGGGTAAGGTTCATGCGAGAACCACCCTTATTGCGAGAACCGCGAGAACCAATGTGAACACAACCTAAAATAGCTAAAAAAAACCTAACCCCCCCCCCCCCCACAAAAAAAACCTAAACCCCCCCCCCCCCCACCCCCAAGCTAAAATGCTAAAAACTAAACCCCCCCAAAAAACCTAAAAAAAAAATCAAAAAAAATTTTTTTAATATTTTTTATGTTAAAATCGCTACTTTTAGTAGCAAAAAAAAAATTTTTACTTTTTTTTTTTTTGCTTCGAAAAGTAGCGATTTTTTATAAAAAATATTAAAAAAAAAAATTGTGTGATTTTTAGCTATTTTTAGGCATTTTTGGTTGTGTTCACATTGGTTCTCGCGATTCTCGCAATAAGAGGTGGTTCCTAACGGATCTTTGTCCTATATATATATATATATGCATATATGTAGGTAGAGGATCCAGTAAATTAATCCAGAAGTGTGAGAAGTGTATTATAACACTATATAACACCATATAAACACCGTATAACTATATGTAACACCATATAACACCATATAACACTATATAACAAATATAACACTATAGTTTGTCTGATAGCATGTCTATGATAGATGTATAGTGTTATATATTGTTATATAGTGTCATATAGTGTTACATAGTGTCATATGGTGTTATATGGTGTTACATAGTGTTATACGGTGTTTATATGGTGTTATATAGTGTTATAATACACTTCTCACACTTCTGGATTAATGTACAGGATCCCTATCCTATCTATATATATATAGTGGAGGGTTCAAATGAGAAGAAATTCTTTGTAAGAAGAAAAAAGAAGAAATTTCAACCAATAGGAATGCTTCATTAGACTTCATTTAATATTTGTACTTAATGTAACTATAAGGGTATATTAGTAAACTTACATACATCATTAATTGGTAATTTCATCTTTAATAACTAACTATATTAAATTTGTAACTTATTTTTAAGATATATATTTTTCACAAAAAAAAAAAATCATTTAAAGTGTAGGATAAATGCGAGGCGTGTAGGATAAATTACGAGTTGTGTAGGATAAATTTCAATATGTGTAGGATAAATTTCGAAATGTGTAGGATAACTTTTGATGTGTGTAGGCAAAAATATTTAGTGTGGAGGATTATAGTCTTAATGACTAATTAATTAGTCAAACATAATAATAAATGAGATGAGAAAAAAAATTATTTAATGTTTTACAATTATACTCTTTTATTCTTTTTCTTCTCAATAAAATTTTCTTCTCAAATGAACCTTCCCCTATATATATATATATATATATATATATATATATATATATATATATATATATATATATATATATATAATGTATCCACATACACTTGCCAACATGTGTTCATTGGAAGATAAAGAAAGTTCATAACAGCAATGGAGGTTCTTCTGTCAGTTTCCACTGCCTTCGGCTGACGTTTTAGAGGATATGGTCCCCTTGTACAAGATACTCGTTTATATATTATAGTTTTGATGCCTTTTAATAATTTACACATTCCAAGTTCACATTTTATATGATTTTTTTATAAGTTTATTGTTTCTTGTTCTTGATTTTGAACTGAATTGAATGAGTCCATGTAGCAGCGTCTTGAAGTTTATTTGCTATTTTAGGCCAAAAAACAGTTTGTTATGATTTTATACCTCATTATTATAAAAGAAATAATGATGGCGTCAGATTCTTGTGTGTTTAAGCTTCTAAGTTGAGTCAACTCTTGCTAGTTGTGGCAAAATGGGAGAAGAATAGCTAAGTGGGTAATGGGTCAAAATTATTCCGGCTCTACAAATAGTTAGAATGTCAATTGTGATTACAAAGTCTTTATTTGTTCAAGACATTATTATAACTAGGTTTAAAAAGTTCGTGGTGCGGCGAATTTCTTTTGTTACTTAGTCTGTGTTTACATGTGTTTTAAAATCACTACGAACGTGTTGCGAACGGAACTGCTGACAAGAATAAAAAGCAAATGTAGAAAAAAAAAACACTAAAAGATAACCGAAAGAAAATCTAACGATGTTGTTCGTATGAAACCCATGGTCAGAGATGAGCAAATTGTTCTGGGTACCTGTAAAATTTGCCGAACCGAAAGATCTTAAGTACCAATTCGGTACCGACTTTTGGCGTTCTTGGTACCGGTTCACTACCGTTTTTTACCTTCATATAACGGTACCGTAACCGACATTTTCGGTATCAGTACCGATTCTGTATCGGTTGGCACCGAGCTCATCCCTACCCCTGAAACTAAAAGAAGAAAAAATTAAAGTTGAAGAAAATCAACCAAAAAAAGTTGTACGATACCGTTGTTCGTACGGTAACCGTGATCAGAGATGAGCAAATGGTACTGGGTAGCAGCACTGAATTCGCGAACCAAAAGATTTCCAATATCAATTCGGCACCAACTTTTGGCGTTTTCTGTATTAGTGCCGCTTTTTACCTTCATGTACTGATACCGAACAGAACCGTACCGGTGTTTTCGATACCAATACTGATTCAATACAAGTTGACACCAAGCTTATCCCAACCCCTGATATTAAAAAAAGAAATATAGTTAAAAAGTAAAGAAAATAAATATTATTATAATATGAAAATAATAAAAGTAATAAAAAACCTATATATTATTATAATATTAAACTATTCATTTCAATTCGTTTAATAATATATAAAATAATAATAGAATAATAATTTAGGAGGTTCTAGCATTAAAAATACATTTTTTTATAAACACATAAACCAAAATATTTTGTTATAAAACATTTGACCGTAAGAATATATAACATATAAACAAAACCCGAATCAAGCTGTTTCGCTATTTTTTAAGTAACTAGTTATTTTCCTCCCGCGCGATGCGGCGGGACCCAATAACTACAAAAGACGTGTCAGCAACGGCAAACAGATACCGAATATTAAAACATAAATAAAATTACGTCGTAAGGATAATCACTCCGTCATAAAAAAACCGATTTTAAATAACCTACTATATAATAATAGGACCCACACGTCCTATACGTTGGAAATTCGGTTGTTTTCAGTTCAGTTATTATAGTGCTAACACGTTAAAATATGGATGAGCTCGGTACCAGTAACGGCAGCGAAAGTACCGATCTGGAAAATCATCGAAATTAGGTACCGGCACCGAAAATTCTCGGTACAATACGGTATGGTATTTGAAGGTAAAAATCAATAAATACAGGTATGGTGCTAGACCGGTGTCGAACCTAAAGTAACGATTTTGAAAACGCCAAAAGGTGGGTACCAAATTGGTACCGAAAATGATTTGGTATATTAAATTTGGTACCGATACGATACCGGTTCGTTTATAGGATTTGATACAATTTGCTCATCAATATTCTAAATATTCAAGTTAATTTTACATGCTACAATTCATTCATTACAGAAAAAAATAAAAAAGTAAGCAAAATAAATTATTGTGTATATAAAACCTCATTCAAACGAAATACAGTTTACTTACTGTGTGTATGAAAAGTAATCTAAACGGTGCAATTACTTGCATTGCTGCATTGCTACAGGATTTGATGAGCTCGGTACCAACCGGTACCGAAAATACCGTTACCAAAATCCCCAAAAGTGGGTACCGGTACCGAATATACCAGTATGGTACGGTTCGGTACCGGTCGGTACTGGTACGGCACCGGTATTTGAGGGTAAAAACCGGTGAATACCTGTGCAGAACCGGTACCGAAAATACACCGGTTTGGTAAATTTGAGACCGGTACCTATACCCGATACCATTTGCTCATCTCTTAATTCTAATTTTAAATAATTCTAATTTTAATTTAATAATAAATCACTATTGTTCATTATGGTACGGTTCGGTACCAGTCGGTACTGGTACGACACCGGTATTTGAGGGTAAAAACCGGTGAATACCTGTGCAGAACCGGAACCGAAAATACACCGGTTTGGTAAATTTGAGACAGGTACCTATACCCGATACCATTTACTCATCTCTTAATTCTAATTTTAAATAATTCAAATTCTAAATTTAAATAATTCTAATTCTAAATTTAATTTAATAATAAATTACTACTGTTCATTCTGTTTCATTTTTATCATATATGAACTAGTTGATTTTATGTCCGCGCGTTGCGGCGGGGACCCAATGACTGCAAAACGCGTGTCAGCAATGGTAAGCAGTTACCGAATATCAAAAAATAAATAAAAATGACATGGTAAAGATAGTCACTCCGTTCTAAAAAAAGAATTTAAATAACCTAATATATAATAATAGGACCCCACACATCCTACACGTTAGAAATTCGGTTGTTTTCAGTTCAGTTATTTCGGTGCTAACACGTTAAAATATGGATGAGCTCGGTACCGGTAACGGCACCGAAAGTACCGATCCAGATAATCATCGAAATAAGGTACCTGCACCGAAAATGCTCGGTACAATACGGTATGGTATTTGAAGGTAAAAATCAATAAATACAGGTATGGTGTTAGACCGGTGTTGAACCGAAAGTAACGATTCTGAAAACGCCAAAAGGTGGGTACCAAATTGGTGCCGAAAATGATTTGGTATAGTAAATTTGGTACGGATACGATACCGGTTTGATTACAGGATTTGATACGATTTGCTCATCAATAATCTAAATATCCAAGTTAATTTTACATGCTATAATTCATTCATTTCAGAAAAAGACAAAAAAGGAAGCGAAATAAGTTGTATATATAAAACCCCATTCAAATGAAATACAATTTACTTACTGTGTGTATGAAAAGTAATCTAAATGGTGCAATTACTTGCATTGTTACGTTGCCACAGGATTTGATGAGCTCGGTACCAACCGGTACCGAAAATACCGTTACCGAAATCCCCAAAAGTGGGTACCGGTACTGAATATACCTGGTACGGTACGGTTCGGTACCGGTTGATACTGGTACGACACCGGTATTTGATGGTAAAAACCGGTGAATACCGGTGCCGAACCGGTACCGAAAATACAACCGGTTTGCTAAATTTGATATCGGTACCGGTACCCGATACCATTTGCTCATCACTTAGTGATGTTACTATTGATTATTTCTATTTTTAATATATAGGCCCAAAAGTGGGTACCTGTATCAAATATACCTGGTACGGTACGGTTTGGTAACGGTCGGTACTGGTACGACACAGGTAATTGAGGGTAAAAACCGGTGAATATCGGTGTCGAACAGGTACCGAAAATACACCCGATTTGGTAAATTTGATACCGGTACCAGTACTCGATACCATTTGCTCATAATTATTATTATTTTATTAATATTGTAAAATCACTATTCATTCATTTGTATTATTATCATATATGAATTGTAACCAAACTAGTGGATGCCCCGCCCGCGTTGCGAGGCGATGGCCGAATAATGAGCGAGTGTTAGGCAGCTCATTGACACGAAACAATTAAATCGAGTCAATCAATTAAAACAAAACACTTTTATAGTTTTGATAAAAAAAACTAAAACAATAATTTTTAACTGAGTGAAAGTTGTATTTTTTGACTGGGTTAAAATCGTAATTTGCCAAAAGCTAAAGTGATGGCAGTAATGTAAATTTGAACCAGGGGCAAAATTTAAAATTTTCACATGGGGAAATTCGTAATTTTGAACTTCTGGTAACAGCGTAATATAAATTTGAACTAAGGGCACAATCGTAAGTTTAAGCTGGAGGCAAAACTATATTTTATTTTGAACAGATGGCAAAATCGTAATTTTGAGCTGGGGGCAAAAGCATAATTTTATTTTGAACTGGGGAAAAAAACGTAATTTTGAACTGAGGGCGAAATCATAATTTTTTAAACGGGGAAAATCACAATTTTTAACAGAGGGCAGAATCGTAATTTTTAAGTGGGGGTAAAAACAAAATTTTATTTTGAACGGGGGGCAAAAAGGTAATTCTGAGCTGTGGGCAAAAGCAAAATTTTATTTTGAATCGAGGAAAAATCGTAATTTTGAGCTGGGGACAAAAGCGTAATTTTATTTTGAGCTGGGGGCAAAAACGTAATTTTAAAATGGATATAAAATAATAAACTGGTTGGTCCAATGGGGGAGTGCCAGACATATTCGTATTTTTGAGTTGAGGGTAAAATCGTAATTTTATTTTGAGCTGGGGGCAAAACGGTAGTTTTAAATAGCAGCAAAAACGTAATTTTAAAATGGATATAAAATAATAAACTGGTTGGTCCAATGAGGGAGTGTCAGGAAACAAAAGCGTGATTTTATTTTGAGCTAGGGGCAAAACGGTAGTTTTAAACAGGAGCAAAAACGTAATTTTAAAATGGATATAAAATAATAAACTGGTTGGTCCAATGAGGGAGTGCCAGGAAGCTGCCCGGCACTATTACCCCAATCTTGAAAATGTATGTATAGTAAATTGGTACCTATTGTTATGAATGCATCCATTATGTGGTGACTATCCACATCTATAACTGCTATCCCATTAGTGCATCCATTATGTAGTGACTATCCATCTCTATAACTCATATATCTTTAGTTACTATTGTACTAATGTAAAGGCCTATATATAATGGCATTTGTATATGATGTTGAAATCAATCAATAAGAAATCCATCACCTATTCTCTCATTCTGTTTTAAACATTGCTAATAGGTTCTAGTTGATACATAACACGTTATCAGCACGAGTTGCTTTAGCACGAGTTGGTTTTGATGATGGATCACATTATCATGAGAACTAGCGCAAGAGAATGGGAACCATCGGCCACACTGTCACACATGGAGCATCATCATTCTTTATACGTTTTGCCTTCATGACCCCAGGTAACCTTTTTTTTATTATACAATAGTATACACATGCATACACTGTTTGAAACTCCTCTTAATTCGTGTAATCAACACCATAACAATGAACTGCTTTTGTTTGTAATTCTAATTTTTTTATACAAAAGTTGCATATTGTTTTGAAATGTAATATGACATATATCTCTTGACTTACCACTCATTCCACCGTTTGATGACCATCAATTGGAACCGATTTCGAGCTCTATTCTCCCAAATCGTATTTTGTGAGATTAAAACCAACTAGTAAATCTGAAACAAATCTGTTGGGTTTTAAATCATCTTACTGAAGTGAACTTGCCACCCAAATTACCATAACGATACGGTAACCTCAATTTGATTTCATGAAGCATAATCCGTGAACTTGTTTTGGTTCTTAAAAATTAACTGCGGGGACAATAATTGGGGAAGGACCTATCGGTTTTGTGTATTAATTATTAAATTAATTGTGGATTAAAGTACTGGTAAAAAAAAACTCTTTGAGAATTTCTTCAGAAAGAAACCAACTATATTCTTATGAAATTAAGAAAGGCTTTAAGAAACTAATTTGGCTTTAAAAAATATTATTTTTATTCAACATACATCACCTCGGTCAAAGTCTATTTTTTTTCATCAAGCAATTCGATTCATTGTTTAAAACTCAACATATTGATGTTAATTTAAATAATCTTTAATATCCATTTAATTTATTTGAAGTTTATATTGAAATCTTGTAACAAATTTAATCTATTTTCAGGATCTTATTAAAATTTACTTGCAATATTTCAACACATGAAAATCAATTGATTAAGTGTTCTTTCTATGAGTTTGTTATATTTAACAAACCAAGATGTATGCTGATTTTTGTGTTCTAACATTATTACCTTAAATCAAGGTGTGTGCTAATTTTTATGTTCTAACATTATTACCATTGAATAAAGATTATAGAACCAACATAGCATATCTGGTTAGCTATATTTTTTTATAAAATTTACATGCTTTACAAGTATTGTTGTATTCTATTTAACATAAGAGATAATGTTTTCAAATTTTCAATTTGAAATTCGTAAACAAATTATTATCTCAAGATGTTGTATACTAAGTTAGTGATATTCAAAAGTAATACATGTATTTTGTTATTTTTTTAGTTATGATATTTGACATAACCTTTGAGCCAATTACTTGTTAGATATATTTAACGCTAATTTTTTATGGATAGTTGGTTAATCCTTATATGATAAGAACTTGTCATACCATTTATCTATTCATTAATAAAAGAAAATATTCATTATTAGACAATTTAGAAAAATGTATGATAACGATCAAATGTTTGCCCAAACTATTATTTTGTTTGTATATGAGAGAACTGAACATATGTATTTATTGATGGGTGTGGATATGTTTAGAGAAAGGGACCCAACTCTTTCCATAAAATAAGGTTAGCATATCGGGATAAGTTTATTATATATATTCTCTTGTAATTAATTAAATATATTATCTTGTTTCTTAGAGTTATATTTACCGCGTTTGATAGTGTGAAATGTTTTAAAGTAGTGCATTTCATAATGTAACTTTATGCATACATTGTGTTCCACATGTTATCAGTATTGAAAAGACCATCAAAACGATCAAAGTTGTGGTATATGATCTCATGTTATAAACACAACTGAATTGTGATGAAGATTCATTTATTATATGACACCCAAAGTTAGAAACTCCATAAAGCTTAATAAATTTATGGAAGCTTGTAAGACCTTAGACTGATAATTAAATCTTAATGATCTAGCCATATATTTTCTTCTCAATTGATGTTATGTGATGAGAAGAAATGGCAAGTGAACAAATCAATTTCCATTGTCAAACCTCAAATATGCTCTTGAAAAAGCAAGATTGTTAAAGAATATGTAAGGTTTGAAACGACCACCATGAAAGTTGTGATTCTAATCCATTCATGAAGTGAATGTGATGATATAATAACTAGTGTAAAGGTGAAGATCATGTACACAACTAAGAAAATGTAATGATTTCACCATGATAGTTGTTTGGTTATAATCCATTCCTTGAAGTAAATGTGATGATATAATAATTGGTATAAAGTTCGTAATCATGGTAATTGAGGAAATTGTTATGATGCTCATGTAATGAGATCAACTATGTTAATAATGTGATGACTATACAATGATCGTTATAAATGTCGTAAGATATAAGATTGATAAATCTTATACGACTCAACTACTTCTCAATTGATGGTAAGCAAAGAGAACATTATTTACAAGGAAAAATCGATTAAATTCTTTTCATTTGTCACACTTGAGACATATGCTCATAAAGTAGCAATATCATTATAAGAGTTATGAAAAAATGAAATGATTTTATACTCATGTGACCGAGTAAATAATGAAAAGCTATGAAGCTTGTTTTGGTTCTACTCCGTTCCCAAAAGTGAATGTGATTATATATTAATCATTGTAAATGCAATGATGGACCTAATTGAGACATTTGTAATGATGGCCATTTTAATAATGAGATGGACCACCAAAAGTGCCAAACTAAGGAGTGATTGCATAACGTGATGGTTTTAACTTTGAAGTTATAATATATTCTCTCGTATCATACGTTTTGTATTACATACGAGCAAGTAATACACATACGATCATAAACCAGAAGTTTATGGATCATAATTATTTAATTAGTTGGCATGACCGGTTAGATCACACCGAGTCAATGATGATGTGAAACATAATGAAGAACTAGAAGATTCTTCAAGATAATAATTAGCATGTAATGTTTGCTCGCAAGGGAAATTATATATTTTCAAAATAAACGAGGGTGTGTATACCTAAATATTCTGGAAGCGATTAAAGGATATGCATATCCTAACATGATACCATTTAGTGTTTTAAATCAATGCATCGTCTAAATGGTTATCAAATCCACAACCTGAAGCTTGTGTGATTGTGGCTTAGCTAATATGATAGTAAGCATATTAATCCAGATAAGTATATTTATTTGATAATAGTGAATTTGATTCCCAAGTTATTAACGATCATTGGAATAAGTGTTATTGTTGAGTTGATCACTAAACATCTACTATTGGTTACAAAGCCAATGATCATGAGAGGAGCAAAAGTTCATTTAGGTACATGTAATTTTATATATAGTACCACCAATTCACATCAAGCCAATAAGTTATAGTTCTCCCCATACAGTTGGTTTTTGGTCAGGAACCAAAGATGTCTTATCAAAGATTTTGGTTGTGCGACATATATTGAAACTCATCCACCACACCGCACAAAGATGGGACTTATAAAAAGTTTGAGAATATGTTGGGTATAAATAATCGTCTATGATTAAATACTTAAAGCCATTAGTGAGAAAAATTCGTTTATGGCTCATTGGTTTTCACTTTAATGAATGAATGTCCCCAACATTAGGGGGAGATAACAAGCAGTTGAAAAGTGAAAAGTGAAATGAATTATCATGTCATCTTGATCCTCAGACTATAAACTATGAACTAGAAGTTTAAAGTATAATTCATTTACCAATATTAAAGAACAAATTACCAGACAAGTTCACTGACCTAAATAGAGTGACCAAGTAAGTCACATAATCAACTACTTATGCTCCAATTATATTTGTGTCCCAAGAGGACAACCACATATTTTTGTAATGAGTCTATTGCACGCCTAAAGCGTGGTAGACTAGTTGATTCCAACAATAAAATTCCTCGAAAATTGGAGCAAGTAATTAAGATGCTCAAGTCGAGGTTATAGTAATACAATCTCCTGAAGAGACAATAGACATGATGGTTCAAGAAGAACATCAGGTACCTGAAAATAAAGAGATCTCGATAAGTTGTATCATGTCTAAGATATGTATGGAATCGAAATAAAAATCGACGTCGTTATACTTTTGTATATAATGTAGCGCTTAAAATGATTAAATGATGAGGATCAAAATTTAAGATCTACCTATGAATGAATATTAAGAAATGATTGGCCAAAATAGAAAGACGCAAATAAGGCAGAGTTTAGTTCTCTAATGAAATGGAAAGTTTCTGGACCAACAGTCCATACAACCGAAGTTGTAAAATATGCTAGATACAAAAGTGTCTTTTACGCGAATCATGTGAAAATCAAATTAAGTGATATAAGTCAAAATTTGTGGCACAAGAATTTTCACAAAGACCTATGATTGATTATGAGAAAACGTATTCTCCAGTGGTGGATGCATTGACTTTCCAATATCTTATTAGCCTGGTAATATATAAAAGAGAATTGACATGCGTCTTAGGAAAGTTATGTATCACTTGATACTAAGTCATATAAAATAAGTTCTCGATAATATTATGATTATTATATAAATTCAGATCTTAATACATATACATGTTGTATATGTTATTGAATTGAATATAATTGGAATTTCCCATGAGTCTCCTAAAGCATTTGAGTGCTTAAGAGGTTAATTGAAACACCTTATGGATGTAATTATAGTGCACCAATACTCTAATAAACATACATAGAAAATATGTACCTAGTTATTATGGCATCTCAATGTACACAGTGTACAAACATGGTACAATATGAATTTTGGAGATAAAAGCAAGTGTTCTTGATATTTTTGCATATGATATAGATATCTATGTGTTAAAAGGGCAAGTTTATATAGCAAAACTTCTAAGAGTGAAAGCACATGCATATTTGGATAAGATGGAAAGAATTCCCTCATGGATTGATAATGCTAGAAGCATTAGTGATGTTAAAACCTCAAGAACATATTATATGAAGTTGACAAAATACGTATGGACTAAATAGTCGAAACGAGTGTTGTACAAATCGAGATATTCGCTTAAAGAGTGATATAAGTTTGATTAAATTAGCCATGTTCTATGAACATTCTACTTTTAAAAGTTCACTATAATCGCAATTTACAGTAATGATGTCTAGGCATCATTGAGAGAAATTGTCGAGCTTTTAGAGGGAGAATTTTTTAATGATCTTGGCACAGTCTAATTATTACTCGAACTGCAGTTCGAGTATATATGTAATTATATTTTACCAATCCCTCAAGTACTTCTAGAAGATGATGTTTAGATATTCTAGTATGAACATAGTTGAACTTTAAAGGTTGTTAAGTAATTTGTTATAAGAAATGTCTATTATCATCTCCTACCAAAGTAGAGATTCTCATTCTAGAAGTACCATCATTAAATGCATATGTGCATTAATATGTTTTGCTAGCCATGTATGGTTATAATATCTTTCACTTGAGCTTATTGTCATGATATAACCTTTGTGAAGAGAAGAGACATTGGAAGGAGTTCAAAGAAATATTTCAGGTATAAACGATATTTGGTTATATTTTACTAACTCATCAAAACAAGTTTGGTTAGTCTTGTAGATGCAGGAATATAACAAAACACAGTCGTGCACATCAAGGGACCAAGCGACAAATCATTGGCTACAAAAGCTTTGTTCGACTCTCAAGGAAGATGGGCACACGTCACTTAAAGGATACATGTTAAAATGAGGGGGATAATTATTCAAGTTGCACTCTTTTTCCCTTGACTAAGTTTTGTCCCATTGGGTTTTCTTAGTAAGGTTTTTAATGAGGCAACATACCTGATCCAGAAGTATTAGGGAGAGACAATAAGCGCTGCACTCTTTTTCCCTTAGCTGAGGTTTTGTCCCACTGAGTTTTCCTAGCAAGGTTTTTAACGAAGCAGCATCACCAAGAGTATTAAAGAATAGTATATCATGTGGATAGTCAAGGGGGGTGTTATGAATGCATCCATTATGTGGTGACTATCCACATCTATAACTCATATCCCTTTAGTGCATCCATTATGTAGTGACTATCCATCTCTATATATAATGGCATTTGTATATGATGTTGAAATCAATCAATAAGAAATCCATCTCCCATTCTCCCATTATTTTCTATACATTGCTAATAGGTTCTAGTTGTTACATAACACCTATGACATATTTGCTGCTATAAGAAACATCTTTAGTCACATTGCTAAAGTTACACTTTTATTATATTCTGGTCTGTGTGAGCAGGTGCAAATGTTTGGTGTAAACTGAAATCAAAACACCTTTTTTTGTATATATATTTTTTTAATCATTTCTTTACATAGTTCTATTTATTTATTTAATTATTTTCTTATTGTTTGGTGTTCATAGCATCTGTTGGCATTAATTTTGGAAAATTTGTTTAAGTCAGGGAAAAATCATCAGAAAAACATTTTGACCAATAAAATTACCAAACTAAACATTTGACCTTTTCCTAGGTTTATAGACATTTGGGTGGACCAATTAGGGCTTTACAACTAAGGTGATTGGGCACAAAGGGAAGAATTAGGCCCATTATGTCGAGAGGGGAATTTCGTAAAACAACACTAAGAACCTAGGCGAGCCAGAAGGCTAGGACAAGCGATCTCTGGGTACCATGGGTAACAAAACTAGTAATGGAGATGCCTGAGTATCAATATATATCCATTTTAATTGTATTTAGCAACTGATTATACACTTTTTAAAAGAAATGTTTTTTTTTTTTAAATTCAATTGTTTTAAATGCAATTTTCTTTATTTAAACTCGTATTAAATTCAACATTACGACAACGATTTAGGATGTTTTATGCACTATTGTACACTTGTGAGTGCGTGACACGTTTATGTTTCATTTTAAGCTAAAATCTCTTCATTTTACGTATTTGACCCATTAGAGTACGGATAACATATATCGACCCATTTTATAGGAATATGAATTGAAATTAAAATCTCTAGTTCTTGCAAATTTTGACAAATTTGCTGATATAAGACTAGTGGGTATGGGGAGGCTCATCCCCATGAGGATGGGCCTCCTTCACTTTTGAGGGGGGTGCAGGATGGGGCTACCTCACCTAAATATTTTATAATTTTCTAAGTTTTTTTTATTAACTTAATAAAAACTTTATAAAAATTAAAAAATACAACATAAAACAATTTTGAGGGGGGGGGGGGGGGGGTGCAGGATGGGGCTACCTCACCTAAATATTTTATAATTTTCTAAGTTTTTTTTATTAACTTAATAAAAACTTTATAAAAATTAAAAAATACAACATAAAACAACATAAATAAATTTATTTCATAACATCAAAAAAAATTATATTTCCTAAAAATAAAAAATACATTTCCGAAAAATAAAAAAAAATTGCATTTCCTAAAAATAAAAAAAAACCTACGACGTCCATTTTTTCTTCACCTCTTCCTTCATCCTCCGATACACCTCTCGTTCATCCTTCGGAACCGAGTCGAGATCCAACCTCATTATTCTAAAATCCTCCGCTCGAGCATAGTCGGCCGACACGTTTTTCTTGTGACTATATTTTTCGGCCGCAAAGTCTTTGAAGGAACGGAATTCATTTATCAAGTCGTCCATTTTCGAAGACGCCTTCGAGCCGCCCCCTCCACTCGAGCCGGCCCCTTTGCGCTTTCCGACCGCCTCTTTTTTTGCTTTGTCCCTTCCGGTGGGACGTTCGTTCTCGTTAACGGGCAACACATCCTCGTCATATATCGGGTCGCCGTTTATGTCGATTTGACAACGAGCGGTGGAGCCTCCCGCACTATAACTTCCGGACTCGGAAGTTTTAGTCCGTTTGGCGGTTGCGACATCATTTGGAACCGACACCCATTTTTGTTCTTTCTTTAAAATGTTCCATGCTCGGAGGTGCGGGAAAGGCGTCGGATTTTTTGAATCCCATTTAGCCATCGCAAGGTTAAGAATGTCCTCGTCGCTACTCTCACTAGGACACGATTGATGTAAAGTGGGTTATAATACCCGCAAAAATCATTCACGATCTTGTTCATTTTCCGCCACTTGCCCGATACGGAATCGATATCACGTATCGGGCCTTGCCCCATAAGCTCGTTAAATCTATCCGTTGTCGCCTTCCAAAAACTAGAACCCGTTTGATTGTTCCCTAAAATTAAAAAAAATGCATTAGTAAAACTAAAAAATAAATCTTTTTAAATTTAAATTAAAAAAAATTAAACTTTGGTTCATACCGACAATCGGGCAAGTTGAGGACTTAATGTCACGGCCCCCAGCCCGGTTTGACCCGGTCCAGAAGCCGCGGGACAGAAACCCCGTGGTATTTATTTAATTTGGCAGCTAATAATTAACAGGATCGTTTAAAACTTGAAAATGCCCGATTATTTTATTTCATAATTAGGGGCAAACCCCGTAATTAACAATAAGGGAATTTCACTGGGAAATCCCTATTTTACAAAAAAAACATGTTTCTTTATTTTTATTAAGCCACTTCTTCAAGCTTGTAGTGCTACACTGCATTTTTTCCTGGATCACAGCAGATCACCTGAAACATGTTTTAAAAATGTTTTATCAGCAGGGAAATATTGGCGAGTCATTCAAGTTGCACAAAACGACACATTGTTATAATATACAGTATTAAGGGTGATTACATTGTTTATATCAACCAATTACCCCAAATTGGTATTTGTCACTCGACTATATCTGTGACTATGGTCAGATCACCTATTGGCTAACTCGTTGTCCAATGGTGACGGGAAACAAGTAATGTATACAAAACCCCACATACCGGCAGTAATTGAAGATTACAAAAACTTAATCCCTGTAATTATAACCTTGAAAAACATTTAGGGTTTTGTAAAGAAATTTGATAAAAGAGAATGACTAACATTGTAGATTTAAACGGGCAGAGTTTAGCCTACTGATTAGCCTTATAACCTAATTTAAATAACAATGCACACGAACTAGGTCAGTAACTAATACAACATTTACGATAACTCACGAGATTAAAATCCTCACAACGAATGACAAAGTGCAATACTTAAACATCCATCGAATTCACGACGAATGACAAAGTATAGCCCTAATGTGGGCATCACTTAAACATCCATTGGATTGATTTCAATCGATCGGACATTGAATCGTAGCAGCGATCGAGTTAATACCTTGTATCGTAGCAGCACCTCCCTAATGGAAATTATGATTTTGAGCAATAGAACTTCGTTTTTGAGAAAAATTTTAAACACAGATGAACAGGCCATGATCGGATCAATTTATAGCAGAAAAATGAGGTTTACGCGGCCCGCATAAGCCCCCTCTTGATCCTACGCGGCCCGTGAGGGCCACTTAGGCGTAGACTAGGGCTAGCGTGTCATCGGTAGACCTGCCACGTGTGCGACACGTGGCCTGTTCGCTGAACCGGAGATTTTATGAGTTGTCGCGGCCCGCGTAAGCCTAGGCTTACTCTTACGCGGCCCGCGTGAAACCCAAAAATCTGGTTTTCTTGGTTTTTCATGCATAGTAGGGTTTCAGGGGTCCGGGTTTTCACTTACGGGTCGTTTTGGGATATTTTTGCAGGTCCTTACATCCTCCCCACCTTATTTAAAATCTCGTCCTTGAGATTTACTGAAATAAGTGAGGATACTTTCGCTTCTTCTCCGATTCCAGTTCCCAGGTGTATTCGGGTCCTCTCTTCGAATCCCCCTTACTGACTTTGAACAATACTAGTCTTTTGTGCTTGAGAAACTTGACATTTCTTTCTTCTATTTGAAGCGGTTTCTCCATGAATTTCAACTTTTCATTCACCTGTATGTCTGGAAGAGGGATTACCAGGGATTTGTCAGATAAACATTTCTTGAGGTTGGATACATGGAATACGTCATGTATTCCAGCTAGCTCTTCTGGTAGTTGTAAACGATAGGCAACTGGTCCTATTCGTTGGATTATTGGGAATGGTCCTATGTACCTTGGACTTATCTTTCCCCTCTTCCCGAATCGAACTACTCCTTTCCAAGGAGAAACTTTCAAGAGTACTTTGTCTCCCACTTGAATTCTAGCGGCTTACGTCTATTGTCTGCATAACTCTTCTGGCGATCTCAAGCCATTTTCAATCTTTCCTTGATTTGAGTGATCTTGTCGGTGGTTTCTTGTACGATTTCAGGACCTGATAATTGGCTTTCTCCTATTTCTGCCCAACAAACTGGAGTTCTGCATTTTCGTCCATATAGTGCTTCAAATGGGGCAGCTTCAATACTTGAATGATAACTATTGTTATAGGAGAATTCAATTAAGGGTAGGTGGTCATCCCAGTTTCCACCAAAATCTATCACACATGCCCTAAGCATGTCCTCCAAGGTTTGGATCATCCTTTCACTTTGTCCGTCTGTTTGAGGATGGTATGCAGTGCTTAAATTTAGTCGGGTTCCCATTGCTTCCTGGAAACTTGTCCAGAAGTGGGAAGTGAAACGACTATCTCTATCCGATACAATGGAGAGTGGAACTCCATGTAAGGATACTACTTCATCTACATACAATTTTGCTAACCTTTCCATGCTAAAGGTTTCTTTCATGGGTAGAAAATGAGCTGATTTGGTTAATCGATCCACAATTACCCAAATTGCGTCATTACCTTTCCTGGTTTTGGGCAACTTAGTAACAAAATCCATAGTTATAAGTTCCCATTTCCATACAGGCATTTCTAATTGTTGGAGTAATCCTGAAGGTTTTTGGTGTTCTGCCTTAACTTGTGAACAAGTAAGACACTTAGAAACATATCTAGCTATGTCTTTTTTCATTCCTATCCACCAGAAGTTATTTCTTAAATCTTGGTACATCTTATTGTTACCAGGATGCATGGTATACCTAGATTTATGGGCTTCCTCTAAAATCTTATTTCTTAATTCTCCCTGCTTAGGTATCCAAATTCTTCTCTTATGGAATCTCCAAATTCCATCACTTCCTTGTTCTAATTCCTTTATTCGTCCTTTCATTCCTTCAGCATCATCCTTGATTGCTGTTTCTTGAATGTTCTTCAGTTGTTCCATTAAGTCTAATTGTAGACTTAATCTAAGAGCACGAACTCGTAGTTGTTTCTCATTATACTTACGACTTAAGGCATCAGCAACTACGTTTGCTTTTCCTTCGTGATATTGAATATCACAGTCGTAGTCACTTAAGATTTCCATCCATCTTATTTGCCTCATGTTCAATTCTTTTTGCCCAAATATGTATCTTAAGCTCTTATGATCTGTATAGACATTAAATTTACTTCCATACAAATAGTGTCTCCAAATCTTAAGGGCAAAAATTATGGCTCCTAATTCTAAGTCATGAGTTGTATAATTTTCTTCGTGCTTCTTCAATTGCCTTGAAGCGTACGCAATTACCTTCTTGCGTTGCATTAGCACACATCCCAATCCTAGCTTAGAGGCATCACAGTAAACTTCAAAATCCTCTGTTCCTTCTAGTAAGGCTAGAATTGGAGCGTTTGTTAATTTATGCTTTAAGATCTTAAAAGCTTCCTCTTGCTTAGGTCCCCATTCAAACTTCACTGCTTTACAGGTTAGCTTAGTTAATGGCACCGCTATTTTAGAAAAAAATCCTTAATGAATCGTCTATAGTATCCGGCTAACCCTAGAAACTCCTAATTTCTATAGCTGATTGCGGGACCTTCCATTTGGTGATCGCTTCTATCTTGGAGGGATCGACATGAATACCTTCGTGATTTACCATGTGTCCTAAAAATTGCATCTCATGTAGCCAAAATTCACACTTTGAGAATTTGGCGTAAAGCTTTTCCTTTCTTAACAAAGTTAAGAGTGCATGCAGGTGCTGGCAATGCTCGTCCTGATTTTTGGAATAAATGAGTATATCGTCGATGAAGACAATTACAAATTTATCCAAGTACGGTTTACAGAACCTATTCATCATGTCCATAAATGCTGCTGGAGCATTTGTTAGTCCGAAGGGCATGACTGTAAACTCGTAGTGACCATACCTAGTTATGAAAGCAGTTTTAGGTATGTCTTCTTCTTGTACTTTCAACTGATGGTATCCTGAGCGTAAATCTATCTTAGAAAAATACCTAGCTCCTTGAAGTTGATCGAAAAGATCATCAATCCTAGGTAATGGGTATCGATTCTTAATTGTAACCTTATTCAATTCCCTATAATCGATACACATTCGCATTGACCCATCTTTCTTCTTTACAAACAACACTGGAGCTCCCCACGGGGATGAACTAGGTTGTATAAATCCTTTGCTTAATAATTCATCTAACTGCTTTTTCAGTTCTAACATTTCGGTGGGTGCTAACCAATAAGGTGCATTGGCTATCGGTGTAGTTCCAGGAATTAGATGAATTCTAAATTCTACTTCCCTATTGGGTGGTAATCCCGGTAGTTCTTCTGGGAATACATCCGGGTATTTTGATACTACTGGAATTTCTTTAAGTTTCTTACCTTTCGTGTTAATGATTTCTGAAATCATATATATTACTTCTTGTTTTCTTGAATAACTGGCCAACTTCATTACTGAAATGAATTTCAGTGGCTTACGTGGCTTATCTCCTGTAATCACCACTAATTCTCCAGCGGGTGTATGAATTTCTATGGAATTTTTTATCACAAAGAATTCGAGCATGGTTGGCTACTAACCAATCCATTCCTAATACAACATCAAATCCAGCTAAATTCATAGGTAACAGGTTTGCAGAAAATTTATGACCTAAGAGTTCTATCTTTCCTTCTCGCAAAACCTTATTTATGTTAACAGAATTCCCATCTGCCGTTTCGACTGTAAAAATTTGTCTAAGGTTGGTTAAGGGTAGGTTAAGAGCTTGGCAGAATGAAGTATTTATAAAACTTTGGTTTATACCAGAGTCAAATAATACTTTTGCATAAATGTCATGAACTAGGAACGTACCAGCGATCACGTTAGGGATTAGCTCTGCTTCCTGAGTAGTCAACTGGAAGGCTCTTGCGTTTTTCTTGGTAGTTCCTTCTGCAGGTTTAGCCTTGTTATCTGCTGGTTTGACCAAGTTAGGGCATTCTGGTTTGAAATGCCCAACTTCTCCACAGTTATAACAGACCCTTGTTTTCTTTCTGCAATCTTCTTCACGATGTCCTATCGCTTTGCAGAAGTTGCAGGTTTCATTACATTTGCCAAAATGTTTCTTTTTACAGTGTCTGCAGAACGGCGGAGTGGAAGATTGCCCCGTTCCTCTTTTCTTGAAGTTGTTATTATTACCCACACAAAATCCTTGAGAAATTTTCTAAGCCAATTCCTTCTTCCTATTTTCTTCTCGCGTACGCACCAGTCCGTCTGTCAAAGTGTTGGCTAATTCCACCGCATCATCGATCGTGCGGGGTCTTGCAGCTTTGACAATATCACGGATTTCGCTAATTAAACCCCAAATATAGCGAGAAATAAGTACCGGCTCTGGCGAAGCCAGAGTAAGCACAATTCGAGCATATTCGAAAAACTTCGAAGTATACCCTCGGCAATCAACGTTCACCATTCGGTGGCTCAGGAACTTATTCGCCATTTGTTCCTTTTCATATTCGGAGCAGAATTTCCTTTCTACCAGACGCTTGAACTCTTCCCAACTCATGGCATAGGCCATGTCACTTCCTTTGGCTTGTAATACAGTATTCCACCATTCTAATGCTTCTTCCTTAAAGAGGTGAGAAGCATACATGACTTTGTCCTCCTCGGCACATTTACTTATTTTAATTACTGCCTCGGTTTTCTCCAACCAACGCAGTGCCGTAGTCGCCCCTTCATTGCCTGCGAACACAACAGGTTTACAGGCAAGGAATTCCTTGTAAGTGCAACCAGGCGTTGCAGCTTTCATTCTTTTGAGAATTGGAGCTTGCAGTAGATCATTATCATTATTATTAATGTTACCGCCTCCATTTACGCTATTACTGAAGTTGTCTTCATGAGTACGTTTGCTAGGAATAATTTGTTGAGGTTTAACTGGATTTCGAGCAGCAGCAATGTCATACCCCCAAAATTACCACCAAGGGAGTGTCCCTGATAGGCGTGTGCTGCAACCCCCGATCCTTGATCCCCGGGAATGGGCGGACGCGATCACAGAGTTTTGGTGGTATCAGGGTTATTTAGTCTTGCAGCGGAATTTACATCAGGACCGTAGTTAGGAAATGTTTATCAGAGTAAAACCACCTCATTTAATATTAATAATCACATGGGTAAAACCCAAGTTTCTTATTAGAATACATTTATAGGGACACACCCTATTTTATTGAATTTAAAACATCGTTTATTTGGTAACTTTTATAGCCACATTTTTCCCAAGCCTTCAGTGCTCTCCAGCTGGCTTTTTACTAATTGGCTTTCACATTGGGTTACCTGAAACATGTTTTAAAAATATTTGTCAGCGGGAAATACTGGTGCGTGAATCCCAGTTTAATCAAGTTTAAAGTCACAGTGAACAGTATTGAGAGCGATCACATTGTTTATGTCTACACAATTACTCCATTTGGTACTATCAATCCTGACTTGTGGTTCATATTACCCATTGGCTAACTCATTGTCCAATGGTAACGTATTGTCATCCCGACTTACTACTCGCAAGTAGTACAAATTTTGTATACAAAACCCCAACATACCGGCAGTAATTGAATAACCACAAAGACTCAATCACTGCTAAATTTCATAGTAAAACATTTAAGGTTTGGTAAAACATTACCAAAAAGTTTAACAAAAAAGAGGATAACTCACATTGCTGTCTTAGGATTTTCGTAAGGGTTTCCTGGATATAATCTATAATTTATACAAATGTACATTGATTAGTATTATAACCCTTTGAAATTATTAATGATACCCTCCCCGAGATGACATTCCAACAACTATGTCGGGCAGAACCACGACAGTTGTTACGGAACCCTAAATCAATCGGGCAGCGTAACTATTATGAAACTAGGGTTATAATACTTACAACGGAGCAGAACCTCGCTAATTAGGGGGTATAATACTTGCAAAATATGCCTAATATCAGAGAATTCGAGATTGAGAATTGAGAATGAGCGACGGAAATTGAAACCCGAGGCCTCCTTTATATAGTTGCTGATATTGACTCTCAGGCGGCCAGCGTAAGGTAAGGCTAAGCCTTACGCGGCCCGCGTCAACATATGGTCAAACTATAGCTTAGCTGATTCGATGTGTAGGTCCGCCACGATGTCGACACGTGTCAGCACCGGATGTCTCCGCGTTTCATGATCTCTAGCGGCCCGCGTAAGTGTAAGCTTAAGCTTACGCGGCCCGCCTTGACTAAAGGATTCCACGATATCAGGTTTAGACCCTGATACGGCCCGCGTGAGATGTTGGGGTGGATCTACGCGGCCCGCCTCAACTAAACATTTCATGTTTTTAATTTATTTTATAACTATAACATAATTTGGGCTCGGTTTTCACATACGGGGTGTAATTAAAGACATAATGAGACATTCTATAATATACTGGAGTGTCCATTATTATAAGAGTGTTGGTTTTACCGAGGGTTGTTACATTCTCCTCACCTTGTTTTAGAGCTCGTCCTCGAGATCTACTGAAATAAATGCGGATATTTTCTTTTCGTTTCTGATTCAAGCTCCCATGTGTACTCAGGTCCTCTTTTGGAGTCCCACTTCATTTTGACTAGAACTAGTTTTTTATGCTTGAGATTCTTGACTTTCCTGTCTTTAATTTATAGAGGTCTTTCTACAAACTTGAGTTGTTCATTTACCTCTATATCCTTACGAGGTACTATTAATGATTCATCAGCTAAACACTTTTTAAGTTTAGATACATGAAACACATCATGTATTCCTGCCATTTCCTCTGGCAGTTGTAGCTGATAGGCTACTGGTCCTATTCTTCTAATAATCTTAAAAGGTCCAACATACCTGGGACTTAGCTTTCCCCGTTTGATGAATCTTACCACTCCTTTCCAAGGAGTGACTTTCAATAATACTTTATCTCCTACTTGAAACTCCAATGATTTTCGCCTGTTATTAGCATAACTTTTCTGTCTATCACGTGCTGCTTTCAGTCGTTCCTTGACTTGAATAATTTTATCGGTTGTTTCTTGCACTATCTCGGGTCCAGATAGTTGCTTTTCCCCAATTTCTGCCCACCAGTCTGGGGTTCGACACTTTCGTCCATAAAGTGCTTCAAATGGTGCAGCATTGATACTTGTGTGATAACTATTATTATAAGAAAATTCTATTAAAAGTAAGTGATCATCCCAATTACCTCCGAAATCGATTACACAAGCTCTAAGCATGTCCTCCATTGTTTGAATTGTCCTTTCACTTTGTCCATCCGTTTGAGGATGATAAGTTGTGCTTAGTTTTAACTTAGTTCCCATTGCCTTTTGGAAACTTGACCAAAAATGAGAGGTAAATCGACTATCTCTATCAGAAACAATTGATAAAGGAATACCATGTAAAGAAACAATTTCATTTACATATAGTTTAGATAATTGTTCCATACTAATTGTTTCCTTCATTGGTAGAAAATGAGCTGACTTAGTTAGCCTATCTACAATCACCAAGATTGTATCATTTCCTTTCCTTGTTTTGGGTAATTTAGTAACAAAATCCATTGTTATAAATTCCCATTTCCAAACTGGCATTTCTAATTGTTGTAACAAACCTGAGGGTTTCTGATGTTCAGCTTTAACTTGTAAACATGTTAAACATTTAGAAACATAGGCTGCTATATCCTTTTTCATTCCTATCCACCAGAAATTTTTCCTTAAATCCTGGTACATTTTATCACTTCCTGGATGCATTGTATACTTAGACTTATGGGCTTCTTCTAATATATAATGACGTAGATTTCCTAATTTAGGTATCCACATTCTCTTTTTATGGAATCTCCAAATTCCATCTGTCCTTTGTTCCAATTCTTTTAGCATATCTTTTAACTTTTCAGTATCTTCCTTGATTACTGATTCTTGTACTTCTCTTATCTGATCATTTAAATCTACTTGCAGATTTAATTTAAGAGAACGTACCCTTTTTGGCTTTTCATGATACTTTCGGCTTAAAGCATCTGCCACTACATTTGCTCTTCCTTCATGATACTGGATATCACAATCATAATCACTAAGTATCTCCATCCAGCGTCTTTGTCTCATATTCAACTCCTTTTGCTTGAAGATATACCTTAAACTCTTATGATCAGTAAATATGGTAAACTTACTACCATAAAGGTAATGTCTCCAAATCTTAAGAGCAAAAATTATAGCTCCTAATTCTAAATCATGAGTTGAATAATTCTCTTCATGATTCTTAAGTTGTCTAGATGTGTAAGCTATAACCTTTTGTCGTTGCATCAACACACATCCATAACCTAACTTAGAAGCATCACAATAGACTACGAAGTCTTCAGTTCCTTCTGGTAATGCTAATATGGGTGTATGGGTTAATCTTTGCTTAAGGATTCTAAATGCTTCTTCTTGTTTAAATCCCCATTCAAACTTAACAGATTTACAAGTTAACTTAGTTAAAGGAATGGCTATTCTAGAAAAATCTTTAATAAATCTTCTATAATAACCTGCCAATCCTAAGAAACTTCTAACTTCAGTTGTTGACTTAGGGGTTTTCCATTTAGTAATTGCCTCAATCTTGGTTGGATCCACATGAATTCCTTCATGATTGACTAAATGTCCAAGGAATTGTACCTGTTCTAACCAAAATTCGCACTTTGAAAACTTAGCATAAAGCTTTTCCTTTCTTAACAAACTTAAAAGTGCATGCAAATGCTTAGCATGATCCTCTTTACTCTTAGAGTAAATTAGAATATCATCTATGAAAACAATTATGAATTTATCCAAATATGGCTTACATATTCGGTTCATCATGTCCATAAATGCAGCTGGGGCATTGGTTAAACCAAATGGCATGACAGTAAATTCATAATGGCCATACCTTGTTCTAAATGCGGTCTTAGGAATGTCCTCTTCCTGTACCTTTAATTGATGATATCCTGATCTTAAATCGATTTTAGAGAAAAATCGGGCTCCTTGCAGTTGATCCAACATATCATCGATTCTCGGTAATGGGTACCGATTCTTAATTGTGACATTGTTTAATTCACGGTAGTCAATGCACATACGCATTGATCCGTCCTTCTTTTTAACGAAGAGTATCGGCGCTCCCCACGGCGATGAACTTGGTTGTATGAATCCTTTCTCTAACAATTCGTCTAATTGTTTCTTCAACTCCTGCATTTCAGCAGGTGCCAAACGGTAGGGTGCTTTGGCAATTGGTGATGTTCCTGGTATTAAATGGATTCTGAATTCAACTTCTCTGTCTGGAGGTTGTCCTGGAAATTCTTCTGGAAATACATCTGAAAACTGAGATACTACTGGAATATCTTTTAAATCCTTTCCTTTAGTGTTAGTGATTATAGAAATCAAATACACTATAGAACCTTTTCTCATACAACTTGCAGTTTTCATCACAGAAATGAATTTAGTAGATCTTGAAGATTTATCTCCTTTAATTGTGATCATTTTACCTTTTGGTGAATTTACTTGAATTAACTTTTGATCACATAAAATACTAGCTTTATTGGCTATTAACCAATCCATTCCTAAAACAACATCAAATCCTACCAGATTTATAGGATAAAGATTTGCAATAAATTTCTGATTTAAAATTTCTATTCTTGCTCCCTGCAAGATTTCAGAAATTCTAACAGTTTTTCCATTGGATGTCTCTACTAAGCATTCATGTGGTAGTTTAGTTAATGACTGATTTAAAATTTTGCAAAACGATGTATTAATAAAACTTTGGTTTGCACCAGAGTCAAATAATACTTTAGCAAAGACATCATTAACTAAAAATGTGCCAGCTATGACATCTGGGATTATCTTGGCTTCTTCTGCAGTCAGAACCAATGCTCTAGCATTTTTAGTATTCTTTTTGTCTGTGGCTGGAGCTAATTTCGGACAATTTGGCCTGATATGACCTTTTTCTCCACAGTTGTAGCATAATCCATTACTGGTTTTCTTCCTACAATTTTCTTCCTTGTGTCCTGGCATCTTGCAATAATTACAGAGAGTGGAGCATTTTCCCGAATGCTTTTTCTTGCAGACCTTGCAGTATGTTGCAGAGGTAGAACCCATATTCCTACGATTGTAATTGCCAGAACGGAATTCCTGTGTAAGCCTTTGGGTTAAGTTCCTCCTCTGATCTTCTTCTCTAGTACGGACTAATTCATCAGTCAAGGTATTTGCTAGTTCTACAGCTTCTTCTATATTTTGAGGTCTAGCTGCCTTGACTATGTGTCTTATCTCTCCAATTAATCCCCAAATATAACGGGAAATTAACACTGGTTCTGGTGAGGCAAGAGTTGGCACTATTCTAGCATATTCGAAGAATAACTTAGTGTACCCCTTTCTATCCACACCAGTCATCCTAAGATTTAGGAATTTGTTTGCTATCTGTTCTTTTTCATTAGGAGGGCAGAATTTCCTTTCTACCTTGTCCTTAAATTCTTCCCATTCCATATTATAGGTTCTATCACTTCCTTTTGTTTGGAGGATAGTGTTCCACCATTCTAGTGCTGCATTCTTAAACAGATTAGAAGCAAACAGTATCTTATCTTCTTCAGCACACTTACTTATCCTTAAGACTGCCTCAGTCTTTTCTTTCCGGCGTAAGGTTGCAATGGCCCCTTCATTGCCCGAGAATTCCATTGGTTTACAAGACCAAAATTCTTTATCAGAACAACCGTAAGGCACGGTTCTTCTTCTTTTGGGAATGGGCATTTGAAGTACAGGTCCATTGTTCACGCTGTTTTCTGGTTCACTTGGTCGCTTACTGCTATGCTTACTTTCATTATCAGCATCTTTAACAGTTTGAAGTATAAATGGCATTGCATCTATAATTCCCTGTGCTACTATGTGTTGGATAGCACTATTGTCCACTTGATTGTTATTGTTATTGATGCTTGGATTCTCATTAACCACGTTAATGTTACTCAGGTTATCATTATTCAGATTTCCTTGATTTCCTTCGTCGGCCATCTGAATTTTAAACATTTATCCCATATTAATATCACAAATAATAAGTAATACAGTTAATCACATGACACGCAATTTAACCAAAACCGTCGATCATTGCGACTTGTACTCTATTTTCATATACTATGCGTCTATTACACACTAGTACAGAAATAAATATTACAATACCAACAGAAAGAAAATTACACTAATAGTAATATGCATCCGTACACACATATTTTATTTTATTTTTATTTTATTATTTTATTATAATATTATTATTACTACTACAATTTCCTCCATTCACATTCATGGATATGGATTTATCAAAAAATCCATATTGCGCTCATCGTATTTCCATACGAGACGCTCTCCCACCTGACGCATTCTCTCACTGCTCTCTAAAATTTCCTCCCCAAAAGTCCTAAGTTCTTGGACGTTTTCTGCACTCATTGGGGGTGCAGGTTCTCGGACTGGGTTTGGAATCTGGGGTGCGGTTTCCTGATATGGGGGTGACAGTTCCTGAAATCGGTAAGGATCCTCTAAAATTTCCCTAATATATTCATCTTGGTAATAGGGATCTAAAGGGTCCATACCTGGGTAGGCTTCTATGTTCTGTATGGGTGGATATTCCTGGATAGGATAACGTTGCACAAAGTCCCTATTATCGTCCCACCAGGGGTCGTAATTTGGGTCTAGAGGGTTTGGTACAGGTACCCTAGGGATTTTTTCTGGGTTAAAGTCATGCATCTCCACCTGATTTTCCTGGTTTTCTATTTCCATGGGTTGATCTGGGTTTTGTGGTTGTGGGGCTACTAGTTGTTCCAGACTCGGGTCAGCAGCAGTTGTAGCTAAGATATGGAAATTAGCTAGGCTTTTATTAAGTATATCTTGTGTATGGACATTAGTTCTACGCTTAGCAGCTGCTAGAACTCTTTGCTGTTGCAACTTTCGCATTCTCTTCCTACGAGCAAAAGCTTCCTTACTGAACCATCCTCGTTTCTTATTAGGAAATGGTTCTTCAGATTGAGCTCTAAAAGCAAACACTCCTTCTTCCTGATCAGCAGAATACCCAGAAAGGGCAGGCTGTGACGAAGTATCTTCACTCTTAGGTGATTCAGACAATAGACGATTCATGTCTGATGGTCCTTGATCACTCATACTGTAAACTAACAGATAGTCAAATAACACATAACAAATAAATACAGTTATGCATATACTTTCATAATTTATTTCCTAACACAAAATTTAAAATTTAAGTGTCAGCAGAACACTTCTTTGGCTCAGACCAGTGGCTAGGCTCTGATACCACCTTCTGTCGCAACCCCCGATCCCTGATCCCCGGGAACGGGCGGACGCGATCACAGAGTTTTGGTGGTATCAGGGCTATTTAGTCTTGCAGCGGAATTTACATCAGGACCGTAGTTAGGAAATGTTTATCAGAGTAAAACCACCTCATTTAATATTAATAATCACATGGGTAAAACCCAAGTTTCTTATTACAATACATTTATAGGGACACACCCTAATTTATTGAATTTAAAACATCGTTTATTTGGTAACTTTTATAGCCACATTTTTCCTAAGCCTTCAGTGCTCTCCAGCTGGCTTTTTACTAATTGGCTTTCACATTGGGTTACCTGAAACATGTTTTAAAAATATTTGTCAGCGGGAAATACTGGTGAGTAAATCCCAGTTTAATCAAGTTTAAAGTCACAGTGAACAGTATTGAGAGCGATCACATTGTTTATGTCTACACAATTACTCCATTTGGTACTATCAATCCTGACTTGTGGGTCATATTACCCATTGGCTAACTCATTGTCCAATGGTAACGTATTGTCATCCCGACTTACTACTCGCAAGTAGTACAAATTTTGTATACAAAACCCCAACATACCGGCAGTAATTGAATAACCACAAAGACTCAATCACTGCTAAATTTCATAGTAAAACATTTAAGGTTTGGTAAAACATTACCAAAAAGTTTAACAAAAAGAGGATAACTCACATTGCTGTCTTAGGCTTTTCGTAAGGGTTTCCTGGATATAATCTATAATTTATACAAATGTACATTGATTAGTATTATAACCCTTTGAAATTATTAATGATACCCTCCCCGAGACGACATTCCAACAACTACGTCGGGCAGAACCACGACAGTTGTTACGGAACCCTAAATCAATCGGGCAGCGTAACTATTATGAAACTAGGGTTATAATACTTACAACGGAGCAGAACCTCGCTAATTAGGGGGTATAATACTTGCAAAATATGCCTAATATCAGAGAATTCGAGATTGAGAATTGAGAATGAGCGACGGAAATTGAAACCCGAGGCCTCCTTTATATAGCTGCTGATATTGACTCTCAGGCGGCCCGCATAAGGTAAGGCTAAGCCTTACGCGGCCCGCGTCAACATATGGTCAAACTATAGCTTAGCTGATTCGATGTGTAGGTCCGCCACGATGTCGACACGTGTCAGCACCGGATGTCTCCGCGTTTCATGATCTCTAGCGGCCCGCGTAAGTGTAAGCTTAAGCTTACGCGGCCCGCCTTGACTAAAGGATTCAACGATATCAGGTTTAGACCCTGATACGGCCCGCGTGAGATGTTGGGGTGGGTCTACGCGGCCCGCCTCAATTAACATTTCATGTTTTTAATTTATTTTATAACTATAACATAATTTGGGCTCGGTTTTCACATACGGGGTGTAATTAAAGACATAATGAGACATTCTATAATATACTGGAGTGTCGGAATTATTATAAGGGTGTTGGTTTTACCGAGGGTTGTTACAGCGTGTGACGTACCGATAATGAACCACTAATTACATTGAACCCATACAAGTTTCTAAATAAAGTTCTCAATCATTAATAAAATGCCATCAACAAATTTAAACGAAAACCAATATGTTTAGCGGAAGCAAATAACAAATCATAGTTAAACTGTTTAAAACCAAAGTATAGTGTCAATATTCCAATCACATCAATCCATCCAATCGACCCATGATCACTTCTGCTACACCAGATAGCAAGTATCCAAGTCCATGAAATCTAACGACCTGCGAGCATGCAACAAGTGTATCAGACAAAGCTGGCGAGTTAACAGTTTATGAAAATGTTTGTTACCAAATGTTTATTCCAGTTCATTAACAAATACAAAAGTAATATTGATAATATCTCGATACTGAACAAGACGGCTCCTGATGTATGTTTTGCCCGTTCCCCAGTGTTCCTATTAAAACACTGGGCCCGACTGGGTCATTAGTTCACAACCGTCATCCCCGGTACGGTGTGAGGGTGCCAAACCTAAGTAGCGCTACCAACTAATACCCATTACCTCCACGGTAACAAAAGATGGGACTTAAAAGTCATAGAATGAGATAATTATCCAATATTCCTGTTTTTTTTTTACCCAAAAGACTTATCCCTCCTCGGGATACCCACTGACTGTCCCAACCACCGGGACGCATGCTCAAAAGTAGTGAACTCACCTTGGGTCTGCTCAGTTAAATTAAATGCTTGCCTAACAGCTGATTAAATACACCCTATCATAATTTACCAGTAATAATCAGTTTAGCATTTATGTCTAACCACGATTTCGTCACGAGTTGTACTCACGAAATGTATACACGTAACATCATGTAACAAGTAATTGTTGTTCATGTAGCACACTTAACCATAGCATACATCATAACCATTATGTGTACTAGACACTTGGATCACATATACGAACATAGCATACTTTCATCACAGATAAAATACATCATTTAAATTATGTTCCCTTACTAGATGCTAAACGTATCGAGTTAAACTTCACGTTCCTTGTTTCAAATAATATCTCATTTCGATCCTACAATAATATGAGTTCATGTACCACTCGTGACTCGCAGGCTCGTCGTACAAGACACAGGCTCAACCCGTCCCGTCCCGGCCCACAACCCACACGTTCACTGAAGCTGTTCCTGGACCACACGGACCGGTCCAACAATTTAAGTCCAATTATGCAGGTGGGTGTGGGTGTGGTTGTGGTCCGGTATCCAGGTGCGGCCCAATGCAATGTTTGTATGGTATGAAATCTAATATGGGTTAACAGTATGTGTGTGTGTGACCTGATATTGCAACTACATTAAGTATATGGCCCAACATAAGAGATTGAGCTATTTTTTGATAAGGAACAACCACTACCCAAACCTGGCCGGCCCATTTATTGTCATGTGGTCCAATTCACGCACTGCCTTGTTTCTACCAGTTATACCCTTAGAGTTTCTACACACCTCTGATGTTACACATGTTCCCATATCACTTTCTAATATGCATAATATACCCAATCAGAATCCCCATGCTTTTAATTCGTTAACCCCACCCCACCCCACTACCCTACACATTAGATATCCCATAACATAATGCATCGTACAAGTAGTTTCGGTTAGATTATGATTGCATACGACACGAATTATCAGTAGTGATAACACATATATTTTCTAGATCATCAATCATTATCATTAAGCATGTCATTAGATCTATTAGTAATGCATACAGTAGCTTCATTAGGATTCTAACATAATGCAATCCTATATAATAACAAGTCAGTCACAACATCATAACATGATCAAATAGTTTAACATTGACTTAATTTAATTATACTAACCAAGTATCTAACCCGATTACTGAATGCCTCGATGATAGGGAAAGGTTCTCCTGCCGTCGCGATTACAAGAGGAGAGGAGGTGCTTAGGGTTTGTTGGGTGATATTGTGAGTTGTGAATAATAAAAGGAAAAAGGGGGTTACGTAACTTATAATACAAGTGGGCCGGTGATCCGTACATAATATCTAATCATATGTCAAACAATCAAAGTGGTCGGTGATCACTAACAACTTGGGCCGAGAGTGGGTTTGGGTTTCACAAGGTGTGAATTGGGCCAAGGTCATGGATTAGAATTCACAAAGTGTGAATTGGGCCAAGGTCATGAAGTGAATACGTGGCCCAAATACGCGCGGCCCAATTCATACGTTTTTGTTTTCTAAACCAGTCAAACGACACACAAAACGTGTAACCATTTCCCGTATAGCTGATCATACGTAATCATTCAGTTGTGCATAAGTTAGGCAGATGAAAAAAATAGAGACACACGCAACAAGTTGTAGGGTTTCAAGCAATGCTAACCTTAAATATCTGGGTTGTCACATCATCCCCAACTTGAAAGAAATTTCCTCCCGAAATTTGATAAGTAGGCACGGAGAAGTGAAGTGAGAGAAAAAAATCAAGATTGTTTCAGATTTTGCTCAGGTGCCACATCATCCCCAACTTGAAGAGGAATTTCGTCCCGAAATTTGCCAACTTTACCAGATTTGTCTTCAGGAAAAAGTTGAGGATACTTGAGCTTCATCTGATCCTCACGCTCCCACGTGACCTCCGGTCCACGTCTTGAGTTCCAACGAACTCTAACAATCGGGATACGACTATGTTTACGCACCTTGACCTCTTGGTCCATGATCTCAATAGGTTCCTCGACAAACAGCAACTTGTCGTCAATCTTCAGCTCTTGAAATGGCACAACCAGTGTCTCATCCGACAGATACTTCTTCAATTGCGAAACGTGAAAGACATCGTGAACATTACCCAACTCAGCAGGCAACTCAAGCCTGTAAGCAACTTTACCGATCCGCTCCAGAATTCTAAAAGGCCCAACGTAACGCGGATTAAGCTTGCCACGCTTCCCGAAGCGTACAACACCCTTCCACGGCGACACTTTCAACATAACACGATCACCCACTGCAAACTCTAATGGTTTCCTACGCTTATCAGCGTAGCTTTTCTGATGATCACATGCTGCTGCCATACGGTTCCTGACCTGGACAATCATTTCTGAAGTTTCGAGTACAAGCTTAGGACCTGTGATCTGACTGTCACCCACCTCCGCCCAACAGAGAGCAGAACGACATTTTCGCCCATACAATGCTTCGAACGGAGCTGCCTGAATACAAGTGTGGTAGCTGTTGTTGTAGGAGAACTCTATCAACGGCAAGTGTTTCTCCCATCCTTTCCCAAAATCAATCACACATGCACGCAGCATGTCTTCAAGCGTCTGAATGGTGCGCTCACTCTGACCATCCGTCTGTGGGTGATAAGCAGTACTCATATCGAGTTGTGAACCGAATGATTTATGCATTAACTGCCATAATTCAGAAGTGAAACGCGGATCTCGATCCGAGATGATAGAAGTTGGCACCCCGTGCCTAGAAACCACCTCCTTAAGATATACTGCTGCCAACTGAGAAAACTTGTCTGTTTCTTTGATTGCTAGAAAATGTGCTAACTTCGTGAGATGGTCTACAATCACCCAAATAGTATCGTTTCCAGCCTGAGTCCTCGGTAACCCTGTAACGAAATCCATAGCGATCTGCTCCCACTTCCACGTGGGTATCTCTGGCTGCTCAAGTAGACCCGAGGGTTTCTAATGCTCTGCTTTGACTTTAGCACAAGTCAAACACTTACTCACGTACGTAGCAATGTGAGCCTTCATCTTTGGCCACCAATACATTACCCTAAGATCCTGATACATCTTATCTGAGCCCGGGTGAACAGAGTACCGAGACTTGTGCGCTCCATCCATCACGAGCTCTCGAAGATTACCATATAAAGGAACCCATATCCGCTCCATGAAATAATGAATGTCGTCAGATCTCACCACCAGTCGCTTTTCCATGCCCCGCAAATATTCGGCCTCAATGTTCTCTTCATTCAAGGCCTTGATCTGAGAGGAACGAATCTGAGCAGGTAAACCAGAATGAATAGTAAACTGTAAAGCACGAACACGTTTAGGCCTCGACTCCTTTCGGCTAAGTACATCAGCCACAACATTAGGTTTCCTCGGATGATACTTGATGGCACACTCGTAATCGTTCAGAAGCTCTATCCAACGACGTTGCCGCATATTCAATTCCTTCTGGTCGAAGATATGCTGGAGACTCCTGTGATCGGTGTAGATAGTGCATTTGGTACCGTACATGTAGTGTCTCCAAATCTTCAACGCAAACACTACAGCCTCTAACTCCAAATCGTGAGTCATATAGTTCTTCTCGTGTACCTTCAACTGACGAGAAGCATAAGCTATCACCTTCTCGTGTTGCATCAACACGCAACCGAGACCCTGAATCGAAGCATCACAGTAAACCACAAAATCTTCGGTACCCTCTGGTAAAGACAAGATTGGTGCGCTGCATAGTTTCTGCTTCAAGAGCTGAAAAGCATCCTCCTGTTTCATTCCCCAAGAATAAACAACGTTCTTCTGTGTCAAGGAGGTGAGAGGTTGAGCAATCTTCGAGAAATCCTGAATAAACCGACGGTAGTACCCCGCAAGACCAAGAAATTGTCGCACTTCCGAAGGATTCTTCGGTGTCGCCCAACTCCTAATAGATTCAATCTTGGCAGGGTCCACATATATCCCCATTTCATTGACAATATGCCCAAGAAAGTGTACTTCCCGAATCCAGAAATCACACTTAGAAAATTTCGCGTACAGCTGCTCCTTCCTCAAGAGCCCCAAGATAAGACGTAGATGCCGCTCGTGGTCCTCCTTGCTCTTGGAGTAGATCAAGATGTCATCGACGAAAACAATAACGAAGTCGTCAAGATACGGCTTGCACACGCGGTTCATGAGATATTTGAAGACCGCTGGTGCATTGGTCAATCCGAACGACATAACCAAAAACTCATAGTGGCCATACCGCGTCCAAAAAGCCGTTCTGGGAATATCCTCCTCTCTAACTCGTACCTGATGATAACCCGACCTTAAGTCGATCTTGGAATAAAAACTTGACCCTTGCAGCTCGTCAAACAAATCATCGATACGTGCCAAAGGATAACGGTTCTTGATCGTTTCCTTGTTGAGCTCGCGATAATCTATACACATCCGAAAGGACCCATCCTTCTTCTTTACAAACAGTACTGGGGCACCCCAAGGTGAAGAGCTAGGTCGGATAAAACCTCTATCCAACAGCTCTTGGAGTTGATTTAACAACTCCTGTAACTCTCCTGGCGCAAGACGATAAGGAGCACGAGTAATCGAGGCTGCTCCTGGCGCGAGTTCAATTTGAAATTCCACCTGACGGTGTGGAGATAAACCATGAAGTTCTTCAGGGAATACATCAGGGAATTCATGAACAACAGGAAGATTCTTGATCTTCCTTTCGTCAGACTACGAATCGGTAACAAGAGCTAAAATAGCAGGGTAGCCCTAACGTAGACATTTCTGAGCCTTCATTGCCGAAATAATACTCACTGTGGTACCACTACGATGACCCTGAACCGATAGAGATTCTCCACTAGGGAGAGGAACACGCACGATTTTCTCCTTGCAGAGAATTTCCGCCTGATGCTTGGACAACCAGTCCATGCCGATAACCACATCGAAGCTTCCAAGAGTAATAGGGAGTAGATCAATGTCGAACACCTGACCCAAGAGGTCGAGTTTGCACCCAACAAGAACGTGTGAAGCTTCAGTTGTCTTACCATCAGCTATCTCTACTATGTGTTTAGTTACAAGTGGTGTAGGACTCAATCCTAACTGACAACTGAACCCCAAAGATACGTAACTCCAATCGGCACCGGAGTCAAATAAAATAGAATCAATTATACCATTTACTGAAAACGCAACGGTCACTACGTTGCCGTCATTCCGAGCCTCCCTAGCTCCAATAGTAAACCCGCGCCCACGTGCACCGTTTCCCCCGTTGTTCCCATTGTTGTTCCCAGCGTTGTTGTTATTCCCATTGTTATTACCACCTGCATTCTGATTCAGTTGAGGATAGTCTCGCTTGATGTGACCCTCAGCTCCACATTGAAAACAACCCTTATGAGTACCCTGATTCTGCTGAGGCTGCTGTCTACCCTGTTGTTGTGACGGCTGCTGCGGGATCAGGAGTGAAACCCTACAATCCCTGGCCATGTGCCCTGCTCTGTTGCACCTGTGACAAATCCGAGTACACTGCCCCCGATGATGATAGTTGCACTTATTGCATAGTGGTAGTTTTCCCACATAAGAACCCTGACCCGAACTGTTACCCTGATTCTGATTCACTGAAGACGACTGGCTGATACTACGATTGCTACCAGTGTCCGGCCTCTTCTGTGACTGTGCTGAATTGGACGCCTTGTCCACATCGTTCCACTTACGTTTGCTGTCAGTGGCGGTAGTAGTAGCTGTAATAGCGGCAGTAGTAGTAGCAGAAACATGTGCTGGCAGTGAACCACTCTCCACCTCCTGATCGGTGATCTTATGAGCCAAACGGACAATCTGTATCAAGTTGTTGAGGTTTGCTGCCGTAACCAAACCCTTCACTCGTGGAGGTAATCCCTTGATGAACAATTCAATTCTTCGAGTCGGAGGTCGGGACAAATTCGGGCACATGACAGCCAACTCATGCGACCGCTTCACGTATGATTCAATCTCGGATCCCACCATCTTCAGATCATAATACTCGTTCTCTAGTTTCTGTATCTCATCACGAGGACAATACTCCTCCCTGATTAACTCCTTAAAGTCGTCCCAAGTAGTGGCGTTCGCCGCCTCGATGCCCAACAACTGAACCTGGGCATTCCACCATGTCAGGGCACCATCCTCGAGCGTGCCCGTAGCATACTTCACTCTGTCCCCAGCAGGACAGTTACACATCGCGAACACAGACTCCGCCTTTTCGAACCAACGCAGGAGTCCTACAGCCCCTTCAGTACCACTGAAGGTCTGCGGCTTACAATCCATGAAGGTTTTGAACGTGCAAGCAGGTGGATGGTGCGGATTTTGATGCACCGGTTGACCTATTAACAAAAGGTCATATAACAAACAAGTAAGACTCAAGCATACGATACAAAGAATAAGAGTGTTTGGTACATGTCGTACCAGCCTGATAAGCCGCTAAGGCTTCAGCCACGCGAGTGTTGATTAAATTAGTTAACTCAGCTTGAGTCATAGCAATATGGCCACGTCCACCACCGCGGCCTCCACCACGTCCACCATGTCCACCACGTCCATTCATGATTCTATATAAGGAAAGGGTAGATTTAAAAAGCAAGTTTAAGTAAGAGTCAAGCATTACTATGACCTCCCATAGACTACCGAGTTCTAACATAACATCAACTAACAGAGCGGAACCCTCTTCACACTTGTCAAGTTTCACTGGGACTCACATGCACCCCACATTATTATTATGTGTGCACCCATAATAATAATCCAGTTTGCATGTTTATCTCAATTCCTCCTAACTTGTGTAAAAATGTTTCCCCGAATTCAAGCAACAAGACAGATGAAACCACAACATAGATCACGAAAGTTCAAGAAATGTCACACATAACAGGAATTGTTAACATATAAGTTCATACTGTAGTGCCAAGTGTGCATTCACGTGTGATGTCTATAAGCAAACACTAGAGATACTATGCAATAGTAAACAAGAGACGAACCTTGCAGTCTGGAGCTGAGTGCCATGGTCGATTTCGGATCAGTTTGGTTATAGTCTGGTTTTATAGAAATCGTTTTAAAACCAAGTTCACTATAACCAGTGGCTCTGATACCAAACTGTCACACCCCCAAAATTACCACCAAGGGAGTGTCCCTGATAGGCGTGTGACGTACCAACAATGAGCCACTAATTACATTGAACCCATACAAGTTTCTAAATAAAGTTCTCAATCATTAATAAAATGCCATCAACAAGTTTAAACGAAAACCAATATGTTTAGCGGAAGCAAATAACAAATCATAGTTAAACTGTTTAAAACCAAAGTATAGTGTCAATATTCCAATCACATCAATCCATCCAATCGACCCATGATCACTTCTGCTACTCCAGACAGCAAGTATCCAAGTCCATGAAATCTAACGACATGCGAGCATGCAACAAGTGTATTAGACAAAGCTGGCGAGTTAACAGTTTATGAAAATGTTTGTTTCCAAATGTTTATTCCAGTTCATTAACAAATACAAAAGTAATATTGATAATATCTCGATACTGAACAAGACGGCTCCTGATGTATGTTTTGCCCGTTCCCCAGTGTTCCTATTAAAACACTGGGCCCGACTGGGTCATTAGTTCACAACCGTCCTCCCCGGTACGGTGTGAGGGTGCCAAACCTAAGTAGCGCTACCAACTAATACCCATTACCTCCCCGGTAACAAAAGATGGGACTTAAAAGTGATAGAATGAGATAATTATCCAATATTCCTGTTTTTTTACCCAAAAGACTTATCCCTCCCCGGGATACCCACTGACTGTCCCAACCACCGGGACGCATGCTCAAAAGTAGTGAACTCACCTTGGGTCTGCTCGGTTAAATTAAATGCTTGCCTAACAGCTGATTAAATACACCCTAACATAATTTACCAGTGATAATCAGTTTAGTATTTATGTCTAACCACGATTTCGTCACGAGTTGTACTCACAAAATGTATACACGTAACATCATGTAACAAGTAATTGCTGTTCATGTAGCACACTTAACCATAGCATACATCATAACCATTATGTGTACTAGACACTTGGATCACATATACGAACATAGCATACTTTCATCACAGATAAAATACATCATTTAAATTATGTTCCCTTACTAGATGCTAAACGTATCGAGTTAAACTTCACGTTCCATGTTTCAAATAATATCTCATTTCGATCCTACAATAATATGAGTTCATGTACCACTCGTGTCTCGCAGGCTCGTCGTGCAAGACACAGGCCCAACCTTTCCCGGCCCACAACCCACACGTTCACTGAAGCTGTTCCTGGTCCACACGGACCAGTCCAACAATTTAAGTCCAATTATGCAGGTGGGTGTGGTTGTGGTCCGGTATCCAGGTGCGGCCCAATGCAATGTTTGTATGGTATGAAATCTAATATGGGTTAACAGTATGTGTGTGTGTGTGACCTGATATTGCAACTACATTAAGTGTATGGCCCAACATAAGAGATTGAGCTATTTTTTGATAAGGAACAACCTCTACCCAAACCTGGCCGGCCCATTTATTGTCATGTGGTCCAATTCACGCACTGCCTTGTTTCTACCAGTTATACCCTTAGAGTTTCTACACTCCTCTGATGTTACACATGTTCCCATATCACTTTCTAATATGCATAATATACCCAATCAGAATCCCCATGCTTTTAATTCGTTAACCCCACCCCACTACCCTACACATTAGATATCCCTTAACATAATGCATCGTACATGTCGTTTCAGTTAGATTATGATTGCATACGACACGAATTATCAATAGTGATAACACATATGTTTTCTAGATCATCAATCATTATCATTAAGCATGTCATTAGATCTATTAGTAATGCATACAGTAGCTTCATTAGGATTCTAACATCATGCAATCCTATATAATAACAAGTCAGTCACAACATCATAACATGATCAAATAGTTTAACATTGACTTAATGTATTTATACTAACCAAGTATCTAACCCGATTACTGAATGCCTCGATGATAGAGAAAGGTTCTCCTGCCGTAGCGATTACAAGAGGAGAGGAGGTGCTTAGGGTTTGTTGGGTGATATTGTGAGTTGTGAATAATAAAAGGAAAAAGGGGGTTACGTAACTTATAATACAAGTGGGCCGGTGATCCGTACATAATATCTAATCATATGTCAAACAATCAAAGTGGCGGTGATCACTAACAACTTGGGCCGAGAGTGGGTTTGGGTTTCACAAGGTGTGAATTGGGCCAAGGTCATGAAGTGAATACGTGGCCCAATTCATACGTTTTTGTTTTCTAAACCAATCAAACGACACACAAAACGTGTAACTATTTCCCGTATAGCTGATCATACGTAATCATTCCGTTGTGCATAAGTTAGGCAGATGAAAAAAAATAGAGACACACGCAAAAAGTTGTAGGGTTTCAAGCAATGCTAACCTTAAATATCTGGGTTGTCACAAGCAAGGATTGCTGGAATAGCATTGACTATTCCTTGAGCAACGATATTCTCGATATCTTGTCTATTCAGAAATTGATCTTAATGGTTTTGTTCATATTGGTTAACTTCGTTAACGGGTTCATTACCAGCGTGTTCCATCTGGTAATTAATATATATAAGTGATTAGCAGAAAATAATTAACAACCAAACATAACAACACAGTTGTACATAATCACATCAACATGTATAGCCAAAATTGTCGATTTTTCGACTTTCGATATTTTATATATTATAATAAGCATCCGTACACACAAGTTATCTTACAAAAGTTTTATTTTTAAGTTATTTCACATAATTATATTTTTATTATTAGATTATAATTAAACACACGTTCCCACAACCACATACGATCCCTGTTAGATGGCAATTCAGAAACGACGTTCTCTCTCGTCGTACTTCCAGGATATCCTTTCTCCCATGTCCCTAATTCGGTTCCCTGCATCAATCAGCTCCTCGCCATAATGGCGGAGTTCAGCCAAATTCTCGGAGCTCATAGGTAGGTGTAGTGGAGGCTCCGTATCAAATTGGGGGAAAAAGGTATTAGGGTTATTCAGTAGATTTTGAAACTGCCAGTCAGTGGTCCACTATTCCTCCAGCTCTCCTAGAGGTCGGGGGTTAACAAGGGGATCGGGAATAGCAGGTTCCAGATTGACTGGAAGTTGGGCTTCAGCTGGGTAATTGAAAAGAGTCTCATCGGCAGGTCAGACGAGGTCGCTATTTGCTAGTTGGCGGTCCAGCTCTTCCCAGGGTGGCATTTCTTGAGCTTGCCCTGAACTCTCCCCAATCTCTATTCCCTTGCCCTTATCTTTGGGATTCTCGGTCTTTACTTTTTGTGTGGCTGGCCTCTTCCAACGCACACGCCTCCAGCCTACAAGTCTTCTTCTTTTCTTTGGTTTAGGTTTTTCCTGAGGTTGGGCTTGGAACACCATTGGCTCTTCAGTGTCAGCCTGGTAGTCAGTAAAGGTACTGGTGATATCTATATCTGAACTATGGATAGAAAAGTTTTGGAGTGCTTCTGATAGTTCATTCATGTTGTTAACATACATGAAGAAACATACGAAATTCTAAGTTAAAATTTGGTAAATTAAATTCTCACAGAATCACAGAATGGCAATCAGAAAAATTAAGTATTAATTACAAACATCTAATACAATTATTGAGTAAAACGGAATTTTGCGATTTATATATATATATATATATTACAAATTACAACTGAATTTCGAAATATACTAGTGGTTATGTATCCGTAAATTATTTTAGTCTAGCTAGGTTACGGGAGTATTATGCTTAACATGCGTTTATTCTGTTTCTTTCTTCTACTAGGTTGTTATCTAATGGATGAAGTTTCTGGCTCGTAGGTGACATAGGTGCTGGTACTGGTTTGGCGATTCAACTATAAGTTAGCATTTACTGCTGTAGTTGCTAACATGTAAAGATTTTCCCATTGTTCGTCTAATTCATCTTCCCATGGTGGGTTATTACCTGTTTCCTGAGTCTCCTTATTAATTATCACTTCTTTTGTTTGCGACTTCTTTATTTTCTCTTGACTTTTTCTAATAATCCAACTTTTTTCTTAATGGTAAGTGGTTTCTCAAACTATGCCTTACGAATAAATATTCCTTCCTCAGTATCTGCTGAGTATCTTGAGGAATTTGATTGGAATGAGGTTCCCTTATCTTTTGGTGAACTATCTAATTGACGATAGATGTCCGAAATTCTTTGCTTACCCATACTGTAAACTAACAAATAGTCAAATAACATAAAAACACATAATCACAAAATGACAATCAGAAAATTAAGTATTTCTAAATACTTAATTGGCTTAAATCAGTGGCTCTGATACCACCTTTTTCTGTCACGGCCCCCGGCCCGGTTTGACCCGATCCAGAAGCCGCGGGATAGAAACCCCGTGGTATTTATTTAATTTGGCAGCGGAATAATTAACAGGATCGTTTAAAACTTGAAAATGCCCGATTATTTTATTTCATAATTAGGGACAACCCCCGTAATTTACAATAAGGGAATTTCACTGGGAAATCCCTATTTTACAAAAAAAAAACATGTTTCTTTATTTTTATTAAGCCACTTCTTCAAGCTTGTAGTGCTACACTGCACTTTTTCCTGGATCACAACAGAGCACCTAAAACATGTTTTAAACAGGTTTTATCAGCAGGGAAATACTGGCGAGTCATTCAAGTTGCACAAAACGACACATTGTTATAATATACAGTACTAAGGGTGATTACATTGTTTATATCAACCAATTACCCCAAATCGGTATTTGTCACTCGACTGTATCTGTGACTATGGTCAGATCACCCATTGGCTAACTCGTTGTCCAATGGTGACGGGAAACAAGTAATGTATACAAAACCCCACATACCGACAGTAATTGAAAATTACAAAGACTTAATCCCTGTTATTATAACCTTGAAAAACATTTAGGGTTTTGTAAAGAAATTTGATAAAAGAGAATGACTCACATTGCAGATTTAAACGGGCAGAGTTTAGCCTACTGATTAGCCTTGTAACCTAATTTAAATAACAATGCACATGAACTAGGTCAGTAACTAATACAACATTTACGATAACTCACGAGATTAAAATCCTCACAACGAATGACAAAGTGCAATACTTAAACATCCATCGAATTCACGACGAATGACAAAGTATAGCCCTAATGTGGGCAGCACTTAAACATCCATTGGATTGATTTCAATCGATCGGACATTGAATCGTAGCAGCGATCGAGTTAATACCCTGTATCGTAGCAGCGCCTCCCTAATGAAAATTATGATTTTGAGCAGTAGAACTTCGTTTTTGAGAAAAATTTTCGACACGGATGAACAGGCCATGATCGGATCAATTTATAGCAGAAAAATAAGGTTTACGTGGCCCGCGTAAGCCCCCTCTTGATCTTACGCGGCCCGCGAGGGCCACTTAGGCGTAGACTAGGGCTAGCGTGTCATCGGTAGACCTGCCACGTGTGCGACACGTGGCCTGTTCGTTGAACCGGAGATATTATGAGTTGTCGTGGCCCGCGTAGGCCTAGGCTTACTCTTACGCAGCCCGCGTGAAACCCAAAAATCTGGTTTTTTTGGTTTTTCATGCACAGTAGGGTTTCAGGGGTCCGGGTTTTCACTTACTGGTCGTTTTGGGATATTTTTGCAGGTCCTTACACTTAACATACGCAATTGCTAGCGCCTCCTCCTCTACTTTTGTCCACTGTCTCTGCTTTGCTCTCGAACCGCTTTTTTTTGCGGTGTCGGGTTCGGTTTCAACCGCCTTCCCCTTCCCCGTGTTTTTTTTGCGCTTGAGTTCTTTAGGTGGCGATTCGGGGACGACTTCATCATCATCGTCAAGTTGAACCGGGGGTTGCGGTTGGGAAGTTGGCGGTTGCGATTGGAATTGATCAGGTTGAACCGAGTTGCGTTGCATGAATTGTTGGAGTGCTTGGTATTGTTGCATTTGTTGAACTTTGGACATTTGGGAGAAGGCGTTAGGTGATTGTTGGAAACCCGAAAACGTAAATTGTGGAGACCCCCACGAAGAGTTTAATGGATTCATGATTGTATAAAAAATGAGAGTGTTTTTTATAAAAATGGATGAGAATGAGAGAAGAATGAGAGAAATATTGAGGAAATAATATAAAAATTGGATGAAAGTGATATATATTTAAAGTGAAAAAGTAATTGTTTTTTATTAAATCTAGCCGTTACCAACGGCTATTATTTTGAAATTGGGCCCGTCGACTTCGTCTATAGGAGCCCGATACGCCGGGACGGAAAGAGGGGGCGGTGTGGGGGACCGGCGCCGGCCCTAAGCCGGCCCCCGCTTGGTCTAAGGCACAACATCATAAGTCACCGTGCAAAAAGTAAGCTAATATTTTATAAGTGCGGATGTTCTTATTATCCTTTATATACATATTTTTTTTAAATATTTTCTTATATTCTAGTGTTTATAGCATTATTTATACAAATTTTATTTAAATAATCACTGAATGATTGAACAAGACACGCATGCATGCATGCATGCAAGACGTCATTCATTCACACTGTCACACATACAAAAGTACGCGTATATATGTACATACAAATATAGAAATGTGTTGTGTCAATACTGGTAAATAAAACTAGAAACAAGGGCAATGTTACTTTGATTTTAGGGAAAGATGCTAGAACCTAGTTGTTTGCCAAAAAAGGAAAAAAACATCCAAACTTTATTGCTTTTAAATTTTAAAAAGATAATATAATAATATAATAAACAAATAAAAAATTTGAAGCTGCTACCCAGGTATTTATATCATTCATGAGACTTTGCAGAACTCTCTGCCCTTTTTCCATTATTTATTTCTTAAGAAAACTAAACCCCTTGTCTTTGCATTTCACCAATTCCTAAATAGAATTTTTATTATATTTCAAGATTTACAGAATATTATCAGCAAACCAGATGGGAACAGATAAAGATCATATTGAAGCTAAAGAACAAGAACAAGAACACCTATCTGGTGCTTACATCCGCAGCTTGGTCAAACATTTGACCTCCAAAGATTCATCAGATGGAAGTGAAAATGGTGAATGTTTTAATGATGTTAGCAGAAGTACACCAAAACAACAACCACCACCACAACACAAGAAACAAGTTAGAAGAAGATTACACACCACTAAACCCTATCAAGAAAGACTCTTAAATATGGCAGAAGCCCGGAGAGAAATTGTCACCGCCCTGAAGTTTCATCGTGCTTCAATGAAACAACAGGAAGAAGCAGCGGCTGCAGCAACAGCCGCTGCTGAAAACCATCATCGTTCACCACCACAATGTCTTGGTCAAGAAAGAAAGCCTAAATCTAGGTCAATTATTAGCCTTTATCCTCCCACCACCGCCACTACCACCACCGCCAATTCCTATTGGCCAATGTCAACTTTTGCCCCACCATCACTGCCACCGCCTCTGCCACCACCGTCTTATCATGACAATCATAATTTAGTACTCCCTAGTCAACCCTTAGGGTTAAATCTCAATTTTCAAAGTTTTACCAATCTAGATACTAATATTTACCACACACCATTATCAAACTATTCATCTTCGTCCACCTCATCATCCACCTCATCATCCACACCATCATCTTCACCCGCTCTTTCTGCACCTGTGATGGAGGATATCAATCTTGTGACATCAGCAAGGTGGTGTAACTATTTGAAAACAATGGATATTGAAGTAAATGAAGATGATGATTATGATCATGGGTTTCATCAGTTTGATCAAAATATGGAGTTCCCACCATGGTTGATCAATGCAAATGAAAGCTCATGTCTGCAACAACACTTTGATGATGATTTCTCTAATGGATACTTTCAAGATCCTGCTTTGCCTTGGTAAGATTCTTTTTCTTGATTGATTTATGTTTTAAAATATATTAAATTCATGAGTTTTAGGGAATTGGAAATGTTTTATGTTGGCATTTACTCCGTACAACAGTAATCTTACACCTTTTATTGTTTAGAAATCAATAAACATATATTTATTGCAAAACGCAAGAACTTTTACTACCCACTTTGCCCACACGAATTGTGTATAGACAAAAACAGGTTCTGGTTTAAACGGGTCATTTTGGGATTACCTGTATGCCTGTTTTTTTAATAAATTATTTATCGGTTTTCTAATAAATAATTAAACGATAAACACGATTATAAAACATATATTATATTTGTAGCTTTTAGGGAATTGAAAATGCTTTATGTTGCCATTTATACATCATACATGAAGAAGCATATATTTATTTCAAAATTTAAGAACATTTAGTTTAGCTAAGGTTTCTGACTCCCCATTTCTAGCGAGGTTAACAACTGTGCCAAGTAAATGTAACATGGTAGATGAAGTGTGATCGATATCGGTTTAGGTATTACAACAAATCATTATATGTGGGTTATGCTAAAGGAACACCCTAAAGAGAAATTTTTACTGAGTGTACATCTCTTTCCTTGTCAAATCCTATGTTCCACATCTATATCACGGTCGTATAGACCTCGTGATCAGGGGCGGACCCAAGCCCAGCCTAAGGTGGGCGGGCGAACCACCGGGGAAAAAAATTTAGTGCTAAGTTCCGCCTAAAATCCCGTCCGCACCCCTTGAAATTTTTCGACCGCACCCTTGAAATTTTTCGTCCGCACCCCTTAGGTAAAAAGTGTTATCAATTTATATTTAAATTTTTTTAGTAAACTTCTATTTAAAAAAATACTACCTAAATTATATAACTTTTAATACCTAACTAACTAAACCCAAATACCCATACCTTTACCCACTTATAATTCCTAACTAGCTAGCCCATTAAGTTTTAGCCCATTAACCAAACCCAACAATATTTCAAACTATAATAAAATAATTAAAGCCCAAAACCTTTAGAAATTCCCTCCCTCTCTCTCTCTCTTGCGTCCCTGCAGCACTGCCAACGAACAACATCACCCAGCGACAACAGTCCAGCAGCCGACGACCATCGTAATCAGCCACCATACCACCGTCGTTTGACACCAAATCTAACCGGAATCCGAACCAGGTAAGTTTCTTTGTTATTTTGATGATTTTGGTTGATATTATAGGAGAAAAAAGGGTAATAAAGTTGTTAAATATGTTTGAAATTTTGTGTGTTTTGACGTTGTTTATGGTTGTTTAGATGATTTTTAGGGTGATTATGTTGTTTATATATTTTTAGGGTGATTACAACTTACGTTATGATTTCTAAGGCTTGAATAGTTGAAAATTAAAATTAAATTTGAAACATTGTGTTATGGAGCGATGAACTTATGTTATATAGAGAAAGAATTGCTTAAGAAATTAGTTTTAGATTATGTTTTGGATAGATTTCAAAAATGAAAACTCGTAGGGCGTCGACGTTTTAATTATGTTTGTAACAAGGTTTGAAATGTTTTTGATGATTATATAAATTTAGTTTAATGTTCGTTTGTTTTACATAACCCGACCCGATACGAACCGATTTTTTTACTTATATACCTAGGGGCCTAAAATTTTTAAAAATGTTCCGCACCCCTATGGAAAAATTCCTAGGTCCGCCACTGCTCGTGATTTATCTACTTTTAAACAATCATTCTAAACCGTATTGATTAGTAAAATAGGGGTGTGCATATAGTAGTCACCTGACACTAAACTTGTTTTTTTTTTTTTTCATTTATTATAAAATTAATACGTTTAGTATGATTATACAAACAATGCTATCAAGATAACAATCTATATCCTTAAACGAAGGTAGTTCTATAAACTAACTTCCAAGGTATATTTGCAATGTTTTAGCCATTGTTGTTTTAGGGGCGATTGTGATGTTACTGTCGTTTTAGCAAACACTGTAGTCATCTCTGAGTTGTTGCATGGTGAGACTTTAAAACCATCACACCAGACTACAGAGGTCCCCCACCGCCATGTCTCTTAATGTCTTTTTTCACATTGGCCTTTATTGTGAGTGGCATATTATATGTACTCACATTCATACGCATTTGTAGGGAGTTTCATTTAAGAATAAAATTAAATTGAGAAGAAGAAAAAAAAAACAAAGAGTACAAATATAAAATAGTTTCTTCTCATCTCATTTATTATTATATTTGACTAATTAATTAGTCATAAAAATCATCCTCCACACTAAAATTTTTGTTTACACACATCTAAATTATCTTACACGTTTTGAAATTTATTCTACATATATTGAAATTTATCCTACATGTCTCGCAATTTACCCAACACACCTCGTAATTTATTCTGCACTTTATTTTTTTTTTTTGCTATGAAAAATTATATATTTTTGAAAAGAGGTTACAAATTTAATGTAGTTATCTATTAAAAAGAGAGACAACCAATTGATAATCTATTTATGTTTACCAATATACTCTTACACTAATATTAAATACACAAATTAAATAAAGTAAAATAAAGAATTCTTATTGGTTGAATTTTCTTCTTTTTTATTTTTACAAAAAAATTCTTCTCATTTGAACTCTCCATTACACACATATACATATATACATACATAGAAACAAAGTAGAGAGTTCAAATGAGATTTTTTTTTTATAAAAATAAATAGAATAATTTTTAAAACAATAGAAATCCTTTATAGTCTAGTGACATGTTAGTGGTGAGATTAGGCTTTGGGACCAATAGGTCCTGGGTTCGATTCCCACAAGCCGGTTTTTTCACATATATATTGGGTTTCCTCCTGAATTTTTGTATAGACATTATGTCTAGTGGAGATGGATATGATCAGGTGGTTTCGTTGGTGACACGATAATACTCCAGTGGTTTGTCGTTGAAAAAAAACAATAGAAATTTTTCATTTAGTATATGTATTTAATGTTATTGTAAGGCCCTCATTTTTAAAATATTATGGTACACAATAACCTAAATTATGGTGAAAAACAATTTTCGATATTTATAGGATAAATTTGATATGTGTAGAATACATTTCGATATGTGTAAGATATATGTACCATAAATTTTGATGTGTAAGATAAATTTTAAAATGTATAGGATTAAGTGTTTTTGCTTATTAATTAGAGAAAAAAAATAACTAAAAGGGAGAAACTATAAATTATATATTGTTTTACTATTATATCATTTCTTTTTTTTTTTTCTTCTCACATCAAGTTTCTTCTCAAATGATGATTCCCTACGTACAAATATGAAATACACGTATATACACATATGTGTGTATGATATCCACAAAAAACTAACATATGACTGATTAAACTTAACAACATGAATATTATATTGACTTTTTATTTTTCATATATAAACATTGACCAAATAAGCCATTGACATCTTGACACTTCGCGTCCAATGAACGTGCGGGTCAAAATATAAAAGAGAACACTAAAGATGCACTAGGTGATTTAAATCTTGGTGCACAATTTGACAGTTCATATATTTAGTGCAGAATACATCGGCGGGTCTAGTGCACAATCCATTTGTTTTTAATAAAAGAAAACATGTTTTAATGGATACTTTACAAACAAAAAGAAATAGAATCTTGTAGACGTTTATATTAACTCTCGGTTTGGACTCCATTATTTACTTTCATACCCGGTTCTAAATATGCATATATCAAAATTTGTGTATCAGGAATATCGTTTTATGATCCCCTAATATATAATCTGAATATTTTTATATTTGTAGAGTATATTTTACGGTTAATTTTGACTTTGAATTTTGGAAAATGCAGCATGGACATAGGTGAAATTGAAGCAATGGACGCCACGGGGAGTGGCTAGCCTGAAAAAAGATTGATTGTTTTTTGAGTAATCAATTTATGGCGGAATTACTATTATTATTATTCAAATATTTTGTGCAACTTTTTTTAATATTAATGTGGCAATTGAAGAAATAAACAAGAAATATAGGGCGGTATAAATTCGTAATCATTTACAAGACAACTTTGTAATCAGTTACAAAGACAAGTTTTAAAATAGAATATAGTTGATCTCTCCTGTGTGAGTTGAGTTGAAAAATTACTTCTTTGTTGTGAGTTGTGGCTACGACTAGTTTTCCCCCGCCTGTGTTGGAAGGCACTAAGCCAAATATTTCTCTTTTATATACGTCTGTGCTTTGGTTACTTTTACATACTATTCATAACACGATCTAAAAAACATTGCATCGAGTTAACCAACTAAAACAAAACACTACCAATACTTTTGCTAAAAAAAAAACTAAAACGATGGAAAGACCATTTGAGGGCAAAATTGTGATTTTTCAAGAAAAATAACCGTGTGTCCGGCAACCGTCTGACACGAATAAAAATCACACTGAGACAACAGTTAAAATAAAACACAAATGAAAACGATCGCATGACTATACATTATATTGGGGCAAAATCGTAATTTATCAGGAAAAAAAAAACAAAAACAATAGCAAAACTGTAAATTTGAACGAAGGGCAAAATCGTAATTTTGCTGGGAGGAAAAAAACAAAATTAATGGTAAAACTATAAAGTTAAACGGGAAAAATCGTAATTTGTTGGGATTGAACCCTATCAGAGGAACAGATAATTAAAGCCAAAACTGGATCAGAGCAGTGGATCCAGAATAAGCAGATGTTATGTATTCAAGTCCCTCCCCTTGAAAGTGGTTTCAACGTCTGATGACCTCCAATCCACTGATCTGTACAACTGCTGACCTACAACTGTTGATCAAGTCAAAGACTAATGAAGACTAAAGCCCTGCTGTTCAATCTACTGCTATGGGTCAAGCATTGTTGGATATATCAAGTGATGCTGGGTTCACATCAGTGGAAGGATTCATCAGTAGTTAGTTTGACTTTATGTAATGTATTGTATAACAGTTGTTAGCATAACAGTACTTGTATAGATCAGTTGTTAGAGTTTGTTAGGAGGTTAGATGTCACTTTCATGGTGACGTCAACAAAGATGCCTCAGTGGTTTGTTCGTGCCTATAAATAGAACTGTACCCTGTACTGTTCTATTAGCTCTTCACCATCTTTCTTCCTGTACGAACAAATCACTATGAGCTCAGGCTGAGGGGGAGTTTGTTACATGCATGCAATTGTAATCGTTGATGAAATAAATTCAATCATTCGGTTCATTGTTGAAAATGTGTGTTGAAAGCAATTCTCCTGTTTGATTGTGAAAAGTTTGTTTCCATTTATATTCCGCTGCACTACTTGTTCATTGTTCATCATAATTCAAACATAAAACACAATCAAAACCAAACTCAGATCCTAACAATTGGTATCAGAGCTCGGACAGTCAAATTTGATTTAACAATCATTTTGACATAAATAGTTCAGCTCACAATCGTTGATACTGATAGTTTGTTCGTTTTGTTGAAAAACAGAGCAAGGTTTAATCACCATCAAAGTTGATTAATCAGTGTCTGTAAAACAACCAGGATGACGTCACAATCACAAGATGATAAGAATAACATTGGTTCTCTTTTCAAACCACCTATGCTTAAACGTAATGAATACAACATCTGGGAGAGAAGGATGGGTCACATCCTTGCTCAACAGAACACTGGATGTTGGAGATCTGTTGTTTTTGGGCCCCAAGTTCCTATGGTGACAAGTGCTGAGGATACAAAGAAGTTTGAACCTAAAAACCTGAAAACTATACTGAAACTGACTTTCAAAAGTTCGAACTGGATGCCAAAGCATTTAGCATCATAGCATCTGCATTACCCAATGAAATCTATGCTGGACTGTTACATTGTAACAGTGCCAAAGAGCTATGGGATGCACTGAAGGAACAATTTGGGGGAACGGAAGAAGTTATTGAAAATAATAGGGAAATTCTGAATCAGCAGTATGAAACCTTCTGTCACATCAAGGGTGAATCACTGACTCAGCAGTTTGACCGGTTCAGTTGTCTCATTAGTGAGCTAAGACTTGTTAAAGTTACATTTCCAAATTCAACTCAAAGTAGCAGGTTTCTTAGATCACTACCAGAAAAATGAGATACCATTGCATTTGTAACTAGAAATTCTGCTGAGTTCAAGGATCTGACCCTGACCCAACTTCATGGTAGACTCCTAACCTATGAAAGGGAGTTAAACCAGAAAAAGAAGTTGCAAGAGTCTGGCAAAGTTGCTGATGATTATTCATTTGGCAGCACAGCTCTTTTTGGTCAGGAAGATTCTGGTAGCAGTAGTAAGGATCAGAGTTATGATCATTTTATTGATATAACTGCAGGTGGAAAATTTAACAACTCTGATTCTCACTCTATAAATTATGCTTTTACTGCAAATTGTGAAAACCAGATGTCAGATAACTTGTGTTTTGAACTCAATGATTTGCAACACTTTGATCCCACTGACTTAGAAGAGATGGACATTTTGCATCAATTGGCTTTGCTTAGTGTAAGAACAAGCAAATTCTATAAAAGAACAGGGAGAAAATTCCCAGGGTTACATGGGAATTTAAGAGTGGGGTTGGATAAATCAAAACTGAAGTGTTATAAATGCAATAGGCTAGGTCATTTTGCTAGGGAATGCAGGAGTCAAACCACTGGTCCAATAATAACTCATCCCAGCTCAAACCCTAGACCACAACATCAAAGCATTGTGCACTATACCCAATATACCCCTGCAGCACATGTTAACACTGCTCACTATGCTGCAACCCCTGTGCCTGTGCATTATGTTCAAACCACTGTTCCACAAATTCAGTATGTTCAAGCCCCTGTCCCTCAGGCACAAGTGCAACCTGTTGCACCTCAACAAGCTGCTCCAACAGTGGTACAACCAAATCAGCAAAGCTTTTTCACCCAAGGCTTTGTTGACTGGAGCAGCATGCCTGATGAGTTTGGTGATGAAAATTTTGCACTATATGCTTCTAATGATACTTTTAATGATGAATTTTGTTTGATGGCATTAGAGTCAATACCAGAAGAGGTAGAAACTGAAGGTGAACAGCTAAGTGCTGAAACAGTGGATGAAGTAGCTGAAGCAGTGGTTACTGTAGTTGCTGGTGAACTACTGCTAGGAGAAAATTCAGAAACCCTGATTGAACCACTGTCTGATCCCTGGTCCAAAGAAGACAAAGAAGAAAAGGAAGAGAAGAAAGCAGGTGAGAAAGAAGTTTGTCACACCCAAACTTCCACGTATCACCGGTGGGCCCGGTGGGGAGTATCGTGACGTGGTTGGCAACATAATAGTCAAACAACACAATATTTAATATGCATAGCGGAAGCAAATGAAAGATATATTTCAACTGAATATAATATTGTAATATCAAGTATCACAACAGTCGAAAGTTTATCCACAGAAGTATCAAAAATTAAATAGGAAACAGTAGTTCAACAGACGTTAGGCATCTTAAGCTTGCGAGACTTCTATTGATGCTAAGGAGAAATCCAGCCTATTACGAGTAGTACCTGCATTTAATCTTTTTTGGGAAAATACGTCAGTTTACACTGGTAAATACAATTAACCGACTCATTTTAAAAATGATTGGAAATTTATTTGGATGCACGTGGCACAAACATTTTATAACTTGGGATAATTATTTAAATATATAAACTTGTAAAAGGATTACATGTTCCTTATGCGTTCAGTAGCCCGGATCGTGCCGGGTTAAAGATCAATAGACACACCACATTATTTATTTATGCACTGACGGGTGTACGCCTACACCCCGCGCTTAGGTCGTGGCCATTTCGTAAAATGATGCCAAGGATATTCGGGACATGGTCATTAACCCCCCAAAGGCTTTAAGCAAACAAAACATATTTAAACGGGTCATCTCGATAATACTTAACCACTAATCGATTAAGGTCGAATGCCCGACCAAGCGGTATTTTTTATACCGTACCCCAAGCCCGTATAAGGGAAAATAAGTTAAAAGTATTTACCTTTGCAAGTATAATTCACAAACAGCAAATGCAAGTAGCTTTTACTGGTCCTCCTATTCTGGAACGAAGGTTTATAATAACCTATTAGAATCCTAACGGGTCTTTAATTAAGCCTAAACTTAGACCGGTTAGTTTTAAAGATACGGTCCGTAAGCACGATTAAGCGAAGACCGGAATAGAATGTGATTCAGACCCGACAAGTTTGAAGACTTGCCTTATATGGGTATATTATACACATTCTGGATTTTGAGATAAAACCGATAAGGTTTGACCCGTTTCGGCTAATTTATGCAAACTAGTTACATAAACCGAACCGAACGCGCAAGAGGCGTAACGGGTAATCATGAGAGTCATTTACAGGTTTTGTAAGTTAATATGCCTTAAATATGTTGTGACATCAGTAAGATATCTTTTATTATGCCCGAAACGAATTTAAACACAAACTACGCCCCGTAGGGGTAGTTTGGTCATTTACAAGGTTATAAAAGAGTTTAAGTATTGTTGGTGCACTACATCTGTCGACTTCGTCTTGGATCGAGTCTTAGTCTTAGAGTGTTAGATTAGGGCATGTTTTACAAGAAAACAGGATATTGTATATGTGTTTAGAGATAGGTTCGCTTATAGTGACATAGGGAGGTCCGCTTTTATGTCAAACATTTAGGTTCGCTTATGTGTACAATGGAGGTTCGCTTATTCGTACCTGTCCATTGGAGCGAACCTCATGGCACTATATATAGTCTCATAAGCGAACCATATGAGAAGGTCTTGAAAACTGTACCGAAGTGCTGCCGGTCCAGGATTTGAATGTAAACTGTCAGAAATCAATGCAAATAGAAGTTTAAAGTAATTTGCTAGTTGTTCCTAAGTCAAATACTTATTTTTCGCATCTGTATTTGATAGAATCTCCCCTGAACGACTCATTCGGGTCGAAACACGATCCTACAAGTGGTATCAGAGCTTCAGGAGGAGGAGTTCTGCAGAGAATAGCTGGAATTCATCAAGTTTTCTTACTTCTACACCTTCTTTCTTCAGTTCAGATAGTTTCACCGGTCAAAATCAGCTTAAAATCTCACGGATTGTGCGTAATAGAATATAGACAAACCCTGGAAAGTTTGAGTTTAAAATTCACATTAAAAATGGGTAAAAAAATGCTCGTGAAAAGGTTCCGCTTATATGGACACTCCATAGGTTCGCTTGTTAGGTCCGCTTTTAAGATCAGTTTTGTTGTAGTTCCGCTCAAGAGGTCCGCTCATAGGGACTTGATTGTTGAAGGTTCGCTCTAGAGATCCGCTTTTAGAGACATATTGTGTATAGGTCCGCTTCAAATTACGTGTAAGGTCCGCTTCAGTGAACAACAAACAGATCCGCTCTTGTGATCATCCAGTGGTTCGCTTATCCGTACTTAGTTGGTCCGCTCGTTTGAACAACAAGTAGGTTCGCTTCAGTGAACAACAATCAGTTCCGCTCTTGTGAACATTTGATAGTTCCGATCTTTTGAACAACTCTGGTTCGCTTTTCAGTCACATCAGAGATCCGCTTTTGTGAACACTTCAAATAGTCTGGTTCGCTTATACAGACAACCCTTAAGTCCGCTTATCTGAACAATAAAGTCTTGATAAAAATTGGCTCAATCAAATTGAAAAGGTGTTGTCGGCTAATGGAGTAAAAGTTTGTCTGATGCACTTTAATTCTTGTTGGTTCAGTAGATTTAGAGGCCCAATTACAAATCAAGATGTCGGCACATGTTTGCATGTGAAGTCTTGCATGTGAATCAATTTGTCAGCCCATGTGATAGAGATAAAGCGACCCAATCTTTAATCAAATAAAAGTAATCAACAGTGCGGCCCAATCAGTTGTGTTGATACATTATTGGTGTCGGCTAGAATTGTCTGCTTTTGACTAAAGTCTTGTGAATATTAATTGGTGAATATTAATTGGTGAATATTAATTGTTTTGATTCCATCGAGATGTATTAAAAATGTTGTCAGTTTGCAAGGTAATTTGAAAGGGAGTTCTGTGTCAAACAGTTTGATTTTGATCCCAGTTCACAAGAGGAGTTTCGTTTCGTTTGAATTCGAATTCATTCCAGGTCGTGTGTTTTAGCCAGGTCATTGAAAAAGTCGTTTGAATTTGATCCGGGTTATAGCAGTCCGCATAGTCTGTCAATCTTCAGTCCGCACAGAATATTCACCAGTTTGTTTACCAGTCTTATTTTGCTAATTGATAAATCTTTAGACTGATTGTTTTTGTTTGTCATCAGGTATTCTTACAAGGTGATACAGCTCATTTGAAAAACAAAATCATGGACGAGGAATTCTACAACGCATTCGCTACTCCGGTTACTCCAATTTCTCTTGCACAAAATACGATGTTGGAAAACTAAACGGGAACAATGCAAAAACCGCCCAAACTAATGAACATCGAAGAATATAAGGGTTGGGAAGGCCATTTCGAGAATTGGGTACAAGCTAACTACTTGGATGCATGGGAATGTGTCGAGACAAAATACATTCGACCGATGAATGATGATGAAGAAGTGGTTCCGATTAAAGATCTAAGCGCCGATGCTAGAAAGAAATACAAAGATGAGAAAATGATGCTGAGTCTTCTACAACAAGCTGTGAAAGAAGACATCTTGGTGTTATTACAACATAATGGAACTTCTTACTCGATTTGGAAAGCTTTAAGATCAAAGTTTGTTGGTAGTCAAGAAATGATAAAGAACAAGAAGTCACTTCTGAAGAAAGAGTTCGATCTGTTTCGTGGTTTGAAGAATGAAAGCACAAGGCAGATTATTGAAAGACATTGTAATCTGCTAGCAAACATGAAGAGATTGAGCATCGAGAAAGACAATGAAGAGTTGATCGAAAAGCTTGCTGATTCATTGCCACATGAGACTTGGGGCACATATCTCATGATGCTTAGAAACAAGAAAGGTTTTAGCAGTTTGACACTTAGCAAGTTCATTGAGAAGTTGGAAGCTCAAGAGATGGAGCAACGAAAGATTATTAGAATGAAAGATTTCGATGGTGAACAGGATATTGGGTTGTATTACAAAGCAGGGGTGAATGAGAAGTCTACAAATATATCTCCAAAAATAGAAACTGCTTACAATGTCAAGAATTCTTCTGGAAGTTCATCATCAGGATCAAACAGCAAAACAAGTTTTACATCATTTCCATCTTTTGATCTGAATGTTTCAACAACAAGAAATGGCAAAAAGCTTCAATGCAATATTGTGTTGAACATTGAAAATGATCAGGAATATTCTGAAGAGTTAGCAAAAAGCCATATGCCTTTATTGGGAACTGTTCTTGAATCTTATGGTAGTTTTGTTGCAGGTCGAATCGGGAATCCAATGTTGACAAAGGAAGATTACGACCAGATCGATGCTGAAGAGATGGAACTGATGGACATAAAATGGTGCTTGGCCAGTGTGTTGAGGAGAGCTGAGAAATTCAAACAAATCACTGGAAGAGATGATCTTCGTGAGGCTGGTACTTCTACTTTAGGTTTTGACAAATCTAAAGTCACTTGTTTTCGTTGCAGGGAGAAAGGTCACTTCAAGAGGGAGTGCAAAAACCGCGAAGCAAGTGGAGCTCAAAATCCATTCAACAACAATAATGATTACTATCGAAAGGCCATCTACCATCAAGTTGCTCAACAACCGTCTCAATAACATCAACATCAAGCACAAACTGCACATGGAATGCACATTATTGAAGACTCTGGAAAGAGAGCTTGTGCGGTTAATCAAGATTCTTCAAAGAGAGCTGATGGTAGTGCATTGATAATAAATCAAGATGACAAAAAGTTACCTGAAGGGTTTAGCTGGGCAAATTTCAACTGGGATGATTATTGTCCAGATGTAGAGATTTCAAATCAAAAAGCTTTTGTAGCCCGAGTTGAAGAAGATAGTGATGATGATCGTGAGTATTGGGCGAGAAAATTCGAAGCTGATATGAAATTGATTGCTGAAAGTGATAATGAAGATGAAAAAATTAAAAAGAAAAAGGTCAAAACACCAGTCAGTAGTGATGATGAAGTAGTTCCAGTGATCAAAAGAAAAGTAAAAGTTGAAGTTCCAAAATTCAAAGTTGATGAAGAAGTTGATGCAAAGAAGCTTCCAGTAAAGTGTGAAAACTGTGAAGCTGTGAAGAAGCAGAACAGTACACTGATCTATAACTTGAATAGTTTGAAGGAATCTTATGATGTACTGAACAAAGCAATGAACCAATACAATCAAACAAGTGAAGAACAAGCAACAGCAATGAAAACACTTCAAGGAGCTTTTATGACGAAGCAAAAAGTGGTGAACAACTACATTGAGAAGTGTGATGTGCTAGAACAAAAGCTGGAATTGCAAAGAATTGAGACTGAAAGAGTAAATCGTTTGTTGAAAAGTTACTCATGTACTTCTTATGTCATTGACAGGATTTATCCAACTGTTGAAGGCATGAAGGCATTTGAAGAGGATGAAGTAACTGAAGAAAAGAATGCTAAAAAAGTGGCTGAAGAAAAGACTCCAGAAAAGAAGAACAAGAAGAAGTGTGATACAAAGAAAAAGACTGACAAGAAGGATTCTGGTAAGAAACAAGATGTTGGTTATAACAAATGTCCACCTCCGCTACAAAATGGATATTTGCCCAGAAATCCAAATCAGGAAAGAGTCGAAAAAGCAACAAATTTACAGTGGGAGTCGGAGTCCTCGGTCAATTTGCCAGAAAATATTGATGTCGTGTTTACATCATCTGACACTGATCATGAGTCCGAGTTAATAAAGAAAGTCGTCGATCAGGTGTTGGATAAAGATGAAACTGAGGAGTCAAAGTTGGAGTCAAACTCAGAGTTAAAGTCAGAGTCAGAGTCAAAGTCTGGTTCTGAAAGTTCGAGTTCGACAGTCAATAGTCAAAAGTCTTTAGTTAAAAGGGTTTATAATAAAGAATTCCTGTTATCAAAATCCAATTTGAGTGAAGAAACATTCAAAGTTGCTTATACATTGAATGATTCTGACAAATTATATTCTGATGAGGAATTTCCAATAAGAGGTGTCAAAACTGAATTGATTAAAAAGGTTTTCAAACTAACAGAAATTAATATTTCTGAAATAAAAGATTTAAATCTTAATGGTAAACCTAAAACTTACACCTCAAGAGTACAACAAAGATTAAACAAGAAAAAAGGTTACAGTTCTGGTTCTGGTTTTCACAAGAAACCAAACCCTAACCGTAATTTCAAAAAGAAAGGTCTTGGTTTTATTTCAACAGAAAAACAGAAAAATGAAAAATATGTTCGTGATTTTAAAGCAAAGATGACATTTGTTTCAGGTACATCAGCAAAAGAAGAAGAAAAGAAAGAATTCTGGAGACAGTCAAACAGTGAGTTCCTTGCAAAGAAGCAAGATGACATGAAGAAGATGGCTGATCAGAGAAAAGATACGAGAACCTGTTTCCAATGCAATACTGTTGGGCATATTGCCAGAGATTGTTCAAAGGCAATACCATCAAAACAGGGAGTTTCTCGTAAACAAAAAGAGAAAGTGATTGAGTTTGAACCACCAATTGACCGAACCAAATTGTTCAAAAATTCTATTTTTGAAATTGGTGAAAGTTCAAACAGATTTTACAAGAAGAAAGCAAATCTTGACACTCAGAAATGGGTTGTTAAGAAATCGGTTGATAGTTCTAGCGATGATTCTGATAGGTTGAAATCAGAGGAGCTATCTTCTAGCGATGAATCTGATTCCATAAAATCAGAGGAGCCACAGGTTGTTTCAAAAAGTGAAAAATCAGTTCTGACTGTGGATGATGATAATTTTCCACCACTTAGGGCTGAAAATTTTAAAAAGAAAATTGGTAAAGTTGAGATTTCAAACCAATTTTATGATGATAAAAAGGTTTTCGATGTTGAAAAGGCCTTTAACCCTACTGTGAAATACATTTTTGGTAAAATGATTGATCGAAAAGTCAAAGGGGTTAAAGAGTTTTACGAGAAGAAGACGAAGAAAGATATAGTTGAACCATCCCTGGTTTGTGACTGGGATGGTACATACTACGAACAGTAAGTCTGTGGACTTGCCGGAGATCCCAAGTTGGTAATCGTGGATCAGGAATCGGCATCATTCTGTGTACTTGATTGTAATTTTTTGTACAAGTGGTAAATCAGGGACATTAATTTGTACTTGATTTTCTACAAGTGGTTGAAGACAAAATGATGAACCACATCCCTAACTTTACAAGTGGTAAAAACAAACTTATTTTCCGGAAAAATCATTTTGATTAAAACAAACTTAAGTGTTTTGAAATCTTAATGAGAAAATGGTTTGTTGTTAGGGGGAGTTCTGATTGTTTATGTCAAGTGGATGGAGAATTGAGGCAATTCGATATCAGTTGTCATGTTCTTGTACAGTTTATTTTCAAATTTCCTAAAATGTGTTTGCATTTTAGGGGGAGTAAGAAATTTTAGAAAATCCAAAAACATTTGAAAATTTGAAAAAGACAAAAACATGATAAAATTCAAAAATGAGTTTTGTTGTATAAAAGAGGAAATGATAGTACATCAGTGGACTATCACAACATGCTAAAGAATTGGTAAGATAAAAAGTGATAAACAGTCTCACTGATGATGTGCCAGTAGGTTTTTGCACATTTAGTAGATTGTGACGAGATATAAACCTAAATTTCAAACTTGCTTATATCGTGGGGAAACATCTCTCGGATATATGGGTAACCCCCGAAATCTCGTTTGAAAGGTCTCATAATCTGATATACTAGGTCTTTATACTCAGTGATGTCTGGGGTATTATTCCAGGACTTCTGCTGAACGGTAGTTCTGACCTAGTCCTCGAATAATACTTTCCACAAATGCTTGAAACATAGCATAAACCCTCAGCATGCAGATGAAAACAATAAAATTGATAGTCGCTGCTGTTGTAGCTAAAAGATCCTCTAAAGGGGACATACCTTAAAGTCGAAGCTGATATATCTCTGCGTATACGGAAGTATCGACCTGAGATCCCTCAGCCCTCGCATTACCTAATTTATGTACAGATATCATTTGTGTCATAATTACCTGTAAGACTGAATATTGAGATCTGGATACGGGAGTATATTCTGAGGTGGGACACGCGATTGAGTTTAAGTTCTTAAGACATTAATATCATATCTCGAAGCAGTTGAACTTTGTGTGAGAATTTAAGTGGATCAGTATACTGACAATCTAAGTGAATCGTTTAGAGCTTAAAATGTAATGAAGCTTAACGGTGTTGGTGATTTGTCTCATTAACTGATATGATCCTCTTACGCAAACTCACAAAAATATTGTCTGTAAATATTTCTTCTCTATATTTCTTTCCATTCAAAAATCCAAAAAGATTTTAAGTGTGTTTTAGCATAATTTTTTGAAAAATACAAAAAGATTTTTGACAACTGGTGTAGGAGAGCTGATTTTCAAAATTCCAAGTGCTAAACATGATGAATAGTTGGTTTGGAAAATTGTGTTTGTTTTGATAAGAAAAATGATACTGTTTCAAGTGGTTCATCAGTATGAAATTATTTGATTTGTTCGTGATCTTCAAGTGGTGTCTATATGCTTAAATGTTTATCATAAACCTTATGTTTGTGGTAGAGTGTTATGCAGGAAATGTCAACATTTGAGGGGGAGTGCATGTTGATAATGATGAACTTAAAGATGTCAACATAAAAGAGAAAGAAATGAAGATAGAGAGAGAGAGAGAAGCCCAGAGACTGATCAAGACTGAAGGTGCGAAGACACGATATTGTCAAAGACTCGATGAACGACTCGTCAACATCTGAGGGGGAGTTTGTTGGTGCACTACATCTGTCGACTTCGTCTTGGATCGAGTCTTAGTCTTAGAGTGTTAGATTAGGGCATGTTTTACAAGAAAACAGGATATTGTATGTGTGTTTAGAGATAGGTTCGCTTATAGTGACATAGGGAGGTCCGCTTTTATGTCAAACATTTAGGTTCGCTTATGTGTACAATGGAGGTTCGCTTATTCGTACATGTCCATTGGAGCGAACCTCATGGCACTATATATAGTCTCATAAGCGAACCATATGAGAAGGTCTTGAAAACTGTACCGAAGTGCTCCCGGTCCAGGATTTGAATGTAAACTGTTAGAAATCAATGCAAATAGAAGTTTAAAGTAATTTGCTAGCTGTTCCTAAGTCAAATACTTATTTTCCGCATCTGTATTTGATAGAATCTCCTCTGAACGACTCATTCGGGTCGAAACACGATCCTACAAGTATTATCCTGAGTTACAGGTCTGATGTAATCAGCAAAATACTCAATTTAATAAATTATAACAGTAGGGTAAAGTATATATGTGAAATTTATTAATTATAACCAAACTATGCACCGTAGGGGCATTTTGGTAATTTCACATAAGCCGAAAAGCTCAAAACTGAAGTCTGAGTTTAACAATTTTTGCTTACTGTTAAAATATTATAATTTACCTAAAATATCAGTAGGTATCAACCCTTGTATGTTTAAAAATAGTTTTATTACATACTATGCGTTAAAAACGCTTAAAAAGGCGATTAGAAGCCATTTCCGGGTTCTATAGATAAAGCTGATATTTTTATTATTCCAGAAGGTTTAAAATAACTTATTTATCATATGAAATCAGTAGCAAAAGGTTTGGGGTCAAAAAGATATGAAGAACTCATTTTATAGCCCGAAAGGGCAAAACCGACAATTACCGGATTAAGCTTATAACTCTAAGTTATGCTCAGCCTAAAATTAATTAAAAATCTTCCAAAATCCCAAATTAATATATTACATCAGTGGGTAAAGAGTTTGATATCAAAAAGTAGGTTTAAATAGGCTATACGCTAATTATGTCGTTAAATCGCTAAAAAGCTTTCTAATTACGCGAATGAGCATAACTCTCAATCTACTCCTCAATCTGATGTCAAATTTTGGTTGCAAGTTTATTAATCAGTAACTAAGGTTTCTACTCTTTTATATTTTCAAAAATCACGTTTTATGGTGTAAAGGGCATAATGGTCAACATATAGGCAATTAACAGAATTATGCATATTAATTGGATAACTAATGAACCATGGTGTATAATCACAGAGGGTTATACTAGTATGTAACCTGGTCCAATTAGAGCTCTAAGGAATTTCTAAAACATGCTTAAACGGGTCAGAACTGAAAGTCAAGGAAAAAGTCAAATTATGCGACTTTCGGTTCCGAACCGGGTCTCTACTGAAAATTGTCGGGTTGAACATGTTTAGACATGTTCTTACATTAATTACCAAGTTATATTAATGATCAAACAGGTTGTATGGGTTCTACATTGCTAATTATGCATAAATTGGAAATTAAGCATTCTGTTGACTTTTTAATAACAAGTTTGACCCGACATTTATTGCCCACATAATTACCAACTTATAACCACTTTCAATTCGACTAATCACTGGACCAACAATGATTAATCTCTAAGTCAACCGTTAATTACGACGGTTTGACTTTTAAGCTAAAACTAAGTAAAAACTCAACTAAGAAAGGTTAAGCATACTTACTTAAGTCCTATGCACGATTAGGAAGGACATGGGTCTGCTCTTGAACTTCCAAAAGCTCCAGAAATGCAGAAGAAAGGTGTGATTCCAATGTTGCAACCTTGTGGCCTTTTATAGTGTTCAAAACCTCATGGATCATTGACACACAAGCCTAACAAGGGCCATGGATCATCAACTGATGTCCCTAAATGCCTAGGGGTTGTTTAGGGGTCGCCCAAGATGTGAAAAATCGTTTTAAGTCGGTTAGAATGGAGTTGGTAGACAAAAGCCCAAAGTTTTCGGAGCAGACAGCCCCTCGCGGCACGCGTAGACCCCCCCTGGGTCCTCGCGTGGCGCGACGCCCCTTCTGATCAAAATCCAAATTTTTGATTTTTATGCTTTGGTCCTTGGCTCTTAAAGACTTTATTTCGACTTTAGTTCTTGCATTTTGAACCCTCCAATTTGACGTATAAGGGCTTCAAGACATATACCCACTTTTTTTAGTCCTCGGTTAACTTTATTGTCACCCGAAAAGTCCTAAACTTCATCGTTGACACTTTTAACCCCTCGCATACGAATTTGATCATAACTTTCTCATACGATAATGAAACTTTATGAAATTTATATCGTGGATTCTAGTGAGCATAATTAACCGTTACAAAGCTTCGGATTTGCTAAAAGGTCACTCAGAGGTATAACTTAAACATGTTGACACGTTTAACCCCTGTAGTTTGTAATCTCTCACTTTCTTTCATATTTAGCTTCGTATGATCCATGATTTATTCGTTTGAAGATATGAGCATCATGTAGGGTTAATGTAAAATATATTTATTCACTGTTGACATTTAGAACCCATATATTCACATACTTTCCATGTTTGTCAACTTTAATCCTTTTATAACATTCTTTCACACGTTCAAACCTATGACACGTGTCAACACATTATAGGACGTGAATTTTCGAGGTGTTACATCCTCACCCCCTTAAAAGAAATCTCGACCTCAAGATTTATTGAAACAATTGAGGGTACTTTTCTTTCATTGTGGATTCAACCTCCCACGTGTATTCGGGACCTCTACGGGCATCCCATTTTACCTTTACAATAGGCACATGCTTCCTTCGAAGCTTCTTAACCTGTCGATCCTCGATCGACACAGGTTTTTCAAAAAATTTTAAGCTCTCTTCTATATGCACATCTGTATGTGGTATGACCAGTGATTCATCAGCGAAACACTTCTTTAGATTGCAGATGTGGAATACATTGTGAATACCACTGAGCTCTTCAGGTAAGTTTAACTTATAGGTAACCGATCTGACACGTTCGATGACTTCGAACGGTCCTATGTATCTCGGGCTTAATTTTCCTTTCTTACCAAATTGCATCACTCCCTTCCAGGGTGATACTTTAAGCAACACCTCGTCACCTACCTCGAAGTTAAAAGGTTTACGCTTCAGATCTGCGTAGCTTTTCTGCCTATCTCGGGCAGCTTTGAGACGGTCACGAATCTGGACAATCTTGTCCGTTGTTTCAAAGACTATCTCCGGTCCTGATAATTGGACATCTCCAACTTCCGCCCAATAAACGGGCGTTCTGCACTTTCTACCGTATAAGGCCTCGAAAGGCGCAGCCTTAATGCTGGTATGGTAGCTATTGTTGTAGGAGAATTCGATTAACGGTAGGTGGTTATCCCAACTACCACCCAAGTCAATCACACATGAACGAAGCATGTCTTCCAACGTTTGAATAGTACGCTCACTCTGCCCGTCCGTCTGAGGATGGTAAGCCGTACTAAAATTCAAACGCGTGCCCAGAGATTGTTGGAAACTTTTCCAAAAATGTGACATGTACCTAGTATCTCTGTCAGAGATAATAGACACAGGTACGCCATGTAGAGCTACAATCTTATCTACATACAGTTGGGCTAACATGTCAGAGCTATAGGTCTCCTTGATGGGCAGGAAATGTGCTGACTTAGTCAGTCTATCAACTATCACCCATATTGTATCATTTCCTTTCCTGGTCTTGGGCAACTTGGTGATAAAATCCATGGTTACCATTTCCCACTTCCAAGTGGGAAGTTCAGGTTGTTGTAGCAAACCTGACGGCTTTTGATGCTCTGCTTTAACTTGCGCACATGTTAAGCATTTAGCTACATAGGTGGCTATAGACTTCTTCAAGCCTATCCACCAAAAGTTTGCTTTCAAATCCTGGTACATCTTATCAGCTTCAGGATGAACGGAGTATTTAGAACTATGGGCTTCCTGGAGGATAACATCTCGAAGTCCCCTATAAATTGGAACCCATATTCGTCCATTTAATCTCAGAATTCCGTCCTTGCCAAGAGATAACTGCTCCTCAGTTACCCCTAGCTTTTCATTAGGGTAGTTAGCTTCTAACACAGCTTCCTTCTGTGCAGCTAACAACCTTTCATTCAAACTGTTCTTTATTTCAATGCTCTTGTCATTGATTCGGATGGGTTTCACCCTTTCCTTTCGACTCAAGGCATCGGCGACTACATTCGCCTTGCTGGGATGGTATCTGATTTCACAATCATAATCATTCAAAGTCTCTATCCATCGGCGCTGTCTCATGTTTAAATCCTTCTGATTAAACAGGTGCTGGGGGCTCTTGTGATCAGAATAGATCACACATTTGATACCATATAAATAATGCCTCCATAGCTTCAGTGCAAATACAACGGCACCCAACTCCAAGTCATGGGTGGTGTAATTCTTTTCATGTACCTTTAACTGCCGTGAAGCATAGGCAATAACCTTGCCTTTCTGCATAAGCACACACCCATGCCAGTGTGGGATGCATCGCAGTACACTACGAAATCTTCGGTACCTTCAGGCAATGTTAGTACAGGCGCGTTGCTCAGCTTCTGCTTTAGGATATCAAAGGATTCTTGTTGCTTGGGTCCCCAGTCGAACTTAATCTTCTTCCTAGTCAAAGAAGTTAGGGGTGCAGCAATCCTTGAAAATTTTTCGATAAAGCGTCTGTAGTATCCTGCCAATCCCAAGAAACTGCGAATTTCTGTGGGTGTCTTTGGCTCTTGCCAGTTCATAACTGCTTCCACCTTAGCGGGATCCACTTGGATACCACGCTCACTAACCACGTGTCCAAGGAATTGGACTTCTCGAAGCCAAAATTCACACTTTGAAAATTTGGCGTAGAGTTTCTCATGATGTAGCAGTTTAAGAATACAGCGAAGGTGTTTCTCATGGTCAGCTTGGTTCTTCGAGTAGATGAGAATGTCGTCGATGAAGACGATGACGAATTTGTCTAAGTATGGCTTGCAAACACGATTCATGAGATCCATGAACGCGGCAGGTGCATTAGTGAGCCCAAAAGGCATCACTAGGAACTCGTAATGACCATAACGAGTCCTAAATGCAGTTTTGTGTACGTCTTCATCTCTAACCTTCAGTTGGTGGTAGCCTGACCTCAAGTCAATCTTCGAGAAATAACTTGCCCCTTGCAATTGATCGAACAAATCGTCGATCCTGGGCAAAGGATACCTATTCTTTATTGTGACCTTATTAAGCTTACGGTAATCGATGCACAGACGCATCGATCCATCCTTCTTTTTGACAAACAGGACTGGCGCTCCCCATGGAGACGAACTAGGTCTAATGAAACCTTTAGCTAGCAATTCATCTAGTTGTGTCCTCAATTCCTTCATCTCTGTTGGTGCCAACCTATAAGGCGCTCTAGCAACAGGTGCTGCTCCAGGGATAATATCAATTCTGAATTCCACTTGCCTATCTGGTGGTAAACCAGGTAGTTCTTCAGGAAAAACTTCAGGGTATTCAGAAATGACGGGGATGTCTTCCATCCTAGGTTTCGGCTCATCAATAGTCACTTGTGCCATGTAGATGACACAACCCTTCTTCAAACACTTAGAGGCCTTGAGCATAGTCACTTGCCCAGGCAATCCATACCGGGTATCTCCCTGAATGGTAAGTGATTCGTCAGACATAGTTTTGATCACCACTTGCTTTTTATTGCAGACAATCTGGGCCTGGTTACGAGATAACCAGTCCATGCCTAAAACGATGTCAAAACCAGCTAACTTCAAAGGAAGTAGGGACAAAGGAAAAGAGTGGTTCTTAATGGATATGAAACATCCATCTAATATGGTTGAGGCGGTTTCTAAGGTGCCATCTGCTAACTCCATCTCATATTTCACTCTTAGGGTTTTAACAGGTAAATTCAGCAATTTGCAAAACTTATTATCTACAAATGATTTATCAGCTCCTGAATAAAAAAGCACTCTTGCGTAAACATCATTTATAAGGAATGTACCTGTTATAACATTGTCATCCTGTACTGCTTCCTTTGCATCCATTCTGAAGACCCTAGCATTGGTCTTCTTTCCTTCATCAGTTTTCTTTGTGTATTTTGGGCAATTGGTCTTGATATGCCCCTTCTCATTACAGTTGTAGCAGGTTGCATCCTTCAACTTTTTGCAATCCAAGGTCTTGTGCTCCTTGGACTTGCATATCCCACAAGAAAAAGTTCTTGACTGAGTCTGCACGTTCGATTCTAACCTGCACTTCCCGAAGTGCTGTTTCTTGCAGACTTTGCACTTGGGCTTTTCACCTGATTGGTGCCCATCTTTCTTAGATTCTGATCCCTTCTTGTTGTCACCGTTTCCTCGGTGCTTCTTGTTTGACCTCCCTGAATTGTTATCTTCACATTTCCTTTTCTCAGCATCCTTGTTCCTCAGCGATCTTTGTCTGACCGCGTCCAGTGTGAGGGACAAAGATATATCAGCCACAGATCTGAAAGTAGTTGGTCGAGAGGCCTTCACGCTTGCCTTTATCTCCGGGGCTAAACCCCCAATGAAACGAGCTATTCGTTTGGGTTCCGGGGTCACCAGATACGGAACCAACCTCGACATTGTATTAAAGCTCGTGAGGTAAGCTTGGCAATCTAGATTCGTCATTACCAATGAAAGGAAGTCTGACTCAATCTTTTCGACCTTGTGCTGAGGACAGTAGTTCTCCCTGATGAGGGCAACGAATTGTTCCCATGACATGTTGTACAATGGGATCTTCCCAGTGGCTTGAATCAGCGATCTCCACCAGGCTAAGGCCTCACCTTTAAACGATTGAGACACAAACTTGACTATATCCCTCTCAGCGCACCCGCTGATATCCACTATTGTGTCCATCTCATCTAACCACGTCATGCAGTCAATGGCTCATTTTTCCCCAGTAAAATCCCTGGGTTTGCATGAAACAAAGTATTTGTAGGAGCAACCCTTAGTACGGGGTTCTTGATTTAGTACAATCTGTTGAGATGGAGCACTATGGTGGTTTGAGGAGAGTCGATCATCATCTTTCTTTGGTTCCTCCTTCTTGGAGGGAGGCTTGCTGTGAGCCTCAGAATGAGTCCTCGGCTTTGAATGTGGCGCAGATAGGTTCCTACTTCGAGTCCCGCTATAATCTTCATATTGCCGCTCTAAGGCCTTTGTAACAGCGTCATCTACTAACGCTTTCAGTTCAGCACCCGTTATATTAATTCGGGCGTTATCATTATTCTCCCTTGGGTGACTATTAATTTCGTCCGAGCCAGCCATTTTAAATTTGAGCTGTTACATAAGACAATGACAATAGTTTATTTGGGAGTTTATTATGGAATTGCCCCTTAGGTTAATTCATTAACCATGGTAAACATAGACCATATTTGGTTAATTTGTTACTCACATTTATTTAGGATTTCTATTATAATTTATCCTAATTATAAACAATAACAGTATATATTAGCACACAAGGCCTAGTCACAGGGACATTTTAAATTATAAGCCATGATTTCAGAGAATCAAGGCATGAAGGTCTGAACATAGTTCTTTACCTTTTTCAGACAGGGTCTCAGACTATTACTGTCTTTTGTCTCATATGAAAATGAGCAGGGCCCGTAGGCACTATATTACCAATGTATGGTCAAAATATGATCATCTTAATTGATGATTTAAACCCATGATTCGTAGATCATTAAGTTGAGTTAGGAATCTTTGGAAAGATCCTCATATAAAGATGACGTGTGTGATTTTTTAACGAATCACGTCTGCCAGGAGTGTTTAACATGTTTTCAGATGTTAACTGGGATTTGAATCTTTTTAACAGGTTTTACCATCTTGGCCAGGTCTTATAATGACATGCAGGCTAGGTTATACCTTTAAGATCCTTAGTTAATAATTAAATAGGCAGATTATTTTTAAAAGGAATGATTTTGATTCATTTATTTCACATATAATTTATTTATGCATATAATGGCAAAAATGAAATTTATAAACTAAACATTCCATTAATTATTAAAGATTACACATCGCCCTAAACGGGACTTTTTAACAGAACAATCATACCCACGCAGGGGTCAAACTGAAATACTAGTCCACGCAGGGACTTAAACATACAACATACCCACGCAGGGGTTTAAACAAAGACTTGCCCACGCAGGGGCTTAATAAGCAAACATACCCACGCAGGGGTTAAAACAACAAGACATACCCACGCAGGGGCTCAACTGGATCAAGGAAAATACAATCAATAATTGAAGGATTCAATGGTCCTTCTTGCTCTTCCCTTTTATTAAACTTGTCAATCCCTGGAAGAAACTTTGTCGCTCCCTGCGATCTCTGTGAAAATCTCGCTCGACTTGGTCCAACCTTTGAAGAATTTCTTCACGTTCTGGTGGGGAGAACCTTGGCGGCTGCGATTGTTGTTGAATTATAGGTCTAGCAGGTATTTGGTACCCATGAGTTGGGTACCCTACTCCCCACGGAGCTCCATACGGTCCTTCAGGGTGAAGGGCGTTATAGTTGGCCGCTACCAAGTATGGGTCGGCTTCAGCGTAATTATAGTTGGTGTGCACCGGCTGCTCAAATGGGTTATATGCCATAGAGCCAGTGTAGGCAGGAATTGGGTTATCAAAACCCATCGGTGGTGGTTGTGGTGCAGCTGGGTTTGAAGGCCCACCCATTTGCGGGTCTTCATGTAGTGGCGGATAATGACTGCCACTCGAGTGTCGAGGAGAGCTGAAGTGAAAATCTCCTCCACGCGCGGACATTCACACGCCCGTCCTCCTACGCCTCGGCGGTTCTGGAGGTGCCAGATTAACTGGTGGTGGTGGAGGCGGTGGCGTTACTGCCACAAATCGTGAATCCCCAGAGGGATCCTGCTGCTGCTGGTGAGGTGATGAATGGTGGGAAGGTGTGAAGTACCATTCATGCTGGTTAAACCTCGCCTGAAAGCTGTCTGGACCACCGTAGGGTGATCCGTGAAAAGACGAACCATCGGAGTCCTTGATAGGATGGTTGGGAGTTCCGGTTGCGGGCTCGACGGGATCCGTGTCCTCGTCCATGTCTTCTGCATGATCGCCGGAGAAATGATCCTCTGGCCCCAATGGGTTAAAACCCACTGGTTCTGGTATGTAGTTTGCCGGGTTAAACCTGCCCCGGAAAACAGGTGTGGGGACTCCAAAGGAATGGTGCGATAAGGATCGTTGTAGAGGTATGTAAGAAGGTTGTGGGTTATTGGGCTCATTTTCCGACTGTGGCCTATAGGAGTCACGAAAGGGAGGCGTCGAACTGTGCGAAACCGACCGTCTAGCCGGCTCAAAAAGGTTCCTCCGGTTCTCCCGAGGATCGGCACTTGCAGTGGTGGAAGGAGCATGCCTGTGCGAAGGCCCGGCTTCGTGATCATTGGGGGCGGTGATTGGCCCCTTGCCTCTTCCTCTTCGTCGGAAAAATCTTGGCGGCATATTTAATCCTGTCAATATAACATAAGATAACGACAAGAATATATAAAATAAAGGACAAAACAAAACAAAACAAATTAGAATTTGTCCTATGTTATTTGTCTAGACTCGAAAGTTTTTAGAAATGTGCAATTGTGTCATTGAGATTAAACACAAAAGGCTAGTGTTTAATTCACTCAATTTGGCTCTGATACCAACCTGTCACACCCCAACTTCCACGTATCACCGGTGGGCCCGGTGAGGAGTATCGTGACGTGGTTGGCAACATAATAGTCAAACAACACAATATTTAATATGCACAGCGGAAGCAAATGAAAGATATATTTCAACTGAATATAATATTGTAATATCAAGTATCACAACAGTCGAAAGTTTATCCACAGAAGGATCAAAAATTAAATAGGAAACAGTAGTTCAACAGACGTTAGGCATCTTAAGCTTGCGAGACTTCTATTGATGCTAAGGAGAAATCCAGCCTATTACGAGTAGTACCTGCATTTAATCTTTTTGGGAAAATACGTCAGTTTACACTGGTAAATACAATTAACCGACTCATTTTAAAAATGATTGGAAATTTATTTGGATGCACGTGGCACAAACATTTTATAACTTGGGATAATTATTTAAATATATAAACTTGTAAAAGGATTACATGTTCCTTATGCGTTCAGTAGCCCGGATCGTGCCGGGTTAAAGATCAATAGACACACCACATTATTTATTTATGCACTGACGGGTGTACGCCTACACCCCGCGCTTAGGTCGTGGCCATTTCGTAAAATGATGCCAAGGATATCCGAGACATGGTCATTAACCCCCCAAAGGCTTTAAGCAAACAAAACATATTTAAACGGGTCATCTCAATAATACTTAACCACTAATCGATTAATACCGATAAGGTTTGACCCGTTTCGGCTAATTTATGCAAACTAGTTACATAAACCGAACCGAACGCGCAAGAGGCATAACGGGTAATCATGAGAGTCATTTACAGGTTTCCTAAGTTAATATGCCTTAAATATGTTGTGACATCAGTAAGATATCTTTTATTATGCCCGAAACGAATTTAAACACAAACTACGCCCTGTAGGGGTAGTTTGGTCATTTACAAGGTTATAAAAGAGTTTAAGTATTATCCTGAGTTACAGGTCTGATGTAATTAGCAAAATACTCAATTTAATAAAGAGTTAAATGCCATTTTAGTCCCTGTGGTTTGGGCCATTTTGCCAGTTTAGTCCAAAGGTTTCATTTTTAACCTGTGGGTCCAAAAAGTTTTCACAGTTGCCATTTTAGTCCACTGGGTTGACTTCATCCATTTTTTCTGTTAACGAGAAGGCCAATTCGGTCATTTTATATGACTGAATTACACTTTTAGTTAACATAATTACATACAAAATGACCGAATTGGCCTTCTCGTTAACAGAAAAAATGGATAAAGTTAACCAAGTGGACTAAAATGGCAACCGTGAAACCTTTTTGGACCCACAGGTTAAAAATGAAACCTTTGGACTAAGCTGGCAAAATGAATCAAACCACAGGGACTAAAATGGCATTTAACTCATTTAATAAATTATAACAGTAGGGTAAAGTATATATGTGAAATTTATCAATTATAACCAAACTATGCACCGTAGGGGCATTTTGGTAATTTCACTTAAGCTGAAAAGCTCAAAACTGAAGTCTGAATTTAACAACTTTTGCTTACTGTTAAAATATTATAATTTACCTAAAATATCAGTAGGTATCAACCCTTGTATGTTTAAAAATAGTTTTATTACATACTATGCGTTAAAAACGCTTAAAAAGGCGATTAGAAGTCATTTCCGGGTTCTATACATAAAGCTGATATTTTTATTATTCCAGAAGGTTTAAAATAACTTATTTATCATATGAATTCAGTAGCAAAAGGTTTGGGGTCAAAAAGATATGAAGAACTCATTTTATATCCCGAAAGGGCAAAACCGACAATTACCGGATTAAGCTTATAACTCTAAGTTATGCTCAGCCTAAAATTAATTAAAAATCTTCAAAAATCCCAAATTAATATATTACATCAGTGGGTAAAGAGTTTGATATCAAAAAGTAGGTTTAAATAGGCTATACGCTAATTATGTCGTTTAATCGCTAAAAAGCTTTCCAATTACGCTAATGAGCATAACTCTCAATCTACACCTCAATCTGATGTCAAATTTTGGTTGCAAGTTTATAAATCAATAACTAAGGTTTCTACTCTTTTATATTTTCAAAAATCACGTTTTATGGTGTAAAGGGCATAATGGTCAACATATAGGCAATTGACGGAATTATACATATTAATTGGATAACTAATGAACCATGGTGTATAATCACAGAGGGTTATACTAGTATGTAACCTGGTCCAATTAGAGCTCTAAGGCATTTCTAAAACATGCTTAAACGGGTCAGAACTGAAAGTCAAAGCAAAAGTCAAATTATGCGACTTTCGGTTCCGAACTGGATCTCTACTGAAAATTATCGGGTTGAACATGTTTAGACATGTTCTTACATTAATTACCAAGTTATATTAATGATCAAACAGGTTGTATGGGTTCTACATTGCTAATTATGCATAAATTGGAAATTAAGCATTCTGTTGACTTTTTAATAACAAGTTTGACCCCACATTTGACCTAGTTAGAATGGAAATCAGAGGGTGCCCTTTTAAGGGTTTATTGCCCACATAATTACCAACTTATAACTACTTTCAATTCGACTAATCATTGGACCAACAATGATTAATCGCTAAGTCAACCGTTAATTACGACGGTTTGACTTTTAAGCTAAAACTAAGTAAAAACTCAACTAAGAAAGGTTAAGCATACTTACTGAAGTCCTATGCACGATTAGGAAGGACTTGGGTCTGCTCTTGAACTTCCAAAAGCTCCAGAAATGCAGAAGAAAGGTGTGATTCCAATGTTGCAACCTTGTGGCCTTTTATAGTGTTCAAAACCTCATGGATCATTGACACACAAGCCTAACAAGGGCCATGGATTATCAACAGATGTCCCTAAGTGCCTAGGGGTTGTTTAGGGGTCGCCAAAGATGTGAAAAATCATTTTAAGTCGGTTAGAATGGAGTTGGCAGACAAAAGCCCAAAGTTTTCGGAGCAGACAGCCCCTCGCGGCACGCGTAGAACCCCCCCCCCCCCTGGGTCCTCGCGTGGCGCGACGCCCCTTCTGACCAAAATCCAAATTTTTGATTTTTATGCTTTGGTCCTTGGCTCTTAAAGACTTTGTTTCGACTTTAGTTGTTGCATTTTGAACCCTCCAATTTGACGTATAAGGGCTTCAAGACATATACCCACTTTGTTTAGTCCTCGGTTAACTTTATTGTCACCCGAAAAGTCCTAAACTTCATCGTTGACACTTTTAACCCCTCGCATACGAATTTGATCATAACTTTCTCATACGATAACGAAACTTTATGAAATTTATATCGTGCATTCTAGTGAGCATAATTAACCGTTACAAAGCTTCGGGTTTGCTAAAAGGTCACTCAGAGGTATAACTTAAACATGTTGACACATTTAACCCCTGTAGTTTATAATCTCTCACTTTCTTTCATATTTAGCTTCGTATGATCCATGATTTATTCGTTTGAAGATATGAGCATCATGTAGGGTTAATGTAAAATATATTTATTCATTGTTGACATTTAGAACCCGTATATTCACATACTTTCCATGTTTGTCAACTTTAATCCTTTTATAACATTCTTTCACACGTTGAAACCTATGACACGTGTCAACACATTATAGGACGTGAATTTTCGAGGTGTTACAAAGTTGGAGCTGATGATGAAGGTGATCATCAATGTGATTGTGCCATGATGGCTGCTGCTAAGGTATCACCTCAAGTTCTTGAAAAATTATGTTCAGACAAATGCATTATTGCATTTGCTAGCATTAAAGAGGTAAATGAAAACCTTAGGGATAAAATCTTAACTGATGAAGTCAAATTTGAAAAGTCATTGAAAGAACTTAAAAACAAATTGGCTGAAATGGACAAGGAAATCAGCAGTCTCAAAGAAGAGCAAAGCATAACCAAGACTCAATTCCAAACTATGGTAGAAAAATACAAAGTTTGTAAAAAGGAGTTGGAGTCCACCCAAATCACTTGTGAAATATGGGTGGAATCTTGCAAAGGTTATGAGGTCATGCTTGAGAAACAGCTTGAAAGCAATGTCAACTTTGGAATAGGATATAGAAAATATGATGAACTTGAAAACACTGTTGTCAAACAAGCTGGTTCAACTGAAATAAAACCAACCAACAAGAATGGCCAAGAAGTTAAGATTACTGACAAACTTGGTAACAAAATCACTCTGGAAAGATCATCTGTGGTGTCCTCAACTTTTGAGGAAATTGAGAAATACCAATTTAAACCCACATGGTCTGATGAGTGTGACATTCTTGAAAATTTCAAGCCCATGGATTTCACAACCACTGATGGTGTCACAGCTCCAAAAGCAAAGGTCATTCCTATCAAAGACATCCCAACAGTGGTTCAAAATTCTGTTGCTAAGGAGTCTGAGAAAAGGAAGAAAAGAGAAAAGATCAAAAACCTGTTTTGTGATTTTTGTGAAAAGAGGAATCATCTAACAAAAGACTGTTTTCATCTAAAAGCATATGATCTAAACAAAACAAGTGTCATTGTACCTACTGAAAGCTGCACCATCTGTGGTAAAACAAATCACAAAACTCAAGAATGTGTGTATCTCAAAAACTTTGATGTAAAAAAGAATGAGTACACTGCAAAAACATCCTTAAGTTCATCAACATCATCTGTCAAGTTCACCAAGAACCAACCACTGTTTGTGCCAGTCCAAACAGCTGTTACAAAACAGCTGAACCAAACATCTGTCCAAAGAGATGTTCAAGTGATTGATGCACCCCCTGCCAATCAATTCAGAAGAGGTAAGGGACAACCACCATACCAAAGGATCCCACATGTTTATGAGGCTTACAAAAGGCCTTCTAAACCAAGAGTGAACAGGCATCCTTTTAGTTATCAGCAGGTGATTGGTCAAGATTCACAACAGTGGTTAGAGAAAAACAGTCCTAAAACTGTCTAAACCCCTGACCTAACCACTGCCCATCCATCTGAACTCATCCCAGACACTGTTGAGACCCCATCCAAAGCCTTATTGGCTTTGGAGACCCTAATGAACTAATCCTTTTACTTCATGTGCAGGGAGCTTCTGCATGCTTAGATAGCCTTTAGTATGTAGATAGTGGAGGCTCCAGGCACATGACAGGATGTAAAGCCCTTCTCAAAGATTTCAAAATCCATTGAGGGGGTGATATATCCTTTGGTAATAATAGTAAAGGGAAAGTTATGGGGTCTGGTACAGTACAGTCTAGTTATGTAAAATTTGAAAATGTCAATCTGATAGACAATCTAAAATTCAACCTCCTGAGTGTTTCACAAATGAGTGATAAGGGGTATGGATCATTCTTCACAAAGGAGTGTTGTAGGATTGTTGGACCAGAAATGGTTGAAAAGATTGAAGCAATAATAAAAACTGGAAAAACCAAACTTGTTGCTCAAAGAAGTGGCAATGTTTATGTGGTGGATATGTCAAAAGAGAGCCCCAGAACTGATGCCTGTCTGTTCTCAGCTGCAATAAACAAAGAGACAGAATTATGGCACAGGAGATTGGGGCACACAAATCTCAAGACAATCACTGCCATTTCAAAACAGGGGTTAGTAAGAGGTTTACCTCAAAAACTGTTCACCTGTCTTGAGCATTGTGTTTCCTGCCTAAAAGGAAAACAACATAAAAGCTCCTACAAATCCATTGATGAGTCTAAAACAACCAAATGTTTGCAAATGCTTCATATGGATTTGTTTGGTCCAGTTAAAGTCATGAGTCTTAAGAAAAAGAGGTATTGTTTGGTTATTGTTGATGACTTTTCTAGGTTTACATGGACTTACTTTTTACACTCAAAAGATGAGACTGCAGGCATTCTGCAAGACTTTGTGAAACAGGTTGAAAAGCAGTTTGACCTTCCAGTAAAAATCTTCAGAAGTGACAATGGCACAGAGTTCAGGAACAAGGAGTTAGATGATTTATGTGTGTCAAAAGGAATTGTGAGGCAATACAGCATTCCAAGAACACTAGAACAAAATGGGGTTGTTGAAAGAAAGAACAGAACTTTGATTGAGGCTCCAGAACCATGCTTGCTGATTCAGGTTTGCCATTAACTTTTTGGGCAGAGGCAGTAAACACTGCCTGCTATGTCCAAAACAGAGTTTTAATCAACACTAGGCATCAAAAGACTACCTATGAACTGCTGTATAAAATAAAGCCATTGATTTCATATTTCAAGGTTTTTGGCTGCCCATGCTTCATTTTAAACTTAAAAGATTCTATCTCAAAGTTTTCAGCCAAAATTGATTGTGGTTATCATCTGTGATACTCAACCACTGCTAAGGCCTACAAAGTGTTTAACACAAGGACCAAAATAGTGGAAGAGACTTTGAATGCAAAGTTCAATGAACTTTCATCAATGAAAATCCCAGCAAACCCTGCATAATTGTTTGATCTTGATAAATTCACTTTTGAAAATACTGCTGTCAAGACTAACAGTGCAGGTCCATCAGAAGATTCATCACCATACTATGGGTATGAAATCATCATTCCTCAACAAAAGTCTGTCACAATGGGAAGGGCAGCAGATGTTCAAAACAGTTGTCAAAACTCAACCACTGCTACCTCAACAGTTGTTGATCAAAGTAGCCCATTAACCCCTGCTTCCACATCATCAAACACTGTTGATAAAAGTCCTCAAATAGTGGATAAAAGTCAGCATGGGTCCACACCATTACCACCTATTCCACCACCTTTTGAAGCCACTGCTGGATAATCAAATTCACCAACAGTGGTTAGCTCAGATGATTCACATCTGCAGCCCTCCCCACTTAATGCCATTGTTCCATACCAAGGAGAACTCATCTTCTATGAAACTCTTTCCACCTTTCTACTTTCCATTGGTTTCACAAGAGGTAAAATAGATAAATGGAGAGGAAAGGATTTGATGATTGTCCAAATCTATGTGGATGACATCATCTTTGGGAGCACATGTAACAAAATGTGTGAAGAGTTTAGGCAACTCATGACAGCTGAGTTCGAAATGAGTGCAATGGGTGAACTCCAGTGCTTTCTTGGTCTCCAAGTAAGGCAACTGCAAAATGGCACTTTTATGCATCAAGGAAAATATGCCAAAGAACTTTTAAAGAAATTTGAGATGGATGATTGTAAGCCATGTAGTACACCCATTGCAACCAATAAAGTAGTCATGTCTGATGAGAAGGATGATTTGGTTAATCAAACTTTATATAGAAGCATGATTGGGTCTTTATTGTACCTAACTGCATCTAGGCCAGACATCATGTTTGCAACATGTGTTTGTGCAAGATCCCAATCAGCCCCTAGAAAGTCAAACCTTATTGCTGTAAAAAAAGATATTCAGATACCTAAAAGGTGCTCCCACACTTGGTATCTGGTATCCAGCTGATGGTAAAATTGAGCTTTCAGGTTTCTCAGATAGTGACTTTGCTGGATGTGACAAGACAAGGAAGTCCACTTCAGGAGGGTGCCAATTCCTAGGCAGTTGTTTAGTGTCTTGGCAAAGCAAAAAAGCAAGCAACTGTTTCCACATCCACTGCTGAGGCAGAGTATATAGATGCTGCAAGCTGTACATCCCAACTGCTTTGGCTTCAAAATCAGTTGCTGGATTTTGATATCACTGCCTTAAAGACACCACTCATGTTGGATAGTCAGGCAGCAGAAAATATCATCAAAAATCCAGTTTCCCACTCAACCACCAAGCACATTGACATTAGACATCACTTTGTGAGGGATTGCTATGAAAAAGGTTTGATTTCTCTGCACCATGTTCCAACTAAGGATCAGCTGGCAGATGTGCTAACCAAAGCATTAGACACATCCACCTTTGAAAGCTTGATCTCTAGGATTGGCATGCTAAACATGGAATAACAGGCAAAATCCTGTTTTTCTATGAATAAAAGCATTAAAATGTTTTCAGAAAATCAAAAATCCATCCTTAAAAAATGCTAAAAATGAATTTTTCATTAAAATCCTTAAAAGTCTGCCATAACCACTGATTTATTCAAAAGTCTGTTCTACTGAAAACTCTGTCCACTGCTGAAAGTCAACCTCTGTTCTCTCATTTTCTTGATAAGCACTGTTGTTCAAAATCAGTGTTTTATCCACTGATGTGCTATCCTCTGATAGTAAAAATCACCCATTGCTTTCATTCTTACCATTACAACCACTGGTCTTGTTCCATCAGTGGTTTTCATAAAAACACTTGTCCTTCATCTCATCAGGGGTTGGCACGTGGATAGTACATAGCGGTCAGATCTTTTGTAACCGCTGCCACGTCAGCATTCACTTTTTCTTTTATAAAACCCTTTTCAAAACCCTAAACAGGGTTTTACTGTCGAATCGAATTCACAAAAATTCCTTTCTCAAAACAGTTTCCATTTCCCTGTCTCAAATTCTTCAAAACCTTCATCGATCTTCTTCTCCAAAATGACAAAATCAAAGTCATCCGCAAAATCCACTTCAAAATCATCTCCTAAAAAGACCACTCAAAAGGCTACACCCATCGAAATACCATACAAATCTCCTCACAATTATCTGGGTCTCCTTACAAAACCCGGCACCACTGATGCTTTCGATTCCATCTTTGACATCATGTCTGCATCAAAGTACAAAACTTTGTTAACAGCAGATGCTCCAATTTACTTGAAAACCCAAAGAGAGTTTTGGAAAAATATTACCCTTGACAAATAAGGCGAGGATGTCATAGCCATTAACTCTTCTCTAATGGGTAAAGCTGTCAAAATCACACCACAATCCATCTCGGAAGTCTTTGAACTCAATGATCAGCAGGGTAAAACTTCTTTTCCCAAAAATGAGTTAAAAACTGATTTCCTTGAAAGGGGTTATGCAGAACAAATAAAAAAGGATACCTTACAAAAGGTAATTTTCCACCTGCAACAAGATTTTTGTTCCATACCCTGCTTATGTGTGTTTCAAACAAAACCACTTCTTTTAATGAGATACCATTAAAGATTCAAAACCTGGGATATGTTATTCTTCAATATGAAAATTTCAATTACTCCCAGGAAATCTTTAATGATTTGGTTAAAAATGTTGATAAAAAGCCATTCTTACTTTTTCCAAGATTTCTAAGTTATTATTTTGAAAAGAAATTTGGTAAGGATGATGCTTCTGTAATAAAACAAGGTGACTCTTTTCAAATAAACAGCTTAACTGATGAAACTTTTACAAGAATGTCAACACCTTGCAAAACACAAGCAGAGGTGCCTGAGCAGACTTTAGCAGCTACCACTGCTCCTCAGGTATCTGCTGCTGAGCCCACTGCTCAAAGTGATCATAGCAGCAAAACAACTGCTTTGAAACCCACACCTAAAATTACCAAAAAGCCAAAACATAAGAAAACTCAAAAGCCCCCCCAAACCTACCAAAAAGGCAACTCTGGAGGATGAGATACCAAAGCAACTGCCAGTGACAGCACAAAAGTCACAAGAAACCACTGCTGCTACTTCCTCACAGCAGTTGGTAGAAATATCTCAACCTATGCCTGAAACTCCTCCTGCTTTTTCTAAAAAAGAACAGGTTGTACAAATTGGGACACCACAATATGATGCTCTGGAATCACTTGCTTCCATCATCCACAACCCAATGCCCGGGGCCAATTCTCTTTCTACACCCAACCTCACCTCCACAATTTCCCCACCAACAAAATTATTGTTGGATGCTATTGATTTGAACCAGGCACAAACTAGTCCTTCTCACTCACATATCAATGAGAACATACTTCAACAAGTGACTGGGTCTGATGTATCAATCATTGCTAACCCACCAACAAGACCTGAGGAGGTTACACCCCTTGAGTTACAAGTAACTCTTGGTGGTAGTCCAAGTGAAGCAGCCACTACAAGTGTTGAACCCACTGGTTTGCATTTGGACAGTGGTTACATCAATAAGACTTCCTTGGAGGCAATTTCTTCTATGGGAACATTTGTGTATCCAGTCTTCACTGGTTCACTAAAAAGTGTCTCTCTTTTTGAAGGAAGAAGTCCTAGTACCAAGAAAAAGGGGCATCAGTGGATGACTATTGGAATACAATCTCTAAGTCAACCACTGTTCCAGCCACTGTTAGTGGGAAATCAGATGATCCCATTAAGTTGGGTGATGGTTTAAAGTACCTAGAATTGACGGATAGAATTGACAAACTGGATACCTCTGTTGCAGAAATCAAAGCAATGCTGCAACAGTTGTTGACAGTTCAAAAAGTGCAACCCACTGCTGTTCCAGCTCAAGCACCTGCTCCACCACAAGCACCTGCTGCAAATGAGTTATGGAATCTATTTCAACCCCTGCTCCAACAACAAAGACAAATGGCTGATCAGCAGCATGATAAACATGTTCAAATGCTGAGAAACATGATGGAGTCAAGGTTCAAAGATACCCAAGCTAACATCAACGCTATAAAGGCCCACATACTGAACACCACTGGCACTGCTCCTCCCACTGTTCTCTTTCTTGATAACCCCCCACCAGATAATGCCAAAAAGGGGGAGAAAATCAAGCAATGGAAGAAGAAGGGTATTGAAGATGGCCTTTATATTGAACCGGAAAAAGAAAACATGACTAAAAACATTCCTTTGCCAGATGGTAGTAAAAAGCTTGATCTTACCACAAATGCACTTGCTGAAGCAAAAGCAAGTGTAAAAAGGGATAGAAAGGCTAACGATAATGCCAGGTGGGAACAGGAGAAAAGAGAGTTTATGAAGATGAATGTGCAGGGTCCTTCTGAACCTATGGATGATGAAAATCCTAAGGAAGAAAAGAAGAAGCCCATTAGACAAGTGAGGCAACCCAAACATACACCATCCAGACCTACAAAGCATGCTTCAAAACCACCTCCCAAAGGATCAAAACCTCAAACTTCCACCCAAACAGCTGTTGTAACTCCTGTTGTATCAACAACTGCTGATACTTCAGTAGTTTCAACAACTGTCAGCCAAACACCTGCCACCACTTCAACACACACCACAACCACTGCCTTACCACCACCACCTAAAATCATCTCACCACCAAAACCACCATCACCACCAAAAACAACCTCACCACCATGACCTCTTGCTAAGAAGCAGAAGACATCAGTTGTTACAACATCTGTTGTAATGACAACAGTGGCTGAAACACCAGTTGTTTCAACAACTGTTAGTCAGCCACCTTCTACCACTCAAATCACCACCACTGATCCACCCAAAACATCATCAGCCTCTCCTACAATAAAAAGGAGAATGATTTTTATACCTGATGATGATTCTCCATCACCACCAACAACATCCTCACAATCTCTTTCACTTGTTAATATCCCAAACCCTGTTCCTCTCTCATCAGCTGAAGTACAACAACCAATCACTACCATCACTCCTGCAGGTTTCCAGTATCCTCTTGAACTTATAGCAGTCAGAGAAGAGATCAAATCCTTCTACTTTGAGGATGATCCTGCTAAAAGGAGGTTGCCATCAGTTAAAGGATATCATAAGCCTAACAACATTGAAGAGTACTTGAAAATTAAGGCTCAACAGGCAGAGGATATCTCCAAAAGAAACTCTCAAGATAAAATTGACAAAGAAATTCAAAGGCATTATCAATTTCTGCTCACACAAGTCAGATCTTTGGAGCCGTTTGCAAAGAATGTTTGTAAGCAGGTATCAGAAAGAGCAGATGAAACCCTGAGAAAAGACTACATTAAAAATATCATGGCCTTTAAGAAGTATAAGGGTGAAAAATATATGTACAAAGAGTGGACCATTCCTGAGCTTGAAAGTGAAGCAGCCAGGATTCAAGAAATGATTAAGAATAAGGTCAAACACACTCCTCCAGATTGGTCAAAGTACAAAAAGAATGTGCCTGAAAAGACATTGGAGCTGAAGAGAATGAAAGAGGAATTAGTTGATGCTGATTATGGGTCCAAAAATCAAGTGATGAGATGGAGAGAAGACAAAGTCAGGACCACCTACAAAAGGTTAGAGGAATTAAGGAAGAAAGATCCTAAAGTTCCATAAAAACCTGACTACCCTGAAGCAGAGGTTTCAACAAGACCACCAAAGCTGCAAATCAGGAGATCCACTGTTCCAGCTGGTACTGCCATCTACAAAAGAAGACAACAAAAACAGCTAGATGTTGAAACAGTGGAATAATTAATGGCAGGAGATGACCTTGTAAAAGAGGGCATTAAGAAGATGATAGCTGAACACCTCATCTAATAAAAATCTCCCAAGAAACCCACCAGACTCAAAAGTACTAAAGTGGAAAACTGACAAACAGACCCATGTACTGACAGTGATCAAGTCTAGTGGAGAAGTGAAGAAAATAACAAGGGAACAAGCACTTGGCCTAAGTCTGGAAGATTTGCAGGGTCTCCTTGATCTTCCACTGTGCAGGGATGAAGATGACACAGATGCCTTAGACTTTGAGTTACAACTCAAAGGGAAAATAAGGGAACTGTTGATGAGGCAATAAAGATCTACCAATAATGAAGGGTTTTGGCATTATCTGTTCCAGTGGGAGATTGTTGGGATTGAACCCTATCAGAGGAACAGATAATTAAAGCCAAAACGGGATCAGAGCAGTGGATCCAGAATACGCAGATGTTATGTATTCAAGTCTCTCCCCTTGAAAGTGGTTTCAATGTCTGATGACCTCCAATCCACTGATATGTACAACTGCTGACATACAACTACTGATCAAGTCAAAGACTAATGAAGACTAAAGCCATGTTGTTCAATCTACTGCTATGGGTCAAGCATTGCTGGATATATCAAGTGCTGCTGGGTTCACATCAGTGGAAAGATTCAGCAGTAGTTAGTTTGTCTTTATGTAATGTATTGTATAACAGTTGTTAGCATAGTAGTACTTGTATAGATCAGTTATTAGAGTTTGTTAGGAGGTTATATGTCACTTTCATGGTGACGTCAGCAAAGATGCCTCAGTGGTTTGTCCGTGCCTATAAATAGAACAGTACCCTGTACTGTTCTATTAGCTCTTCACCATCTTTCTTCATGTACGAACAAATCACTGTGAGCTCAGGCTGAGGGGGAGTTTGTTACATGCATGCAATTGTAATCGTTGATGAAATAAATTCAATCATTCGGTTCATTGTTGAAAATGTGTGTTGAAAGCAATTCTCCTGTTTGATTGTGAAAAGTTTGTTTCCATTTATATTCCGCTGCACTACTTGTTCATTGTTCATCTTAATTCAAACATAAAACACAATCAAAACCAAACTCAGATCCTAACATAATTTATGTGGACCAATGGGGAAGTGCCAGGCAGCTACTGGCACTATTCCCCTCCATGTACTTTGTAGTGTATATAAATAATATTGGGGGCAAAATCGTAATTTGACAAGAAAAAAAAACCAAAACAATAGCAAAACTATAAATTTGAATGGAGGGCAAAATCATAATTTTGCTGGGAAGAAAAAAAAACAAAAGTAGTGGCAAAACTATAAATTTAAACAAGACAAAATCGTAATTTGGCTGAACCAATGAGGAAGTGTGAGGCAACTACCTGGCACTATTTGAAACTCCCATCCATTTAAGCGGTCAACCCAAAGTTAAAACGAACGAAATTGTATAACCAAATTTGAGCTTTTACACATTTCTAAACAAAACTTGGTTAAGCTTGCAAAAGTACCCTTTTTAACTAGTTACAAACCATACGACTTTTACAAAAGTTATGAAATACATGTCTGAAGTTGATTTAACGAACTATACTTTAAATATATAATAACAAAATGTTTGACCCATTTGCATAATCTAGTTCGGAAGCGTAATGAGGGCGAGTAGTGTTTGTGTGTCCGATCCCACGCGCCGTGGACACACCTAAAGTGGAGCTTTAACTAAAACACAAGCAAGAAGAATCATTATCAAGTTCATACAACACAGCATACTAACTTCCAAATAACAGGATAACCATACCATTTATCACTTTCATTCTTATTCCTCTTTTAGACTAATACAAACATTATTTCGTTTGACCCCTTCGTAAATGGTATATTACATTATTATTCTCTAACGTGACATTCTAGTTCGTTCGACCCGTTCGTAACAAGCCTATTACATAATCATTCTTTATCATAACATTTTAGTTCATTCGACAAGTTTTGTAACGCCTCGCTTTTTGTAACTTTCCTTATTTAGAAACTTTGTCTTGTATTCTAATTTTGGAAACTTGTATTCTCTTTGTATTCGTCTTTCAGTTCAATTAATGAATCATAATGAAAATCCATATTTTATACATACTTGTTATTCTTGCAATCAATCAATTTAATACGTGTTTACTTGCAAATCGATACTTGTTATACGTACAAATACTCATACACACATGCACGATACTCGAATTATACTGTCACACCCCAAAAATACCACATGCAGAAACCCTCGCGAGGCGTGTGACGTACCAGGATCTAGCCACTAATCACATTGAACTAAACATAGTATATTAAATAAAATTATCATTCAATGTAAATAGTGTATCACAAAACATTCACTTAAAACATGTTCACGTTCAGCTGAAGCATAATTTAGTGTTCGAGTAATTCGAAACCGTAATGTTTAAGTAATATAACATTCAACGTATTCCAACGCCACAACCCATGACCACTCCAGCATCATCCTAGACTGCAAGTCCCACACCACACATCTAACGACCTGCAAGCATGCAGAAAAAGTGTATAAGCATAAAGCTGGCGAGTTCACAGTTTTGTAAAATGTTTAGTTACCAAGTGTTTAGTTTAAAAACATGTTGATAATAACTCGAATACCGCAAGATGACACAAGTTTGTTTGCCCTTCCCCAATGCCTATCAACATTGGTCATGTGGTTAAGGTCATTAGTTCACGCCCGTCCTCCTCGGTACGGTGTGAGGTTGTCAAGCCTAATAGCGCTATCAACTAATACCCCGTTGCCTCCCTGGCAACTAGTTCGGTAGTAAGATGGGACTTAAAGTGATAATGTTGAGTGTATTATCCAATATCGAGATTAAACCCAGTAATAAAAGTATTCCTCCCCGGAATAACCAGTTTGTTTGTCTCTCCCTGGGACGCATGCTTGTAAAAGAGTAGTGAACTCACCTTCAATTTGCTCGGTTAATTTATTACTTGTTCACAGTTGGTCAACCACGTCCTATTATGGTTACCATCAACAAGTAGGTTGGTATGCAAGAAACGCCACGTATAACAATCAAGTTACATCCAAAGTATACATTACGTAATCACATATAGCATGTAAGTTAAGCTTTCACATAACACATACAGCATGAGATCTCGACTCGCAACCTCTAAGATCTCGAGTCGAAACTAATGATCTCGGGTGATAACTTCATTAGTCAAAACCCTAAGGTTTCGAGTCATGTCCTGAGTCGAAACCATGAAGGTCTCGACTCGCAACCGACTGGCCTCGAGTCCTATTGTTGTGTGATGTTTAATTATGATTCGGAACCACGGAGATCTCGAGTCGGAACCAACAGGTTTCGACTCGCAATCTCGATCAGAACCTTTTAAGGTGTAACTGATCAACCCCGTTATCAACAATTGTTCTGTAAAACTAGCTAACATTTTATCACTTTCCAAACATAGATCAAGCAGCAAGATTTTGTAATTATCATACATGTTCATACAACCCTAATTTTAGCCGTTCTTCAAAACTAACATAATCACACCTTTGATTCATATAAACACATTCACGAATCAATATTAACAGAAATCGATCGAATGAATCCACGGATAACATATCCCAACCATCCTCGAAATCTCATTGTCATGCACAATCTTAGTTTCTGAATCAAAATTCTAGTGATCAATTAGTTAACAAAATAATCCATCAAATCGGATCCACCAGTCTAGTATGTAAACCAAATCATCAAACCTTATTGTGCATGAATCCATAAATCATTATCATGAACAATTTCCAGAGTCATACTAACAATTAGCATCATAACAACACATCACACACTGTTATCATCTTGTAAACAACCCTACTCAATTTTTTGATCATATTTGAAAACAAATCAACACATAGATACATAGCTAAAATCAGCGATGTAACAACCCGACTTTTTGAAGTCAAAGTACAAGTCAAGGTCAAAGTCAAAGGAAGAAAAGATTGCTAATCAGATCTGTCATTCCTGACTTAACTACTGCTCGTACTCTCGAACCCCGATAATTGATACTTTAGTTTATGCTACGTTTGTTTACGGTTGTAATATGTGAAGTAACAATGCGATAAATGCAATTAAAACGCTAATCTACTTAAAGTTATCTCATCGCTATCGCATCGCAACTCGAATTTCAATTATTGGGTTTGTTCTATGTGTATGTGTGTGTTATTATGTGCTTTACTTATGTGTGCTGATGTGATGTTTAAAGGTGTTATTCGCAAACGCAATCGCAACTCTATCGCAATGCAATTTCATCGCGAACTGGAAACGCAAGTTTACTTTTTTGTGATTATTAGTAGTTATGTTATTTGTGTAACTAATGTGTAAAACTATCGCATCGCTTACTCGCAACTCGCTAAAACGCATCGCAACGCTCAATGCACGAAACGGAAGTCGGAAACCAACTCACATGCATCGTCCGATCGAACGACCGTTCGATCGAATGGTCATCCGATCGAAAGGCCGTCCGACCCATTAACTTGCACCGCCTTTCTTCTCCTCTCACTATAAATACCCCTCCTGTCACATCACTGTTCATGATGTGACAGCTCCCTCCGACCCAACGCATTCTCAGGCTATTTTTCTCTCGATTCCTCGCAATTCTTGTAAGTTTTCATCTCACATCTTGTACTTCTATCATCTACACACACTTTCTCATCATTTTTCACCATCAAATCTTGCACTTTAACCATGAAATCACCTGATTTGAGGCTGTTCTATGGTGACGTCATCACGGGTTCACATAAACACCGGAATGTGATCTCGTCTCATCCATAATAGTTCGGATCTAAGGGATTTCTATAATGTTTAAACACTGATTTCACCTAAATCTAAACATTTTCCAACTGATTTCCATTTTTCTTCAACATTCTCAACTTTTCACTCAAAACTGATAAAATCTGAGCTCGTTCGATCCTTCTGTTCATTCTCTAGTGAAGTGCCGGTTTGAGAACGGATCACTGTCAGAGAGACAACCGATTCACGGATTGAACATGAAACACCGTCATGAACATCTGGTTCTGATCGAACGGGGTGATTCTCGTCCGACCGGATGATTGGACCCGATGTGGTTTCCGTTGTTTAAACATGCCGTTGTAACGTCTCTGTCAAAATCGCCAACTTTACAACTTAACAAATTTTACAAGTTCTTCAAACGAAACAGGTTAACTCAATCGGATAGCCATCCGATCGGACCACCATCCGATCGAACGACTATTTGACAAGGTGCCTTGATTTTATAAGTTAAACACTTGAAGTTTTGGAAAGTTTCAAGGAATATCAGTTCAAGCGAAAGGCCATCCGATCGAACGGTCATCTGTCCGGATGACCATTCGATCGGATGACCTGATATTTAGAAACACTTCACAATTTTTAAAATGATACAACGAAAACTTCAAAGTTCAAACAATACACAAACACATCCCTCCCAAACGAACGACCCTCCGACTGAATGGTCATCCATCTGGATGACCATCCGTCCGGACGGTCATCCGACCGAACCACCATCCGTCCCTCATCTCACTCGACACTATTTAACGCACTGTTCAACTCGTATACTCGATCCCTTTTTGCTTAACGCACTTTTGGGTGTTACATACGTCACCTATATCAAATAACAACGACACACAATGCAAACACTTTTATACGCTAACCGCTCTGCATGTTATACGTGTTATTCTATGAATGCTTGTATGCTATGTTTACACAGTTGTTGTTTCCTGACACCTTAGCAACGATCGTACTATAGTTTGGACTCAGCACCTGTCGTGGACATGGGCTGTTAAGGGTATTTATTCACGTGTCACAGTGGTGATATATGTTGCGCATTCCACAACTTGCAATCATGTCTGTGCATATTTCATTGTCGATAGCTTACATGTTTCACATTTCTATGTGTTACATGCTGGTTATGCGTAAAGCGTTTTCGCTACTATTATACTATTAAACCTGTATGCTCACCTTTACACTATGTGTATTGACCTATTTTAACGTATGTTACAGGTATTCAGGATGCTATGGCTTGCTGAACTCTGTGGAATCCAGCTAGGGGAGTCTAGAAACAAACTAAATAAATTTGAGTTGTCGGAACAATGTTATTGTCTTTGAGAACTATGTCTGTAATAACTGTGTTACTTTATATGTTATGGTATGGGACATGACGTTAAATATTTGGTAATTGTAGTTGTTATAGATTCTCCTGGACAATCTGTTTCGCTCAGTGCCTCACCCCGATGTTTCCACCATCGGTTGGGGTGTGATAGATGGGCATCAGAGCCATAACTACAAGGAATTAGGCAAGACTCGACCTAGTCCAGGTCGACGTCTTAGAAACGACCTAGTCTATAGTCTAAGTACCAACAGACCTCCTTGTGCGAACCCAGTAGGGGTTCCGCGCGAGCCTATTTCTGCTATTTCTCTCGAACATATACTTGCACGAACATCGCATACTACAGCTTCGTGCAGGATCGACCTTTCCTAAGGTCGAGCACTCTCACTTAGCCTTTCCTAAGGCTATCACAACACACGATTTTTTGAAAACAAACGAGTGATTGGGTCGATACTAGGTGTGAAAACCGCAAACTCTCGATTAGATCGCACGTTCGACGCGCATTTTTACTATAAACACGAGAATTTGCGTTGAATCAGGAGTGAAATCCATACTTCGACGAGATTCTCCCTCTCTAACTCGTGATTCTATCACACAAACAGGAATGCAGTCGTTAAGTTAGAGGTGAAACCCGAATCTTAATGACTTGTTCCTCTCCCTATTTTGGTTTTACAAAAACCCTCACCAAAGTCTCGATGGATTCCAATGACTCGAGTTATGTGAATAACTGAAAAGATGCGTGCCATTCGCCGTGTGTCGATGAAAGAGGATAGACCATCAGGCCAAAATGTGTACTCGAAGCTTTTGAGAATAGTCGAATCACTTTGGGTAGTCGATGTCTAACACCCAGGACAATCTATTATCAGCGGTTGCGGGACGATCCCATTGGTTCTTTGATTTTATGTGTTTTATGTGGTTTTATATGTTTATGTGTTTCGGTTTTAGAGATTATACGCTTTTCGTTCCTCGCTTTGATAAACGCACATAACTCGCACTACACATTTATCTCAAAACGCTAACAAATCGCATGCTATGTTACTCGCCGTGTTACTCGCACTCGCTATTCTCGAACGCGCTCGCGAAACTTGAATGATAGGTGAATACGTGCAATATATGTAGGTGAATGCGTGCAAAATATAGTTGAATATGTGTTTTTGTGCTCTACATGCTTACGTGTTATGTGCTTATGTGCCTATATGCTTATGTGCCTATGTGGATTATGTGCCTACATGATTATGTGTGGACGTGTTCCTGTGCTTTATATAAAGTAGCCTATGGAGATACGCTAGACTATACTAGGTTTAATCAACTTATGTCTGAATCCCATGACGATGTCTGTTGCAAACAATGTCGCCATTTGGATCGCTGATGTGTGTAAAATGAAACATATAAATTACATCAAATAAGGCATAAAACTAACCCTTTTTAAGTACTAATATTGGAAAAAGAGTGTTTTTGTCTTCCTTTTGTATTTTCAGGATTAAATGAGCTCAAAAACGCAAAAGAAGCAAAAAGACGGCTAAATCCAACATAAATACAAGAAAAGGAACATTAGTGGACTGCCCGACCCCTCAACGGCACCTTCCAAAGCAAATTAGAGAAGTCAGAAGACTGAACACGCCCCGTGCTCAGCCAGCACGGGGCCGTGCCCAAGAAGCAGCAGAAAAGACAAACCTATAGAAGCTTCTATTGCCCATCACGGGCCGTGCCCAGCGGACACGGGGGCGTGTCGAAAGTACAGCAGGCGCATTTATTGTAATTTCGAATTACAATTAATGAGGAGAGAGAGTGTCAGACAGGCACGGGGCCGTGCCCAGCTCTCTGTTCAGCCTATAAATAGGAGTGCTTGGATTCATTTCAACTCATCCCTTGGCACACCACCTCTCTCACACTTCATCCACCACCCACCACCATCACAACACCATCATCCACCACCATCATCCATTGTCCATCGTAGAGTGTGTGAGTCGTCTCGGGATCCAAGATTGATCGTAAGAGTTCTTGACAATCAAGGCCATGTTTGCCTAAGTCTCTTACATCACTTGGTGAAGACAAAGTGTCTAGTATAATACTTTTTATTTCTAATCTTTTGCACTTTTTATTTGGTTTTGTATTAATGACTTTAATAACTAGTTACTTATGTTGAAGGTGATCTTTCCTTATCGTTTGTCCGTGGTGTCTTGGCATTATTTTACTGTCTATATAAAATAAAGGATTTTCACCATTCATATCTCCACGGTCTATATGGAGGTATGTTGGCTACCTGGTCGGGGGTTAAGGGAACGGTTTGGTAAAGGTCTTGCCATTGTTCAACGTTTAGAGGTCCTGCAATGGACCTGGGTCAAATTTAGTAGGACCTCCTTCAATGCTTCACGGTATTGGATGGCGGGGGTCCAAACTCTTTGATCCCCTCATAAGTTAACTACTATTAATACTATAACCCGGCTATTTAGGACTGTATCCCTGCTGACTCGGACTACTTAGTCGAGGGTAACGTCACCGCCAAAAGCGGGGCCTACCATAATACTGCATTAATAACTTAATTCATTATCTTCCAATAATCCACCCTTTTAGGATTGTATCCTTGCTGACTCAAACTACTGGGGTGAGGGTAACGTCACCTTCAAAAGAGGGGCCTACTACAATAACTAAGATAATCTCTTAATTATGTGCAAAAGTGCAGAAATAATCAAAGGTTATACTAGATACGAGTCGGAACCAAGTGATTCATCTTGTCTATCTGTTTTTATTTTTATTTTATTTTCAGCATTTTTAGTTAGTTTTTATTTTTCTTAGTTTAAAACATTTTTCTAAACTTTTTATTTTGATTAGACGTTGAGGATAAACCGGTACTAAAAACTCTTGTGTCCTTGGACGACCTCGGTATCTTACCAACGCTATACTACGCTCACGATGGGTGCACTTGCCCATATGTGTGTTTAGTGTTAGTAAATATCGTGTTTTATAAATTTAAAACTTGGCTAAAAATAAGTGTTAAAAAGGGCTTAAAATATACACCTAATATATACGACACTTCGCACGCATCAAGTTTTTGGCGCCGTTGCCGGGGACACAAGGATTTTAAGAAAGCTTAAAATCGACGGCCTAATCAGTTTTTCAAAACATTTTTAAAAGCGCGCACATTTTTCTGCATTTTAGTTTAGATTTGCATTCACAGAAGCCTGTACACGGGGCCGTGTTCACTGAACACGGGGCCGTGCTGCAGATTTTTCATAAACACCCAGTAACAGAAGCTTGAACACGGGCCGTGCTCACTGAACACGCCCCGTGCTCAACGAAATCAGTAAATTTAATTAAAACGCCCAGATACAGATTCTGAACACGGGGCCGTGCTCACTGAACACGGGGCCGTGCCCAGCCTCTGTCTCCGTTTTTATTTTTGTTTTCTGATCTCGAGACCTGGTTGTGGTCTGCTGAGTGATTCTTATGGATCAATACTCAGGAGGTTACAACTACACCTATGAGGAGGATGATTATAGGGGTAATTATTGCACTAAGTGTCGTAACTCACGCTCGGTTCAAAATACTCACTCGTATCAACCATCCAATTCATACACCTACTATGAGGAGCCCAGGTACGAGCCATCGACTTCATACACATCATATGAAGACCAAAGGTATGAACCTCCTCCCTCATACTCATATTTTGATGAACCAAGGTATGAGCCTTCATACTCATACTTTGAGGAACCAAGATATGAGCCACCACCTTCATATGCTTATTATGAGGAACCATGGCGTGAACAACCCACCTCATATGAGTATTATGAAGAACAAAATTATGACCCTTATCCATCATATGCTTACAATGAAGAACAATGGTGTGAACCATCTACTTCATATGGGTATTATGAGGAATAAAGGGTCGAACAACCGGTTTCAAGCTTAGAAAATTTCGATTCTTTTTCTATAACCGAAGTGACCGATAGGATATTAGAACACATTAGAGTTATCGATCGTTGTATAAAAGAATCTCGCGCAAGGGAAGAGGAATCCCGCGCAAGAGAAGAATTAAAAAAGGAAGAGATAACCGAAAATGTAAAAATGGAAGAACAAATAAGTGAAAAACCGACACATGAGTTAAACAACGAAAAAGGTGAGTCCGACAACGTTAAAATTCAAGAAGAGTCTAATTTTGAAGAAATTAATCTCTTGTCACCTTCTTTTGAAAATCATTGTTTAGTACCCACTCATGCTAAGTTTTTAAAAGAGTTAAACACTAACACTAAAATTGACGAAACGGTAAGTGTTAAGTTAACTAATGATCAAACTTCACTAATAAAAGAAGACCCATTTGAAATTAACATTACACCGGTTCCATGTTTCTTTCAAAATTCGTTTATTAGTAATGTCACAATCGATAAAGATCTTTGTGTTAACATAATGCCTAACTACATTTTCGAAAAATTAAGTATTAGTGATTTTTCTCCACTTCAAATACCCATTTTTCTATCCAATCGGAAAGTAATAAAATCAATCAGTATAGTTGAAGATGTCTTGGTTCAAACAAATCAAATGGTAATCCCAACCGACTTCGTCATCCTCGATGACGCTCCTCTAGTGTTGGGACGACCATTTGTAAAAACTCACGAAGCTTTGAAAAACCGGAAGTTCAATAATCTACCTCTTCAATTAGGGGCATTTAAAAGAAGTGTCGATCTCGAACGATCAATGAAATATCCATTCGGCAATAATGACCCCCTAATTGAAGATGAAGATGAACCACCCGATACAAGTGAAGAGATTGACCACTTTGTTGAAGAAGAGGTCGCCATAGAACAAACTTTTAAAGTTCTTGATCGAAACGAGCAACCAAATAAGGAGTCTCCTAAAGACCCACCACTTGAGCTCAAAGAACTTCCAAAAGGTTTGGAATATGCTTTTCTAGACAAAGATGGTAAGTTACCTGTAATTATTTCGTCTAAATTAGATAACTTAGAAAAAGAAAAATTAATTAATCTTTTGAAAAAACACAAAAATGCAATAGCTTGGAAACTTGTTGACATAAAAGGAATTAGTCCTTCTATGTGCACACACAAAATTTTGATGAATGATGACTACAAATCGGTCATACAACCACAACGTCGAGTAAATCCAAATGTTCAAGAAGTGGTTAAAAACGAAGTCATCAAGTTACTTGACGCCGGACTTATCTATCCTATCTCCGATAGTCCTTGGGTAAGTCCCGTCCAAGTAGTTCCAAAGAAAGGAGGTATGACGGTAATAACTAACGAAAAGAATGAACTAATACCAACGAGAACCGTCATAGGATGGAGAGTATGTATAGATTATAGACGATTAAATGAGGCAACAAGAAAGGATCATTTTCCTTTACCCTTCATTGATCAAATGTTAGAAAGATTATCCGGTCATAAATTTTACTGTTTCTTGGATGGTTTTTCAGGTTACTTTCAAATCCCGATAGCACCCGAAGACCAAGAAAAGACAACTTTCACATGTCCCTATGGAACTTTTGCTTATCGACGCATGCCGTTTGGTCTATGTAATGCCCCAGCAACATTCCAACGTTGCATGGTAGCTATTTTCCATGACATGATAGAAAAAACAATGGAAGTCTTCATGGACGACTTTTCTATCTTTAGGGATTCATATGACCAATGCCTCGATAACCTTGAACGAATGCTATCCCGATGTGAGGAAACTAACCTCGCCCTTAATTGGGAAAAATGCCATTTCATGGTAACGAAGGGAATAGTACTCGGTCACAAGATCTCAAGCGAAGGAATGGAGGTGGATCGAGCCAAAATAGATACCATTTCTAGATTACCACCTCCATCCTCCGTACGAGCTATCAGAAGTTTCCTAGGGCATGCCGGATTCTATAGGCGATTTATCAAAGACTTTTCAAAAATCTCAAGGCCTCTAACGAAGTTACTTGAAAACGATGCTCCTTTCATCTTTGACAAGGATTGCAATCAAGCATTTCTAACCCTAAAGGAAATGCTAGTCAATGCACCTATCATGATAGCGCCTGATTGGAAATTTCCTTTCGAAATCATGTGTGATGCTAGTGACTTTGCAGTTGGAGCTGTCTTGGGACAGAGAAAAGAAAAGCATTTCCACCTAATCTATTATGCTAATAAAACACTTAACGATGCACAAGAAAATTACACAACAACTGAAAAAGAATTACTAGCTGTGGTATTTGCTTTTGATAAATTTCGTTCTTATCTTGTTCTTTCTAAAACTATAGTCTATACAGACCATGCAACCATTCAATATCTCTTCAAGAAGCAAGACGCAAAACCACGTTTGATTAGGTGGATTCTACTCCTCCAAGAATTTGACATTGAAATCAAGGACAAAAGAGGAGCAGAAAATACCACAGCAGATCATCTTTCGCGCTTAGAGGACCCAGCTTTGGAGGCAACTAGGGACGAGCAAATCAACGAAAAATTTCCAACTGAGTCCCTGGAAATGGTGGAATACAAGGAAGAACCATGGTACGCCGACTATGCTAACTACCTAGCTAGCGGTATAGTCGCAAAAGGATGGCCACATCATCAAAGAAAAAAAATCTTTGCCAATGTGAAACACTACTTTTGGGAAGATCCATATCTTTTCAAAATGTGTGCCGACCAACTCGTCAGACGATGCGTACATGGTAGAGAAGCACGAAGAATTCTCCGCCATTGTCATGAAGGTCCATACGGAGGACATCATGGTGCTGCCAGTACCGCACGAAAGGTATTCGATTCAGGATTTTATTGGCCAACCATTTACAAAGATGCTCAAGGTCTTGTAAAGACATGTGATGCTTGCCAAAGAACAGGTAATATTTCTTCCAAAAACGAAATGCCACAAAATGGCATTCTTGTTTGTGAAATTTTTGCTGTGTGGGGACTAGACTTTATGGGACCTTTCCCACCATCGAAAGGAAACAAATATATACTTGTGGCAGTAGATTACTTGTCTAAATGGGCCGAGGCCGAGGCACTTCCAACAAATGATGGAAGAGTCGTGGTAAAATTTCTGAAAAAATTATTCTCTCGTTTTGGCACGCCTAAAGCTTTAATAAGTGATAGAGGTACCCATTTTTGCAACCATCAACTTGAAATTTTTTTAACAAGATATGGGGTCTATCACCGGGTTTCGACAGCATATCACCCTCAAACAAACGGACAAGCCGAAGTGACTAATAGAGGTTTAAAACGAATACTCGAAAAAACCGTAGGGTTAAATAAAAAGGAATGGGCTGATAAATTAGATGATGCTTTATGGGCTTTTCGAACTGCTTATAAAACAACAATAGGTACAACCCCATATAAGCTAGTCTATGGAAAAATTTGTCATTTGCCAGTAGAAATTGCACACAAAGCCTACTGGGCAATCAAAAATGTAAACTTAGATCTAGAATTTGCTGGTAAAAATCGATTTTGTCAAATAAATGAATTAGACGAGCTTAGGAATTATGCATACTCGAACTCTGAAATTTATAAGGAAAGAATGAAAAATTTGCATGACAAACATATTAAACCTAATGAATTTCGGGTAGGGGATCTAGTTCTGTTGTTTAATTCACGACTTCGATTGTTTCCTGGTAAATTAAAGTCTAGGTGGTCAGGACCTTTTTCCATCACCCACATTTTTCCACACGGTGCAGTAGAAATTAAATCTCGAAATGGGCCACCATTTAAAGTCAATGGCCAACGGCTGAAACTCTATCAAGGATTTATTGAGGATGAGGAAGAAGAGATCTCGCTTCAAAGGGTGGAAGAATAAAAACATCATGCCTGGTAAGTTACGAACGATTGAGACGACAAAATAAAGCGGTAAGTTTTTTAACCATGGCTTATGGGAAAAAGGGGCACTCACACGAGCACTAAAAAAAAAAATCTCGCTCGGCACGAGGCCGTGTCCGCTGGACACGGGGCCGTGTTCGCGCTGCAGACGGGATAAAACCCCTTTTTTTCAAAACAGTTTCTTCATTCCACACGCCCCGTTTCCCCACAAAAGCTCTGGTTCCAGGCGATTTTTCGCGAAATTTCGACGTCTCCTATCGATCTAACAAAGTCAAGGTATGATTCTATCACTCTTAGTAGTTAGATTAGTTACTTGCATGTAGTTAAAACACCACAAATTTGGGGAAAAATCTAGGGTTCTTGAAGTTCATCCGGATCGAACCTAAAATTTTTGCCTAAATCTGTTTGCATTTAGTTAGATTAGTGTTAAGGAAAGTAAATACACTTAGATTGTTCAAAGATTCACCCGATTTCTTACAAAAACCCCAAACCCTTGTTCTTGAACCGAAAAAGATAAAATTGATGGGGTAAACGGGATATTTTGGGAAAAACGGTGTTTAGGGTTTCATTTTCGGGGGAAACCGCACCTATTGGACCAAAAATTTTGAAGTTTTCGAAACCGGGTCGAAAAATGAAGTTTTTGAGTAACAGACCTCTGGACACGGGGCCGTGTCCGCTGGACACGGGGTCGTGTCCAGCTCGCTGTTTGCAGTTTTGTCCGAAAATATTTCTGTTTCGTGCTAACTTTTGGTGTATTCTTGCAGATGGCCAGGAAGTTTACAAGATTCAACGCCAATGAGCTAGATGCAAGAGCTCGATACGACCTTCTTCAAACAAGGCCGGAGGAACACCCGAGGCAGGCTTGCACAGAACTGCTAACCATGGTGAATCAACTGGACCGTTTCAACAACATTGTCACGGGACCACTCAGAGTCGAACTAACAACCCGACTCTGTTCCGTCCATGAATGCACCTTGGAATTCTACAGCACCTTTGCATTCACTTCAAGGTGTGACCCGTTCGATAACGACGGGGTGTCATTCCGGTGTGGCGGGACGAGGTATTCGATCTCCATGGCATAATTCGGGTCAATTATTGGGTTGTATGCGGAAGAGGATGCGGGAAACGAAGAAAATACAGGGGGATTGAGAGAGATTGAAGACAACGAGCGCCAAGCCATGTGGGCTCAGATTGGGGAAGGGTTCTACAATCCGAGCAGCACTAAGAGTACCAAGCTGAGGGATCCGCTATACAGATACATTCATAGGCTCCTCGGCTACTCTCTTAGCCAAAGGCATGACAGTGGTGGCGTCGTTGGGTTAAGAGATTTGCTTGTCCTCCATTGCATTCACAACCGCAGGCCGCTCGATGTTCCGTTCCTCATGCTCCGAAACATGCATTACAACCGCCTTGCTAGTGCACCAACCCCTATTTTCTTCGGGGGATGGGTGTACCGTCTCTTCAAGCACTTCGCCCACATTCCAAGGTCATTTGAGAGGAGCCCATGGTCGGGTACGGTGGATATTCACATATGCCGCTCAATGAACCTGATTTATGAGGCAGAAGACGGGACGATAACCTTTCAAAGGATGCAAGGTCATGCATGGAACCCGCAAGAAGCGCTTGTCCTCCCAGCTCCGCAACATCATCAATACCACTACCAACCCCACGGTGATCCGGGCCAATCGTCCTCCTCGGGAGGTGGTTTTCCTAATTTTCAAAGTTTGCATGATTTGTTGCAGGAAAACCTCATGTGTACCCGGAACACCTATAACATGGCGAGCAACACCTACCACCGGGTCGGAGCTATTGAGAGAAACCTATCCGAGATACAAGACGATGTCGGATACATACGAGACCACATTGCACGCCATGGAGGGGATGATGACGATGATGATGATGATGATGCTATGGAGTAGGCGGGAGGAGCATAGGAGGAAGCGGTTGATTGATGACTCCCCAGGTTAACCCTTTGCAATCTTGAACAATTGATGGCCTGCGTGCCAAGTGTTAGACAATTTACTTTTCCTAACTATTTTCTGCATTTTATTTTTCTTTTTCTTTTACTTTATGCCTGGAACAATTAACTATGGTAATTTAGGATGTTTGTGTTGCTTGGTGTGGTATTAAGTGATGAAACAGGTACAAACCGAGGCTTGGAATGCTAAGCCTCAGCACTTATAGGGCCAGGATGGAAAAAACCGGAGGAAGAAACCTGTTTTTCAGGCTTTCAGACTGTCCACACGGGGACGTGTCCAGCCAACACGCCCCCGTGCTCACCTCCTAGACCTGCTGTTTGGCTTCTGTCCAGCAGATTTTTGTCAGACACGTGGCCGTGTCCAGTGGACACGGGGCCGTGTCCACCTTCTGTAAGTTCTCGTTACTGGCACCTGAACACGGGGTCGTGCCCACTCAACACGGGGCCGTGTCCAGGCTGCCAGTAACACAAATTTTTTGCTTTTTACACCTATGTACACATCTAATCAACCTAAAAATTTATTTTTGGGGACACATTGAGGACAATGTGTAATTTAAGTGTGGGGGGGATGCTAAAACCTTGAATTTTTTGCAAGTCCTAAATACAAGCCTTACACAAAACTCTATTGGAACCGCTAATCACCCCAAAATTTTTTCAAAAATTTCATTTTTTTTCTTACTTGTCTAGGTTTAATTCGGGAAATTCAAGTTCTCAAAAAGGTTATATTTTTACAAATTTACAACCGATAGCGTAGTGATAAAAAGAACCAACATAAGAAAATTATGAAAAGGCATGGCAAACTTAGTTAAAATTTGATTATATATACTTGATCACATAAAAACCCATTCCCACAAAAAGTGAGTTTTGAGCCTTTATTGAGCATATAATTACATATCATTAGACTAAATGCTCATCTTTCGTTTCTTGTGTGAATAGCCGCTTGGTTCTTACAACTCTAGAACTTGCCATGACGATACATTCCCGGTCCTTATCAACTTAAACCCGAGTAAGTAAATGATGGAGGCATTAGGACTAACCCCTTTTTATTTCTACACCATTATTTTTCTTTTTCTTTTACCACCTACCCAAAAATCCCCCTACTTAACCCCTTTGAGCCTAAACCTTTTCATTTCATCACCCAAACCAAAAACCCTTTTACCCACCAAAACCTTTTTCATTTTTAACCCTTTGTTTTAGTAACAAGTTCGGTTTTTCGAATGATCAAAAAAAAAAATGTGTGTTGTTGATGAAGCAAAAAAAAAAAATAATAATAAATAAACAAACAAGTTCATCTAAAATAACTTTGTTTGAATAAAAGCTTCATCAAAATAAAAAGTTACAAAAAAATAGAAAGTCTTACGAAAACCGACACTTGTTACGCTTTTCGCCCTTTTTCTACTAACCACTAACTACTATCCCAACCACCTACCTTTAACCCAAGCCTAACCCTTAACCCACAAAGTCCTCTTGATATTTACAAAGGTATAAAAGTTAAAAAGGAGGAGGATTGATTGCTTGGCAAGCCTATGGTAGGAATAAGTTCCATGCCGCTCTCGAGTGATTCACTAAAAATACACCTTCGGCCGAGTGTGAGTGATTTCTCCCGTGAGGTATGTGAACTTGTATATAAATGGAATTTTAAAAAGGCATGTTATGCCCAAATAAGTAATTTCTCCTATGAAACGTTCTAAATAAATCATTACGAATAGGATTGTAAATAAATAAAAAAATAAAACCCAAAAAGATCTTGGACATCCCGACACTCTACGACAAGCCCAAAACCTTCTCTTCTACCTATTCCATTTGGGAGTGTAAGCCACATATTAAAGAGTTTTGCTTGAGGACAAGCAAAAGTTCAAGTGTGGGGGTATTTGATGTGTGTAAAATGCAACATATAAATTACATCAAATAAGGCATAAAACTAACCCTTTTTAAGTACTAATATTGGAAAAAGAGTGTTTTTGTCTTCCTTTTGTATTTTCAGGATTAAATGAGCTCAAAAACGCAAAAGAAGCAAAAAGACGGCTAAATCCAACATAAATACAAGAAAAGGAACATTAGTGGACTGCCCGACCCCTCAACGGCACCTTCCAAAGCAAATTAGAGAAGTCAGAAGACTGAACACGCCCCGTGCTCAGCCAGCACGGGGCCGTGCCCAAGAAGCAGCAGAAAAGACAAACCTATAGAAGCTTCTATTGCCCACCACGGGCCGTGCCCAGCGGACACGGGGGCGTGTCGAAAGTACAGCAGGCGCATTTATTGTAATTGCAAATTACAATTAATGAGGAGAGAGAGTGTCAGACAGGCACGGGGCCGTGCCCAGCGGACACGGGGCCGTGCCCAGCTCTCTGTTCAGCCTATAAATAGGAGTGCTTGGATTCATTTCAACTCATCCCTTGGCACACCACCTCTCTCACACTTCATCCACCACCCACCACCATCACAACACCATCATCCACCACCATCATCCATTGTCCATCGTAGAGTGTGTGAGTCGTCTCGGGATCCAAGATTGATCGTTAGAGTTCTTGACAATCAAGGCCATGTTTGCCTAAGTCTCTTACATCACTTGGTGAAGACAAAGTGTCTAGTATAATACTTTTTATTTCTAATCTTTTGCACTTTTTATTTGGTTTTGTATTAATGACTTTAATAACTAGTTACTTATGTTGAAGGTGATCTTTCCTTATCGTTTGTCCATGGTGTCTTGGCATTATTTTACTGTCTATATAAAATAAAGGATTTTCACCATTCATATCTCCACGGTCTATATGGAGGTATGTTGGCTACCTGGTCGGGGGTTAAGGGAACGGTTTGGTAAAGGTCTTGCCATTGTTCAGCGTTTAGAGGTCCTGCAATGGACCTGGGTCAAATTTAGTAGGACCTTCTTCAATGCTTCACGGTATTGGATGGCGGGGGTCCAAACTCTTTGATCCCCTCATAAGTTAACTACTATTAATACTATAACCCGGCTATTTAGGACTGTATCCCTGCTGACTCAGACTACTTAGTCGAGGGTAACGTCACCGCCAAAAGCGGGGCCTACCATAATACTGCATTAATAACTTAATTCATTATCTTCCAATAATCCACCCTTTTAGGATTGTATCCTTGCTGACTCAAACTACTGGGGTGAGGGTAACGTCACCTTCAAAAGAGGGGCCTACTACAATAACTAAGATAATCTCTTAATTATGTGCAAAAGTGCAGAAATAATCAAAGGTTATACTAGATACGAGTCGGAACCAAGTGATTCATCTTGTCTATCTGTTTTTATTTTTATTTTATTTTCAGCATTTTTAGTTAGTTTTTATTTTTCTTAGTTTAAAACATTTTTCTAAACTTTTTATTTTGATTAGACGTTGAGGATAAACCGGTACTAAAAACTCTTGTGTCCTTGAACGACCTCGGTATCTTACCAACGCTATACTACGCTCACGATGGGTGCACTTGCCCATATATGTGTTTAGTGTTAGTAAATATCGTGTTTTATAAATTTAAAACTTGGCTAAAAATAAGTGTTAAAAAGGGCTTAAAATATACACCTAATATATACGACACTTCGCACGCATCAATCGCACACTTCCTGAGCTACCCGCCGCAACCACGCTGACAAACGCATCGCCTCGCTAGTCTCCAAGGAAATGGCCAAGGTCATTCCGCAAATTGTCAGCGAAATCAACAAAATTGGTAGCAAGTCCTCTGGGGAATCAAGGACTGACTCTCCCCGCGCTACATTTAGCTTCAAGCAGTTTAAGGCCGCGGCCCCAAATACTTCACTGGTGAAGACGGGCCTACTACCATGTTTCAATGGTTCGACTCGATTGAAGTCACTCTTCGCCAAAGAGGTTGTCCCGATAACCTCCGCACTATCAACGCAACTGGCGTTTTCCAGTCCAGGGCTCTGGATTGGTGGACTGCCGAAAGGAACAGGCGAGGGAACGACGCAGCCTATGGGCTTACTTGGGAGGAATTGAAGGAACTTATGATGAAAGAGTTATGTCCCCCGCACGAGCTTCAGAAGCTGGAGGTTGAGTTTTGGAACATCAAGCAAGAGGGTGGCGACAATGCCGGACTAATGGCCCGCTTTAAGCAGCTGAGTATCATTTATCCCGGCCAAGTCTCAACTCCTGACATCACAATCAAGAAATATATCCGCGCTTTACCTGATTGTGTTACTGATTTCGTGCAAGCCGCCAAGACGACTACCATCGAAGAGACTTATCTACTCACTGCAGAAATCAATGACAAGCGAGTTAGGGCTGGTTACTTCAAGAATACCACCAAATGTCTCCACCAAGTCACCACTTCTCCCGTTCCAGAAACTGCTGTACCGCAAGGGTCGAAATCTTCACGTCGCAAGCGCAAGAACAACAACAACAACAACAAGAACTGTGCAGTCACCGCCACTCCACTCAATGTTGTACCTGCCCAACCTCAACCCTAGAACCGCCAAGTAGCTGCACCCTCGACCAATGCACCTCCTGCAAAATGTGCATACACTGTTCCGCACCCACTGTACCCTACTTGTACTTATCATCATCCTGTTGGGATCGCATATCGATTTTGTGTTCACTGCAACCTTTACGGCCACTTTATTGCCAATTGCCGTACTGGTCCCCGTCAAGCTCAAGTTCAAGCCCCTACACAGCCAGCTCCTCTTCCGGCTCCTCAAGGTCAACAAGCAGCTCCTGCTCCTACTGCTTACGCAAGAGCCTGCTTCACATGTGGTGATCCAAACCACTTCGCAAATATCTGCCCGAACAGAGTGGTGAAGCAAGAGCCACAGCAATAGCCAGCGCAGCAACAACATCAACATCAGCAGCCGTAGCAGTAGCAGCCAGCTCAACAAGCAGCCCGCGGCCGTTCATTAAACATCAATGTCCTCCAGGCGCAAACGGACAACAATGTGGTTAATGGTATGTTTCTTGTCAATGGTATATATGCTTCGTGTTTATTTGATACTGGAGCAGATAACTGTTTTGTATCGTTAGAATTCGAAAATCTCCTAAATCGTAAATGCGTTAACCTCCCGACGACGTTCGACGTTGAAATTGCCTCTGGAAGAACCGTCACTGTTAGCACTGTTCTCCATGATTGTACGCTTGAACTCAACCAATCACGTCTTCCCTGTTGACCTTATTCCGATGCAGCTTGGTAGTTTTGATATCATAGTAGGCATGGATTTTCTTCGCGAAAATCGTGCTGAAGTCGTTTGTTTTGATAAGATGATTCGTTTCTCTCTCGCGAATGGTGATCAATTCTGTGTCTATGGCGAAGTCTCATCGAAGGATCTCACACTCATGTCGTGCCTACAAGCGAGCAAGTATCTCCGAAAGGAATACAAAGCTTTCTTGGCACACATTGTAGTAACGGAGGAAAAGGAAAAGAAGGCAGTGGATAAGGTGCCTGTGGTTCGTGATTTTCCTGCTGTCTTTCCTGACAATACCTGGTTTACCCCCGAGTCGTGATATTAATTTCCGTATCGACCTCATTCCCGGAGCCAATCCTGTTGCTAAAGCTCCATATCGTCTCGCTCCGTCTAAAATGCGCGAACTCTCGAGTCAACTCCAGGAATTGCTTGATAAAGGCTTCATTCGCCCTAGCACCTCTCTGTGGGGTGCACCTGTCCTCTTCGTCAAAAAGAAGGACGGATCGTTTCGGATGTGCATCGATTATAGGGAATTGAATAAGCTGACTATCAAGAATCGCTATCCCCTGCCCCGAATCGATGACTTGTTTGATCAATTGCAAGGTGCTACGTGTTTCTCGAAAATCGACTTACGCTCAGGTTACCATCAGTTACGAATCCAGGAGGAAGATATACCTAAAACTGCTTTCCGAACCCGATACGGCCATTATGAATTCGTCGTAATGCCCTTTGGTCTAACCAACGCACCCTCGGTTTTCATGGATTTGATGAATCGCGTGTGTAAACCCTTTCTTGACCGCTTCGTCATCGTGTTTATCGGTCATATCCTTATCTATTCGAAATCGAAAGCCAAACACGCGCAACATCTACGTTTGGTTCTCGAATTACTCCAAAGGAATCGACTCTATGCCAAATTCTCCAAGTGTGAATTTTGGCTGGAGGAGGTTCAATTCCTCGGTCACATCGTCAATAGTCAAGGTATACACGTCGATCCCGCGAAGATTGAAGCAGTTAAGAGCTGGGTTACACCAAAATCACCATCCGAAGTTCGTTCGTTCCTCGGATTGGCGGGCTATTACCTCGATCTCGGTTGTGTTCTCATGCAACAAGACAAGGTTATCGCGTACGCCTCACGTCAGCTCAAGATCCACAAGAAGAACTATACAACCCATGATCTCGAGCTTGGTGCAATTGTTTTTGCATTGAAGTTTTGGTGACACTACCTTTACGGTACTAAGTGTACGGTCTTCACCGACCATTAGAGCGTGCAACATATCTTGAACCAGAAGGAACTGAATATGCACCAACGCCGATGGGTTGACCTTCTCAACGAATACGACTGTGAGATTCGTTACCACCCTGGCAAAGCTAATGTCGTTGCCGACGCTCTAAGACGACGAAGCTATTTGCATAGCGTTCGTAATACTCACGCCCAGCACGACCTCGAAGCGCTAATTCGTGACGCTCAGCACGCCTGCTTCATTGAGAATACCTTGAAAGAGGAAATGAAGAAGTGTGGTGCTGAAACCCAACTTATCACCAAATCGAACGGTATATATTACTATCTCGATCGCATCTGGATTCCAAGTCGCAATAACCTTCGGGAGATATTGCTGACTGAAGCCCACAAGTCTCGATATTCCATTCATCCCGGTGCCGACAAGATGTACCATAACCTTCGTCTTCGGTATTGGTGGCCTGGAATGAAGAAGGATATCGCTATCTATGTTTCGAAGTGCCTGACTTGTTCGAAAGTCAAGGCCGAGCAACAAAGACCCTCTGGCTTGCTCGTACAACCCGAAATCCCTATGTGGAAATGGGAGAGTATAGCTATGGACTTTATAACAAAACTTCCGCGCACGCCATCAGATCACGATAGCATTTGGGATATCGTTGATCATCTTACTAAATCTTCTCGTTTTCTGCCTATGCGAGAAGACTTTAAGGTAGAACGACTAGCACGGATCTATACCGACAAAGTTATTTGTCGACATGGGACACCTCGTGATATCATCTCTGACCGCAATGGTTGGTTTACCTTGCACCTTTGGGAAACATTTCAATCTGCTCTCGGCACTACTCTTAATCTAAGTACCGCTTTCCATCCCCAAACGGACGGTCAGACTGAACGCACGATTCGCACCCTTGAAGACATGCTTCGCTCGTGTGTGATAGATTTCGGTGGTAATTGGGATTTGCATTTACCTTTGGTCAAATTCTCGTACAACAACAGTTATCATTCTAGCATTCAAATGGCACCATTTGAGGCATTGTATGGAAGAAAATGTCGATCGCCTATTGTATGGCACGAGATTGGAGATGCGCAAATTACCGGTCCCAAGTTATTGCAAGAAACGACTGACAAGATCCTCCGGATACGAGACAATCTGTTGAAAGCTCGGAGTCGTCAAAAGAGTTACGCCGATAGACGCCGCAAGCCCCTTGAATTTGATATTGGCGATCACGTACTCCTAAAGGTTTCACCGTGGAAGGGGGTGATCCGATTCGACAAGAAAGGAAAGCTTGCGCCTCGATATGTTGGGCCCTTTAAAATTCTGGAAAGGATTGGCAAAATAGCCTACAGACTCGAACTACCGGAGGAACTTAGCAACGTCCACCCGACTTTCCATGTTTCGAACCTCAAAAAGTGTCTAGCAGAGCAGAATTTATATGTACCACTTGAGGATCTACAAGTGGATGAAACATTACACTTCATGGAAAAGCCAATCAAGATCATGGACCGAGAAACCAAGAAGCTTCGACGCTCACACATTCCCATAGTGAAGGTTCGCTGGGAAGGCAAACGCGGCGCCGAGTTTACTTGGGAACTCAAAATTGACATGAAGGCTAAGTATCCACAGCTATTCGTTACGCCTGCGGCTTAATTTTGGGACGAAATTCCCTAAAGTAGGGGAGGCTGTAACAACCTGACTTTTTGAAGTCAAGGTACAAGTCAAAGTCAAAGTCAAAGGAAGAAAAGATTGCTAATCAGATCTCTCATTCCTGACTTAACTACTACTCGTACTCTCGAACCCCGATAATCGATACTTTAGTTTACGCTACGTTTGTTTACGGTTTGTAATATGTGAAGTAACAATGCGATAAACACAATTAAAACGCTAACCTACTTAACGCTATCTCATCGCTATCACATCGCAACTTGAATCGCAATTACTGGGTTTGTTCTATGTGTGTGTGTGTTATTATGTGTTTTACTTGTGTGTGCTGATGTGATGTTTAAAGGTGTTATTCGCAAACACAATCGCAACTCTATCGCAACGCAATTTTATCGCGAACTGGAAACGCAAGTTTACTTTTTGTGATTATTAGTAGTTATGTTATTTGTGTAACTAATGTGTAAAACTATCGCATTGCTTACTCGCAACTCGCTAAAATGCATCGCAACACTCAATGCCCGAAACGGAAATCGGAAACCAACTCACACGCGCCGTCCGATCGAACGACCGTTCGATCGAATGGTCATCCAACCAGATGACCATCCAATCGGATGGCCATCCGATCGAAAGGCCGTCCGACCTGTTAACTTGCACCGCCTTTCTTTTCCTCTCACTATAAATACCCCTCCTGTCACATCACTGTTCATGATGTGACAGCTCCCTCCGAACCAGTGCATTCTCAGGCCATTTTCTCTCGAATCCGCATGATTCTTGTAAGTTTTCATCTCACATCTTGTACTTCTATCATCTACACACACTTTCTCATCATTTTTCAGCATCAAATCTTGCACTTTAACCACGAAATCGCCTGATTTGGGGCTGTTCTATGGTGACGTCATCACGGGTTCACATGAACACTGTCATCTCGTCTCTTCCAGAATAGTTCGGATGTAAGGAATTTCTACAATGTTTAAACATTGATTTCACCTAAATCTAAACATTTTCCAACTAATTTCCACTTTTCTTCAACATTCTCAACTTTCCACTCAAAACCGATAAAATATGAGCTCCTTCGGGCCTTCTATTCATTCTCTAGTGAAGTACCGGTTTGAGAACGGATCACTGTTGGAGAGACAACTGATTCATGGATTGAACATGAAACACCGTCATGAACAACTGGTTCGGATTGAACGGGGTGATTCCTGTCCGACCGGATGAGTTGGACCTGATGTGGTTTCCGTTGTTTAAACATGCCGTCGTAACGTCTCTGTCAAAATAGCCAACTTTACAACTTAACAAATTTTACAAGTTCTTCAAACGAAATAGGTTAACTCAATCGGATAGCCGTCCGATCGAACTACCATCCGATCGAACGACTATTTGACAAGGTGCCTTGATTTTATAAGTTAAACACTTGAAGTTTTGGAAAGTTTCACGGAATATCAGTTCAAGCGAAAAGCCATCCGACCAAACGGTCATCCGTCCGGATGACCATTCGACCGGATGCCTGATATTTAGAAACACTTCACAATTTTTAAAATGATACAACGAAAACTTCAAAGTTCAAATAATACACAAACACATCCCTCCTAAACGAACGACCCTTCGACCAAATATTCATCCGTCTGGATGAGCATCCGTCCAAACAGTCATCCGACCGAACCACCATCCGTCCCTCATCTCACTCGACACTGTTTAACGCACTGTTCAACGCTTATACTGTCGTACCATGATCAGGCTAATCTCTCCAGCGCTCCCTTCAATCCAAGACTGTGTTTATTCATTAAACACGATCTGTGAATATACTGGATACCTTTTTGCTTAACGCACTTTTGGGTGTTACATACGTTACCTATATCAAATCACATCGACACACAATGCAAACACTTTTATATGCTAATCGCTTTGCATGTTATACGTGTTATTCGATGAATGCTTGTATGTTATATTTACACAGTGATTGTTGCCCGACACCTTAGCAACGATAGTACTATAGTTTGGACTCAGCACCTGTCGTGGACAGGGGTTGTTAAGGGTATTTCTTCACGTGTCATAGTGGTGATATGTGTTGCGCATTCTACAACTTGCAGTCATGTCTGTTCATATTTCAATAGAACACGATCGCCTACAGCGAACTCCAAGGGTTTCCTACGCTTGTTGGCATAGCCTTTTGACTCCGCCATACGATTCCTAATCTGAACAATCTTCTCAGAAGTTTTGAGTACGAGTTCTGGACCCGTGATTTGGCTGTCACCTACCTCAGCCCAACAAAGAGGAGATCGGCATTTCCATCCATACAACGCCTCGAACGGAGCTGCCTTAATACTAGAATGGTAACTGTTGTTGTAGGAAAACTCTACCAAAGGTAAATATCTTTCCCAACCTTCATCGAAATCGATCACACACGCTCGCAGCATGTCTTCAAGCGTTTGGATGGTTCGTTCACTTTGGCCATCCGTCTGAGGGTGATAAGCAGTGCTCATATCTAGACTTGAGCCAAATGATTTGTGCATCGCTGGCCACAAATCAGATATAAAATGCGGATCACGGCCAGAGATAATAGAGGTCGGCACCCCGTGCTTAGAAACCGCTTCCTTCAAGTAAATGTTAGCAAGCTCCGAAAACTTGTCAGTTTCCTTGATCGCAAGGAAGTGCGTAGATTTTGTCAGACGGTCAATGATCACCCAGATGGTATCGTTTCCACTTTGAGTTTTAGGTAAGCCAGTGACTAAAACCATGGCAATTTGTTCCCATTTCCACATGGGTATTTCTGGCTTCTGAAGCAAGCCGGACGGTTTTGGTATTCCACCTTGACTTTAGCACAAGTCAAGCATTTGCTCACATATGTCGCTTTGTTGGCTTTCATTGCCTGGCCACCAATACAAGACTTTTAGATCCTGATACATCTTATCAGAACCCGAATGAACAGAGTATTGAGACTTGTGTGCTTCATCCATCACAAGTTCTCTAAGGTTACCGTGTAAAGGGACCCATATTCGCTCCATAAAATAGCGAATACCATCTGATTTTGCTACAAGTTGCTTCTCCATGCCCCGCATGGATTCAGCTGGAAGATTCTCGTCCTTCAACACTTCAGTTTGGGCAGAACAAATCCAGTCAGGAAGGTTGGAGTGAATGGTGAGTTGTAAAGCTCCAACACATTTAGGTTTCGCTTCCTTTTGACTGAGGACATCAGCTACAACGTTAGCTTTGCCTGGATGATACTTGATGGCACAATCATAATCGTTTAAGAGTTCGACCCAACAATGCTGTCACATGTTCAACTCTTTCTTGTCAACTATGTGCTGAAGGCTCTTGTGGTCAGTATAAATAGTTCATTTAATACCGTACAAGTAATGCCTCCAGATTTTAAGCGCAAAGATCACGGCTCCCAACTCCAAGTCGTGAGTCATGTAGTTCTTATCGTGAATCTTCAATTGTCGAGAAGCGTAAGCTACCACTTTCTCGCGTTGCATCAGCACACAACCAAGACCCTGAACGGAAGCATCACAGTACACCACGAAATCATCTGTACCATCGGGTAAGAACAATAGTGGTGCACTGCAGAGTTTCTATTTAAGGAGCTGGAAGGCGCTTTCCTATGTTGTTCCCCACGAATAGGTGACACCTTTCTGAGTTAGAGCGGTGAGAGGCTGAGCGATCTTCGAGAATCCCTCAATAAATCTACGGTAGTACCTTGCGAGACCAAGAAATTGTCACACCTCCGTAGGAGTCTTTGGAGCCGCCCAATTCTTGATGGAATTGATTTTAGCGGGGTCCACGTGTATCCCCAATTCGTTGACTATGTGACCAAGGAAGTGTACTTCTCGAATCCAGAAGTCGCACTTAGAGAATTTCACGTAAAGTTGTTCCTTCCTCAGGAGTTCCAAGATAAGACGCAAGTGCCGCTCGTGGTCCTCCTTGCTCTTAGAGTAGATCAGGATGTCATCAATAAACACAACGACAAGGTCGTTGAGATACGGTTTGAACACACGGTTCATGAGATCCATGAAAACCACTGGTGCGTTTGTTAACCCGAATGGCATGACCAGAAACTCGTAATGACCATACCGCGTTCGGAAAGCTGTTTTAGGAACATCCTCCTATCGGACTCTCATCTGATGATAGCTCGATCTTAAGTCGATTTTTGAATAGAAGCTTGACCCTTGCAGCTGGTCAAACAAATCGTCGATGTGAGGTAGAGGATAACGGTTCTTGACTGTCACCTTGTTGCGTCCACGGTAGTCGATACACATACGAAAGGACCCGTCTTTCTTCTTTATGAATAGAACTGGGCTCCCCACGGCGAAGAACTAGGTCGGATAAAGCCTCTATCCAACAGTTCTTGTAGTTGATTTGACAGCTCTTGCAACTCTCCCGGTGCAAGACAATAAGGAGCTCGAGCAATCGGGGCTGCCCCTGGTGTAAGATCAATCTGAAATTCCACTTGACGGTATGGGGGTAGTCCTGGAAGTTCTACGGGAAACACATCAGAAAAGTCACGCACAACTGGTACATCTTCAATCTTCTTTTCTTCAGGCTGAGTATCGGTCACAAGTGCTAGAATAGCAGGATAACCCTTCCGTAAACACTTCTGGGCTTTCATAGCCAAGATGATGCTGACCGTAGCACCACTTCTATGACCTTGAACGGACAATGATTCTCCACTAGGGAGAGGTATATGTACAATTTTCTCTTTACAGAGAATTTCTGCTCGGTGCTTGGACAACTAGTCCCTACCAACGACTACATCAAAGCTACCAAGAGTGACGGGAATAAGGTCAATGTCAAACACTTGACCTAATAAATCGAGTTTGCACCTAACGTGAATGTGAGATGCTTCAATTGATTCACCATTAGATAGTTCTACAACATGTTTGGTTTTGAGAGGGGTTGGAGTTAACCCTAACTATCTACGGAACCTCAAAGACACGTAATTCCAATCGGCACCAGAGTTGAATAATATAGAGGCGAAAAGATTGTTCACAGAAAACATACTGATCACAACATTGCCATCATTCCTAGCATCTCCAGCACCAATAGTAAATGCTCTCCCACGAGCATCATTTCCCCCATTATTTCCGTTGTTGTTATGATTCCCAGCGTTGTTGTTGTTCCCATTATTGTTGCTAGCATTCTGGTTCAATTGGAGGCAATTTCTCTTGATGTGGCCCTCATTTTCGCACTAGAAACATCCCCTCTGGTCATCTTGATTTTGTTGGGGATGCTCCCTTTGTTGTTGTTGCAGCTGTTGTTGCTTGTATTACTGCTATTGTTGTTTTGGGAACGGAGCCCTGCAATCCTTTACCATGTGTCCCACCTTATCTCACCTATGACAGGATCAGGTGCACGGCCCATAGTGGTGGTACTTGCACTTGCTGCACTTCGGCCACTTACCCACGTAAGTGCCTTGGTTTTGATTGTTGCTCTAGTTTTGATTGGTAGAGGAAGACTGGCTGAAACTGCGACTGTTATTGTCTTCAGACTTCTTCTGTGGCTGGTTTGAGCTGGATGCCTTGTCCGAATCGTTCCACTTTCGTTTGTTGTCAGGGGCCGGAGTCGAGGTAGTAGCACCATGTCACACCCCCAAAATCCACACGCGGAGTATCACCGTTTGGGAGCGTAACTGACAAGGATCAAGCCACCAATCATATAGAACAATGTAATAGTAACAGTAATTGTAACCAAACCAATCCATATGAAAGGTGTTCAAAACATAAGTATAAACTCAACGTTTAGCGGAAGCATATGAGTAAAAGCCCAACATAAATAAAGTGTGTAATGACATAATGTCTAATCAAGCATTCACGATCCTTGTCCACAACGAACGCGCCTCTCAGTGCAAGCTCCATGAATACCTAACGACCTGCAAGGCATGTAACAGAGAGTCAACAACTAGTTGAGCGAGTTCACAGTAAGTAAGTTCGTAATAGTAAGTTTGTTTCGTAACATGTGGCGCTACTAGGCCGATAGTATGTTCTATTAGTGGGGGCTTCCCATGTTTGCATTTACACTAGACTATTTGTAACCATAAGTGTTCTTCTTACCGAGAACAGTAGTACGTACAAAGTTTACGTAGGTTTTACGTAAGTGTCCTTCACAACCGAGGACAGGGGTACGCGGGGGTTTACGTAGGTTTTACGTAAGTGTCCTTCCTGACTCCGGAAGACAGTAGCATGTTCTTGTTTACGTAGGTTTTACGTAAGTGCCTGACACAACCGAGGCAGTAGTGAGTATAAGTTCACGTAGGTTTTACGTGAGTGTCCTTCGCAACCTGAGGACAGTGATGAGTACCAGTATACGTAGGTTTTACGTATGTATCCTGCGCATCCGAGGACGATGGTAGATAGTCTAGTAACAGTGTAAGTACGAGTATCTATTCAAATCTCATTCCTTCAATCCCCATTCCCATACCCTGGGAATCCCATGCCTTAGTAAAAGTGTGAACTCACCTTGGTTTGCTCGGTATGCTAAAGTATGTGCTCGCAAATAATCAATCACGTCCTAAGGTACGCATGTGTACAGAATCAGTTTGTATTCACAAAGTTCACGTATAAGCACATTCATAGTGGATACTGAATCAATGTTCATCACATAGTACTAAGCACGTATACAAACTTGTACAAGTTATGTTTAACCTTTAACGGCAGTTAGTTAGTTCAGTTAACACTTAACAGGAAATAAATAAGTTACTGTGCCGATTACCCATTTGGCGAAACACCCCTGTTTCGCCATATACCCCTTCGACGAAACACTTATGTTTCGTCATGTTTGTTTCATCGTGAATGGTCTCGGCGAATCATAGTTCTGTTTCGTCATACCCGATTCGGCAGGTTATGTGTTTCGTAAACAAATGTCAGTTACGTCGATCTAATCAGTTACAACATTAACACAGAAAACCCTAGTCATTGCTAACAGCCGTCATCAACATCATCGATCATCATCATCAACAAATCATGAGTATCACATCAATCATACAGAGCCAAACATTAATCTTAACAATCTATTCAAACATTAATGGAAATTGTTGCTAGTTTCATGTAGGTATATTTAAATAGGATCTATAGGAATCATCATGAGAAATCGGCGGCTCATATATTCTACAGATTCGAACATCAATGTATTCATCATCATTAATTTAATTAATCATCATCTCATCATACATTGCCCATAACATGCTTACTGACAACATTGTTAAAAAAAAACATCAATATTGTTTGAGGAGATCATCACATGGGCCGCCCCTATTTTATTCAATGTTACCAGCTTTAACACTTAACAGGCCACATGCTTTCCATTCCATTTGACCAATATAACTATTTCCTAACAATGTGCAAATAACGACAACAGTAGGCGCCAATTTACATGTATACATAATGAAATTTTCATGCAATTCAACATAGTGGCCGACAATAAGGTAATGACAACACATGCGACATTTATTATATCAAGGTAAATCATCATCACTATACATATATATGCAAGAATAAAACTAACCGAGTAATGCAAATGAATTCAAGCACCGCTATAGGCTCTAAGGGTTTCGAATAGGGGAGGAGCCGCCTGCTGTTTGCAAGATTGAGAAAGAAAAGAGGGGGTTTCTGCTGCCGTTTGCAAGTTTGAGAGAGGTAGGGTTTGTTTTATTATAAAACAATAAGTCATGTGGGCCGAGAAGTAGAACTGGGCCGAAGCCCTTCCTGTTTTCGCCGGTCATTAATTGGACGAAAACACTTAGATGTTTTCGTGAGGAGGGTGTTTTTGGCAGGCTCACCATCTTGTTTTTCAATTATACAATCAAACAATCCATACCATATATATATAACATCTATACACACATCATGTATACTACAATCCACAAACAACACATGTATTGCACATAAGGTAGTTATAAGAACCCACTTGCAATTAAGTAATAAGTTAAGTAGAAAAGACACCTTGAAAACTCGGGTTGTCACACACCATGTGCTAGTAACGAGCCACGCTCAACTTCCTGATCGGTAATCTTATGAGCTAAACGGATGATTCGGGGTAGGTTGTCGAGGTTTGCTGCAGCAACCATCCCCTTGATTTGTGGTGCTAACCCTTTGATGTATAGCTCAATCCTCTTATGTGGTGGTCATGATAAGTTTGGACACATGCTTTCCAGCTCATTGGACCGTTTCGTATAAGCCTCAATCTCCGATCCCACCATTTTCAGATCGTAGTATTCGTTTTCCAGCTTCTGAATTTCATCGCGAGGACAGTACTCTTCCCGCATTAACTCTTTGAAATCATCCCAAGTAGTAGCGTTGTGTCACACCCCCAAAATCCACAACCAGAGTATCACCACAAGAGGCGTGACATGACCAGGATCAAGCCACCAATCATATTGAACAATATAGTAAAGTAACAAAAGTCCAACCACACAATATAATTGGTGTTCAAAACAAGCTAACCAAATTCAAGTTACCAGCGGAAGCATAAAGTGTAAAACCAAAACATAAGTTTAAAAGTTTGAATGTTTAACATGGCACACAACGGTCCATGTCCCACAACGACTCCTCCTGCTCGTGCAAGCTCCAGCTAAGCATCTAACGACCTGCAAGGCATGTAACAACGAGTCAACAACAAAGTTGAGCGAGTTCACAGTTGGTTGTCTAGTTTTAATGTTTGTTCCAAAAACCATAAGTTGTTTCGAAAACCATGAGTTATCCAATTCCTTGTTTTCCCAAACCATAACCAGTGGGGGCTTCCCCATGTTAACCACTAGACCATTACCATATCGACAACTGACTGAGAAAGTTGTGCCCTACGTCATTGTCTATGATCATTGACTAAGTGCCCATATCCATTAGTACACGCCCGTCCTCCCGGCACGGTGTGAGGCTTGTCAACCCTAATAGCGCTATTAACTAATGACCCGCTCGCCATTGGCCCAGCGATTAAGTCGTTATAAAAATGAGGGACTTAATGATAGAGTTTTGTCTAGTAAGTCATAGGTTGTCGTCCTTCCAACTGAGGACGGAGGTACGTAATCTATCCAAGGAGAATACGCATGTTAATGTTGTCATCCTTCTCAACGAGGATGGAGGTACATATTCTGTTAAAAATGATTATGTAGGTTTCGTTTTAGCTTCTTAACCCATTCCCAAACCACCAGGAATCCCATGCCTTATAGAAAGTGTGAACTCACCTTGGTTTGCTCGGTTTGTTAGATTACTTGTTCACAGTTAATCAGTCAAAGCCTATAGTGTTCATACATACGCAATCAGTTTATATTCACAAGGTTCACTTATAAATACAATCACAGTGGGTATTAAATCAGTGATCACCAAATAACACATAGCAGTCATTCAAGCCCATGCAAATCACACTTCATATCAGTACATAACAGTTACTTTTGCCATCCCTAAAGGTTAATTCAATGTTCCTCAGTCTTTACTAGCATCATTCATAGGAAGTGACATAGTTATCCATTAGGTTACATGTTCAAAACTACAGTCTGTTATGACTACTCTTCTAGCGGCGAAACTCCAATCGGCGAAACTCATAGAATTTCGTCAAGATGCTGGGTGACGAAACTTATGGAGTTTCGTCAAAGTACTAAGTGGCAAAACCTATAGGGTTTCATCGAGTTAACAGGTGACGAAACATTTCAAGTTTCATCGAGGTTCAGTGTGGCGAAACCCATCACGTTTCGTCACTCCTTAACAGTTTATGAAACACAGAAACCCTAATCACAATATAGCAGTTATTCATCAACATCAAACCTAGCCACAATTTATATGTTACCGGATTATTAATACGCACAAAACTGTAACACATATTCATTTAACATTCACCAACAAGTGATAACATGACATACCCACACCAAATCAGAACATGAACAGTAGACATAAACGAATACAATCACCAATATCAAATCTAGTTCCATAGATTAACTATAGAACATCAAACCCTAACTATTAACCAATTCATCATCAAACGATCAAATCTCGCCATACGTAATCGCAACTGATAATCTAGTGACAAACTCATCATTCAATCATGAACTTAAGCATTACTTAGCAACAATGTGAAACAAATAACGTGTTGAGGAAAGACCTTGAAAACTCGGGTTGTCACATCATCCCCAACTTGAAAGAAATTTTGTCCCTAAATTTAGTACGTAGTTACTGAGGAAGCTAGTTAGATTGTCTGGTTTCCTGGGGTGTCACATCATCCCCCCGTTGGTTTGGAATTTCGTCCCGAAATTCAGCAATAGCTTCAGCCACAGTAGTGGTTGCACTTTTCTCGAACATCTGGGGATACTTGTGTTTCATTTAGTCTTCTCGTTCCTAGGTGAACTCTGGGCCACGATGGGAGTTCCAACGAACTCGAACAAGAGGTATCCTGGTATGCTTGAGAACCTTAACGTGTCGGTCTGTAATCTCCACAGGTTCTTCGACGAATCGCAACTGATCGTCGATGGTGAGTTCCTTGAGAGGAACTATGAGGGTCTTATCTGACAGACACTTCTTAAGATTTGACACATGCAATACGTTGTGAACTCCACTGAGTTCTTCGGGTAGATTTAGCTTGTAGGCCACCTTTCTAATTTTCTCAGTGATTTCGAAAGGTCTGACATATCGCGGGTTAAGCTTGCCCCTTTTCCCAAAACGAACCACACCCTTCTAGGGTGAGACTTTAAGTAGAACCCATTCCTCGACCTGGAATTCTAGAGGTTTCCTATGCTTACCAGCGTAGCTTTTCTGACTATCACGAGCTGCCGCCATTCGTTGTCGTATCTGAGCAATCTTCTCTGTTGTGTCTACTACGAGTTCTGGGCCAGTGATTTGGCTGTCGCCAACCTCTGCCCAACAAAGAGGTGGTCGGCACTTTCGTCCGTACAATGCCTCGAACGGAGCAGCCTGGATACTGGTGTGGTAACTGTTAGTATACGAAAACTCCACTAAAGGAAGATGTCGTTCCCAGCCGTTACCAAAGTCGATTACACATGCTCGAAGCATGTCTTCAAGGGTTTGGATGGTGCGTTCACACTGCCCATCCGTCTGAGGATGATACGTCGTGCTCATGTCTAATCGAGAACCAAAAGATTTGTGCGTCGCTTGCCACAATTCAGAGGTAAAACGCGCGTCACGGTCAGATATGATGGAGGTTGGCACCCCGTGCCTCGAGACTACTTCCTTAAGATAGACGTCTGCTAGAGTAGATAACTTATCCATTTCTTTGATAGCCAGAAAATGTGCAGACTTTGTCAATCGATCCACTATCACCCAAATGGTATCGTTTCCTCGTTGAGATCTAGGTAGGCCAGTAACGAAGTCCATGGAAATTTGCTCCCATTTCCATGTCGGGAGCTCTGGTTGTTGAAGTTGGCATGATGGTTTCTGGTATTCAATCTTGACTCTCGTACAAGTCAAACATTTACTAACGTTGGTTGCTATGTTGGCTTTCATACTAGGCCACCAGTATGTAGTCTTTAGGTCGTGGTACATCTTATCCGAACCAGGATGTACAGAGTAACGAGACTTATGTGCTTCATCCTTCACAAGCTCTCGTTAATTACCATATAGTGGAACCTAGATGCGCCCTGTTACGTAGTAGGCGCCGTCTTCCTTTTGTTCTAACCTCTTCTTCGATCCTCACAGGGACTCAGCCCTGATGTTCTCTGCTTTCAATGCTTCAACCTGAGCATCTCGTATCTAAGTAGAAAGACTAGATTGGATGGTTAGTTGTAACGCCCGCACGCGCTTAGGTTTTGACTCCTTTCGGTTGAGGGCGTCGGCCACCACATTGGCTTTGCCTGGATGGTACTTGATCGTGCATTCGTAATCATTCAGGAGTTCAACCCATCGACGTTGTCGCATGTTCAACTCCTTCTGTTCGAAGATATGTTGGAGACTCCTGTGATCGGTGTAGATAGTGCACTTGGTACCGTACAGGTAATGCCTCCATATCTTAAGTGCGAAAACGACAGCTCCCAGCTCCAGATCGTGAGTAGTGTAGTTCCTTTCGTGAACTTTAAGTTGGCGCGATGCATAAGCAATGACTTTCTCACGTTGCATCAACACACAACCAAGTCCTTGGATCGACGCATCGCAATAAACCACAAAATCGTCTGTGCCTTCAGGCAATGAGAGAATAGGTGTGCTACAAAGTCTATTCTTTAAGCGCTGGAACACCAATTCTTGTGCATCACACCAACGATAGGTGACACCCTTCTGAGTTAGTGAAGTGAGAGGTTGCGCAATCTTGGAGAAATCCTTGATGAATCTTCTGTAGTAGCCCACCAAACCCAAGAATTGGCAGATTTCTGTTGGTGTACGGGGTGCAGGCCAGTTCTTAATCGAGTCGACCTTAGATGGATCAACATGAATCCCATCCTTGTTTACCACGTGGCCTAGGAAATGGACTTAACGAAGCCAAAAGTCGCATTTCAAAAATTTAGCATACAGCTGTTCTGCTCGAAGGAGTTCCAGAATAAGCCGCAGATGATGCTCGTGTTCCTCCTGACTCTTAGAATAGATCAGGATGTCGTCGGTGAAAACAATAACGAACTTATCCAGGTAAGGTTTGCACACTCGGTTCATGAGATCCATGAAGACCGCAGGTGCGTTTGTCAATCCAAAAGGCATAACCAGAAACTCGTAGTGCCCGTAACAAGTCCTGAAGGCTGTCTTAGAGATGTCCTCGTCTCGGACTCTCAGTTGATGATAACCCGATCTCAGATCAATCTTTGAGTAGAAGCTCGACCCTTGCAGCTGGTCGAATAGGTTATCAATACGAGGAAGAGGATAACGATTCTTCACGGTTACCTTGTTAAGTTCACGATAGTCAATACACATTCGGAAGGTACCGTCTTTCTTCTTCACAAACAAGACTGGAGCTCCCCAGGGCGAAGAGCTAGGATGAATGAAACCCATGTCCAAGAGTTCTTGTAGTTGGGTGGACAATTCTTCTAATTCTGATGGAGCTAGACGATAAGGTGCACGAGCTATTGGCGCTGCTCCAGGAGCTAGCTCAATTTGAAACTCGACTTGACGATGGGGCGAAAGACCAGGTAATTCCTCGGGAAATACCTCAGGAAATTCGCGTACAATCAGAATATCCTCTATCTTCTTCTCTTTCATTGATGTGTCGGTAACGAGGGCTAGAATAGCTGTGTGACCCTTACGTAAGCACTTCTGTGCCTTAAGGAAAGAGATGATGCCTACTACAGCACCACTCTTGTCACCATGAATCACGAGAGGTTCTTTACCAGAACGAGGAATGCGAACGATCTTCTCCTTGCAAAGGATCTCTGCTCGATGTTGAGATAACCAATCCATCCCAATGACGATGTCGAAGCTACCTAGAATGATAGGAATGAGGTCGATAGAGAAGGTCTGATTAGCAAGGACAAGATTACAACCCTTAACTATGTGTAGCGCCTCTAAACTTTTACCGTTTGCTAATTCAACAATGTGATTGGTGTTCAAAAGTGTTAGAGTACGCTTAAGCATCTGACTAACTTTTAAGGACACGTAACTAGTATCAGCACCCGAATCGAATAAGACAGTAACATAGAAGTCGTCCAGTAGGAACTTACCCGTCACAACATTGGGATCGTTCCTTGCATCACCCTGCCCAATCACGAAGACACGTCCCCTGGTACCGTTGCCATCATTGTTACCCCCATTGTTGTTACCATTTCCTTGGTTGTTGTTGTTGTTGTTCTGATTTTGATTCAACTGTGGACAGTGTCTCTTGAAGTGACCCTCAGCACCACACTTAAAGCATCCCTTGTTACCCTGCTGTTGCTGCTGCTGGTTTTGTGGAGCTTGTGGCTGTTGTTGACGATTCTGATTCACGGGGTGTGAGCTCCTGCAATCCTTGGCTGCGTGACCTAGCTTATTACATCTTTGACAATGACTCTTGTTGCACGGCCCGCTGTGGTGCAAATTACATCGATTGCACTTAGGGTGATTGTATCCACCCTGACCCTGATTCCCAGTAGACTGCTGATTAGGGCTCTTGTAGTCATCAGTTCTTCGCTGCTGAGACTGAGACTGAACAGAAGTAGAACCTTTGCTTGAATTGCCATCCCACTTACGCTTGTTGTCGCTATGAGCATCTGATGTAGCTGTAGCACTAATACGCTTGGGCAGCTTGTTCTGCTCAACTGCCTGATCAGTGAGACGATGGGCTAGTCGTATAACTTGTTGGATGGTACCAAGGTTAGCTGCAGTCACATGGCTCTGAATCTCTAGCACTAAACCCTTGAGGTACAACTCGATATGTTTGATAGGAGGATCCACCATAGTAGGACACAAGGTAGCTAATTCATTCGATCTCTTCGTATACATCTCAATTTCAGACCCCGTCATCTTCAAGTTGTAAAACTCCACCTCTAGCTTGTGAATGTCGTCGCGATGACAGTACTCCGCTTTGATCAGTTCCTTTAAGTCGTTCCATGGGGTGGTGTTAGCAGCTACCAACACTAGCATTTGAACCTGTGCATTCCACCAAGTTAACGCAGCCCCTTCGAGTGTTCCAGTAGCAAATTTCACCCTACGAGCCTCAGGGCATTCACACATTTCAAAGACATATTCGAGCTTCTCGAACTAGTGGAGAAGACCTACGGCTCCTTCAGTGCCGTTGAAAGTACTAGGTCGACAGTCCATAAAAGTTTTGAACGTACACACAGGAGGCTGAGTAGGTTGACCTATCGCGAGAGTAAGAAAGGACAAAGTTAAGCACGAGAGTTAGTTCACGAGAGTAGGATCTAAACATCCTAGGGTAAGCTGAAATGGCAGGTTATACCTCCTGCTTGAGCTGCTGCGAGCGCCTCAGCAACTCGTTCGTTGATTAGAGCCGTCAGCTGGGCTTGAGTCAAGTTCAAACGTCCACTCATGATCTTCACATCAAAGAAAGCACAAGTGAGAGAGGTGTCGCGAAAGTGCATAAGTATGGGATGACAGAAGAGAGTAAGCACACAGGGTTTCAAACAATAGTCGTTACGTTGACTAAGCATACCATGAACAATGCATTATGCAAACTAATAGACAGGTAATATAAACATAAACCATATCACCTATAGTGTTGAGTCTTGCACGTGGAACGAAGCGTCGTTGTGGATCGTTGAGCACTGTACAGGTTATAGTCTGGTTTTTTCAAAAAGTTTTTCCCTTTTTTTTAAAACCAAGTTCACTATAACCAATGGCTCTGATACCAATCTGTCACACCCCCAAAGTCCACAAACGGAGTATCACCGCAGGAGGCGTGACATGACCAGGATCAAGCCACCAATCATATTGAACAATATAGTAAAGTAACGAAAGTCCAACCACACAATATAATTGGTGTTCAAAACAAGCTAACCAAATTCAAGTTACCAGCGGAAGCATAAAGTGTAAAACCAAAACATAAGTTTAAAAGTTTGAATGTTTAACATGGCACACAACGGTCCATGTCCCACAATGACTCCTCCTGCTCGTGCAAGCTCCAGCTAAGCATCTAACGACCTGCAAGGCATGTAACAATGAGTCAACAACAAAGTTGAGCGAGTTCACAGTTGGTTGTCCAGTTTTAATGTTTGTTACAAAAACCATAAGTTGTTTCGAAAACCACGAGTTATCCAATTCCTTGTTTTCCCAAACCATAACCAGTGGGGGCTTCCCCATGTTAACCACTAGACCGTTACCATATCGACAACTGACTGAGAAAGTTGTGCCCTACGTCAATGTCTATCATCATTGACTAAGTGCCCAGATCCATTAGTACACGCCTGTCCTCCCGGCACGGTGTGAGGCTTGTCAACCCTAATAGCGCTATTAACTAATGACCCGCTCGCCATTGGCCCGACGATTAAGTTGATATAAAAATGAGGGACTTAATGATAGAGTTTTGTCTAGTAAGTCATAGGTTATCGTCCTTCCAACTGGGGACAGAGGTACGTAATCTATCCAAGGAGAATACGGATGTTAATGTTGTCATCCTTCTCAACGAGGATGGAGGTACATATTCTGTTAAAGGTGAATATGTAGGTTTCGTTTTAGCTTCTTAACCCATTCCTAAACCACCGGGAATCCCATGCCTTATAGAAAGTGTGAACTCACCTTGGTTTGCTCGGTTTGTTAGATTACTTGTTCATAGTTAAACTGTCAAAGCCTATAGTGTTCATACATACGCAATCAGTTCATATTCACAAGGTTCACGTATAAATACAATCACAGTGGGTATTAAATCAGTGATCACCAAATAACACATAGCAGTCATTCAAGCCCATGCAAATCACACTTCACATCAGTACATAACAGTTACTTGTGCCATCCCTAAAGGTTAATTCAATGTTCCTCAGTCTTTACTAGTAACATTCACAGGAAGTGACATAGTTCTCCATTAGGTTACATGTTCAAAACTACAGTCTGTTATAACTACTCTTCTGGCGGTGAAACTCCAATCGGCGAAACTCATAGAGTTTCGTCAAGATGCTGGGTGACGAAACTTATGGAGTTTCGTCAAAGTACTAAGTGGTGAAACCTATAGGGTTTCGTCGAGTTAACAGGTGACGAAACATTTCAAGTTTCGTCGAGGTTTAGTGTGGCGAAACCCATCACGTTTGGTCACTCCTTAACAGTTTATGAAACACAGAAACCCTAATCACAATATAGCAGTTATTCATCAACATCAAACCTAGCCACAATTTATATGTTACCGGATCATTAATACGCACAAAACTGTAACACATATTCATTTAACATTCACCAACAAGTGATAACATGACATACCCACACCACACCAAATCAGAACATGAACTGTAGACATAAATGAATACAATCACCAATATCAGATCTAGTTCCATAGATTAACGACAGAACATCAAACCCTAACTATTAACCAATTCATCATCAAACGATCAAATCTCGCCATACGTAATCGCAACTGATAATCTAGTGAGAAACTCATCATTCAATCATGAACTTAAGCATTACTTAGCAATGATTAACAATTATTTCAATTAAACAGTTAAAGATGATTTCACTCAAACCATCAACAAAGGTTAAACACTAACCGAGATAGAAGGAATAATGAGTTGATCGCTATAGAGGGCTTCGAGAACTCACGGTTGCCGTCGCACAGAAGGGAGGGATCTAGGGTTTTCAATTGGCCAGTTGTGTGACGAATGAAACAGTTTCACGTAATATATCCTCACTTGAGTGTACTGGGCCCTTAATGGGCCTCGACGTAACCTGGGCCAACGAAACTCCCAGGTTTCGTCGTAACAGGTATGACAAAACTCCATGTTTCATCGAGTGAGGTGTGTGGCGAAACTTCATAGGTTTCGTCGAGTGAGGAAAGTCAAGGTCTTAAGTTTCGTCAACAGAATAAGTATATGATAGATTTATGTAAACTTAAACAATTCATGAACTTTCATTTAATAACCAGACAATAGTGTAACATATAAATCATGTACCATATGTGAACAAGTTACATTAATCATAAATCAAACAATAACACAGTATCTTCAAACATATAATAAACGTGCACAATTACAAAGCAAGTAAGTTATACAAAAACAGATGTGAAACAAATAACGTGTTGAGGAAAGACCTTGAAAACTCGGGTTGTCACATCATCCCCAACTTGAAAGAAATTTTGTCCCGAAATTTAGTACGTAGTTACTGAGGAAGCTAGTTAGATTGCGTGGTTTCCTGGTTTTCCTGGGGTGTCACACGTTGGCCATATCAATCCCCAACATTTGTACCTGGGCGTTCCACCAGGTCAAGGCACCATCCTCCAAAGTGCCCGAAGCATACCTCACTCTGTCCACAGCTGGACAGTTACACATAGCAAAAACTGATTCGGCCCTTTCAAACCATCGGAGTAGTCCCACTGCTCTCTCAGTTCCACTGAATGTCTGAGGCTTGCAATCCATAAATGTCTTGAAAGTACAGGCAGGCGGATTTGTAACGCCTCGCTTTTTGAAACTTACCGTAATTAGAAAAGATTACTTACGGTCCTATTTTTGGAAACTTACACCCGTATTATATTCGTATTTCGCCTCCGTTTCGTAATTCGTAACTTCGATAGTAATAAAATTTATTTATTTCATACGAATTATACTTCATTTTTTTTACATACTTAAACATTTAAATCCTTACATACATTTTATGCATACTCGTACCCTGGTAAAAGCATGTGTAACTTACAATTGATATGTGATTCTAAATGTTCTATATGTGCATACACTTGATTATACGTTCACGGTACACAACCTATACTATATTTTATACAAACTTATTTAATTTCATGTTTTGTGTAAATTAAACATTAATATATCTATATATATGATTAATAATTTAATTAAATATATAGTAATAATACATAATATACATTATTTTATCCAACTTAAAAAAAGAAAAAGAAATTAAAAGTTGTTCGGTTTCGTAACCTGTGGCTACACCTAAATCCAAGGTCCATTCACAGCTACTTTGGTTGTTTCTTTTTATTCTTCACATATTAACTAAAATACTTATTATATGTCACATTTTAAAGCATTAGAGACAAAGAAAAAGTGGACAATAAATGAAAGATACTAGCTAACTTTGGCTTGCACATATGTGCGGCTAATCAGTCCGCAGCCCAGCATGGACAGCCCACTTTGGTCCATTTTTTTGTTGATCAACTCCTACCTACATGCATTTAATACCCCCTTAACACTAACCCTAAACCTTCCCTATAAATACCACTCTAATCCCAGCCACTTTTCCACTTTTGCAACACTAAAACACTCTCAAAATCACTCCAAATCACAGCTGGATTCTGAAGTTCGGACAGATTGTCGCCTTCATACGAAAATGAGCATAACTCACTCGTTTCTTGTCCGATTCACTTGATTCTTTTTCCTACTTCTTTGGATTGATCTTAACTACGTTTCCAGAGGTTTTTCCTGGAAAACCAGAGCCTGGAACGTCGCCAAAAAGGCTCCAAAGTTGACTGATTTTTCTGTTTTTTACAAGAACTTTGCTAAAACTTGATTAAACTTGAGGAAACACATCTCAAACCTATGTCCTTATGCTTATAACCACATCTATGGTTAGTTAGGCTTAAAAATAAGGTTGAGACATTCAAAATCAGAGGTATAAACCCACAAACTTTCTGTTTTGTTCAAGGGTTTAACCCACAAGTGATGTTCAAGCTTAAGACTTGATGAAAGTGTGATATAGGATTTGCTTGGGCTATCCTACTTAAAAATCCACACATTGCTTGATGATTTCTCATAGATTAGATGTTCATATTCTATTATTACTTGTAATTTCAAGACCCTCCTTAAATGTTCATAACATCAAGTGTAGTGGTGAACACTTAGAGGTGCCTAAATGGGAGACTTGTTCTTCCTACCTCCTACATGAATTCTATGATACTTAAGAGGTTCCTAAATGAAGGATTCATTCTCCTACCTCATGCTTGACATATTTGACATATTACATACTACATAACTTATATATATATATATTACCTAAGTAATCAACCTTTGATAATGATATAATTGTCACTTGTCAAAGAGTTTGGTTACATCATCTAAACACTATGTGTTAAAAGATGATTACTTTTCATACGTTTATTTTCATGCCCACAAACTCCAAATCCTTAGACCATATGTAGACATCTCTTAAACTCCTAATCGAACACATTCAACTTGCTAGTCACAACAAATTCGTCACATTGGATAATCGGAAGAATTAGCAATATTGTGAGTATACTTGACCCATTTTACCGTTTTCACACTTTTGGGTGTAACATGTTTTTATATACAAAACACACTTAGTATACATATTCTTATGCAAATACATAAACAAACAATCCAATACATGCTTACTATTTGTTATTCTTGATTCGTGTTTTCTGGGTGATTCTTATGTGATGAACTTGTCATTAGCTTCGTACAAGCCTCCACTTAACATGTATAGCGCTATAGGAGTAACGCACCACCCGTGAACGAGAGGTCATGTTAGGTTTATTCATTCATACTTGCATAAACAGAGGGTTGACTTGTAAATCACATGCCAGTTTATACGTTAATCTTGATAACTAGGTTTGCCATGAGGATTGTTCCTTATTATTTTCTATACGTATATACTACGCACCAAACTTGTATACTCGCCAATACCTTTGTATTGAACTACACTTTTAAAACATGTTGCATGTTTAGCAATGACGTTGGTGATGCATGGAATCTAGTAGGATGCTTAGATACACACTTTAAATTTGTATTCTTATTGTATTGTATTTCATTATTCATGTTGTAATTGTTTCAAATCCTTGTAATTGACTCTTTAGAAATGAAATGAAAATTTATTATTTAAATACTTGTCATAAATAGCGTTATGAAGGCTCTTGCAATCTATTTCGTCTCACTCCGATGTTTCCGCCATCGGTTGGGGTGTGACAGATTGGTATCAGAGCCATAACTATAGGGAATTAGGAAAATTGCCATGCTTTTGTCCTAGTCTATAGTTAATCACCAAATTCGACCATACTTGCTTCACATGATATTTTTATGAAACATATTTATGTGCTATTCTTGAAATGTCTTTTACGCGTTATTTTCTTGAAATGTTTTATGTGCTTATACTTTTTATTATTATTTCGAACATACGTCTTTTTACTTGTTTATACTAATCTCGAAATCACTCGTATCATACCAACGAGACGACAATAGGCGTGAAACCCACAATTTGGTGATCATCTCTCAATCCATCTACTCTTCCTTTTTACATGAAATTCACCATCAAGTTAGGAGTGAAATCCTCACCTTGATGGAGAATTTCCATTTCAAATTCTAGTGGACCCTCGTCAAAGTGTCAAAATTAAATTTTGACCTGACGAGTACCAACCACACTTTGGGTACGAAATCGACAAGTTAGGGGTGAAACCCGCATCTTGTCGACTAGTCCCACTCCTTGATTTTCAAGAACCCCGCCAAGTCTCGAATTTTCGATTGATTTGGAACATGTAGTAACCGGAAGGGTGAATACCATTAACCGACATGTCGGCGAGAGTATTCCACCTATTAGTCCAAAGCATGCTTCTCAAATTCAAAAGACTTTTCGACCACTTTGGTTAGTCAAAGTTCCGTTTTGGAACCATCCAAGTTTTAATCAAACACGTGTTTTTCTATTATTAATCTTATACGATACAATCTTTTCAAGTTCAAATCCATTTTCGAGATTATTTTTCCTTCCACGCACATTATACTAAATCTTTTCATACATTTATACGTATGCATGATTTCAAAACGTCACTCAATTTTGTTTACATTCTTTGTAACACCAAAATGGAGACATATCATTGAGATATTGGTGATTTCCTTACCTTAACAATTAACTCCACTTCTTCTTTTCTTAAAACGACCTCACCGACGATTTAGGGGTGATTCCCTTACCTAGGTGATCGTTACCAAATTTTCTTTCAAAAGAGACTTCATCATACAACACAATCATATTTTACACCTAAATCGTTCATCATTCGTCAAAATCCCTACTTATGCGAATTTCAAAATTTATTATTTTATCAAATGTATTCTTTATCTCATAATCTATTTCACGTAAATCATATACACGAAAAATTCTTAATCATGCCTTAAAACGTTTTATCACCCGAATTTCAAAACCTTGCGAAATGCTACCTATCAGCTTAATCGATCCAATGGATCTCTTGCCCATGAACTTCATATTCGACCTAATCACTAAAACACGCTCACATTATATCATCATACTAGGGTCTTTTATGCACAATCGAAAATCAAGCCAACATTCCTCACATGCCTATAAGATCTCATAGATATTATAAGATCATTTTACTTAAACTCTTTTTCAAAATCAATAAATCATTTTACTAAAAAGACTTTTCAACAATCACTAAGTTCATTATGCTAAATTTCTTTTTAAGAATCAACGTTTTCACGAGAACCTCCAAATTTCAAATTTCTTATTTTAATGCAAGGTCCTTTAAAATGATACAAACCTATTATTTTCAAAAGCCTTTTATACATACACCACTCAATACTTCCTTTCAGCTTCAAAACACACGGGCAAGAAAACCTCATAGGGACCGACCATTTTCAACTTACTTGCATTCTTTTAAAACAAAAGTAGCATTTCCGTTCCTTACAAATACGTCATGCATAACCAATAAGTACTTTATATTCTTTTACGTTTACAAACTAGATTCTACCTTCCAAGTCAAACTCGATCTATTTTGATTCGATATACTCAACGTTTTGCTCAAACAACTATACATGCATACCATCGTACACGTTTTAGTCGATATCTCGCGACAATTTCATTTATATAGTTCGTATTTACATACTCAACCTTTTGATCGTTTTCACGTGCTTAAATTCGTTATGTTTCAATTTATACTATTTACGCAAACTTTATTATTCGTACCTACACTCATACCCATACATTTTATGTTCATTCTTTTACTCACATGCGTATTCATACTTAAACTTATACGTATGCTCATACTTTTATTCATACTCATAATTCATACATTCGTACCTGTGCGCGAGCGAAACCCGAGGGATTCGCTTACGTTGGTCTCATACATACTAAAACGTAAATATACATTCTTATACGTACTCATTTTTATTTTCAAATTATGTATACCCTGATTCATACACAACTAGTACAAGCTATGCGGATCATGCGACGATCAATATAATCACGGGTGCACACGGGGTTATAGTGATAGGCATATGAGGACCATAGAGTTTACTACTGTGTATGGTAAGACACGGAACGTAACATGACGTGAATAACGAAACGGACGTAACATGGTCAAAACATGGTGGATACGCCGCTGGTACTTCCTATATATAAGTGTTTTCACCATGTTACCAAACTTTCATAAAACGTGCCATGAGAAATTCGGTGTTTTGCAGACCATATTTAGACCTAATATGCAAGCTTTAATACCTCACAAACGCGTTGCTAAAACACGCGATATCCGATTATCCACGACGAGACCTCATTCTTAACCAACGTTTTCGTTATCCAATACTCATAACATTCTTATACTCGCATTCGTTTATTAGATCGATCGTTCACTCTTATACCTCCATCATTCCTAGTTACTCCTCGACTTTTATTCATACCTTACTTACACTCAATTGGTTTAAGCATTCGAACACTAAAATGCTTTTGCTTTTAAAACTACCTTCCATCCTTTGTTTATGCACAATCACACTTAGTTGGTCGTTACCTCCAAAAATCGTTTTATTTAAAATGCCTAACTTCCTCGTTCCTCAGCGATAAAAAATTTCCTAAAAACATGTGATTTATTAATTCTCTGGAAAACAATAAAATTTTCTTACAACCTGCGGAGCAAACACACTTTTTATCAAAGTACATACCGTTTTATACGAAAGCTTTCTTTCTTAGGTAGCTTATTTTTTATTATTTATTCTTTTTTATACCTCTCCTTTTCGAGTTATTCAAACTTGTTTAAGCTCGTTGGCCTATACACGCACATTCACGTTTTACTTATGATTAATGCCTCAAATCATTTTAGTCAAACAAACTCTTTTCACAAACTTATCTCTTCCTCCTCCAAACTCTCTTACATTTTCAACACGCTTCAAACTTCAAAATCTCAATTTTAGTCAATCATTCCTTTTTTAGCCAAAATACTTTTCCAAAATCCTTCTCTTGAATAAATTTCGGAACGAAATTTTCTAAAGGAGAGGAGACTGTAACGCCTCGCTTTTTGAAACTTACCGTAATTAGAAAAGATTTCTTACGGTCCTATTTTTGGAAACTTACATCCGTATTATATTCGTATTTCGCCTCCGTTTCGTAATTCGTAACTTCGATAGTAATAAAATTTATTTATTTCATACGAATTATACTTCATTTTTTTTACATACTTAAACATTTAAATCCTTATATACATTTTATGCATACTCGTACACTGGTAAACGCATGCGTAACTTACAATTGATATGTGATTCTAAATGTTCTATACGTTCATATACTTGATTATACGTTCATGGTACACAACCTATACTATATTTTATACAAACTTATTTAATTTCATGTTTTGTGTAAATTAAACATTAATATATCTATATATATGATTAATAATTTACTTAAATATATAGTAATAATACATAATATACATTATTTTATCCAACATAAAAAAAGAAAAAGAAATTAAAAGTTGTTCGGTTTCGTAACCTGTGGCTACACCTAAATCCAAGGTCCATTCACAGCTACTTTGGTTATTTCTTTTTATTCTTCACATATTAACTAAAATACTTATTATATGTCACATTTTAAAGCATTAGAGACAAATAAAAAGTGGACAATGAATGAAAGATACTAGCTAACTTTAGCTAGCACATATGTGCGGCTAATCAGTCCGCAGCCCAGCATGGACAGCCCACTTTGGTCCATTTTTTTGTTGATCAACTCCCACCGACATGCATTTAATACCCCCTTAACACTAACACTAACACTAACACTAACCCTAATCCTTTCCTATAAATACCACTCTAATCCCAGCCACTTTTCCACTTTTGCAACTCTAAAACACTCTCAAAATCACTCCAAATCGCAGCTGGATTCTGAAGTTCAGACAGATTGTCGCCTTCGTACGAAAATGAGCATAACTCACTCGTTTATTGTCCGATTCACTTGATTCTTTTTCCTACTTCTTTGGATTGATCTTATCTACGTTTTTAGAGGGTTTTCCTGGAAAACCAGAGCCTGGAACGTCACGAAAAAGGCTCCAAAGTTGACTGATTTTTCTGTTTTGTACAAGAACTTTGCTAAAACTTGATTAAACTTGAGGAAACTCATCTCAAACCTATGTCCTTATGCTTATAACCACATCTATTGTTAGTTAGGCTTAAAAATAAGGTTAAGACATTCAAAATCAGAGGTATAAACCTCACAAACTTTCTGTTTTGTTCAAGGGTTTAACCCACAAGTGATGTTCAAGCTTAAGACTTGATGAAAGTGTGATTTAGGATTTGCTTGGGCTATCCTACTTAAAAGTCCACACATTGCTTGATGATTTCTCATAGATTAGATGTTCATATTCTATTATTACTTGTAAGTTCAAGACCCCTCCTTGAATGTTCATAACATCAAGTGTAGTGGTGAACACTTAGAGGTGCCTAATTGGAAGACTTGTTCTTCCTACCTCCTACATGAATTCTATGATACTTAAGAGGTTCCAAAATGGAGGATTCATTCTCCTACCTCATTCTTGACATGTTTGACATATTACATACTACATAACTTATATATATTACCTAAGTAATCACCCTTGATAATGATAAAATGGTCACTTGTCAAAGAGTTTGGTTACATCATCTAAACACTATGTGTTAAAAGATGATTACTTTTCATACGTTTATTTTCATGCCCACAAACTCCAAATCCTTAGACCATATGTAGACATCTCTTAAACTCCTAATCGAACACATTCAACTTTCTAGTCTCAACAAATTCGTCACATTGGATAATCAGAAGAATTAGCAATATTGTGAGTATATTTGACCCATTTTACCGTTTTCACACTTTTGGTTGTAACATGTTTTTATATACAAAACACACTTAGTATACATATTCTTATGCAAATACATAAACAAACAATCCAATACATGCTCACTATTTGTTATGCTTGATTCGTGTTTTCTGGGTGATTCTTATGTGATGAACTTGTCATTAGCTTCGTACAAGCCTCCACTTAACATGTATAGCGCTATAGGAGTAACGCACCACCCGTGTACGAGAGGTCATGTTAGGTTTATTCTTTCATACATGCGTAAACAGAGGGTTGACTTGTAAATCGCATGCCAGTTTATATGTTAATCTTGATAACTAGGTTTGCCATGAGGATTGTTCCTTAATATTTTCTATACGTATATACTACGCACCAAACTTGTATATTCGCCAATACCTTTGTATTGAACTACACTTTTAAAACATGTTGCAGGTTTAGCAATGACGTTGGTGATGCATTATAACAACCCTCCAAAATATTTTTCGACACCCTAATATAATTTAAAATACCCCTATATGTCTCTAAATACACCCCGTATGTGAAAACCGAGCCCAAAATATAAAATACCATTAAAAATAAATAAAAAACAAGAAAATTAGGGTTCTGGCGGGCCGCGTAAGACTCACCACTAGCTTACGCGGGCCGCGACAAATACAAGATCTGGCAAGCCCCGGTGGTGACACGTGTCAACACGTGTTGAACCTATTCGTGACCCGGATCACCTACGCCTAGACCCCCTACTACGCGGGCCGCGTAGCCCGAGGTCTAACTTTACGCGGGCCGTGAAGAAACCAATTTCAGGCCCTATATAAGAGGGCATCGGGCCTTCAGTTGAAACTCGCTCATTTCCTTTTCTCAATCTCAAATTTCTTATAGTAGACACTATAGTCGGGTATAATACCCCCCTTATTAACGAAGTTCTGCCTCGATGTAAGTATTATAACCCCGGTTACGTATTAGATACGCTGCCCGATCGATCCAGGGCTTCGTAACGGCTGTTAGGGTTCTGCCCGACGTAGTCGTTGGAATGCCGTCTCGGGGAGGGTATTACTAATGTAAATATAAAGGGTTTTTATACTAACACGTGTGCATTGTGTAAATTATAGATAATTCCCAGGAAATCCTTACAGAAAACCTAAGAAGCAATGTGAGTAATCTCCTTTTTGTAAATTGTTTTTACAAAACCTTAAATGTTTTACAATGCAATTAAGCAGTGATTGAGACTTTGTAGTTATTCAATTACTGCCGGTATGTTGGGGTTTTGTATACAAAATGTGGAACACGTTACCATTGGACAAAGAGTTAGCCAATGTGTAATATGACCCACCAGTCAGGATTGACAATACTGAATGAGTAATTGTGTAGAAATAAACAATGTGATTGCTCTCAATACTGTTAATGGATGAAACTTTTCTTGATTAAACTGGGATTCACTCGCCAGTATTTCCCACTGACAAATGTTTTTTAAAACACGTTTCAGGTAACAAAATATAAAAGCCAATTAGAAGAAAGCCAGCTGGAGAGCACTGACGGCTTGGAAAAATGTGGCTATAAAAGTTACCTAAAAGACGATGTTTTAAATTCAATAAAATAGGGTTTATCCCTATAAACATGTTGTAATAAGAAACTTGGGTTTTACCCATGTGTTTATTAATATAAAATATGGTGGTTTTACTCTGATAAATATTTCTTAACTACGGTCCTGATGAAATTTCCGCTGCCAAATTAATAAACAAATGATACCACCAAAATTGGTCTCGCGGCCGCCCGTTCCCGGGACAGATAGGGGGCGGGGGTTGCGACAGAAGGTGGTATCAGAGCTAAGCCACTGATTCAGCCACAGAAGTGTTCTACTGACACCAATATTATTCAAATTGTTAGGAAATTTATTTTGAAAATACGTGCATATCTATATTTTATTGTTGTGTGTTATTTGACTATTTGTTAGTTTACAGTATGAGTGATCAAGGACCCTCAGACGAATATCGTCAGTTGTCCGATTCACCTAGGAGTGAAGGTACCTCTTCACAGCCCGCCCTTTCTGGGTATGCTGCTGATAATGAAGAAGGGATGTTTGTTTTTAAGGCTCAGTCTGAAGAGCCATTCCCTCTGAAAAAGAGAGGATGGTTTAGTAAGGGAGCATTCGAGCGTAGGAAAAGAATGTGAAAGTTGCAACAGCAGAGAGTCCTAGCAACCGCTAAGCGAGAGTCAGATACCCATACACAGGATATGCTTAATAGAAGCCTAGCTAATTTTCATATCCTAGCAACAACAGCTGCCGACCCAAACCTAGAACAACTAGTAGCCCCACAACCCTTACCTTTATTCCCCGCTCAGCCGATGGAGATAGAGAATAACCCTGAAAATCAAGTAGAAATGCATGGTTTCAACCCTAAGGAGATACCTAGGATACCAGCCCCTAATTCCTTAGACCCGGATTATGATCCATGGTTCGATGATCATAGGGATTATGTGCCGCGCTACCACCTAAACGACGAATCAATGCCGAACTTAGCAGCCTATCCAGGTCTGGACCCTCTATATCCCTACTACTACGATAACGATGAATACATTATGGAGATCTTAGAGAATCCGTACCCTTAGGAAAATCTCATGCCCCAGTACCCGGACCCAGTACCAGCACTTGCACCCCCAATGAGTGCAGATAATGTGCATGAGCTCCGAACTTTCGGAGAAGAGATCTTGGAGAGTAGTGAGAGGATGAGGCAGGTAGGAGAGCGACTCGTCTGGAAATACGACGAGCGCAACATGAATTACTGGATGAACCCAGACCAGTAAAGGAGGTAGTGGAGTTGGTAATAATAATAATAATAATAAATATTGTAGTATAGACCACTTTGTGGTTAGCGATGCATAGTAGTATTGTATTGTAATTTTTAATTTCTAGTATTGGTGTGTATTTGACGCATACTATAATAGAAAGAGTAAAGTCGCAATGCTCGACGCTTTTGGTTAATATGTGTGTTGTGTGGTTGTTACTCAAATTGTTAATTATTTTGTGATATTAATAATTGGTGAATGTTTAAAATCCAGATGGACGACGAAGTAAACCAGGAAAACCAGAATAACGATAACCAGAGTAACATTAACTTGGTTAATGAGAACCCGAACAACAACAATAACGGAAACCAAGTGGATAATAGTGCCATGCAGCATATAGTGGCACAAGGGATAATAGATGCAATGCCATATATTATCAAAACGGTTAAGGAAACAGAAAATAAAAGTAAACATGATAGTAAGCGACCCTCTGAACCTGAAAACAGCATAAACAATGGACCCGTACTTCAAGTGCCCATTCGCAAAAGAAGAAGAACCGTGTCTTACGGTTGTTCTTATAAAGAATTCTGGTCTTGTAAACCAATGGAATTCTCGGGCAATGAAGGGGACGTTGCATCTCTACGCTGGATAGAAAAGACTGAGGCAGTCTTAAGAATAAGTAAATGTGCTGAAGAGGATAAGATAATGTTTGCTTCAAATCTGTTTAAGAATTTAGCACTAGAATGGTGGAACACTATCCTCCAGTCTAGAGGTAGTGAAAGAACTTACAATATGGGATAGGGGAGTTTAAAAACATGGTAGAAAGGAAATTCTGCCCTCCTAATGAAAAAGAACAGATAGCAAACAAATTCCTAAACCTTAAGATGATTGGAGTAGATAGTAAGGGTTATACCACATTATTCTTTGAATATGCCAGAATAGTACCAACCCTTGCTTCACCTGAACCAGTTTTAATCTCCCGTTACATCTGGGGATTAATTGGAGAGATTAGACATGTAGTCAAGGCAGCTAGACCTCAAACCATAGAAGAAGCTGTAGAACTAGCTAACACCTTGACAGATGAATTAGTCCGTACACGAGAGGAGGATCAAAGGAGGAACCTAAACCAGAAACTTACTCAAGAATTCCGTTCTGGAAATTCTAACCGTGGGAGAAATGTTGGTTCTACCTCTGCACCCTACTGTAAGTATTGCAAAAGGAAGCATTCAGGAAGATGCTCCATATACTGTAACTTTTACAAAATATCTGGACACAAGGAGGAAGACTGCAGGAAGAAACCTAACAACAGGATATGCTACAACTGTGGAGAACAAGGTCATATCAAGCCTAACTGTCCAAAGTTAGCCCCAGCTACGAATACCAAGAATACTAAAATGCTAGAGCAATTGTTCTAACGGCAGAAGAAGCAAAGATGATCCTGGATGTGATCACTGGTACGTTTTTAGTTAATGATATTTTTGCTAAAGTATTATTTGACTCTGGTGCGAACCAAAGTTTTATTAATACTTCATTTGCAAACTTTTTAATCAATCATTAACTAAACTCCCACAAGAATGTCTAGTAGAGACAGCAAATGGGGAACCCATTAAGATTTCTGAAATCTTGCAGGGAGCAAGAATAGAAATTTTAAATCAGAAATTTATTGCAAACCTTTATCCAATGAATCTGGTAGGATTTGATGTTGTATTAGGAATGGATTGGTTAATAGCCAATAAAGCCAGTATTTTATGTGATCAAAAGTCAATTCAAGTAAATTCACCAAGGGGTGAAAAGATCACAATTAAAGGTAATAAGTTCTCTAAATCCACGAAATTTATCTCTGTGATGAAAACTGCAAGTTATATAAGGAAATGATCATTAGTGTATTTGATTTCTATAATCACTAACACTAAAGGAAAAGAATTAAAGGATATTCCCGTAGTATCCCAGTTTCAGATATATTTCCAGAAGAGCTACCAGGGAAACCTCCACACAGGGAAGTAGAGTTCAGAATCCACTTAATACCAGGAACTGCACCAATTGCCAAAACACCTTACCGTTTGGCACCCGCAGAAATGCAAGAGCTAAAGAAACAGTTAGATGAACTGTTGGAGAAGGGATTCATACAGCCAAGCTCATCGCCATGGGGAGCCCCAATTTTATTCGTTAAAAAGAAGGACGGATCAATGCGTATGTGCATTGACTACCGTGAATTAAACAAAGTCACGATTAAGAATCGGTATCCCTTACCAATGATAGATGATCTGTTCGATCAATTGCAAGGAGCACGATTTTCTCAAAAATCGATTTAAGGTCAGGATATCATCAATTAAAGGTACAGGAAGAGGACATTCCTAAGACCGCTTTCAGAACAAGGTATGGCCATTATGAATTTACTGTCATGCCATTTGGTTTAACCAATGCCCCAGCCGCATTCATGGACATGATGAACCGAATATGTAAGCCATATTTGGATAAATTCATAATTGTCTTTATAGATGATATTCTTATTTATTCCAAAAACAAAGAGGAACATGCAGCCCATCTGCACACACTTCTAAGTTTATTGAGAAAAGAAAAGCTTTATGCTAAGTTTTCAAAGTGTGAGTTTTGGTTAGAACATGTACAATTTCTTGGACATCTAGTTGATCATGAAGGAATTCATGTAGATCCCACCAAGATCGAGGCGATTACCAAATGGAAAATTCCTGAGTCACCAACAGAGGTTAGAAGTTTCTTAGGATTGGCCGGTTATTATAGAAGATTCATTCAAGATTTTTCTAGAATAGTCATTCCCTTAACTAAGTTAACCTGTAAATCCATTAAGTTTTAATGGGGACCAAAACAAGAAGAAGCCTTTAGAATTCTTAAGCAAAGATTAACCCATGCACCCATACTAGCATTACCAGAAGGAACTGAAGATTTTGTAATCTATTGTGACGATTCCAAGTTAGGTTATGGATGTGTATTAATGCAACGTTAAAAGGTTATAGCTTACGCTTCTAGACAACTTAAGAATCATGAAGAGAATTACTCAACCCATGATCTAGAATTAGGAGCTATAATTTTTGCCCTTAAAATTTGGAGACATTACCTTTACGGTAGTAAGTTTACCATATTCACCGACCATAAGAGTTTAAGGTATGTTTTTGGGCAAAAGGAATTGAATATGAGACAAAGACACTGGATAGAGATACTTAATGATTTTGACTGTAATATCTAGTATCATGCAGGAAAGGCAAATGTAGTAGCTGATGCTTTAAGTCGAAAGAATCATGAAAAGCCAAAAAGAGTACGTTCTCTTAAGTTAAATCTGCAAATAGATTTAAATGATCAGATTAGAAAAGCACAAGAATCAGTAATCAAGGATAACCAGTTTGTTTATCCCTCCCCGGGATGCATGCTTGTAAAAGAGTAGTGAACTCACCTTAGATTTGCTCGGATAATTTATTACTTGTTCACAGTTGGTCAATCACGTCCTATTATGGTTACCATCAACAATTAGGTTGGTATGCAAGAAAAACCACGTATAACAATCAAGTTACATCCAAAGTATACATCACGTAATCACGTATAGCATGAAAGTTAAGCTTTCACATAACACATAGAGCATGTGGGCCAAACTTAGACTTTTAACAACAACCCAAATGTGTGAACAGTAAATAGTGTACGACCCAGTGTTTTAATGTGCAGTCCACTTACCGTTGGGGGCCCAATAACAAGTATTCGGCCCACATAAGTTTAAAGCTTGTTTCGAGTGGGACATCAGCAGAGACCATGAGATCTCGACTCGCAACCTCTAAGATCTAGAGTCAAAACCGATGATCTCAGGTGATAACTTCATTAGTCGAAACCCTAAGGTTTCGAGTCATGTCCTAAGTCGAAACCACAAAGGTCTCAACTCACAACCGGCTGGTCTCGAGTCCTATTGTTGTGTGATTTTTAATTATGAGTCGGAACCACGGAGATCTCGAGTCGGAACCAACAAGTGTCGACTCGCGATCTCGATCGGAACCTTGTAAGGTGTAACTGATCAAACCCGTTATCAACAATTGTTCCGTAAAACTAGCTAACATTTTATCACTTTCTAAACACATATCAAGCAGCAAGATTTTGTAATTATCATACATGTTCATACCACCCTAATTCCAGTCGTTCATCAAAACTAACATAATCACACCTTTGATTCAAATAAACACATTCACGAATCAATATTAACATAAATCAATCAAATGAATCCATGGATAACATATCCCAACCATCCTTGAAATCTCATTGTCATGCATAATCTTAATTTCTGAATCAACATTCTACTGATCAATTAGTTAACAAAACAATCCATCAAATCGGATTCATCATTCTAGTGTGTAAACCAAATCATCAAACCTTATTGTTCATGAATCCCTAAATTATTATCATGAACAAAATCCAGAGTCAAACTAACAATTAGCATCATAAACAACACATCACACACTGCTATCATCTTGTAAACAACCCTACTCAATTCTTTGATCATATTTGAAAACAAATCAACACATAGATACATAACTGAAATCAGTGAGGTATGTAAATCAAAACAAGGTCAACCATACTAATCGAAGGATTGTGTGTACACGATGATATGCTAGGACGAACGAGAGAAATAGCTTTGATAAGAGGTTGTCGTCGGTTTTGAGAGGGGGAGGAGAGAAGTAGGGTTTTCTATATTTTGTATGTTTGCAGATTATGGGGAGTACACACCCAATCAAAGGGTGTATGCGGCTAGTAAGTCAACTGTGCCCAACCTTGGGCTTCGTTTTGGGCCTAGAGCCGAACACCAAGTGAGGGGGTTTGGGCCGAGATCAAGTTACAACACACAACGCTTAACATTTAACATTCAATCATAAACCAAAACGTATAACCAATTCATATAACGTACACATAGTTACAACGTTAGACGGATCGTGAGAAGAAATAGTACACAATAAAAGTCTTGAAATTTCGGGTTGTCACATATACTTACATACGCTTTCTATACTTAAAAACATGCTAATTATGAAAATTATTGCATAAAATGATAACATAACGAAAGTTCAAGGGCCAAAGTGTGAAAAACCAAAGTTCTGGCCAAAGGTAGCGCCGCGCTACGTGATGCCCCCTCCCTTTTAGGTCGTGTGATGCCACGGGCCTAAATCCGCAGCGAGTTGTTTCTTGAATGCAGATTGGCCAACTTCTTCCATCTTTCCTCTTCCCCAATCAACTTACAACCTTCATAAACACAAAACCCTACCTCATCTCTATGTACATAAGCCTCCATCTCACCATTTTCACTTTCCAAACTCCTCTACACTCTCAAAACACTCTCAAAATACTGAAATTGCAAGTTCTTGGCATATTTCATTCAAGTTCTAAAGTGAGTTCAAACTCACCTTTCTTCATCTTTTCTTCCCCTTTTCTTCCACTGCAACGCTTGGAACACCTCTAGGAGTGTTTCCACAAGTTTACGATAGTAAACTAAGGTGGAACAACACTATTTTGAGGTCCAAACTTTCTGTTTTGGAAGTTATATATTGAAAACTTTCATAAACATTACTTTTCTTCATGAATCTTATGCCTAACATGTTCCTAAACCCATCTATGGTTATGTGACTTGTTTGAGATTAATTCTTATGAGTTTAGAGGCACAAACACCCTCTAAACTTTCTGTTTTGTTAGGGTTTAGACAACCCACAAGTGATGAAACTATCCAAGTCTACCATAGTTCATATGGCAAGACTTGTGTTTTGGTAAAGTTGTGAACCATGGAAGCCTTAGCTATGCAAACTTGTTCCACCACCTCACTTGATGTTTTATCATGTTATTCCAAGTAGTTTCCTATACCTAAAGTAACACAACCTGGCCGCATCTCCAGCACTTTCCATGATGGGTATGAAACACCCGGGTAGGGATGGCAAAAAAGCCCAAGCCCGACGGGTATACCCGAAACCCAAAACATACGGGTCGGGTATACCCGAAGCCCAATGGGTATGGGCCGGGTACGGGCATAAAAAAATTAAAAATTCGGGTACGGGTATGGGATTTAGTGATACCCGCCTGATACTCGGCCCATTTACCCGAATAATACCCGAAAGTATCATATTATAGATTTTCATGTATATAAACTTAATACATGTACTTATTACCTTCTCTATAATCATATGTGGATACGTATTTGGCAGGTGCTTAGTGAACAAATAACTTATTTTTGAGCATGTATATTGGATATGGAAGCTATCACCCTTTGTTATGTAGATGTTTAATCAACTAGGTGGTCCTGATACAATTACTTAATTAAGTAATCGTTTTGATTTAGTTTGGTACATGTGGTTTAAAAATGATATGTAAATTATTAATCATATTTTCATTTGTTATATTCATTAAAATAGTACATTATATAAACATCAAAGTAAAAATTGCACATTTGTCCCAACGGGTATTTTTATAAAATTAACTGGTATACCTGATACCCGCGGGTATGCCCGATACCCGACGGGTAATTACCCGACAAATACCCGATGGGTAACGGGCCGGGTATGGGAGAAAGAATTACAATCGGGTACAGGCCTGGGATTACCAATACCCGGCCCAAGCCAGGCCCATTGCCATTCCTACACCCGGGTTGTCCTTACTTGACTACTTGATGAGCTTGTTAGATAGTTTATTTTATTTTCATTCATGACCAATCGGGTTTACCAACTAAGTTGGTAAACTTTGTGCCTTGGTGAATCATACGATGAGGTATATCATACCTCCATGCTTGACTTACATGAATTCTATGATACTATATGATGGACAAATATTAACATATACTATATAACATATAAAGTATATATATTTAAACTGAATTTGTGATATTAACCGGATTATGGTTATATGTCATGAACAAAGGTTACCTTGTCTTTGTTCTAAACTCCTCGGTTTTGATTCTAATGGGAAAATTAGGACCCATGAAATCACGTAAGAACTTAGTGTCAAAACGAGTATTTAGACAAGATATATTTTCGTGTACTTATACTTTTATATACTTAAATTCCGAATCCGAATCTTCCACAAAATCCGAATACTCACACACCTCCGTTTCCCCCATGTAGGGTAACTTCGGTATTCCATCTCCAACAACTTATCAACTTCGTGGTTTAACTCGGAAAGCTTGCAAAACCGTGAGTGTACATTATGAAAATCACTCAATCACATATTTTATGCTTAAAACACAAACAAACAATCCAATGCGCATGCTTAACACGTTATGCTTGAATTCGTGTATACTAGATTATTCTTATGCTTTATACTTGTCATTAATTTCGTACAAGCCTCCCTTAACATGTATAGCGCTATAAGAGTAATGCACCGCCCGTATTCTTGAGGTCATGTTAAGTTAAACAAAATGGTCTTATCGTTGCTATGATAAGATTACGCTAGCGAGAATCTTTGGGTTGACATTTATAGTTGCATGCTAGTATTGTACGTTAGTTCTAGTTAACAATTATGTCATGTGGATTCGTTTAAACTTTTATACTTATGCAAGTAATCAAATTTGTATACTCGCCAATACTTTTGTATTGAACTATACTTTAATACGCATTGCAGGAAATGGATGATGATGATGAACGGAATCTAGTAGGATGACTAGAAACGCACGTTCAAACTTTAGTACTTGTTGTAATTTGTTTTGTTTCAAACTTGTTGTAATTTGCTTTCTAACCATGTACTTGATTTAGTAATGAAATGAAATTTTGATTTATTAAATATTGTCACAAGTAGCGTTATGAAGTATCTTGCAATCTCGTTTTCGTCTCACTCAGATGTTTCCGCCGTCGGTTGGCGTGTGACATATCATCCCTACCTATTCTTCGCCTTTGGGAAGTCACGGGGGATCCATTGAGATCGATTCGGACATACATCATTTTCATTTTATGAGACTACAGTTTACAGTAGAACCTCTATAATTTAATACTTGATAAATTAATAACTTGGATAAAATTAAATATTGGACCGGACTTGTGACCAGTACAAAATTGGACCTCAATCGATAAAATAATAAGATAATAATTTGTTTGAAATCTCAATGTAAATATATTGGTCCTAACGAAACTATAAATTAATAATTACTAAAATATTCCAAAATTCTAGGATTGTCTAGTAAAAAATGAATCTATAGTCATTTGTTTTTTTGTAAACTTCAAATCTATATTGAGTTCATCTTTAAATCTCCACGTTACACTTAAGAGTTAAGGCACTGTCTTCTCTTACTGCAACAAAATTTTTGAAGGTCGATGCATTAATTTGAGAGTTGCTCACGAATATAAGCCAACTCTTTAAATTAATAAGAGTAAATTGCCAAAATCGTCCCTGAGGTTTGGTTATGTTTGCTATTTTCATCCAAAACAAAATTTTTGTACTAAATAGTCCTTCACTTTTGGGATTTTTTGTCATTTTCATCTAAACGTATGACTTTTGTTTGCCAAAATCATCCCTGAGATTTGTGATTTTTTGCCATTTTTATCCAAATGTTTGATAGAAAAAATAAAGAAAATTAAACATTTAGATGGAAATGGCAAAAATACCAAAAGTGAAGGAGTATATTGTACAAGAAAGTTGTTTTGGATGAAAATGGTAAACATGCCCAAACCTCAAGGATGATTTTAGCAATTTACTCAATTAATAATTTATTAATTTATTAATATAATAATATCTCACCAAATTAATAAAATATCATATAGAGGTTTTACATTACTATACTAGTATTAAGCCTCTGCGTTGCAATGATTGTCATAAAACTGTGTTAAGTAGTAGCAATACTATACCATTGTCAGCGACCACCAACACCAGAAAAGCTCGTAAAAACAAAATAAATAAAAACGAGGAAAAAATAACGCCGAGCGAAAAGCAGACGTAAAATCTTTGAATCACGCACGCTCGTTGCTGAGAAATTAAACTGAAACGTAAAACATAGAAAACAATAACTACGTCCATCCAGGACCCGCGTGTTGGACGAACTTGTCAAATACAGAAAATAGATGTGACGCGACAGGCCAGTCAAACGGGAAAAAATATACGAAAAAATGTTGAACCCCACACGTACGTTGTGGTGCGTTAACTCACAAAATTTAGAACGAAACGAAAAACTTGGAAAAGATGAAAAGTATTGTGGACCAAAATTGAAAATAAAAAAGAGATAGGATTAAATTGCAAAAGATGAAAAACTTTGGGTTAAAGGTAAAAAAAATAAAGGGTCTAAATTGCAAAATTGAAGTTATTTATTAATTTTAGATAAATATAAGGATAAAAATAAGTGATATATATATATATATATATATTAGCCGTTTACCCACGCGATGCGGCGGAAAACATATCACTTAGGTTGGTGGGTTTAGGGCTATGTACGAGGAGGTTCGGTTTTGAGCTATACCAAAACCATATTCGTGATACAATAGAAAACACAACACTTGTTAATAATTCTATTAGGCTACCCGCGCGTTGCTGCAGGGGCAACAATTTGCAACGGGTATTTAATGTCACAATCATATAAGTATAACCTAAAACTAACCCGACTTGTTTAGACTAAACCTAAACTTGCAAATTCTGTGTTAAATTCGTCTCGTGTTATGTGTTCTTGTCAGATAATCATACCCCTTGTTGATGTGCAGCAAAAATGTAGACTATATTTTTAACAAAAAGTAGTTACGTAACGCTTGGCATATTCTACTCAACCACATGCCATTGGTTAAAGTTTATAAATGATATAATAATTTGAAAGTTACCACATATCTTAATTATCATAAAGTAATACATAAAATGATTAAAGGGAAAAAAACACAACCATTATATATTACTTAACTATTATTAGAGATATATTACTTCTTCGATTGATAATTTGAATACAAATAGCTATGTTTGACTAATTGTAAGCAATGAAGAAAATCCAACATAGTTCATAAGCAATTTCTTTCAGAAGGGAGGTTCGGCTCATAATGCCAACCCTCTTGTTGAAAAGTCTAAATGCCCTCCGCACTTTTGGGAAAGAACACAACATCCAAATGTGATTTACAAAACAAATAAAAAATACATTTTGAAACCAGATTTATAAGAAGAATCATAAACTATGCATATTTCAATAACTTGCAACTTAATTATAACCTTTATGTATAATAATGCTTTTAATATGGATTTTAGGTAAATTTCTATCGTCATTATACATGCTCTTGTGTGGCATATGACCAAAAATGGATGTCCTTTGGTGATAACGCATTCCATGCAGTCCACAAGTATCCAACCTGAGATAAAGATGACATACACTATTTATTTACTCCAAATAGTATAAAAGATAACAAATGCAATTGCTTTTGAAACATTGGCAACTAACAACTTCTCAACTATTGATGTAAGCTTGAAACTCAAATGTAACCTTGTGGTCAAAGATGAAAAAAGACTCCCATATCCTTTGTTTAGGAAGGAATATCCGGTACCAGACTGGAGTAGGTAAAAATGCAGCTAATAATGCACGGTACCACCAGTAAATTCTAATAACATGAGAACAAAAACTATAAAATAACCAGCAAGAACAGACAGTTTCTTCTCCCCTTACAAAATTGATGGGAATTCTTAATATACATTATGAAATTACTCATGTGCGAGGCAATCAATAATAGCGCATACAGAATAACAATTTTGGGAAACAAAGACTCATCAGGTGGCACTTGGTTGGATCCGTAAAACAGAATGAGAACATTACAGAAAGCAAAGTTTACTTTTGAGGTCAACTATAGTTTTAAGCTTAATTACCTAGCAATCTTGACAACACTCATAAGAGGAATACACCTCACGCAAGATGCTAATAAACACCCAAACATAAGACGTACCACCCTGTGATATTCGAGATGGGTTGACACGAAACAAATGTTGGCCAGTTTCTAAAAAATGGTAAATAATAAATACGACAAATATTAGTACACGAACTATGTTACTTTAATAACAATTTAACTGCTGAATAAAATGTTTAAAAAGGCTGTGTAGGCTAATTATTTGTTAAATGACCCAAATTGACGCATTCAGAAGTATACAGGTAAAAAATTGTCATATATGTCCCCCTTTTAAAAAAAAACTTGATTTCATTCTCAATGTAATGATGTAAACTAGAATGTTTGAGGCTGAGATTACAGTGCTAACCTCCTAGTACCAGCTTCCAGAGGACCATATCTTGAATACACTACTATGTAACTTGATATAGAAACATGTGACAATCCTGCCCAATAACATCCTTCTGTTCCATATCTGTAACAAAGATAGATTATAAACCGTTAGCTCGCTCACGTTCGATCCACATACCAAGCGAATCATAATAGAAAGTTAGTGAACACGATACATTATAAATCACATACACCCCAAGGTCAGCTCATTCCTTCTTTGGTCTTCCTCTTCCTCTCTTAGCCGATGCAGCTCCACTATCCTCCTTTGGTCTTCCTCTTCCTCTCGAGTCGGGAACTCAACCATCAATAGAACACTACAGTTGCATAGTTGACCTGTTTTGTCGGGCCAACTTATTGCAAGAAGCTTACACGTTCATAAAAAAACATGCCCATTAACCCTGATCCGGTAATCTAACGGACTTTTCTTGTAGCGTGCAAGAAGAACAAGAACATGGAACAAGGAGAGTTGTTTGGTCAACGACTACTTGAGTTGGAACCTTGTAATCCAGATAATTACGCCCTTTTATCGAGCTTCTATGCAGCTTGCTCACAATGGTCTAAAATGGGCCATTTAAGGAAACAAATGAGGGATAACGGGCTCAAAACAGTACCAGGATGCAGCTCCATAGAAGTTGATGGAGCCGTACATGAGTTTGTGTTAGGGAACTGGTCTCACCCTGAGTCAAAGGAGATAAAGGAAGTGTTGAGTGATATTTTGAGACGGGTTGAGTCTTCGGGCCACAAACCGAATGTCTTGGGTGTGCTTCATGATGTGGGTGATGAAGTAAAAGAGGAAGCTCTTTGTGAGCTTGTTCTTGCAAGGGCATTTGGTGAAGAGAGTATTTGATACTTGTATTACATGCGTTCCCGACACTGAATGATACTGAACCAGCTAACATTATGAAATAGTACGACCAGTAAAAAAAATCTTGGATCCGCCCCACTTTATATTATACAATAGATATAAATACATAACTAAAATAAAGAATAATTACACTGTTGTTCCTTTGGTAATGTCAAATTGCACATTTCATTCAAACTTCTTAAAAATTACACTTTAGTCCCAACTGTTTAGTCATAATAAATTGGTTCTTTCTTGACACTAACTGATGTTAAAATTATGTTAAATCAAGAAACACTCGTAATTGACAACAATTTAAGTGGCCTTCAGATAGGAACCACTTAATGCACTTCGCAGCCTCCCTGGTAATTCTGATTTTCTACCAAAATACTGCCTCTGGAGTGCCTGAATGTCACTGTTTGGATGCAACCCAACCACAACCATGCTCTCGAATAACCTCGATGGTTCTTTTAATATCCTTTAATGCTGAAATATTTGGGATTTTATAAATAAGGCAGAGCTAAGTATTGAAAAAAGAACATTAGAGCATACCAGTGCCTGTAATTGAAAGCTTGCCCATTGACGTTTTTTGCTAGTTAATACTTCTGGATTGTAGGTTCTACTTTTCTCTTCAAGAGGAGAAGATAAGCCTTTCAGTACTCTAAAAGCTTGACTCTGAAGCTTTTGAAGAGGGCTACCACTATCCCCTTTTGATGAGAATACGGCTGACGGTCTCGGTGAAGTAACAACAGCTCCAGAGACTTCTTCCGTTGTCTGCATAAAGAACGAAGCACACCAACCTGTGCTGCTAGACTCTTCATGACTGTTGTGAGTGAAATTCGTTTGGAGCACCAGCTATGCTACAATATGGAGATCCATAGAGAAAAACACGATAAGCATGATTTGTCCATTGTACAGATCCAGAATGATAAACAATAATACATCACTAACTAAAGATCAACATCTGTACGGACTCGATTTCTAGTTCTAACAAAAACCAGAGCAACAAAACTCATTTCCCCTGAAAATTTATCACAAAACCTAATTCGCACAAAAAAATCAAACTAAAAAAGATCCAATTTGTTCAAAAATTAACAAAAACTCAATTCAATTAAACAGATACTTCACTAACTAAAGATTAACATCTGTACGGACTCGATTTACTCAAAAACCTACCAACATTGGTTCGATTTTAGGGTTTTAAACAAGGAAAAACATCAAATCGGAAGCAGAAGAACCACAATCAAAGTAAAATAGAGTAAGAATTATAGAAAAAAAGCATGAGATATTACCTGAATTGAAGCGAAAATGCGGCGACTAAGGTGTCTCTAACATGTTACATCAGGAAGGTGTCTGAAATAGTCATCCCCATCCCCCACCATGTTAACCATCTGAGAGAAGGTGTCTCGAACAGCCATGGAGTAGTGGCTTATGGTGAACGCAAGGCAAAGACAAAGCAGATCCAGATCCAAAATCGGAGAGAGAATGGAAAGGGAAGGGAGCTGTGGATTTGAATTTTGAAATGAGATTTGGGGATTGTAAGAAAGCAGGGATTGTATGACAGCTTTCTTCAAAAGTGAATGCGCGGATCATGATCCGTGTGGAGTTAATGGACGGTAGGATAGGATCATGATAGTGATGGACGGTAGGATCATTATCTTTGTGTTTTTGTTTGAGTTAATAAGGGTATAAGTGGAAAGTGATATTTTATTGTGTTTAAAAGACTTCTACAGCATGCTTTAGGGGTGTTTTAAGGGAATTTTTATGGACTTTAAGAAGTCCTTCCTATATGCTTATTAAAGTAGTATAGATATATATATATATTGGTTATTAACTAATATTAATATTAAAAGAAATTTATTAAACAAATATAAATAAAATTTATGAGGTTGAAGAAGAGAATAAACTTTTTGTAAGAAGAAAAAAGAATAAATTTCAACCAATAAGAATGCTTCATTTTACTTCATTTAATATAAGTATTTAATGTTACTTTAAGGGTAATATGGTAAACCTACAAAGATCATTAATTAGTAGTATTCCTCTTTAATAGCTAACTACATTAAAATTTGTAACTTATCTTCAAAATATATATTTTTTCAAAAAAATAAAATCAAATAATTTAGAGTGTAGGATAAATTACAATGTGTATATGATAAATTACGGGTTGTGTAGGATAAATTTCAACATATGTAGGGTAAATTTCGAAAGGTGTAGGGTAACTTTTGATGTGTGTAGTCAAAAAACATTAGTGTGAAGGATGCTAGTTTTTATGACTAATTAATTAGTCAAAGATGATAATAAATGAGATAAGTGAAAAAGTATTTAACGTTTTACAATTTTACCCTTTGTTCTTTTTTCTTCTCAATTAAACGTTTTACAATTTTACCCTCAAATGAACCTTCCCCTATATTAATAAGAGTAAATAAAACCTAAAAATATATTTACACAATATATCATCATCATCATACTCAGTAAATCCCACCAATAGCAAAGCAAAGCAAAGCAAAGGTAGGGTCTGAGGAGGGTAAGATGTAGACAATCTTACCTCTACCCCGTAGGAATAGTGAGGCTGCTTCCAGTGAGACCCCCGGCTCGATAGTAGTTTTGCATTAAGCCTTGAACATAAGGCACATAACACTCAGCAGTCGGGACAAAGACCGATTAGTGCATGTACCCTTTTGTCTTTCAACTATCAACGCCACCACATGGTGCCTGATTAACTGTCCTCATCTTTTAACGTCATTTTCATGAAATTAGTAAAATAACGTTAAAATTAGTGCACTTTCACTTTTGCCCCCGATGGCCCACACATATATAAATTATATGCGCATACCGTAAGCAGGACGTAATATTTACACAATATATAAACACTTATATTAACAATTCAGTTGATGCTTCAGCTTGTGGGAGAGGCCCGATTTGTGGGATGGTCGATGTCAGGCGTATAGGAGTTTTGTGGGTTTGGATTATTTGTTGCCGGTGAGTAGGTGGCCTGCTCATGGTCTGGAGATTTAGTGGGTTTCAACTCCTGAGCCGTTGTGTAGTAGACAAACGGATTGTGATGATAGGTCTAGTTGTGTGCCGTTTGGACCGACGGTGGTGGTGGGTTAGGTACAGGGTGGATGGATGTGGTGGAGGTGGCTGTTGTGGTGTGATTGCAGGTGGTGGTGAGTTAGGGGCGGCGGGTGAGGTATGACGATGGGTAAAGGTGTGGCGGTGGTGGTGGTGGTGGGTTAGGTCCATCGTTGCTGCAGATCGTATTCTCTGTTTCCTATAACAGATTTTCGTCCGGTACAGTTTCAGTTTGCCGGAATTCAAGACCTCGCCGGAGAACATCATACATCATCGATATAACGCGAAACGTAAGCTCTAATCTATGTCTTTCTGTTCGTCTTTCTCATAGAATCAAAACCCCTATCTTTATTTTTGTGAACGACAGGTTAAAAGGGGGTTAGGGTTCATATTGTACTGTATTGTTTGAAGAAGAGGTATGACAGTGGAGGTGGTCGGCAACAGGTGGGGGTGGGAAGTGGTGGTGGCCGGAGGAGGTATGACAGTGGAGGTTGATGCTGGAGGTTGTTGCATGGCCTTATTGTTTAATCATTTTACATATTTATTCCCTTGATAAAAGTTCTTTACAAAATAGCCATTGGAGAAGTGAAATGACAAGAATACCCTCATGTGCAAGACACATGACCATATTTAACAAAAAAATCTGACTGAGTTAGGGCTAAAAGACATAACGTGCAGGATTTTGAAACGTTAAGAACAAAACGCGTCAAATTTAAAGGTAAAAAACACCGCCTGCAATTTGCTACAAAGATAAAGTACAAAACTTGTAATTCACTCCAATCTTTAAAAAACATGAGAGGTTTTACATTACTGTATATAATATATGCATGGTAAAAAAGAATCCTTTTCTTTTTAGTTAATTAATCTTTAATATTCAACCAGGATATCATATGACCCTCCCCTGTCTCAGGGGGTGTTTGGCCTAGCTTTTTTATCTAAGCTTATAGCTTTTTTAGCTTATTTTTATAAAATAAGCACTAATGGGTGTTTGGTTTAGCTTTTTAAGCTTATGCTTATTAGCTTATATAAGCTAATTCCAAAAAGCTTATGGGAAGATGGTTATTTAGCTTATTTGAATAAACTTATTTGAAGAAAATGGTTTTTTTACTCAATTGCCCTCAAATGATACACACAATGATATTATACCCCTTCCTATAATACAAGCTCATGAAAATTTCATGGTTCCAAAGAGCTTGTCAACTTGTAGAATATAAGCTAATCCAAACACTTAAAAATAGCTTATCAAATGAAAGAAAATAAACATAAGCTACTTTAAAATATAAGCACAAAAAAATAAAAGCTATGCCAAACACCCCCTCACATGACAAAAAAACGATAAAATCTTTCAAAGCAGCGAAGTTGACATCACAACCATCATTCATTCTTCAACTTCACTCCATCCCCAAATCTTACATCAACCCATCTAACAAAAACCCAGATCCAGAATCACCCACTTCAATACTTGATTCAATCTTTGGCAATCAACAACATTATTCTACAATGGGTGTGTCGTCTTGGCCCTCTGATTCAGTGGTTAGATCTTTGATCCAGATTTATTACACTTGGTTACTGATAATGTTCATGATTTTATCAGTTTTATTGAATGACAGTTTGATTTTTTGTTGGTTGGATTTGATTGATGTTTGCTTTGTTATTTGGATATTAATTTTCCATGTTTTTATGATGGAATGTATGTTCATTTGCATAGGGTTTAGTGTAATCCAAGCATATTGTGTTGGTCAGCGGGTTTGGGTAACGGGTCAAAACAGATTTCGAGGAAAATGAGTTTTGATTAAATGTGTTGTTTTAATAAATAATAATTTGGCTCGGGTTAAAATTAGTTATGAGGAAAATGAGTTGTGGTCAAAACGGACAGTTTTAAAAGGTATTAATCTGGTTTGAGAAAAATGAATTCCGGTCAAAACGACTTTTTTTTTTCAAAAAGTATTAATTTTGTTCTGGTTAAAATGGTTTATGAGCAAAAGGAGTTGGGTCAAAACGGGTCGTTTTAAAATAGTATCAATTTAGTTCTGGCCAAACGAGCTCCTAGCAACATGAGGTTGGGTCAAAACAATCCGTTAAAAAAATCAATTTGGTTAGGATCAAAACGGATTATAAGCAAAATGAATTCTTGTCACAACGGACCGTTTAAAAATATCAGATGTTATTCGGGTTAAAACGGGTACGGGCCAAAATGAAGTCGAGATGGGGGCTAGCGGCGACATGGAGGTGGCTGCCACGGTGGAAACGGAAGCATTCAGTAATTTAGATTTGAACTTTAATGGGTAAAGACCTTTTTTTTGAAGATTCAAATGGAATAGGATGATCAAATCACTTTAGACTAAAGAATCCATTACCTTTTTATATTTGCTAAAAATAACTAATCAAGGGTATTCTTCTGTGCTAAAATAGTAGTTTTTGTTAGTTATTATTATATGCTGTTATTTGGAGTAAAAAACATGTGAAATTACCTAACTATCCCTGACTTTGAGCAAGTGATTATCAACTAATTTACTTTCAAAACTAATCTTTTTTTATGATCAATTTTGTCACATCTTTTCTGTTAAATGAATGTGCAGTTGGATAAAATCAAGAAAAATGTTGCTGAAATGGCTGGGGTGTCTATAAATGCGGTCAAAATTGTCGTATCTCCTTACAGGATTTGCCCATTGGGAGCTCACATTGATCATCAGGTTGATACATATTTCTATTTACCAAATCGTTTCATATTTTCATATTTTTTTTCGTTTTCTTTTTATGAATTGATAGGGTGGAATAGTTTCAGCCATGACAATTAACAAGGGAATCATTCTCGGATTTGTGCCTTCCGCTGATTCTCAAGTATGATCCTCTCACCCGTGCGTGATCGTTTAATATTTTTTTACATTGAAGCATTTGTTTTCTTGATTCTTTTTTTGATATAATAGCCGTTTGTACTCTTCGTGTTAAATGAATCTGCATTCAAAGGTTCTACTAAAGTCGGGACAGTTTAGTGGAGAAGTGCGGTTTAGGTAAATAGCTTTTTTTTTTTTTTTTTATTATTGTATGTAGATCTTGGGCTTTTGGGGCCTCGTGCATCGCGCTTTTTAAAACCAAGATGTAGGTAGTGATGAAGTAGTTGATGTTAACTGTTAGTTTGAAAAATGACCACAGAGTTGACCAAATCCAGCTTCCAAAACATGCTGCAAAGTCAAATGGCAAGACCCAAGAAAACGGTTCGTCGGATACAATGGAGGAATGTAAATGGGGAAGTTACGCCAAAGGAGCATTGTATGCGTTACAACGTGGAGGAAACGATCTTAAACAGGTTAAACATCTTTCTTGATCTATAATAATAGACGTTTTAATGAGTACAAAGTAGTTTGTCGAGGTGGCAAAATGACGGGGAGGGTTACAGGTCAAAACATTTTAAGTACAGGTTGAAGTCGGGTTAACTCGTAAACACTTTTTTTTGTCTATTTACTGACTTTTTTTTTAAATTAGTATATTAATTATGGTTATAATACAACATTATCTATTTTTAGATTCTTTTAATCTTTTTTGCACCATTCTTTGAAGTTCTTAATATAAATTGGTGCAGGGGATCACAGGATTCATTTGTGGTACAGAAGGTCTTGATAGTTCAGGTTTAAGCTCATCTGCTGCTGTAAGTTTTTTTTTCTTTTTAGAGTTAACTACACAGATAGTCCCTGTGGTTTATTGAAAGTAACGCCTTTAAGTACTAACTTTTTTTTTGTAACGTGTTAAGGTTCTTTGGTTTCATTTTTATAACACTTTGGGGTATTAAGGCCAACTGACGTTAAAATTTCTATTAAGTTTGAATTAAATGACTGTTCTACCCTTTAATAACCACAAGGACCGTATATGTAGATAAATAAAAACTAATTACAGGGACCACTTTATCAAATTACGAAACAAAATAAAAAAACAAAAGCAGCCCGCTTGAAATCAGATTCCCGGTCATCGGTCACGATCACCGACTCCGGTTACCACCACCGTCGTGAATTTTTCTTATTTCGCCAGCACCACCTATGTATTACTAGGAAAAATTATAACATTTTGAGGAGAGGAATTTAGTGGGTAACGTCCAACATATACTCTTCCTCTGAACAATATACAAAGTAAGGAACTTCCTTCCTAGGATTATTCCACCCTTGAATTTTGAAAGCATCAATATGTATATATTTACAACTGCCATTCAAATTTATAACACAAGAATGGATTTTTAAACATAACAGAAGGGAATTAACAGAATCCCCATCACTAATTCAAGAAAAAAAAATCATTTTTCAAGTTTTAGTGTTTATTCTGATAAAATTATACAGCAGAAATTAGGACGAAAGGGTTATGGTCGGAAGTAGTGTAGGAGGCGGTGCACGGTGGAGGGTATGGCGAACGACGGTGGGTTCCGATTGCCGGGTGGAGTTGAAAAGTGATGGTGCAGTGGTTCAGGTGGTGATTGCAGAGGGTTGGTGTGTTGGTGGTTAAGGTTCGAGAGTCGGGGTTGAGATCAGAGTGGGGATTTTCCGGTGACGGAGATGTAGGGGTGGTGGAGATGAACAGAGGTGTTGTAAAGTTTAGTAATTTACAAAAGTGGTCCCTGTAATTAAATTTTATTTATCTACATATACAGTCCCTGTGGTTATTAAAGGGTAAAACAGTCATTTAATTCAAACTTAACAGAAATTTTAACGTCTGTTGGTCCTAATACCCTAAAGTGTTATAAAAACGAAACCACAGAACCTTAACATGTTACAAAAAAAGTTAGTACTCAAATGTGTTACTTTCAATAAACCATAGGGACTATCTGTGTAATTAACTCTTCTTTTTATTACTGTTCTGCTTTCAAACTCATTGACCTATTTAGTCAAATCTTTGACTAATTGTAATATGGAAGTTTACATGTTAACATCTGATTTTTCTTTGTATTAATAACTTTATAGTTTTTGAACATCATTTATCGTGACTTTTTTGTTTAACAGGTTGGAATTGCTTATCTATTGGCTCTGGAAAGTGCAAATAATCTTACGGTATCTCCAACAGAAAATATTGAGTATGATCGGTGGGTTCCTTTCTTACGATTGCTAAGTTAATGGGTCGACATATGTGACAATTGTGTCAGGTTGGCGTGTTGAAGTGACGAACCTGAACACGACCTATATATTTATTTGAGTCCAAAACATCAACCCTAACCTAGACACACTTAAAACTATATAACCCGGATACGACATGTTGGGCTCATGTCGTGTCGGGAATTTACACCCCTAGGACGACTGGGCTGTGTTTTAATCTGAAACCGGTCAAAGAAAAAAAGTTATCCGAAGGGAAACAAGTCAAACATGTTGAACATTGGCCAAAATCTAACCTTAATGCATACAATTTATTAAGAAATTTAAGTTTTACTGTAATTATAGTTTTTTTATAGTCATAATAGAGCCATTAATTATTGCCCCAAGCTTTTATGAATTTTTTTTTTCTAAATGTTAACAGTGTACTTGTAGGCTAATTGAGAATGAATATTTGGGTCTGAAAAATGGCATATTGGATCAGTCAGCGATATTGCTTTCGAGCTACGGTTGTTTGACTTGTATGGATTGCAAGGTACTTTTTTCTACAGGAGTATTTCTATATTTTTTTGTACTTTTTAAGGGTTAATTGTATAAAGCGTAACAACACAAACCAAATAAAAATTTATAAATTTTAATTTTATATAACCGACTTTCAAAAGTTCAGTTTAATGTAATTTGACTCGCTAATGGGTCAAAATTGTGCTTGCGGTGTTTTGGTTGACCTTTTTAATCCGTTTGATAAACGGACAACCGAAAAGATTCAATATGGTTACCTTTTATCCAATTTGCCCTTTCTCAAGTATTAATAAAACTTGTTCGCTACACGCATTCTACAAAATTTACACAATTACTTAGTTATTTTAAATGGATCTTGTGAATTTTATGCAGACCAAAATACACAAACTTATACACCCACCTAAGTATGAAACGGAGAAAAATGCTGAAACCAAATTTCGTTACAAGATTTTGCTAGCATTTTCGGGTCTGAAGCAGGCATTAACAACTAACCCCGGTTATAATCGAAGAGTTACCGAGTGTCGAGAGGCTGCAGAGATCCTTCTAAAGTAAGATTCCCATACAGATATTAAATTTTAATCCTTAAAATTTTAAATAATAGAGTAAACTGCCAAAATGGTCCCTGAGGTTTGGTCACTTTTGTCCAAAACTCAAACCTTTTGAATCTGGGTTCCTGTGGTTTCAATTTTGTTGCCATTTTCATCCAAAATTAAAATCTGATCAGATTTTTCAGTTAACATCTAGTTTTTTGTCCTTTTCCTCTCTTTTATTGAAAGGCAAAATGTTTTTTTAACGTTTTATTATAACAAATTAAAAAATCTGACCATTTTGCCCTTCATTAAAAGGGAGGAAAAGGAAAAAAAAAAACTGGATGTTAACTGAAAAATCTGACAAGATTTTTATTTTGGATGAAAATGGCAACAAAATTGAAACCACAGGGGCTCAGATTCAAAAGGTTTGAGTTTTGGACTAAAGTGACAAAAGTGACCAAACCTCAGGGACCATTTTGGCAGTTTACTCGAAAAAAAATAACTCCACATTTTAATTTTTTATTCAAACAATGTAAATTTCTATAAAGATCCTTCAGAATTTGTGCTCATGAAATAAAGACGTCAACTTAATTTTTTTTTTTTTTACTTTTCTCAGAGCTGCAGGGAAAGAAGCTGAACCTATATTGTCGAACGGTTAGAATTATATCATTTTACCATATTTAGTTCTTATATGCTATTTTCTTCATAATTTTTATACTGAATTGTTTGCATTTATTTCAGTTGAACAAGAAGAATTTGAGGCTCATAAGGTTCTTTTTTTTTTCTTTGATTTTTTATAAATAGAAAAAAAATCATCTGTTACACTATTGATCCATTAACTAATGCATGCTGCAATAATTATTTTCTAATTAATGTATGTATTCTGTTTTGCAGTCCAAATTAGATCCGGATCTAGCTAGAAGAGCAGAACATTATTTCTCTGAGAATACGCGTTATTAAAGGTTATTTATTTAATTTTTTTTTCATGAAATTCGATTTCAACAAGGTTATGATTTCATTTCCTTGTTGAATTTTCTACTCAATGTTTAATTATTTTTTGGCTTTAGGCTTAGAGGCATGGAGTTGTGGCAATTTTGAAGAGTTTGGAAAGCTTATTTCGGCCTCAGGGTTAAGTTCAATACAAAACTACGAATGTGGTACGTCTTCCTAGAATACTTTTTGTAATATATGTAATCGTGCTGTTAGTTTTTTCGGGTCCATAAACAACCCAATTTTTAACAATTTATGAAAATTTTGTTTTTAGGATGTGAACCACTAATCCAACTATACGGGATACTTTTAAAAGCCCCTGGTGTTTATGGAGCGCGGTTCAGTGGAGCTGGGTTCAGAGGGTGTTGTGTAGCATTTGTGAATTCAGATTACGCTGATAAAGCTGCTTCATTCGTCAAAAATGAATACTTTAAAGTTCAACCGGAACTGGCTAGCCATCTTAACCAAGATACAGCCGTTGTGATATGCGACTCTGGTGACTGTGCCCGAATTATATGAGCCTGAGATGAACCATCTTTTTTCATGAGTGAATTTCCACTTATATAACAATTTGTGATTGGTTATTTGATACATTTGTAAAAGTCACCCTATATGCATTCATGTTGATCAGATGTGTTCGAGTTGCATCATTTTTAGACATTAAATGCGACAAATCTTCAAAACGTGTATATCCGGACACGTTAGCCGGCCTGCAACCCCAGTCCCGTCAGTGTTTTTTTTTTTGGTTTGGGGGGGGGGGGGGGGGGGGGGTTATGTTGTTTTTATTCACCTTTTCATATAAATGGGATAATACGAAGTTACCAACGTTTCAATTTTAGTTTTCTCGAGATAGGATTTGGTGAGTACGTAAGATACGTTGAGTGCTGCTTCATTCCATTCATTAAGAAAACGAGTAAACTGTCATTTTGGTTCCTGAGGTTTGGGCAGTTTGCCACTTTAGTCCAAATCTCAAACCTTTTGCATCTGGGTCCCTATGGTTTCCTTTTTTTTTTTTTTTTTTTTTGCTATTTTGGTTCAAAATGAAATCAGATCATATTTGTCTTATAAAATCTTGCTATTTTATCCTTTTTCTTAAGGGCAAAATGGTCATTTCTTTTTTTAATAGTAGGATTTTATAAGACAAATATGACCTAATTTCACTTTTGGACCAAAATGGCAATAAAACTGAAACCAAAGAGACCCAGATGCAAAAGGTTTGAGTTTTGAACTAAAGTGACAAAAGTGACCAAACCTCAGAGACCAAAATGACAGTTTACTCTTAAGAAAACTGTAGGATTTTTGTTTTTTCAGGTGTTGAAAGTTTGAAACTGGTTTGCTGCTTCATTCCATTCATTAAAAAAACTATAGGATTGTTGTTTTTTAGGCGTTGAAACTGGTTTGCTAAGGGGAGGAGGGGTGGTTTCTAGTGATAGATTTCTATCACTCCCACTATCCAATCAAATCATGTCATGTCATCACCCAATATTCTATCACTAGTGATAGAAATGTAGGGGGAGGGGGGGGGGGGGGGTGGTATCACTAGTGATGGAATTCTACCACTCCCAAATTTTAAAAATATTTACTCTCACAAAAATGTAGTGGATCAACACGTGTAAAAAAAGCCACTTCAATCCTACAGAACAATTGGTGAAGTTGGTCAACAGGGACATGCAATGGGTCCAGAGCATCATCAATGCAACAGGTGTCAACATGCAAACAATTGATACATTGAAGTTTCAACGCGTTATACATTCCACGAGTTAAAAAGTTACCGGCGGCGGTGTTTCGTTTTCGTTTCACGCGTGATCGGGGTGGTATAACGGACCACCCCGTGTGCCCTAATACTTGTTAGTTAGTTAAACGAGAGTATTCTCTCTCCTTAAAGCAATTTCGGCACCTCGATCTTATGGACTTTTGTTTTGTTTGTTTGTTTTTTTAAAGGGGGGGGGGGGGGGGGGGGGGTATAAAGGGGGATAATACGAAGCGACTTGATAGTGTTTTAGAAGGATACAAATTCTTTGCTTCTCTAGTAATAAAGTGCTATACGTAAAAAAAGGGGGGGGGGGGGGGGGGGGGGAGAATTTTAAATTTATGGGCATCAAAGTACCCCTCCCAACATAGATCAGTCACAATTGTTTGGATTATAAATATGCATGGAATTGACAGAAATATGTCATGCAAATAACTATTACGACTCCTCTATTCAAATTATACGCATCATGTATATTGCATAATTGGCACTACATGAGTTTTATATGCACAATACCTATGTCGTAGACACAATTCCACCAACAAGATGCTTTATTGTGTAAACCATCCAAAATGGTAAGGGTGGTTCAGTGTGACGGTGGTTCGCAGTGATGCACCCGTTACGCTCATTGGTTACCACAAGCGTTCGAAAGTGAGCCACCATGAAAGCATTCCACTTATAAGGCCTTTTAAGGTTTTAGTGTCCTCCTACATGGAACAATTAAACAATTTCTTTTTAATTTAATTCTCCTTTAGAACAAAAACGTTTTATTCCTTTTTTAAATACATGGAACAATTAAACAATTTCTTTTAATTTAATTCTTCTTAGAACAGAAACGTTTTAATCCTTTTTTAAATACTTCCCAACATTTTATAACACGAAAGAGGACTAGATCATTGATTATTCAAATATATGACTTGAAATGTAGCGTTATTCTAACCAGACCATGTTTATTGTACCCCGAGCAAAAAGATGCTCATCATCTAAAGAATCAAGAATATCATACATTGGTCTTATGGTTGACAAAAGAAGGGTAAGTGGTGTTTAGAATAGTACAATTGGCACATGTTAAAATGTGTAAATTTTGTTTTCAGTAAGAGCACAACTGATGTCATTTGTCAAACTTCAAAATGAATATGTCACTGAATACTTTTTCGCATCACACTTGTCGATTTATAAATTCTCGAATAATGGAATTCATAAATCAAAATAATAATGCAGTTTTGTTCGTCCCGATCCAAATACATAGAATAATTAATTCAATAAAAACTAACTGATTAAATTTTTTGATTCTATGCAAATAATTATAAGTTTGCCTCATAAATATATACTTTTAAGAATAAATTTTTATTAAGAAAAGTTAACCTAATAATAACCAAAATTTTCAAGTGTTCAACCAAAATTTACTAAGTGTTCTATTAAGATCATTTTTAAAATTATTATATAAAAAAACCTTAACCATCTACAATTTATATTTTAAATTATTTTTGCCCTTAATAACCGTTTAATTTTCGCATTTGCATCATAAATGAAGTATGGCATTTCTAATTCATACATATTATCATCTACTAACACAAATTTTATAAAATAATTCATAAATTTTGACCGGACTTGATAATTAACCATAACATGTATTCCATTTAACCAGTGCCACAAATATGTTATTTAGCTTCCTTAATCATTAGCTTTTACTCTAATTGCACTTGCAAATAGGGCTGTAAACGAACCGAATGTTCAGCGAACAGTTCGTGAACCGTTCGGTGGGAAGTTCGTTTATGTTCGTTCGTTTATTAAACGAACGAACATGAACAAGAAATTTCGTTCGATTAGTTAAATGAACGAACATGAACAGAGGTCTCGTTCGTTCGATTGCGCTCGTGAACGTTCGGTAAGGTGTTCTTGAACGTGTTCGTGAACATGTTCATGAACATTCGTTGATTTGCGTTCGTTTATGTTATTATGTTTGTGTTTTAATTGAAGATCTTTGTACTTTTTTTATATTTTATTTGTACTTTTTATATTATTAAACTTTTATTTATGTTATTACCCTAATAATTAAACTAGGAAATCCACTTTCACCTTGTTTATGCATCATTTCCCTTTCATTTCTCATTATTTACATCGGCGAATACGATCGACCTCCGTTCCACAATAAGGGATGCAAGTTCGAGTGCTACTCTCTGGGCCATCTATCTTTATCCTTCGTCGCGTTCGCCAAATTTATTTGTGTTTGTTTGTGTTCGTTTGTGTTCGTGAACCGTTCGCGAACATACTCATTTCCTTAATGAACGAACATGAACATAAAATCTCGTTCGGTAAGTGTTCGTGAACCGTTCGTGAACACATTTATTTCCTTAACGAACGAACACGAACAAGGCCTTGTTCGTGTTCGTTCGGTTCGTTTACAACCCTACTTGCAAATAAATTATTGGTTTATTTTGTTGCATAGAGGGTATTAATTATAGGCCATTGAGTTTTTATTTTTGGAGATGTCACATAAAGGTTATAAGCAAATGGTAATGTCTTCTAGGACTATGGGGTATGGGGCGGGGTTGGGGTGTGGGTTGGAGAGAAACGCCCAAGTCACCACCCCGGGTGGGCTTGGGTTTGGGCGTGGCCCCTTGGGTGGGAGTTTAAGGCCGGGCGTGGGGCATGCTAGCGATCCTATGTGGCCGACTCTTATTGGCTTGTTGGCTAGGGCATAGCAGGCCATGTTTAATTTTTTATTTTATTTTAATACACTTGGCCAAGCCACGCCGGGCCAGCCACGCCCCACCATACCCCACGGACACATCACTCACCAGCGGGAAGGCTCGAACTCTACGTGTCAACTCATGCCTAAACCCCCGCCCCACCATACCCCATGGTCGTAGTATGCGTGTGGAAAATTATTACAAAATTTGAAAATTAATAGTGTTGACTTGACTACTAAGATACATGGAGTATGAAACTTTGCGGGGGATAGTTTTTGACATTTTCAAAAAAGTGATGATAAAATCCTAACACACTTTTATATAGTATAAACTATTTGTGTTTCACTTTTTAGTGATATTTTGAGTATGTTTGGCAAAAGTAGTTGGTGGCTGGTAGCTGGTAGATGATAGCTATAGCTGGTAGCTAATGGCTATAGTTTTTTAGATATATTTCTTGTTTGGCAGAGTAATTTGAGCTTTTAATAAAATGTATAAAATGACCAAAATGAACATAACTGAAAATTTAAAAAGCTTGTGCATTAAAAAGTTCATTATCTTTAGATGTTAAAATAGTCATTTTTCCCTAAAAGCTTGTAGCTCCTTCTAAACGCTACTAGTAGGAGCGTTTAACCAACAGCTTCAAGCTCCTAACCTAAAAGCTTCAAGCTCCTTTAACCAATCAAGTCTTTTTAATGAGTATGAGTTTTTTCTTAAAAATTTAAAGCTAGAACCACTACATCAAAAATGGCTTTTTAGGACCTTTTCTGTGGGACGCTTGTAAAAGAGGGTCCTAAAAAACTATTTAATAGGACTAATGAACTTTTGGGGTCCTTTTATAATATACTCTACTAAACCGGTGTCCTAAAAAACTATTTAATAGGATGGATGATTTTTTGGGGCCCTATTATCATATAATTTAGTATGACACTTAAAATGTAGATACTAATAAAGTACTTTATATGACATTTAATTATTAGTGTCCCATTATGTGGTACTGTATTAGGACACTTGATCATCTGGGGTCCTATTATAACATAACTTAATAGGACACATTGTAGTTAAGTCATAAATGTTCAGTGTTATAGGACCCTTTCTAGTCGAAGTCATATTAGAACTTAACTTAATAGGATACTTGACACTTGGGTCTTATAACTTTAAACTTTATAGGACGCTTAATCATTGTGGTGTTATTATAATACACCGTAATAGGACACTTGATATTTGAGTCATAAAACATTAGTTTTATAGAACGCTTATTCGCTAGAGTTTTATTATAATATAACTTAAAAAGACACTTGACACTTGGGTCTTATAAATTTAACCTTTATAGGACGCTTAATCATTATGGTGTTATTATAATAAACTGTAATAGGACACCTGATATTTGAGTCATAAAACATAAGTTTTATAAGACGCTTATTCGCTAAAGTTCTATTATAACATAACTTAATAGGACACTTGACACTAGGGTCTTATAACTTTAACCTTTATAGGACGCTTAATCATTATGGTGTTATTATAATACACCGTAATAGAACACTTGATCTTTGAGTCGTAAAACATAAGTTTTATAGGACGTTTATTCGCTAGAGTTTTATAATAACACTAGGTTATTGACCCGCTTAATCATGGCTAGTGAGTGGTGGTGGTGGTGGTCTGTAACACATCGTAAATTTATGTCCAATAATGTATCGACACGTGTCATGAGCTTTAAACGTGTAAAAGATCACTTATGAAGGACTAAAGTTGACAAACAAAGAAAGTATGTGAATAAAAGGATTCAAAATGTAAACAATGGATAAATACACCTTTCAATGACCCTACGCGATGTTTATACTCTTAAACGAATGAATTATGGATCATACGAAGCTAATTGTGGAAGAAAGTGAGAAATTACAAACTACAAGGGTTAAATGTGTCAACATGTTTAAAGTATACCTCTGAATGACCTTTTAGCGAACACGAAGTTTTGTAACGATTAATTATGCTCACGAGAATAAGTGATAAAAATTTCACGAGGTTTCGTTATCGTATGAGAAAGTTATGATAACATTCGTATACGAGGGGTTAAAAGCGTCAACGTTGAATTTCATGACTTTTCGGGTGATCATAAAGTTAACCAAGGACTTAAAAATGTTTGGTTATGTCATGGAGCCCTTAAAAGTCAAGTTAGAGGGTTGAAAATGCAAGAAATGAAGTTGAAACCACGTTTATAAGGACCAGGGACCTAAAGTGCAATTTCTAAAACATTTTTGACCTGACCCGAGACTAATATCGGCCGCGTAAGATCCTTCAGGATCCTTACGCGGGCCGCGTGACCCCCTGCAGCGACAAAAAACCTGCACATGCCTGTTTTCAGCAGGTTAACCGACTTTGAATGCTTGTTTTACATACCAGGGGCTGCCCCAATGGTTTCTCATGCACTAGGGGCACTTGTAATGATCTGGAACCATGCATAGACTTCCTTGGCATGATCCTATGTGATTAAATTCACTATATAAGCACCCTCTTTGTTGCAACATTGGACACTTGCATTTCAAAACTTTCACAACTTCAATTCTGAAGATTCATGGAGCTCAAGACCTGTTCCTAGAAGTCTTTAGTCGTGCATAGGACTATTGTAAGCTTCCTTAACTTCCCTTAATTCAGTTTTGCTTAGTTAATTAGCTTAAAGTCAAATCGTCGTAGTTAGAGTTTGACTTCGTGATTAATTAAAATTTGTCCAGTCAAATCTCGAATTGAAAGTACATTTGAGTTGGTAATTATGTGGGTAATAAACCCTTAAAAGGGCACCCTCTGATTCCCACTCTAACTAGATCAATTGTCGGGTCAAAGTTAATCTTAAAAAGTCAACAGAAAGCTTATTTTCAAATAAACGAATAATTAACAATGTAGAACCCATGCAACCTGTTTTATCACTAATATAACTTGGTAATTAATGTAAGCATGTTCAACCCGACAATTTTTAGTTTAGGCTCGGTTCGGAACCGAAAGTCGCATAATTTGACTTTTGCTTTGACTTTCAGTTCTGACCCAATGTAGCATGTTTTAGAAATGCCTTAGAGCTTTATTTGGACCAGGTTACATGTTAGTATAACCCTCTGTGATTATACAACTTGGTTCATTAGTTATCCGATTCATATGCATGTTTCCGTTATATGCCTAAAGGTTGACTATTATGCCCTTTTGACCTTAAAACAAGAATTTTGAAAATGTGAGAGGATAATAATCTTTATTACTGATTTATAAACATGTCCCTAAATTTTCACATCAGTTAGAGGTCTAGATTAAGAGTTATGCTCAATAGCGTAATTAGAAAGCTTTTTATTAATTAAACGGCGAAATTAGCATAAAGCCTATCTAAACCCAATTTTTGATACCAAACTTTTTACCCACTGATATAATATAATATTTTGAGATTTTTGAAGATTTTTATTTATTTTTAGGCTGAGCATAACATAGGGTTCTAGCTTTGATTCAGTAATTGTCGGTTTTGCCCTTTTGGCCTATAAAATGAGTTTTACAAATCATTTTGATACCAAACCTTTTTCTACTGATTTTATATGATAAATAAAATATTTTGAGCCTTCTGGAATAATAAAAATATCAGCTTTACTTATAAAACCCGGAAATCGCTTAAAACCGTCTTTTTACGCGTTTTAAACGCATAGTATGTATTAAAACTATTTTAAATATATAGGACTTGATACCTACTGATATTTTTAGTAAATTTTTATACTTTAACAGTAATCAAAAGTTTTAAACTCAGATTTCCAGATTTGACCCTTAAACCTTATGTGAAATTACCAAAATGCCCATTCGGTGCATAGTTTGGTTATAAATGATAACTTTCACATATATGCAATACCCTATTGATATAACTTATCAAATTAAGTATTTTTACTGATTATATCAGACCTGAAACTCAGATTTATATTAAATCTCTTTTATAACTTTTTAAATGACCAAAATACCCCTACGGGGCATAATTTGAGTTTATATTCGTTTTGGGCATAATAGGAGATATCTTACTGATGTCACAACATATTTAAGGCATATTAACTTAGGAAACCTGTATATGACTTTCATGGTTACCCGTTATGCATTTTTCGCGTTCGGTTCGGTTTATGTAACTAGTTTGCATAAATTGACCGAAACGGGTCAAACCTTATCATTTTTGTCTCAAAATCCAGAATGTGTTTAGTTTACCCATATTACACAAGTCTCCAAACTTGTCGGGTCTAAATCACATTCTATTCCGGTCTTCGCTTAATCGTGCGTTTGAACCATATCTTCTTTTAAAACTAACCGGTCTAAGTTTAGGCTTAATTAAAGACCCGTTAGGAATCTAATAGGTTATTAAAAACCTTTGTTCCAGATTAGGAGACCCGGTAAAAGCTACTTGCACTTGCTGTTTGTGAATTATACTTGCTCAGGTAAATACTTTTAATTTATTTTCCCTTATACGGGCTTGGGGTACGGTATATAAAATACCGCTTGGTCGGGCATTGAATTTTTAATCATATAAAGGTTAATTTATTGAGTAGTGGTGGTGGCCGGCGGCGGTGGTGGTGGTTGTTGTGAGTGGTGGTGGTGGTGGTGGCCGGTGAGTGGTGGTGGTGAGAGGTGGTGGTGGCCGGTGAGTGGTGGTGGTGAGAGGTGGTGGTGGCCGGTGAGTGGTGGTCGTGGTGGTGGTGGCCGGTGAGTGGTTGCCGGTGGTGGTGGCCGGTGAGTGGTTGTCGGTGGTGGTTAGTAGTGGTGGTGGCTGGTGGTGGTGGCCGGCAGTGGTGGTGGTGAGAGGTGATGGTGAGTGGTGGTGGTGGCCGGCGGCGGTGGTGGTCGGCGGTGGTGGTGGTGGTGGTGGTTGTGGTGAGTGGTGATGGTGAGTGGTGGTGGCTGGCGGTGGTGGTGGTGGCCGGTGAGTGGTGGTGGTGAGAGGTGGTGGTGGCTGGTGAGTGGTGGCCGGTGAGTGGTGGCCGGTGGTGGTGGTGGTGGTGAGTAGCGGTGGTGGCCGGTGGTGGTGGTGAGTAGTGGTGGTGGTGACCGGCATTGGTGGTGGTGGTGGTGAGAGGTGATGGTGAGTGGTGGTGGTGGTGGCCGGCGGTGGTGGTGGCCGGTGAGTGGTGGTGGTGGCCGATTTCGATTAATAAATAATAAACGAGCCGAGCCCGAGCTTGAAAAACTACTCACGAGCCGAGCTCGAGCTTTAGAAAAGGAGAAATAAAAGACGCTGGTGGTGGTGGTGTGTATGTAATCAATTAAATACCAACTGTTCATTTAGTTTGTTCGGATTTTTATTTCCATACTAGGCTTGTCAATGGATTGGATATTGATCCATATCCAATCCAATCCAATCCAATCCAATCGGATCCATTCAAATGACTTATTGGATCATAAAAAATATCCAAGAATCCATTAGTTAATCCAATGGATCGATCCATTTATCCAATTAATTATATGGATCGATCAATTATCTATCCGGATCGATCCATTACTAATTAAGAAAAGGAGAAATAAAAGACGCTCTCTCAAAATCGCATCTAGGGTTTCACGGTAAGTCCTCCAGTCCGCTGCAGCAAATCGTCGATCTCCCCTTCACCTCCGTCTCACCTCCGTCGACCTCCAGTCCACTGCAACTGTCTCACCTCCGTCGACCTCCATTCCACCGCAATCGTCGTTTCACCGGAGAGTCGGAGACCCCAATTGCAGCCACCACCGCCGTTCGCAACCACCACGACCGCTCGCAACAACCACCACCGTAAGTCCTCTCAATTTCTCACACTGATTCAAAAAATTTCTTACATATGTGTCGTATCATGTTAAAATTCCGATTCTTTGACTGTATATATTTTTTCTACTGTATACAAATGAAAACATAGAGCTTTATATTTGTCCAGATATATTCAGTAGGTGCAGTTAGAAGACATCTGTATTTGAATTTTGTTCGTTTGGTAACTGCGTTTATAGAAATTGAGGTTTCAATCAGTACTGGAAATTGTTGTGGTCTAGTGACAATAGAATTGCAAGTAACTGAATTAGGATGTTTTTGTAGTAAGGTTTGAATATTGTCGTTGACTGGTCTGTGCAGTTAATTTTGTATATTTCTGGGGGGGGGGGGGGGAAATTACGGCAGTAGCCATTTGACCAGGCATAAAAAAGCCCGGTCACGCTCCCCCATCCCAGTGAACCCTCATTTTTATGCACCTTCAATCCAGCCACAACCAAGCGGACACGTGTCCTCTTACCTGAACGGGCTTTATGCCGCTACCTGCCTAAGCCGAGCCGCTTCATGCCCTAGCCGAGCCGCTTCGCCCAATCTCTGATTTATGCCGCTTTGTGGTACTGCCAAGCCGAGCCGCTTCATGGCCAAGCCGAGCCGCTTTTTCCCATCCCGAGCCGCTACACCCTGGATCTAAGCCGCTTCAGCATTGCCACCTACCCCAAGCCGTTTCATTTGAATTTTATGACCTTTCAACACATCCCGAGCCGCTTCGCCCCATCCCGAGCCGCTACATTTGAATTTTTTCTTTTTTTTTTTCTAACAATTACTTTAAAAAAATAATGCACACGTCCATAAGACTATATATTTCGAAACAAATAAAAAAATATTTATTTTCAAACCTATAAATAATAATTTTAACTTACGAACACCATTTTTAATATAATGTATATCAAGACCTATGTTGTCAAAGACGCAAGGCGCAGGCGAGGCGCATCGGCCTCGCCCGGAGCCTAGGCGCAAGGCGCAAAAAAAGCGTGGGCTTTTTTAAGAAAAGCGCACATAGAGAAAAAAAATATAAAAAATATGTTATGCTTTGAAAATAAATAAGATTCCACATATATAATTAAAAAAACTATTATACATGCCATTTAAGATCATGGAGCTAATAGTTAGTAGCAAAAGTTTAGGACTTATATGTTGTAAGTTTTGGGTGTGTCAATAAAAGTCTCAAAAGGTGGTAAATACTTTGTCCCACATCGGTGTGGGGACAAAGTGAGTGGTTGTTTATAAGGTAAAGTCTTTACTACTCTATTGTAGCTTTATGACATGTTTTACCACAAGTCCTACCCGCGCGCAGGGGGGGTGCAGAAATGAGTTTCTGAGCTTGAATTTGGTTGAACTCATGCGTGCCCGCACCTGCGGACACGAATGCAGCTCCGAAAACCCCGGGCCCGCGTGAGGCGGTTTCTGTTTTTTTTTTTTTTTTTTTTTTCTGCACAGCGCCTCAGACCGTTTTTTCCCGCGCCTTTGCTGCGCCTCAGACCGTTTTTGGCGCGCCTCAGCCCGTTTTTTTCAAAAAAACCCATTTTTGCGCCTAGGCTGCCACCAGGCGCTATAGGTGCGCCTCGCTGCGCCCGGGCGCCTAGGCGCGCGCTTTTTGCGCTTTTGACAACATAGATCAAGACATTCAGGAAAAAAAACTAAGAAATATCGTTTATATAATTTTTTAAATAACTAATCATGATATATATCGGTAATTTATATCGGAAATTTATATATATTTTTATCGGTAATTTATATATATTTTTTAAAATATTATCTAACTTACATATAAATGTACAGGTTATATTAAAAGTCACCGAACTTATTTTCTTAAAAAAATACAACATTGAAAAAATTTGTCCCACCTATACTTCAAAAACCAATTTGACATATTTTGATATTTTTTTTTTAAAATACTACTGAAATTTAACAAGAGTTTTGAAATGGCTCGGCTTGGCCTTGAAAGGTCATGGCTTGTACTTGTAGCGGCTTGGCTAGCTTGTGGGGCAGGGGGCGAAGCGGCTCGGCTTGGACATGAAGCGGCTCGGCTGGGGCAGGTAGCGGCATAAAGCCCGTTCAGGTAAGAGGACACGTGTCCGCTTGGTTGTGGCTGGATTGAAGGTGCATAAAAATGAGGGTTCACTTGGATGGGGGAGCGTGACCGGGCTTTTTTATGCCTGGTCAAATGGCTAGTTTGGTAAAATGCCTGGTCAAGCGGCTACTGCCGTAATTTTCCCTTTCTGGGGACTCAAGTTTCTTTATGGATGTAACTTTCAGTATCCCCAGTTCACCCTTATGGTCAAATCTGTTTCACCCAGGTCTGGTACTTCAAATTGGAAGCAAGGGGTTAACGTTAATCTTAATGATTTTGAATATTCTTTTTTGAACGGAAGATGATGATATGAATTCTTTTTGTGGTCTTCTTTATTCTTGTTGTGATTCTGTTTGTGTGTAAACTGATTGATTGGTCAGTAGAATTTATAGATTTTTTTAGAATTTTTTTATTTTTTAGATTTTTTTTTAGAATTTTTTTGATTTTTTTATTATTTTCAATTTTTTTTTATAATTTTTTTATTTTTTGTGAATTTTTTTTTAATTTTTAGAGGTTTTTTATTGTATTTTTTATATGGATCGATCCGGATAGTGATCCATCCATTTAAAATTATTTGGATATGGATCGGATCACGATCCATTATTAATAAACTGTGGTTTATAAACTCCCTGCCAAGAAAAGGATTGATTTGACTTTTATGCAAACTTTAATCCTACAAGATCTAAATTTGTAATTTAGAAGTTTGTCTACGTGACTAGGCTTATTATGCCAACATTATATTTCATTCCAAAAAGATTATTAGTAAAAATCCTGAATGAAATTATTAAATTAACCAATATGGCTTTTATTTACCATGGTTAATAAATCGTCAAGAACGATAAGATTGTTTAGATTTCTAAATAGACCTTGTCCATATTTTTATGTAGCAAATTAAGACTACATGGCTAAGTCCGAAGAACTAAACAGTCGTCCGGCACAAAACCCTGAAAATGCTCAGATGTTAGTAACTGGTGCGGAATTGAAAGCACTAGTGAATGATGCCGTTGTCGAAGCACTGAATAGACAATTTAGTGAAGCAAGCGGGACCCGAAGTAGGACCCGAACCACATCACGTTCCAAGCCAAGAACACATTCGGAGGCTCATAGCAAGCCGCCCTCTAAGAAAGAGGTACCTAAAAAGGAGGGACCCAAAAAGGATGATGACCGACATTCATCGAATCAAAATAGTGTCCCCCCAAAGAAGAAAGAGTTTGAAGCTAAACCTCAAACCAAATCATGTACTTACAAGTACTTCGTGTCTTGTAAACCCAGAGACTTTACTGGAGAAAAAGGAGCGGTCGATTGCATGACCTGGTTGGACGAAATGGATACTGTAGTGGACATCAGCGGTTGCGCTGAAAAAGATGTAGTGAAATACGTATCCCAATCATTCAAAGGAGACGCTCTGGCATGGTGGAAATCTCTTATACAAGCTGCCGGAAAGGCCACACTTTACAGTATGTCATGGGATCAGTTTGTGGCCCTTATTAAAGAGAATTTTTGCCCACAACATGAAGTTGAAAGGATCGAGTCAGACTTCGTATCTTTGGTGATGAAAAATTTAGACTGCCAGGCATACCTCACCACTTTCAATACTCTATCTCGGTTGGTTCCGTACCTGGTAACCCCAGAGCCGAAGAGGATTGCCCGTTTCATCGGGGGTTTAGCCCCTGAGATCAAAGCAAGTGTTAAAGCGTCAAGACCGGCAACCTTCAGATCAGCAGCTGATCTATCTCTCTCCCTTACCATGGACGTAGTCAGGTTGAGAGCACTTCGGAGCTCAGAAGAGAATAAGAGAAAGCGTGAGGACGATACCTCACGAAGGTCAGAAAAGAGACACCGAGGAAATAACGACCACAGGAAAGGGTCGGGATCTAAGAGAGATGGGCAACAATCGGGGGATAAGCCCAGATGTAAAACTTGCAAGAAAAACCATTTTGGGAAGTGTCGTTTTGAGCCGAAATCCCAGTCTCAAGTGAGACCCTGTGGGATTTGCAAATCAACGGATCACAAGACTCTGGAATGTAAGAAACTGAAGGATGCAACATGTTATGGTTGCAACGAAAAAGGGCACATCAAGTCTAATTGCCCAAAGTATGCCAAGAAGGCCGAAGATGGAAAGAAGACCAATGCAAGAGTCTTCAAAATGGACGCTAGGGAAGCTATTCAAGATGACAACGTCATTACAGGTACTTTTCTTGTAAATGATGTTTTTGCTAGAGTATTGTTTGATTCAGGAGCCGATAAGTCCTTTGTGGATAATAAGTTTTGTGACTTGTTGAAATTACCTGTAAAACCCTTAAGTGTGAAATACGAGGTGGAATTAGCTGATGGAACCATAGAAACCGCCTCAACTGTTTTAGATGGGTGTGTTATATCCATTAGGAATCACTCTTTTCCGTTGTCCTTACTCCCCTTTAAGCTAGCCGGCTTTGATATAGTTATAGGCATGGATTGGTTATCGCATAACCAAGCCCAGATTATGTGCAGCAGAAAGCAAGTTGTAGTCAAGACTCCGTCTGGTGAGTCACTCACTATCCAAGGGGATATCCAGCGTGGATTGCCTGAGCAAGTGTCCATGCTCAAGGCATCCAGATGTATGCAGAAGGGCTGTGTCATTTATATGGCACAAATTACTATTGATGAGCCAAAGCCCAAGATTGAAGACATCCCTATCATTTCGGAATATCCTGAAGTTTTTCCCGAAGAACTACCTGGTTTACCACCAGATAGGCAAGTAGAATTCCGAATTGACATCATCCCGGGTGCAGCACCGGTAGCGAGAGCACCTTATAGGTTAGCACCAACGGAGATGAAGGAATTAAGGACGCAGTTAGACGATCTGTTAGCTAAAGGTTTTATTAGACCTAGCTCGTCTCCTTGGGGAGCGCCGATTTTGTTTGTCAAGAAGAAGGATGGATCGATGCGTCTGTGCATCGATTACCGTGAGCTTAATAAAGTCACTATCAAGAATAGGTATCCTTTGCCCAGGATCGACGATCTGTTCGATCAATTACAAGGAGCAAGCTACTTCTCTAAGATTGACTTGAGGTCAGGCTATCATCAGTTAAAGGTCAAGGACGAAGATGTTCACAAGACAGCGTTTAGGACTCGTTATGGACATTACGAGTTCCTAGTGATGCCTTTCGGGCTCACTAATGCGCCCGCCGCATTCATGGATCTCATGAATCGCGTTTGCAAGCCTTATCTGGATAAATTCGTCATCGTCTTTATTGACGATATCCTTATTTACTCGAAGAACCAAGCTGACCACGAGAAACACCTTCGTTGTATTCTCAAGCTTCTACATCAAGAGAAACTTTACGCCAAATTTTCGAAGTGCGAATTTTGGCTTCGAGAAGTCTAATTTCTTGGACATGTGGTAAGTGAACGTGGTATCCAAGTGGATCCCGCTAAGGTAGAAGCAGTTATGAATTGGCAAGAGCCGAAGACGCCCACTGAGATTCGCAGCTTCCTGGGTTTAGCAGGATATTATAGGCGCTTTATAGAAAACTTTTCAAGGATTGCTGCGCCGCTAACCTCATTGACACGTAAGAAGGTTAAGTTTGATTGGGGCCCTAAGCAGAAGGAATCCTTCGACATTTTGAAGAAAAAGTTAAGCAATGCACCAGTGTTAACATTGCCAGATGGTATAGAAGAATTTGTGGTGTACTGTGATGCATCACACACTGGTATGGGCTGTGTACTCATGCAAAAAGGCAAGGTTATTGCCTACGCTTCACGACAACTAAAGGTGCACGAAAAGAACTACACCACCCACGATTTGGAATTGGGTGCCGTTGTATTTGCATTGAAATTATGGAGGCATTACTTATATGGTACCAAGTGTGTGATCTATTCGGATCATAAGAGCCTTCAACATTTGTTCAATCAGAAGGACTTGAACATGCGACAAAGACGATGGATGGAAACTCTGAATGATTATGATTGTGAAATAAAGTACCATCCAGGCAAAGCAAATGTAGTTGCTGATGCATTAAGCAGAAAAGAAAGAGTGAAGCCAATAAGAATCAATGCCAAGCGCATTGAAATCAAGAATAGCCTAAACGAAAGGGTGTTAGCTGCAAGAAGGAAGCTGTGTTGGAAGCTAACTATCCTGAAGAAAAGCTGGGAGTAACTGAGGAACAGTTATCCCGCGACAAAGACGGAATGCTTAGATTGAATGGAAGAATATGGGTTCCAGTTTATGGAGGACTTCGAGATATTATCCTCCAGGAAGCCCACAGTTCCAAATATTCCGTTCATCCTGGAGCTGATAAGATGTACCAGGATCTAAAAGCCAACTATTGGTGGATTGGTTTGAAAAAGTCTGTAGCTGCTTACGTAGCTAAATGTTTGACTTGTGCGCAAGTCAAAGCTGAGCATCAGAAACCGTCAGGTTTGTTACAACAACCTGAAATTCCCACATGGAAGTGGGAGATGGTGACAATGGATTTTATCACCAAGTTGCCAAAGACGAGAAAGGGAAATGATACTATATGGGTCATAGTGGATAGACTGACAAAATCAGCACATTTTCTACCCATCAAGGAGACTTATAGCTCCGATATGTTAGCCCAATTATACGTTGATAAGATTGTAGCTTTGCATGGAATACCTGTGTCTATTATCTCTGATAGAGATACTAGATACACGTCACATTTTTGGAAAAGTTTCCAACAATCTTTGGGCACTCGTTTAAATTTTAGTACGGCTTATCATCCTCAGACTGACGGTCAAAGTGAGCGTACTATTCAAACATTGGAAGACATGCTACGTGCATGTGCGATCGACTTAGGTGGTAATTGGGATAAGAACCTACCCCTAATTGAGTTCTCCTACAACAATAGCTACCACACCAGCATAAAAGCTGCGCCTTTTGAGGCCTTATACGGTAGAAAGTGTAGATCGCCTATTTGTTGGGCGGAAGTTGGAGATGTCCAACTATCAGGACCAGAAATAGTTTTTGAGACGACGGACAAGATTGTCCAGATTCGATATCGTTTGAAAGCTGCCAGGGATAGGCAGAAAAGTTATGCGGATCCACAGCGTAAAGATTTTCACTTCGAAGTAGGTGATAAAGTATTGCTTAAAGTATCACCCTGGAAAGGGGTAATGCGGTTTGGTAAGAAAGGCAAGCTAAGCCCAAGATACATAGGACCTTTCGAGGCTATCGAACGTGTCGGGTCAGTTGCTTATAAGTTAAACTTGCCTGAAGAGCTTAGTGCTATACATAATGTTTTTCACATCTGTAATTTGAAGAAGTGTTTCGCTGATGAATCACTGGTTATACCGCATACGGATGTACACATAGATGAAAGCTTGAAATTTGTGGAAAAGCCATTGTCGATTGAAGATCGACAGGTAAAGAAGCTTCGAAGGAAGCATGTACCTATTGTTAAGGTCAAATGGGATGCCCGTAGAGGTCCCGAATACACTTGGGACGTAGAATCCACGATGAAAGAAAAATACCCTCATTTGTTTCAGTAACTCTTGGGGTCGAGATTTCTTTTAAGGGGGTGAGGATGTAACACCTCGAAAAATTTCGTCCAATAATGTACTGACACGTGTCATGGACTTTGAATATGTAAAAACATACTTTAGAGGGACTAAAGTTGACAAACGGTGAAACTGTGTGAATATCAGGGTCCAAAGTGTCAACAATTGATAAATAGGCCCTACAATAACCCTACATGATGTTTATAATCTTAAACGGATAAATCATGGATCATACGAAGCGAGAAAATGAAAGAAAGTGAGGAATTACAAACTACAGGGGCTAAACGTGTCAACATGTTGAAAATATACCTCTGAGTGATCTTTTCGCAAACCCGAAGCTTTGTAATGATAAAATATACTCACAAGAGCATGTGATAAAAATTTCATGAAGTTTCGTGAACGTATGAGAAAGTTGTGATCAAAACCGTACAAGAAGGGTTAAATACGTTATCGTGAATTTCGTGACTTTTCGGGTAAGCGCAAAGTTAACCGAGGACATACCCAAGTTTATAAAAGTCCCAAGGTTCATAAAAATCAGATTTGAGGGTTTAGAGCACAAATAAATAGCCTAAAACACGTTTCAAAGATCAGGGACTGAATTGTAAAGTGGCTGAAACTTGATTTGCTGGTCGACCAAGGGGACGCGGCCCGCGTATGGTTTGTCGCGGCCCGCCTGTGACCTGCCAGCGATGAAAATGACTTGCAGCTGCCAGTTCTTGTCTGAATGCGAGTTGTACACAGCTGTGATCGATTCAGAACCTCACCAATCGAATTTCATGCATTTGAGGACACTTGTACAGGTCTTACAACACCTGTGAACCTCTGTGGCAGCCTCACAACACACCAAAATCTGAATATAAGGCACTTGTAGTAGTAAACCAAGAACACTTGCAACTTTCAAAATTCACAAAAACGTCTCTGGAGCTTTCTGGTCGACAAGGCAGCCTCATAGTGATCTCTAAGCTTGTTTAGGACCATTGTAAGTGTTTATATCATTCTCTAATTCGTTCTAGCTTAGTGTTCTAGCCGAAAGTCAAACTATCATAAATTACACTTGACTTTATGATTAAACGAGATTGGCTCTGTCATTTCTCAAATTGAAAGTACCTACATGTTGGTATTTATGTGTGTAACAAACCCCTAAAAGGGTATTTTCAGATTCACACTCTAAGCATGTTAATTGTCGAGTCAAAGCATTTCTTAAAAAGTCAACAGAATGTGTTTTTGAAAATTTAAGCATAATTAGTAATGTAGGATACATGCAACCTATTTGATCATCAAAATAACTTTGTAAATAATGTAAGAACATGTTTCAACATGATCAACTCGACAATTTTCAGTTTAAACCCGAATCGGAACCGAAAGTCACATAAATTGACTTTTTCTTTGACTATCGGTTTGGATCCGTCCATGCATGTTTGAGATCTGCATTAGAGCATATTTTGGACCAACTTTCATATAAGTTTAATTCTCTGAGATTTTACAACTTGGTTCAACACTTATCCGATTCATATGCATGTTACCGGTTTATGCTTAAATATGACTATTTTTCCCTTTTTACTATAAAACGCGATTTGTGAAAAAGTGAAAGAGTAGAAACATTTGTTACTGATTTATAAACTTGCACCGAAAATTTGACATCAATCCGAGGTCTGGATTGTGAGTTATGCTCAATATCGCAAATAAAACGGTTTTTATTAATTAAACGGCGTTATGAGCATAACGCCTATCAAAACCTAGTTTTTGACATCAAAGTGTATACCTACTGTTGTTATATAATATTTTGGGAATTATAAGGATTTTTAATAATTTTTAAACTGATTGAATCATAGAGTTTTAGCCTTAAATCGGTTATTGTCGGTTTTGCCCTTTTGGGCTATAAAATGAGTTTTATAAATCCTTTTGACCCCAAACCTTTTTCTACTGATTTTATTTGTTAAATAAATTATTTTGAGCATTCTGGAAATATAAAAATATCAGCTTTCTTTTACAAACCCGGAAATGGCTCTAAATCGCCTTTTTAAGCGTTTTTATCGCATAGTATGTATTATAACCACATTAAACATATAAGAGTGATACCTACTGAAGTTTTTAGTATATTTTTATAAAATAACAGTAAGTACAAGTTTATAAACTCAGATTCCCAATTTTGACATTTTAAGCCCTTGTGAAATTACCAAAATACCCCTAATGAGCATAGTTTGGTTTTAAATGATAAATTCCACATATGGGTCATACCCTACTGTTATAACATGTCAAATTAAGTATATTTACTATATAAACCAGACCTGTAACTCAGATTTCTGATTTAACTCTTTTATAATCTTTTAAATGACCAAAATGCCCTTATGAGGCATAAATTGTGTTTAAATCCATTTTGGGCAAAATAGAAGATATCTTACTGATATTATAACATATTTAGAGCATATTATCTCAGGGAACTTTCAATTGACTCTTATGGTTACCCGTAACGCTCTTTTCGCGTTCGGTTCGGTTTATGTAACTAGTTTGCATAAATTGACCGAGACGGGTCAAACATTATCATTTTTATCTCAAAATCCAGAATGTATTTAGTATACCCATATTATACAAGTATTCAAACTTGTCGGGTCTAAATCACATTCTATCCGGTCTTCGCTTAATCGTGCGTTTGAACCGTATCGTCCTTTATACTAGCCGGTCTAAGCTTAAGCTTAAATAAAGACCCGTTAGAAGTCTAATAGGTTATTATTAAACCTTCGTTCCAGATTAGGAGCGCCTGTAAAAGCTACTTGCCTTTTTGCTTGTTGAGATTTATACTATACTCAGGTAAATACTTTTAACTTATTTTCCCTATACGGGCTTGGGTTACGGTATATAAAATACCGCTTGATCGAGCATCAAATTCTTAACATCGTTTGGGTGCTTAATTGATTAATTTGATCGGCTCGTTTAAACAGTCTTGTTCACTTAAAGCCTTTGGGGGGTTAATGACCATGTCCCGGATATCCTTGGCATCATTTTACGAAATGGCCACGACCGAACGCGGGGTGTAGGCGTACACCTGTCTGTGTGTAAATAATATGTGGTGTGTCTATTAATCTTTAACCCGGTCTACGGATCGGGCTACTGAACGCACAAGTAACATATAATTCGTTCACAAGTTTATATTAAATAATTGACCCAAGTTATAAAATGTTTTGTGCCTTGAGCATTTAAATCAATTTTCAACCATTTTCAAATGAGTCAGTTAAATTGTATTTACCAGTGTAAACTGACGTATTTTTTCCAAAAAGGTTAAGTGCAGGTACTACACGAAATAGGCTGGCTGTCTCCTAGAGCGTCCACAATAAGTCTCGCGAGCTTGGACGACAATAAACTGTTGAACAATATCTTATTTTATTTCGATCCGTCTGTGGATACGTTTCAACTATTAGTGATATTTAATATTACATTTTATTTAAAGTTGAAATGAATCTATCTTTGCTTCCGCTGTGCATTTATATATTGTGTTGTTTGTCTATGATGATACCAACTACGTCACTATACTCCCCACCGGGCCCACCGGTGACACGTGGAAAATAGGGGTGTGACATAAGCATTGATCCTGATATGAATTGGGGATTATGTACCAAGAGTAAAGGTGTGATTATTGTGTACAAGATTGTAAACGTGGGATTATTATGTACCAAGAGTAAAGATGGGATTATTGTGTACAAGATTGTAAATGTGGGATTATTAAAAACCAATTGTCCTTAATTTTTCTATAAAAATGTTAGCCTGCTTGTGTAAAACTTTATTAATTTTTTTGTAAAATGATTTTTTGCACTATTATGACTAGAGTTTAATAAATATTTGTTGAAAACTAAAATCTAGGTCGGAGATGAAGTTTTCCTCAAAAGCATTCTAAACTCTACCGAGACTGTAGCAAGAGGAAGGGTCCAGAGCTTGGACCCAAATGATCTAGTTGGTGGTACAGAGATTGGACCAGAATGGTGTGAGGTAAACGTTCAAGTACCAATAAAAAAGGATGAAAACTTGGTAAGACCATACGGTTTATTTTCTACAATTCAAGATTGTATTGGTGCATCCATCGCATGGCCCTATCCATTCATCTCGGTATGTATTTGTTAAACTTGTGATACAAATAATTTTAATATCATGGAACTTAATGCTTATACATGGATGGTTTATTTGTAGGTAGTCCATGAGGATTGAGAACGCATGATGACTCAAGATTTTATGCTTCTTATTTCTTTAATTGCTTTTAATTTATTTGTTAAATGTTAAGACTTTATGTTAGATAATGTTATAACTTATTTATGCTTAGTGTTTTTGTTATGAACATGCTTATTTGAAATATAATGAAGTTTTATTTCTTTTATTAGTTGATGTTATACAATAACTATTAGGATGTTATATGTTGATAGTCTGTTTATAAAATTGGTTTTATAATCTTATTTGGGATATAAGGACCATTTTCTTGATATTAAAGTAGCTATAACGTTACATCATAAGGGTCCTATAAATTAATTTTTAAGGACGCTTGTATATGTATCAAAAGATTAAAAATAGGTAATCACATATTAGAACATTGTAAAAGTGTCCTAATATGTTCTTTTTATGATGCTATTTAATTTGTCTATAGACATATTATGTGACCATAAAATTGGTTTCATAATCTTATTTGGTATATTAGATCACTTTTCTTGGTACTAAATTAGCTATAATGTTACATCATAAGGGTCCTATCAATTAATTTCTAAGGACGCTTGTAGGTGTATCAAAATATTAAAAGTATGTAAGCACATGTTAGAACATTGTAAAAGTGTCCTAATATGTTTTTATTATGACACTATTTTGGTTGTTCAAAGACATATTACGCGACCATAAAATTGGTTTCATAATCTTATTTGAGATGTTAGGACGTTTTTTTACTTCTGTGACTTATTACGACCCCTTTATATGAAACGCTTTTACCGTTGGTCCTATTAAATAAATTGTCCTATAAAATAGCATTTTAGGACGCTTTTGCGCGTACTAAAAACCCAGTTTTCTTGTAGTGAACCTCATAAAAGTTTTTAAAAACTCCATGCCAAACATACCCTTTGTGTGGTTTGGAGAATTTTTAGAGGAGATTTAGGGTAGGAGTTGGAGTGATAGAGCAGAGAAAGCAAGAGAGTCAGAGAACAATTTACATAGCATGGACCATTTTTAAGCTTTGTTGGATATAGATATGAATGATAAAAAAGTGCCTCTTGTTTTTAGTTCAATTATAAAATTTGTAGGTTCCGTTTCTATCACACATCCAATATAGCTTTCTTAATAGTTCAATCGTCACGATCCATATGAAAAAAATTAATATAAACAAATAAATGATATGAACGTATGCATATGATGTAAACTGATGCTTCAAGGCGGTGGATCTTAAACCATTTTTAAATGTTCTATCTCAAATGTATATATTTTAACGAGGCAACACTTAAGAAAAAGTCAGCAACATTTCCCCTAAACTCACCAAGCATGCATAAAACCGTAAACCGATCCTTAAATCGCATCTCATTAAAATGTATACATATCCTAAATGAGATAGAATAATCAAAAAGTAGTCCTACATGAGATAAAATTTATATCTATCAGATAAATTTTGGATGGGTACGTAGGCTTAACCAAAATGCATATATTTACCTATATGTAAATGTATATCACATTTATATACATTTCATAATTAACATACACAAATTATTTTCAAATAAAAATAAATTATAAAAAAAGTTAGGAAAAATTACACGTTTTGTACTTTATCTTGATACCCTTTTTCAGGCGGTGTCCTTTTCAACGAATTTTGACAGGTTTTACCCTTTATAGAGAAAATTGTTGCACGTCTTATCCTTTAGCCCTAACCCAGTTAGATTTTCTTGTTAAATTTGGTTACCCAAGGGTATTTTAGTCTTTTTACCACTTTATTTAATATTATTTAAGAAATAAAACAATACATCTACTCTATCCCTTACCACCACAACCCACCAAATCCGGCCACCGTCTTCATCTACTCTCTCCTTGACCAACAAATCCGGCTAAAATCTCCATCTCCTTTCTTTATCTGGCCAACAAATTACGGCGTATCGAGGGTTCTTGACCAGGAACCTGGAAAATATTCAATCACCTTAGGATTTAAATTGTGAAATTTGAACAACTTTGTGGAGAAAATATCTGGTAGCCGGTAGGTGGTAGCTGGAAGCTGTTAGCTGGTGACTGGAAGCTGGAAGATGATAGCTGTATCTGGTAGCTAATAGATGTAGCTTTTTAGATATATTTCGTGTTTGGCAGAGTAGCTTGAGCTTATAATAAAATGTATAAAATGACCAAAATGGACATAATTGAAAATTTAAAAGGCTTGTGCATTAAAACGTTCATTATCTTTAAATGTTAAAATAGTCATTTTCCCTAAAAGTTTGTAGCTCCTTCTAAACGCTACTAGTAGGAGCGTTTAACCAACAACTTCAAACTCTAAACCTAAAAGCTTCATGTTCCTTCAACCAAACAAATGTTTTTATTGAGTATGAGTTTTCTCTTAAAAACTTAAAGCTAGAAGCTCTTAAAAGCTTTTAAAAACTCTATGCCAAACATATCCTTTGTGTGGTTTGGAGAATTTTTGGAGGAGATTTAGGGTAGGAGTTGGAGTGATGGAGTAGAGAAAGCAAGAGAGTCAGAGAACAATTTACATAGCATGGACCCAACACTAGAAAATACTCATTTTATGACACACGCTCATTTTATGACATTTAGAAACGTGTGTCAAGAAAAAATGTTATGTTTTACAAAATTCAATAAACTAATGACACCTTTTTTTGTATGTCATCTTTTTAGCGTCGTACAAAAAAACAAGAGCATTTTATGAAATTCTAAAGCGCGTGTCAAGAAAAAAATGTCATGGTTTACAAAATTTAACAAATTTATGACACTCTTTTTTATGTGTCATCGTTTTAACGTCATAAAAAACATTATATTATTTGCCGCTGCCTTATGCTCTGAACAAATGCCATTTACAACATAAGAAGCCTTGAAGTCAAAAGAGTGGAAAAAGGCCATGGAGACCAAAATGGAAGCATTAAAGAAGAATAAAACATGGGAGAAATGCACCCTTCCACCAAAAAAAAAAAAAAAAAAAACCAGTGGGATGTCGGTGGCTGTTTCCAGTCAAACACATGCATGATGGCACGATTGAAAGATACAAAGCACGACTGTTTGCAAAGGGTTATACTAAGACTTATGGAATTGACTACTCTGAAACTTTCTCCCCAGTAGCCAAAATTGATACAATCAGAGTTCTTTTCTCAATAGCCGCCAATAAAAGTTGGCCTCTTCATGAATTTGATGTAAAATATGTCTTCCTTCATGGAGAACTAAACGAAGAGGTCTATATGGATGCCCTACCGGGATTCAATGAGAATTTCAAGGCTAGAGAAATATGTCGGTTAAAGAAATCTCTGTATGAGCTTAAGCAGTCTCCTAGAGCTTGGTTTGGAAGGTTTACCCTTACTGTCACACCCCCAAAAATACCACAAGCGGAAACCCCCGCGAGGCGTGTGATGTACCAGGATCTAGTCACTAATCACATTGAACCATAGACATATAAAATAAGATAAACTTTTCATTAAATGAAATTGTATAATTCAAACACCATTTAGAAAATCAACATGTTCAGCGGAAGCATAATAGTTTATTTAAATGAAAGTGTTCAACAATGCAACATCGAGAAGCGTTCGAAATGCCACGGCCCATGACCACTCCAGCTTCCCAGACAGCAAGTTACATAACAATGTACCTAAGGACCTGCAAGCATGCAGAAAAGTGTATCAGACAATGCTGGTGAGTTCACAGTTTGTTTTAACCGTTTAATGCCAAGTAGTGACTTATGATATGTTATGCTGATAATAACCCGATACCGCAGACGGCCCTTTTTGCCCTTCTCCAGTGCTTTATCAAACATTGGTCATGATTTAAAGTTATTCATTCACGCTCGTCCTATCCAGGTACGTCGTGAGGGTGCCAAACCTAATAGCGCTATCAACTAATAACCCCGTTGCCCTACAAGCAACTAACCCGGTAGTATGATGGGACTTAAGTGATAGAAAGTGAGTGTATTATCCAACATCAACGTTTACTGAAAACCGTTGCATATCCCCTGCAAGGATATGCGTTTGTGAAATCCGCCTCACATCCCCTACAAGGATGTGGGTATTTGAAAACCGCCTCATATCCCCTGCGAGGACATGGGTTTACGAAAATCCGTTTACAAGTTTTGTCAGTTTGATTGTCCCCACCGGACGCATGCTTGTTTTGAGAGAAGTGAACTCACTTTGGTTTGCTCGGTATGACTAGCTATTCGTTCACACTTAATCAGTCAAAGCCTATGGTATTCATGTACATGTATCAGTTTACATTCGCATTGTTCTCGTGTAAATTATAATCGTGGTGTGCATTCAAAGCAATGATCATTGAATAACACATAACAACTATTCCAACTCATACAAATCCACAATTCACATGCATGTTTCGTAATAGTACTTAACGGTTAAGTGAGCTATTCATCATAACCAAATCATGTTTCCTCAATCATAATTAACATCATTAACAGGAAGATAATAATCATTCAAGTTTCATACACATGATAAACTATCTATTCACCAAACTTGTTCTGTTTGGATACTAACAACTTCCCCACGACGAACCTTCCTCATGGCGAAGATCATGGGACGAAGGATAGTTGACGACGAAGGATCCTTCTCTACGAAGAACCCTCTCGACGAACCTTTCTTATGGCGAAGAATCCATACTTCGCCAAGAACTAATGCCGATGAAGGATCAGGAAGTTCGTCAAGGTCTTGTCGGCGAAGAATCAATCTTCGTCGACATGCTTATTTCGTGAGGAGTGGTTTTCGTCGCTGCCTTAACAATCAACAAGATTTCCTAGTTTGATTCCCCAATGATTTTACAATAACAGTTATCATATTTAGGAATGTTCCATCGGATTGACGGCAGTTACTTACATATTCATCCCAACCCTAATCGTTATTCATGACCAGAACTAATACCCCACAACATTAACTTGATTACATAATCCTAATCATGGCCAATCCTTGCTTCCATTTAACGTTTAATCACACAGACAGATTTATAAGGATTTTTATCATACAAATACTAACTTGTTGGGTACTAGTCTCATGTATTCGTATCATATGATTTGTCTCAATAATCTTAAATCATGTGATTCAATTCAATACATTCAGCCACAATCTAACAAATGAAATCAATTATGATAACGGACGATTATACAAACAGTATAACAAGTAGGTCGAGTTGGGTTATCACATACTTACCGGATACGAGATGAGACTAGCAAGAGCTTCAAGAGAGATGATAATTGCCTTCGGGTGCAAGGGAGAGGAAAGGGAGTCTAGGGTTTCGTTAATTTTCACTTTACGTACAGTTATGCGAATGCAAGGTAATTATAGCCGAGTCACGTTTGGGCCTCACTTGGGCCAAAAGCCCATCTCAACGAACAAATCTTCTTCGACGAAGAAGTATTCTTCGTCGTGATATATGTGACGAAGTTCTAATCTTCGTCGAGCAATGGGGTGTGACGAAGTTCCAAGCTTCGTCTGGGAGAAATGTTGTGACAAAGGTCCATGCTTCGTCGTGTAAGTATTTGTGATGAGTGATCTAGTCTTCGTCAAATATGAGGATGCGTGCTAAGCGTAAGTCTATAAACCTTAAACAATAATTCAATACATTAATCATATAACAAACGTGCACATGTTACAATGCAAACGAATTATGAAAACACAGTTGTGAAACAAGTAACGTGTCGAGGAAAGACCTTGAAAACTCGGGTTGTCACATCATCCCCAACTTGAAAGAAATTTCGTCCCGAAATTTGATTAGTAATCCAAAAGTGGCGAAGTGTCCAATCAGGATGACCGTGGATTTTCCTCGGGTACCACATCATCCCCAACTTGAAAGGGAATTTCGTCCCGAAATTCATTGGTTGCATCAAGATTAGGTTGTTTAGTTGGGAAAAGGTGAGGATACTTGAGCTTCATCTGATCCTTGCGCTCCCACGTGAATTACTGTCCACGTCTTGAGTTCCAACAAATAGTCACGATCGGAATTCGACTATGCTTACGAACCTTGACTTCCCAGTCCATAATTTCGGTTGGTTCTTCGACAAACTGTAACTTGTCGTCAATTTTTAGCTCTTGAAACGGTACTACAAGTGTTTCATCGGACAAACACTTCTTCAACTGTGAAACATGGAAAACATCATGAACGTTACCCAGCTCAGCAGGTAGCTCGAGCTTGTACGCCACCTTACCAATTCTTTCCAGAATTTTGAATGGCCCGACATAACGCGGATTAAGCTTACCGCGTTTCCCAAAACCTACCACACCCTTCCAGGGTGAGACTTTTAACATAACGCGATCGCCTACAGCAAACTCCAAGGGTTTCCTACACTTGTCAGCGTAGCTTTTCTGACGGTCGCGCGCTGCCGCCATATGATTTCTGATTTGTACAATCTTCTCAGAAGTTTCGAGCACAAGCTCCGAGCCTGTGATTTGGCTGTTACCCACTTCAGCCAACAGAGAGGAGATCGACATTTCCGTCCGTATAAAGCCTCGAACGGAGCTGCCTGAATACTAGTATGGTTACTATTATTGTAAGAAAACTCCACCAAGGGTAAGTATCTCTCCCAACCTTTACCAAAATCAATAACACATGCCCGCAACATGTCTTCTAATGTCTGGATGGTTTGCTCACTCTGACCATCCATTTGAGGGTGATAGGCAGTGCTCATGCCGAGACGTGAGCCAAATGATTTGTGCATCGCTTGCCACAAATCAGATATGAAACGCGGATCACGATCAGAGATAATGGAGGTTGGCACCCCGTGTCTAGAAACCACTTCTTTCAGATAAACGCCGGCGAGTTGCGAGAACTTATCAATTTCCTTGATCGCGAGGAAGTGCGCAGATTTCGTGAGACGGTCAACGATCACCCAGATGGTATCATTTCCGTTTTGAGTTCTAGGTAGCCCGGTGACAAAATCCATGGCGATTTGTTCCCATTTCCACATGGGTATTTCTGGTTGCTGAAGTAGGCTAGAGGGTTTCTGGTACTCCACCTTGACCTTTGAACAAGTCAAACATTTACTTACATAGTCGCGATGTGGGCCTTCATCTTCGGCCACCAGTATAAGACTTTGAGGTCCTGATACATCTTATCCGAACCTGGATTAACGAAGTATCGAGATTTGTGCGCTTCATCCATCACAAGATCTCTAAGGTTACTATACAGAGGAATCCATATTTGTTCCATGAAATAGTAAATGCCGTCAGATCTCTCTACGAGTCGTTTCTCCATGCCCCGTAAATACTCAGCTTTAATGTTTCCCTCTTTCAATGCTTCAGTTTGAGCAGAACGGATCTGGTCAGGTAGATTAGAGTGGATGGTGAGCTGCAAGGCGTGGACACGTTTGGGTTTTGTTTCCTTTCGACTAAGGGCATCAGCTACAACATTAGCCTTACCTGGATGATACTTGATTGCACAGTCGTAGTCATTTAAGAGTTTTACCCAGCGACGCTGTCGCATATTCAGTTCATTCTGGTCAAAGATATGTTGAAGGCTCTTGTGGTCGGTATAAATAGTGCATTTGGTACCGTAAAAGTAATGCCTCCCGATTTTGAGTGCAAATATCACGGCTCCCAATTCTAAGTCATGAGTTGTGTAATTCTTCTCGTGAATCTTCAACTGACGAGAGGCGTAAGCTATCACTTTCTCGCGTTGCATCAGCATGCAACCGAGACCCTGAATAGAGGCGTCACAGTACACCACAAAATCTTCGGTACCTTCGGGTAAAGACAAGATCGGTGCACTACAGAGCTTTTGCTTTAGAAGCTGGAAAGCATCTTCCTATTTCGTTCCCCAGGAATACACGACACCCTTCTGTGTCAGAGCGGTGAGAGGTTGAGCGATCTTAGAAAAACTCTCAATAAATCTCCGGTAGTACCCAGCGAGGCCAAGGAATTGTCGCACCTCTGAAGGATCCTTTGGTGCTGCCCAATTCCTGATAGAGTCGATCTTAGCAGGATCCACGCGTATCCCCATTTCATTAACGATGTGGCCGAGGAAGTGTACTTCTCGAATCCAGAAGTCACACTTAGAAAATTTCGCGTAAACCTGCTCCTTCCTCAGGAGCTCCAAGATAAGACGCAAGTGACTTTCGTGGTCCTCCTTGCTCTTAGAATAGATCAGAATGTGTATCCCAATTCCTGATAGAGTCGATCTTAGCAGGATCCACGCGTATCCCCATTTCATTAACGATGTGGCCGAGGAAGTGTACTTCTCGAATCCAGAAGTCACACTTAGAAAATTTCGCGTAAACCTGCTCCTTCCTCAGGAGCTCCAAGATAAGACGCAAGTGCCGTTCGTGGTCCTCCTTGCTCTTAGAATAGATCAGAATGTCATCGATAAACACGATGACAAAATAGTCAAGATACAGTTTACATACGCGGTTCATGATTTCCATGAATACCGCTGGTGCGTTAGTTAACCCGAATGGCATAACCAGGAACTCATAATTGCCATACCGCATGCGAAAAGCTATTTTTGGAACATCCTCCTCTCGGGCCCTCATCTGATGATAGCCCGATATTAGATCAATCTTCGAATAGAAGCTCGACCCTTGCAACTGGTCGAACAGGTCGTCAATACGAGGTAAAGGATAACGATTCTTGACCGTCACCTTGTTGAGTTCTCGATAGTCTATACACATGCGAAACGACCCGTCCTTCTTCTTCACAAACAAAACTTGGGCTCCCCAAGGTGAAGAACTGGGTCGAATAAAACCCCTATCCAACAATTCTTGAAGTTGATTTGACAACTCTTGCAATTCCCCAGGTGCTAGACAATAGGGTGCGCGAGCAATCGGAGCTGCTCCTGGTGTGAGATCAATGTGGAACTCCACCTGACGATGTGGAGGTAAACTTGGAAGTTCTTCGGGAAAAATGTCAGGAAATTCACGAACAACAGGTAGATCTTCGATTCTCTTTTCCTCAGACAAGGTGTCAGTAACAAGTGCTAAAATAGCAGGGTAGCCCTTTCGTAAACATTTCTGGGCTTTTATGGATGAGATGATGTTGACGGTTGCACCGCTTCGATGACCCTGGACAGATAATGATTCCCCGGTAGGAAGAGGTACACGCACGATTTTCTCCTTGCAAAGTATATCTGCTCTGTGTTTGGACAACCAGTCCATACCAACGACTATACCAAAACTACCAAGAGTGATAGGGAGAAGGTCAATGTCAAACACTTGACCCACAAGGTCGAGTTTACAACCTAAAAGTACATGCGAGGCTTCAATGGACTTGCCATCAGCCAATTCCACTACGTGGTTGGTTTCGAGAGGTGTTGGAGTTAACCCTAACTGAGGACTGAACCCCAAAGACACATAACTCCAGTCGGCACCATAGTCGAATAATACAGTAGCTAAAATACCGTTGATAGAGAACGTACCAGTCACGACATTGCCATCATTCCTTGCATCACCTGCTCCAATCGTAAATGCTCTCCCACGAGCGCCATTTCCACCGTTATTCCCATTGTTATTTCCCCCGTTGTTGTTCTGGCGATTACCCCCATTGTTATTGTTGGCATTCTGATTCAATTGCGGGCAATCCTTCTTGAAATGCCCTTCACTGCCGCACTGATAGCATCCCCTCTGATTACCCCAATTCTGCTGGGGTTGCTGCCTTTGTTGCTGTTGCTGGGGCTGTTGTTGTTATTACTTGGAGTGTGGAGCTCTACAATCTTTCGCCATGTGACCCACCTTGTCACACCTTTGACATGCTCGGCTACATGGGTCATAGTGATGGAAACCACACTTATTGCACTTCGGTTGTTTTCCTGCATAAGAACCGGAAGTCTGACTTTGGTTATGATTCTGATTGACGGAAGACGACTGGCTGAAACTGCGGGTGCTGTTGTTGTCAGGCTTCTTTTGCGACGTGTTCGAGTTCGTCGCCTTATCTGGGTCGTTCCACTTACGCTTGTTGTCGGTGATGGGGGTGGCAGTAGTAGCAGTAATAGCAATAGTAGCAGTAACACGTGGTGGCAGCAAGCCACGCTCCACCTCCTGATCAGTGATCTTGTGAGCAAGCCTGATAATCCGTGGCAGGTTGTCGAGATTCGCTGCAGTGACTAATCCCTTAACTGGTGGTGCCAATCCCTTAATGTACAGTTCGATCCTGCGAGGTGGTGGTTGAGATAGGTTAGGACACATGTTTGCCAGCTCGTGAGACCGTTTCGTATAAGCCTCGATCTCATATCCCTCCATCTTCAAGTTATAGTACTCATTTTCCAACTTTTGCACTTCATCACGAGGACAGTACTCCTCTCTCATCAGTTCCTTAAAATCGTCCCAAGTAGTAGCATTTGCCATCTAAATTCCCAGCATCTGTACCTGAGCAGTCCACCAAGTCAAAGCACCGTCCTCCAAGGTTCCAGAAGCAAACTTCATCCTGTCGCCAACTGGACAGTTACACATAGCAAAAACAGATTCGGCCTTCTCGAACCAACGGAGCAGTCCCACGGGACCTTCAGCTCCACTGGAAGTTTGAGGCTTGCAATCCATGAACGTTTGAACGTACACGCAGGTGGATTGTTCTGGTTTTGGTTCACAGGTTGACCTAAAACAAAAAGAAAGTACGCACAAATAAGAGTCGAGTAAATAACCGAAGACTATGCTTTGTCTGGTATATATCGTACCAGCTTGCAAAGCTGCCAAAGCCTCAGCCATGCATGCGTTAATCAGGTCAGTCAACTGTGCTTGAGTCATGTTGATGTTGCCACATCCACCGCCGCGGCCACCTCCACGTCCACCGTTACGTCCGCCACATCCGTTCATGATTCTATATAAGAAGAGTGGAAGAGGTAAGGATCGCAATTAAGTAGGAGTCAATCATTGCTATGACCTCTATGGACTTGAGGAACTCTAACATTATACGATTAGTGTAACAGAACCCTTTTCACACTTATTAAGCCTCACTGGGATTCACATGCACCTTACGTTATTATTATGTGTGCACCCATAATAATAAGGCAATTTGCATGCTTATCTCAGTGCCTCTTAACTCGCGCTAAAAGGTTCTCCGCACTCAAGTAACCAAACGAAGGATAACACAAAACGAGGAATCACAACAAGAGAAGGGTAGTGTCACGTTATCACGCATTACTAAAACATGCAACACAGGTAATCACGTCATGGTATCTAGTTTGTAGGTTCATGCAAGTCGTGAGTGTGTGACCACTAAACTAGTAATGCATAAAGTAAACAGAGGACGAACCCTGCGATCTGGAGCTGAGTGTCATGGTCATTTTCGATACTGTTTGGTTATAGTCTGGTTTTATGAAAACGTTTTAAAACCTAGTTCACTATAACCAGTGGCTCTGATACCAAACTGTCACACCCCCAAAAATACCACAAGCGGAAACCCCCGCGAGGCATGTGACGTACCAGGATCTAGCCACTAATCACATTGAACCATAGACATATAAAATAAGATAAACTTTTCATTAAAGGAAATTGTATAATTCAAACACTATTTAGAAAATCAACATGTTCAGCGGAAGCATAATAGTTTATTTAAATGAAAGTGTTCAACAATGCAACAACGAGAAGCGTTCCAAATGCCACGACCCATGACCACTCCAGCTTCCCAGATAGCAAGTTCCATAACAATGTACCTAAGGACCTACAAGCATGCAGAAAAGTGTATCAGACAATGCTGGTGAGTTCACAGTTTGTTTTAACCGTTTAATGCTGATAATAACTCGATACCGCAGATGGCCCTTTTTTCCCTTCTTCAATGCTCTATCAAACATTGGTCATGATTTAAAGTTATTAGTTCACGCCCGTCCTATCCAGGTACGTCGTGAGGGTGCCAAACCTAATAGCGCTATCAACTAATAACCCCGTTGCCCTACAAGCAACTAACCCGGTAGTATGATGGGTCTTAAGTGATAGAAAGTGAGTGTATTATCCAACATCAACGTTTACTGAAATCCGTTGCATATCCCCTGCAAGGATATGCGTTTGTGAATCCGCCTCACATCCCCTACAAGGATGTGGGTATTTGAAAACCTCCTCATATCCCCTACGAGGATATGGGTTTACAAAAATCCGTTTACAAGTTTTGTCAGTTTGATTGTCCCCACCGGACGCATGCTTGTTTTGAGAGAAGTGAATTCACATTGGTTTGCTCGGTATGACTAGCTATCCGTTCACACTTGATCAGTTAAAGCCTATGGTATTCATGTACACGTATCAATTTACAGTCGCATTGTTCTCGTGTAAATTATAATCGTGGTGTGCATTCAAAGCAACGATCATTGAATAACACATAACAACTATTCCAACTCATACAAATCCACAATTCACATGCATGTTTCGTAATAGTACTTAACGGTTAAGTGAGCTATTCATCATAACCAAATCATGTTTCCTCAATCATAATTAATATCATTAACAGGCAGATAATAATCATTCAAGTTTCATACACATGATAAACTATCTATTCACCAAACTTGTTCTGTTTGGATACTATCAGCTTCCCCACGGCGAACTTTCCTCATCGCGAAGATCGTGGGACGAAGGATAGTTGACGACGAAGGATCCTTCTCGACGAAGAACCCTCTCGACGAACCTTTCTTATGGCGAAGAATCCATACTTCGCCAAGAACCAGTGCCGATGAAGGATCAGGAAGTTCGTCAAGGTCTTGTCGGCGAAGAATCAATCTTCGTCGACATGCTTATTTCGTGAGGAGTGGTTTTCGTCGCTGCCTTAACAATCAACAAGATTTCCTAGTTTGATTCCCCAATGATTTTACAATAACAGTTATCATATTTAGGAATGTTCCATAGGATTGACGGCAGTTATTTACATATTCATCCCAACCCTAATCATCATTCATGACCAGAACTAATACCCCACAACATTAACTTGATTACATAACCCTAATCATGGCCAATCCTTGCTTCCATTTAACGTTTAATCACACAGACAGATTTATAAGGATTTTTATCATGCAAATACTAACTTGTTGGGTACTAGTCTCATGTATTCGTATCATATGATTTGTCTCAATAATCTTAAATCATGTGATTCAATTCAATACATTCAGCCACAATCTAACAAATGTAATCAATTATGATAATGGACGATTATACAAACAGTATAACAAGTAGGTCGAGTTGGGTTATCACATACTAACCGGATACGAGATGAGACTAGCAAGAGCTTCAAGAGAGATGATAATTGCCGTCGGGTGCAAGGGAGAGGAAAGGGAGTCTAGGGTTTCGTTAATTTTCACTTTACGTACAGTTATGTGAATGCAAGGTAATTATAGCCGAGTCACGTTTTGGGCCTCACTTGGGCCAAAAGCCCATCTCGGCGAACAAATCTTCTTCGACGAAGAAGTATTCTTTATCGTGCTATATGTGACGAAGTTCTAATCTTCGTCGAGCAATGGGGTGTGACGAAGTTCCAAGCTTCGTCGGGGAGAAATGTTGTGACAAAGGTCCATGCTTCGTCGTGTAAGGGTTTGTGACGAGTGATCTAGTCTTCGTCAAATATGAGGATGCGTGCTAAGTGTAAGTCTATAAACCTTAAACAATAATTCAATACATTAATCATATAACAATCGTGCACATGTTACATTGCAAACGAATTATGAAAACACAGTTGTGAAACAAGTAACGTGTCGAGGAAAGACCTTGAAAACTCGGGTTGTCACACTTATTATGAAGAAATATGGCTTCCAAAAAAAGAAATTCTGACCATACTCTATTTTTGAAACGTAGGGGCAGTCTTGTGACCTACTTAATTATCTACGTTGATAACATGATTCTTACGGGGAACGATGAAGAGGAAATGTCAATGTTAAGAGATAAACATTTTTCGGAGTTTGAGACGAAAGACCTGGGAAGATTAAAGTATTTCCTTGGAATTGAAGTTCTAAGATCTAAACAAGGGATCTTTATCTGTCAGAAGAAATATATTCTTGATCTGCTAGCCAAAACCGGAATGATTGAGTGCAAATCGGCGGACACCCCAATGGTGGTCAACCACGGCCTACACATGGAAGATGGAGAAAAACTAGCAGATAAGGAGAGATATAACCGAATGGTGGGAAAACTGATATACCTCTCCTATACTTGTCCAGATATGGCTTATGCAGTAGGAGTGGTGAGTCAATTTATGCACCAGCCCCATGCGAGTCACATGGAAGCAGTTTTAAGAATCATCAGGTATCTCAAGGGAACAACGGGTCATGGTATACTATTCAAATCAAATGGGCACTTAGAGTCAGAGAACAATTTACATAGCATGGACCTTTTTTTGGAGGACATTTAGGGTAGGAGTTGGAGTGATGGAGCAGAGAAAGCAAGAGAGTCAGAGAACAATTTACATAGCATGGACCTTTTTTAAGCTTTGTTGGATATAGATATCAATGATAAAAAAGTGCCTCTTGTTTTTAGTTCAACTATAAAATTTGTAGGTTCCTGTTTCTATCACACATCCAATATAGTTTTCTTAATCGTCCAATCGTCATGATCCATATGAAAATTAATATAAACAAATAAATGTTATAAACGTATGCATATGATGTAAACTGATGCTCCAAGGCGGTGGATCCTAAACCATTTTTTAAATATTCTATCTCAAATGTATATATTTTAACGAGACAACATTTAAGAAAAAGTTGCCAACATTTCCCCTAAACTCCCAAGCATGCATAAAACTATAAACCGATCCATAAATGTCATCTCATTAAAATGTATACATATCCTAAATGAGATAGAATAATCAAAAAATAGTCATAACAAAATTTATATCTATAAGATATTTTGGATGGGTACGTATATTTTAAAGGCTTAACCAAAATGCATACATTACATATATATCACATTTATATACAATTCATAATTAACATACACAAATTATTGTCAAATAAAAATAAATTATAAAAAAGTTAAGCATACATTGTGCTATATAGCCGGGTCGCTAGCTTGGGAAGGGGGATCCCTTCCGCGGTCAGAGGTATCGTGCAATTACCTTTTTGTTACATTGTGCTATATAAAAAAACAAAGTTTGATGATGAAACATAATGATAAATGTAAAAATGTTAAAAATAATAACAATTAAAAGCAAGTAAAAACACATAAATTCACGTAACTACTAATTATACAATTGACGTACTTTGGGGTGTATATAAATGCTAATCTATTTTAGCCAAATTTACACCAAATCAAGTCTTAAATTTGTAAACAAGATGTCATACTATCACTCAAAATGACAAGTTAGAGAAAGTGCACCCATCGCTGGCATAATATAGCAATGGTAAAATACCGAGATCGTCCAAAAATACAAAAGCTTTTAGTATTGGAATGTCATTATCGCCTATTCAAATCCATAAAAAGAGATGTTTTCTTGTTTTTGTAATTTTATATAATAAAACATAAAAAGTTGGTTTTGGAAAACAGTTTTAAGAAAGGATCAGTTGGGTTCAACTTCCCCTTGATGTTATTGTTAACTTAATTGATTATGGACTTTCAAAAGATTACAATACAAAAATAGAAATGGCTCCGGTTAAGGTTACCAAATTATACGCCTCTTCGGAAAGTGGTTCTGAGTACTATGAGAAACAAAAACCTAAAGTCATTCTTTGGTGGAAAAAGTAAAAGATTTGTGTGTTAATGCCCTAAAGTAGTAGGACCCGACTTTGTGGGCGTCTTTACATCTCAACAATATTGGAAAGAAGAAACAAGGGGACCATCCACAATGTCGAAATCAAACCCACAATAATGGAAATAAGTATGGCGAAAATCCGTGGACACATCACTTACCCATTTTTGGGGTTTAGTCTTAAGTAAAAACCACTCATAAGGGGGTGTAGTCCACTAACAACTATGGACCTCTTGACTTGTGCTATCTCATCAAGAGTAGTCGAGATGAAAAGACCAAGTCCTCAACGCTTAGATTTTGCCACCATGTTGAAGCAAGAATTACCAAATCGGAAGTCCCAAACCATAACCTCTAACCCTCTTTCAAGTAGGTAACTTGTTATTTACTACATAGACATAAAAAGCATAAATACTTGACTCAATAAACACTAGGTTGGTCATTTGTTTTAAAGAGTTTTAAAAATTCATTTTTAATGTGGTGATGAATTACTTAAAGTCATTTACACACACCTCAAGGTTATCCATCATCTTTTTAGTTAACCACCCATCAAGGGTTTATTTTTCCTCACGAGACCAAAAGAACTTAACCACTCATGGCTTTAAAGATAGATATGTTCAAACTTGCTTGAATTTTTATTAAATATCACAAGATTGAAAATATATCAATTGTTATTACAATCTAGAATTACAAAAGCAAAGTGACAGTGATCTTTTAGAAATCACTCATTCAAATATTGTTATGTTTGTGGTCATCTAAGTCATGTTGCTAGACAGTGTGATAATAGATGCAATTATGATTGGTACTCTCACACTCATGATGTTAGAACTAAGACTAGACGTGTTTATAAACCAAAATCTCAACCTAGGGTTCAAAAACAAAAGATCGAGATAACAAAAAGCCAAAAGTTTGTAGGACATGGGTCACAATTTTATAATAAAAATTATATAAATAAATATAAAAAATTGTAAAGATACTCTCTTTACATAATTTTGGGAAATTGTAGTACATGAACCGTGCACAAATTCAAACGAAAATAAATATGAACTATAACATATTTAATAAAACAATCGATTCAAACCAATATATTCAAAAGATAAAGTCTTCAACTTGATCTTTAACGGTGTCTACTTGTATGGTTCGTTGTCTTTTCAGTCCTTTGTGTAGGCTTCAACGAGGTCTTGAACCACGTCTTCTTGTACAATAATTTCCTACAAAAAGAACAAACAAATGTTGACGGTTGTGGCTGAGGCACGTGTTCAACACGTTTCCCTTAAAACAGATTTCGCGCCTCTACTAAAGACGACACGTCTGTCTCCCATGGTACAACAGCCGAAGCAGTTTGTACTGCCAGAGAAGGCCACGCGCCCGAGGTTACACCGGATAAAAACATAGTGTTAGACCTTTTGAAAATTAAGAATAGAATTGTAGTTGAATCATGTAGAGAAACTTATCTCTATATGTTCCCAACATATGGGTCATCAAGTACTTCTTCTTCAAGAACTCTTGATGCATAACTTTATGTCTACTTCTTGTATTCTTACTCTTGTAGTTTTATGTATATAAAAAAACATCAAGTTAGGCACATAGCCTACTTTTAATACAAAAGACACGGGGTAGAGAAAAGTCTCACATAATTAGAGATTTATTAGAGACATAAACTCTAATAAAAAACTAATAAATTGACATAAAAATTCTACTTAAGAGTTTATGTTACATATGAAGAGTCTAGTCCTTAATTAGAGATTTATTAGAGACATAAACTCTGATAAAAACTAATAAATAGACATAAAAACTCTACTTAAGAGTTTATGTTTCATATGAATAGTCTAGTAAATAATTATAATTTCAATAAATTATAATCTCACTAAATTAATATCCATTTATAATATCCAAATTTCCAACAATCCCCCACATGAATGGAGATTGATCAAAACACACAAATTTTCCAATGGAACCTCGACAGTTGAGTATTGTCGGATAAGTAGGTGCCCCTCTGAACTTTCCGTTGTGAAGCATACTTAGCCTCCTAGCAGTTTGTAGACACGATGTCCTTAAACAAACCCCCATTTGTGTAGACGACAATACACTTCACACAATACTCTCCTTAGCCGGGTCATCCCCTCATAGTCGTGTCCAATAATGGTCGTGGAACACTTTCCTGGTTCTGCGAGAGCTCTAGGAATTGTGCCCCTAATTCCATTCGAAGCGACCACACTTCTCTCTAACATAGGTGATTCTCCTTAAATCATTAAAAGCATTGTGGTTATCATGATTACGCAAAATCATTTACCACATAATATGCTTAACCTCATAATTTGTCACTGAATTTCATAGGAATGAACTAGGACATATTTAAACACCCTTTTATCATTTAGGGAGTATATATATAACCATATATACTAGCTTATGCATATCAGCTGTGCCCCCATAGTGACCACCCTTAGGCATACGAATTCGTTGTCCTATTGAACTTAGATCTTGGGATCTCCAGTCAACTAAGGTAGGTTTCCTTCACACACCCTTTTTCTATGGGCTTTAGTCTCATTCCACAACTTGATCTCTAATAAACCCTTAGGTTGTTGGATCCATAACATTATCTTTGTCTTTGACAAGTCACTAAAGATCACTTTACAGTTGAGATCAATTGTCATGACGTGTTCGTAACTCGAAAGTTAACATTGCCTATTGTCAACTTCTAAGACTATAACCTCAGTGGCCACCTGAATCTGGTTATAATATTTGTCTTAGAATGATACATTTATCATTTAAGGCAAACACATCTCCATTATGCACTACGACATTTGTGTCCTCCACTTAGTCGTCTATTTGCAAAGTTAGATTGGATTACAAAATCCTTATTGCCAAAACAAATGCAAGACACCCCCACATTGAAGTGTTATTGGATAACATCTAGATGGGTTAATGAGAACCATTTCTAAATACCCTTATAGGGTTGTTTCTTAAATGGATCCTCCCCCACATTTCTTGCCATTTGATCAACATTTCCGTAACACCACTTATGGCGACATTTATACATATATGATTGAACAAGATCAACCTCATTGTATCAGTGAATTCAACTCATATTGCATTAGCTTACATAAGCTTCTGAGCTGACCAAAGCAACACATGCCATTGTCATAAGTTTTTCACCAACTTAGAATAATTCTAATTTAACATCTAGAATAAGCTTAGACAATGAGTTCTCCTCATTAGCTTTTCGAACAAACTCTTAAAAAGTTACATGTCTTTTACTTATAATGAATGAAAATTCTCCCTCAATTTTGTCTATACACAAATTCTTTTTTTGTGTTCATACACATTTGAATGTTTAGAGTTAATTAGTCTCCGTCAAGACCCATAATTAACCAAGTACTAGTCTAGCATGCTTTAGACTACAATACTTTAGCATGTGAACAGAAGATGCATCATTCTGATTCTTCACAGCCCTAAGGATGTCATAATATCACTTTGCAACATTCATCCCTTGTTAAGACAAAATAATGAGACTTATTCATAATCCTAAAACATCAATATTTTGGAAGGTCTCACAAATTATTGTATATAGCACATAGCTAAATTTCATCATTCATTTAAGGAACATAACTTGTTTACCTTTGATCTCCAACAATCTACCATTGGCTCATAAGTACTTAAACATAAGTCTTAATCCAAGTCACTTGGTGAACACATTCATCAACAACAAGATGAATGTTTCTCGTCTACAGTCACTATTATGTGTGAGATAGAGTCAACTAGATCGACACTCAACAACATGGCATTCATAATTTTGCCATAAGTGATTTGCACACAATTATTGTTATTCATTAGGAGATATGTATATTTAGGATGCTCTCCCAAACGAAGGTAAAATCTCCATATAGTTCTAACAATAATCAAGTGGTAGATGCATCTACTTATAAATCTCACAAGATTTATTAAAGGTATACAATAACATATAGTACTTTTACTTTCATATGTTAGAATTCACACTTGTGAATTTTCCAATGACTTCTAATGAAGTATGTCGACATGAATGTCGTTAGTGTATTTCATCTCAATACACTCACCACGTTCTTTCATTATTCATTCATGGTGTGGTTATACATTTGATGTTTCGTGTTTGACTTTTAGTCAATGTAACAACTCTCAAGTTGTTTATGCCCAAGTATTTTCATGTACTATCCGTTTAAAAACCATATTCTTTTAAACAATGTATTACCGACGTTATAATTATTTTCCACAAAAATAATTTATACGTTACAACCATTAATAATTTATTTCTTTGTAAAAAAATTGCATGTGTTATCCGAAGATATTGAACGCAAAACAATAAAACACATTGGAAACTAAATCATAAGTGTCCATCACTTTTGAAATTTAAACAGAAGCATAGACAATATGTAGATATCAAATAACAAAGTGCTTTTATCTTCAACACTTTGTAATCTGACTGAAATCTTCTCAACAATATCGTCCCATGACATGTCATGAGGTACTCCCTCAATAAGACTCCATGCACTTGTAAGTACAAGTTCCCCATTTCATCTTGAAACTTTAAACTTGGACAATTATGCTCAAAACAACACCAAGTTGTTACAAATACTACATTTAAGTAGTAAACTTGAATAATTAAACTTGTTCACAACAACACCAAGTTGTTTTTCACCAAATAACATTTTCTAACAAGCATGTTAGACAAAAAAAATGTTATAACAAGCACATTATAGAATCGAACGTTTACATAAAACGTTTTCCAAAGATATAGTTTATAAAATAAACCATTTCTCATCATTTTTAATGCACATATAGGCAATTAAATGTTTACATAAAATATTTCTGTTCATTATGAACAATCTCTAACCTCGTATTCATGATACACATTTTCTAACACACGTGTTAGAAAATTAAGTCATTTTATATATACAAAATATGACCAAATTAAGGCATTACATGTCATCATTAAAACTCATCAAATGTCATCAATAAAACTCTACGCAAGAGTTTCACATATGAAGAGTTAAGAGACTTAATAATTATAGACTTAAACTCTAATAAAACTCATCAAATGTCATCATTAAAACTCTACTCAAGAGTTTCACCATATGAAGAGTTAAGAGTCTCAAAAATTATAGACTTAAACTCTAATAAAACTCATCAAATGTCATCATTAAAACTCTACTCAAGAGTTTCACCATATGAAGAGTTTAATTAGTAATTAAAATTTCACTCAAATGGATTTAGAAATCACAAATTAAGGTTGGTGATAAATCTCACACAACTACACCATCACTTTATGGTGATTTGAATCTTGAAGCCAATCAAACATCAACTTCAATGTATGACCTTTTGTTTCTAAACCATACAAAGAATAATATAAGTGTTTATATTCATTAAAATCAATGCTACAACAAATTACTTATATCAAATGATTACATAAAACATTTCAAAGCATTTGTATTTAACCATTTTTAACAATCATGTTAAAATGAAAGAAATTCTAACGCGCACGTTAGAAATATTAACTTTTCCACAAAATGTTAATTCGACTTGCTATAAACACATATATGGTTCAAATAAATAAGTCATTTCCAATACACACATTAGAAAATAAACAATTAAAAAATTGTCCATACTAACACTTTCCATGAATGTTTCTAACACACATGTTAGAATACAAATGATTACAAAAATCATTTTCAAATTTAACAGTTTTATAAACCGTTTCTAACACTTTTGTTAGAAGTAAACAATTACAAAAATTGTTATAAAACTTATCAATAAATAAGTTATAACAAGCTCGTTAGAAATAAACGATTACAAAAACCGTCATAAAACGATTACAAAAACCGTCATAAAACTTATTAGTTTGTATAAATAACCCAATTCTAACACGCACGTGTAGAAATAAATGATTACAAAAATCATTATAAGGCTTATTAGTTTATATGAAATAAACTTATTTTTAACACTCATTTTTTTAAACCATATTATATAAATAATATGATCATTTCTAGCAAGCATGTTTGAACATGAAACGTTTACAAAAAAAACATATTGCTTATAAAAATAATGCCGGTCTAACGCACACGTTAGAGAAATTAACATTTACAAAAAATGTATGGTTTACACTATTAAACCCCATCTAACACAAAGTTAGAAAAATTAACGATTTCCAAAATCGTTTCAAAACCAAACGTTTGAACCAAACTATTCGTTTTGTACCACGGTATAGGATTTAAGATTGTAACTCAATCTCAATAAATCCAAACACAACAAGTTGTACTACTAACATATTCCCCCCAAAAAAATTATAAGATCATAATCTCTAAAAAATATTTTTTTTATTATAAATTTTTTCGTGAACCCAAAATCCTTAAAAATAAGGTTTTAAGATTGTAGCCACAATCTCACGAAATCTGTTTTAAGTTTGTAGGACATGGGTCACAATTTTATAATAAAAATTATATAAATAAATATAAAAAATTGTAAAGATACTCTCTTTACATAATTTTGGGAAATTGTAGTACATGAACCGTGTACAAATTCAAACGAAAATAAATATGAACTACAACATATTTAATAAAACAATCCATTCAAACCAATATATTCAAAAGATAAAGTCTTCAACTTGATCTTTAACGGTGTCTACTTGTATGGTTCGTTGTCTTTTCAGTCCTTTGTGTAGGCTTCAACGAGGTCTTGAACCACGTCTTCTTGTACAATAATTTCCTACAAAAAGAACAAACAAATGTTGACGGTTGTGGCTGAGGCACGTGTTCAACACGCTTCCCTTAAAACAGATTTCGCGCCTCTACTAAAGACGACGCGTCTGTCTCCCAGGGTGCAACAACCGAAGCAGTTTGTACTGCCGGAGAAGGCCACGCGCCCGAGGTTACACCGGATAAAAACATAGTGTTAGACCTTTTGGAAATTAAGAATATAATTGTAGTTGAATCATGTAGAGAAACTTATCTCTATATGTTCCCAACATATGGGTCATCAAGTACTTCTTCTTCAAGAACTCTTCATGCATAACTTTATGTCTACTTCTTGTATTCTTACTCTTGTAGTTTTATGTATATAAAAAAACATCAAGTTAGGCACATAGCCTACTTTTAATACAAAAGACATGGGATAGAGAAAAGTCTCACATAATTAGAGATTTATTAGATACATAAACTCTAATAAAAAACTAATAAATTGACATAAAAACTCTACTTAAGAGTTTATGTTACATATGAAGAGTCTAGTCCTTAATTAGAGATTTATTAGAGACATAAACTCTAATAAAAACTAATAAATTGACATAAAAACTCTACTTAAGAGTTTATGTTTCATATGAATAGTCTAGTAAATAATTATAATTTCAATAAATTATAATCTCACTAAATTAATATCCATTCATAATATCCAAATTTCCAACAAAGTTAACATTAGTGATCAGGGTAAGAATGCTAAACTAAAGGTTAAGAATTTGAAACCTAAGGTTGGCAAATCAAAATCTCAACAACATGTGAATCAAAAGTTTGATAAACTAAAGGTTCAATAAAATGCAAAACATAAGGTTAAAAATCTAAAGGTAAGCAAAATGTGGAGCCAAACATTCAGAATGTTGTTTTCAAAGGTAGAACCCGACAAGGTTCAAAAGTCAACTTTCAAGAAAGAAAAAGAAAGAAAATGTTTCTGGAAAGGTTAATATTGACAAATAAAAGGTTCTTTCGCAAGAAAAGAAAGTTTCTTGAAAAACCTAAACAACAATGGAAAGTCAAAGCAACTCTTAATGATTCACGAGTTGATGATTTGTTCAAAGACAAAAGAGACATGACCCTAATGGAAGTATCATACATTGAGGAGAATGGAAAATCAAAGACTACCATGGCTAGGGTCCCCAAAATTAAACTGATTTGTTTCGAAATGCAGTGGCAACCAGGAGGAACTATTGACAACCTCTGGCAGGTCGATAGAAACACAAATGGAGGTTCTGTAAACTTTGCAGGTAGCGTGGATGGGTTCATTATAAAATAAGGGATGGTAAAAAATGCTATCCTATGTTTTGAAAATGTGAACTATGTTAAAGAACTGTGTTTTAATCTACTTAGCATCCCTTGAGTTTGTGATAAAGAAGCTTTCTCTATAGTTTAATCACAAAGAATGTTTGTTTTCAAAACCTGGTTTTGAAGTTTTTGAATAGGTGGGTTTTGATTTTATTTTGTTTAATTACTTAATCATTTCTTCAATCCGATACGTTATCTGATTTAATATACAAATGCATTTTTTAATAGGTGTGGGTTTTTTGGTTGGATTCTTATGTATTTTGTTTTAATAATAATCAATAAAAATACTTGGAACAAAATACAAATATTCATTGGTAAAAATGTCTAGCTTACCGATAGCACGTTAAAGTTGTTATAGGGATCAACGTGTTATTTAGTCCCCGAATACTAGTGTATTTTTCTCATGACCTGAATCTTTACAGAAAAATCACTAAAAATTATTCTTTACACCTAGGTCTAATTTACAACTTTCTGATGACAGTTTACGCCAAAAAGCATTTAAAAATCCTCGTTTAATATTTTTATGAAATTCCAGTGGGAGATTTTTAGGATCACCTGAAACTACCTATAATAAAATTTTTAGATCATAACTCGATTTCTACATTGAGTTATGACATTTGTAATGGGCTGAAAATTCTGACAAAAACTGCACTTGTACCTTTGACATGAAATAAATCATTTAAAATGCCAAACGACGTCGAAAAAATGCGATTTCAGTTGAGTTTAAAATATATTCCCTAGAGGTATATCATAGACTCAAGAAACAACATTTTTTGTTAAAGTTTGACCCGATTACAACCGATTAAAGTTGGTTGTAATGTTCTGGACATAATCTGTTTTGTTACCCGAATCCCACAAACGATTAACTAGTGAACCCAACAACTTATAACCATTAACCATAGCAGGTTTCTACACAAATTAGATCATGAAACAACTAATTTATCACTAACCACTAGATTTAGCCCATCAACTACACCCGAGAGAAATACACGAACCCGTGATCAAACCTATAAAATTACCGAGTTACACTTGTGGTGGGGGTCGCTAGAGTTTTAACCAAGGACTTGAATAACTTTCCTTGGGGCTCTTGGTTGTCGACATAAGAGAAGAGAGGGAGCAGGTACGATCGCAAGTTATGTGTGGGTGGTTTAGGGTTTGTTTTTGGGAAGTTAGAATGTGATAACATGCAAAATACGTAAATTAAATGGGGTTTCATGTTTGTGGTGGTTTGGGGATTAGATGGGGTTGGGCCATAGGAATAAGGGTGGCAAATGGGCTTATCTTATATGGTCTTCTAGCACATAAATGAAGATGGGTTTGGTTTCTCTTAGGCCGCCATCATAACCACATAAATAAAGGTGTAAGGAGGTGACGGTTTTTGGGCCAATTAATCGAGGGGGCGTGGGCCACTTGTACGGGGAGGGGTGCTGGTTTTGTTTGCATTTGGTCCGCATCCGGGTCGCACATGGTGTGGGGGCTTCGGGTTACAAATCGTGTTTCGGGCCAAGCGAATGAACTTGGTTACCAATTACGGTTTCGACTAATAGTTCTAATATATGCGTATGTATATATATACATTATACAATTGTATAGTAAATTAACCAAGTGCACTCAATTAAACACACAATGCGACAAACAGAACGTAAAATCAATGTACATAAATAAATCGAAGATCATGAGCGGTTATTACCTTGGAGATACGGGTTGTCACATCATCCCCAAAGTCAAAGAAATTTCATCCCGAAATTTAGCATGCAGTCACTAAAGAAACTAGCGTGCTTAAGAGTTTTCGTGGGGTGTCACATCATCCCCAAGTTGGTTTGGAATTTCGTCCCGAAATTCAGTAGCAACTTCAGCGTTGGATGCATCATTTTTGAAAAATTGGGGATACTTGTGCATCATCTGATCTTCCCATTCCCAGGTGAACTTTAGGCCAAACTTTGAATTCCAACGAACCCGAACGATAATTTTACTGCGTTTAAGCGTTTTGACTTCCTGATCCATGATTTCCACAGGCTCTTCAATGAAACGGAGTAGGTCGTCAATCTTGAGCTCTTTGAATGGAACTATGAGTGTTTCATCGGATAAACGTTTCTTCAGATTCGATACGTGAAATACATTATGCACACCACTGAGTTCTTTAGGTAAATCCAATCTATAAGCCATTGGGCCAATTCTTTCTGTGATCTCAAATGGTCTGACATAACGCAGATTTAATTTGCCCCATTTCTCGAAACGAACCCTTCCAAGGTGAGACTTTTAACAAAACCCTGTCACCAACTTGGAATTCCAACGGTTTCCTTAGTTTATCGGTGTAATCTTCTTACGGTCATGAGCTGTCGCCATACAGTTACTGATCTGAACGATCTTCTCTGATGTTTTCAAGCACAAGTTCAGGGCCAGTGATTTGGCTATCTCCGACTTCAGCCCAACATAGAGGTGACCGACATTTTCATCCGTATAATGCTTCGAACGGTGCTGCTTGTATACTTGAGTGGTAACTATTGTTGTAAAAGAATTCCACTAGGGGTAGGTGTCTTTCCCAACCATTACAAAATCAATAACACATTCTCGCAACATGTGCGTTCAGTCTGACCATCGGTTTGAGGGTGATAGGCCATGCTCATGTCTAAATGCGAGCCGAATGATTTATGCATATATTGCCACGGGTCAGACGTGAAACGAGGGTCACGATCAGAGATGATAGAGATCGGCACTCCATGCCGAGAGACTACTTCCTTCAAGTATATACTAGCATGTTTGGTATACTTGTCGATTTCTTTGATTGCGAGGTAGTGGGCATATTTGGTTTGGCGGTCCACAATCACCCAGACGGTGTCGTTCCCGCTTTGTGTTCTAGGTAGCCCGGTTATGAAGTCCATGGAGATTTTTTCCCATTTCCACACTGGTATTTTCGGTTGTTGAAGCAACCCAGACAGCTTTTGCTAATCAATCTTGACCCTAGCACAAGTCAAGCAATTGCTCACATACTTGGGTATGTTCGCTTTCATGTTAGGCCACCAATACAGTGCCTTCAGATCGTGGTACATCTTGCCAGAACCAGGATGTATCGAGTATCGAGATTTGTGTGCTTCGTTCATCACAAGCTCTCGCAAATTTTCGTAGAATGGGACCCATATACGCTCCATGAAGTAGAGAATACCATCTGATTTGATTTCAAGTTGTTTCTCCATGCCCTACATGGATTGAGCTAGGAGGTTCTCCTCCTTTAGTGCTTTGACTTGGGAGTTGCGGATTTGTTCGGGACGGTTCGAATGAATCGTAAGCTGGAGAGCGCGAATTCGCTTGGTCTTAGTTTCTTTTTGGCCGAGGGCGTCGGCAACAACGTTTGCCTTGCCCGGATGATATTTGATTGCGCACTCATAATCATTTAAAAGTTCAACCCATCGGCGTTATCGTATGTTCAACTCCTTTTGGTCGAGTATGTGCTGGAGACTCTTGTCATCACTGTAAATCGTGCACTTGGTACCATACAAGCAGTGTATCCATAGCTTGAGTGCAAAGACTACAGCTCCCAGCTCCAGATTGTTGGTGCATATGTCTGTCGACTTCTTCTTGCATCGAGTCTTGTAATAGATTAGATAGACCAGGGCACGAAATACGAGAAACTTGAGAAATATGTGGGATGTGGCCATTTCACACGAAATGGAGGAATAGCCGTTTCGTACGAAATGGAGGTATTGCTATTTCGTACGAAATGGACTTTGCCAGTTCGCACGAAATGGAAATGCCATTTCGTGTGAAGTCATTTCGTACGAAATGGATTCCCTATATATATGTGTGTCTTGGTTCTCATTTGTAACGTTTTGGTTTCCGGTAGCGAAGCTCTGCCGAAGTGTTTCCTGCATTGTAAAACGATCTGATATCAATACAAGAGACAGTTTAAGTGAATCTAAGTGCAAATCAGCTGAAATAACTCCGATACGTCTGTTTCCGCCTTTCGTATTGGACAAGATCTCTTCTGAACGACTCATTTGGTCATTCAAACGATCCTACAAGTGGTATCAGAGCTCAGGAGGAAGAGTTCTTACCATTTCAGCCGTTTTTCACCGAAAAATTCTGATTTCTACTTTCTTTACATTTTTCAAAATTAAACAAGATTTTACGGATAAAATGGCTTGATTTTCACATATAACGTGCGAAACACTGTTTTAACAAATCCTTGAATAAGTATTTTATGATATAATATTCTTAATATTATTTTTGTACAAGTATACTTAGGAAAGTATACTTGTATTTTATGTAAATACTTGTGTATTTTGCATTATTCGCCAAAAATCCATACTTTGATTTTTATTACTTTTCGGAATTATATTTCTTAAAAATAATGTATTTTTAAGACTTGTGTGAAATATATATATTTTGTCATGCTATAAAATATATATAATTGTTCTTGTTTTTCACCCATTTTTTGTGTAATTTCCATTACTTGGTAATGGTTATATATTTGTCCAAAAATATATATATTTTATGTCCAAAATGTCTAAAAATTGTCCAAGTCCAATAATATGTTAAGGAATATATTTTCATAAATATGTTTTCTTGTATTTGTCCATGTACTTCCTTGTGAGTAATTTTATATACGTGTATGCTTTAGTATTCCTAAGTATTTGTATGTGTATTTTGGTATTTATACTCTATGGGAGTATTTAGTGTATTTTCAAGTTCCTAATACACTACTACATATAATACACATAATATACACTTAGCACAAAATTTGGTGATCACTAAATATATATATTTTTCCTAAAATATATATATACTTAATATAAATTTTACTTGAAGAAATCATTATCTTTTAACTTGTAATTTCATACCAAAAATTAGGGAAACCTTGGTAAATATTTTTAGGTGAATTTTTGGGGAATAAGTTTCACCAAGATTTATATTTTCTAAGTGTCAAAATTTTATAAAAATTTTGACATAGTTTTCCCTAAAAATGGAGGTTTCCTATGTTTTCAAAACATGTGTTTATTTTCTTTTCATACCAAAACCAATTTCCAACAATTAACAACAACAACATACACAAATTTCTTCATATGAAACATCATGGTGAACTTGATTCTTGTTAAAAATGTGTAGTCTTTTAGATCTACACTTAACATATAATGGTTTTTTTCCAAAAACAAGTCCTCTCATAATTTTTAAACAAACTTTTATGGAACATTAATTTACTAACCCAATTATCCATGAGTTTTATGGTTTTAAAGTTTTGTAAATCATGTTCTAAAACCATTTTTTTATGTTCATTAGAAAGATCTTTGTGTTTAACATCATGTTTCACCATGGATCTTTCAAGATCAATGCTTAACATCTCTAGATCTTGCTTAAACAAGCTTCTTGAAAAACCATTAACAAGCTTTTCATAGATTTTAGTTTCAAAAGTTAGTTTTATACACACTTTGTTACTTCAAGATTACTAATTCATGCTTAAAAATTCATATTTCAAGTTCACATAAGGTCTCATAAGTTCATCTTCAAGTTTAACCATGGATCCTTTATGATCCATGCTTAAACTTGTTAGATCTAAGCTTCTAACAAGCTTAACATACTAGATCTAAACATATACACAAGATTTAACAACGTCAACTTCATTACATACACCAAAAATTACTAAACACTTGTTTTCTTCATGATTATGTTAGATCTTCTCATTTTCATCTTTTAAAGTGTAGTTATTTAGATGGTGAGACTTGTACATAACATAAACATGAACTACATTAGTGATCAAGAGGCTTACAACTAGCTCTAGTGGCTAGGGAAGTGGCACAAGAAGGAAGATGATGAAGATGGAAGAAATCAAGTGGTTAAAGGCTCCTCCAAGTGGTCCTTCAAGTTCTAGCACTTCAAGCCTTCTTAGTGTGCCTCCATACACCTTGTTGTAACCTTAGAATGCCTTGAAATGAATTGAAAGTGGATGATGTATGTGGTGTGTGTGTGAGCCGAGAACAAAGAAGAAAGGGGAGGAAGGTGTGTGTTTGAAGTGAAGTTGTAATTATGTTCATCCATTCCTAACTCATGTCCTTATATTCACCCAACAAGCTTTAACCATGAGTCTATATGTTTGATATCTTGAATACAAGATCAAATATTTTATTAAAAAGGGAAGTGGGGCCCTTTGGGGCCGGTTGCAACATGAGGGGGGAGGGTAAAGTGTCAAGTTTTGGAAGTTGAGGGTTTAAAGTGCAAACGAGAAGGTTTAAGTTAGTTTAAGTGTGTTTAGTTAGTTTAAGTGTGTTTAGGTCCGCTTATTCATTTCGCTACGGTTCGTTAAAGTGCTAAATTGCGAAATTTTACTAAGTATGAAGCACCTTTTATGACAGTTTCAATTCCCAACACTTTGTAAGTTATTCTAGACATTAAAACATCAATTCTGCATGATATTTTAGTGTTATGTTGCTGTTTTTAGCTGAATTTATGCTGAATTCTGCAGAATTCTGCAGAATTCAGCATTTATAGTGAGTTTCGGGTGTTTTTTAGTGCATAGTTTAGCTTCCGGAAAGTGTATATGCTAACCCTTGTATCCATACTTGGGTTTTACTGTTTTTTAGATGTTGGACCTACTCTTAGGCCCCAATTCTATTGTCCGACTGCCTTCTGCAGAATTACTGACACAATGTGTCTTACCGGTGAGTTTACTTGTCTTTCTGACGCAACGCTTAAAGTAATGCACAAAGCAATATCTGAAGTATAAAACATGCATGAATTCAAATGTAAAGCAAGTAATCAAATAATGTTGACGTTTAAGCACATAATTGAAGATAATAAATAATATTAAAATAGTACGGAAATTACCGGTTTTGTGCAAGTTGTCACAGTCTCCCCCTGTTAAAAGAATTTCGTCCCGAAATTCAGGCTGAGTTATCTCTCGTGGGAGATTTCTCGAACAGATGGGGATACTTGGCTTTAAACTGGTCTTCGCGTTCCCACGTGTACTCGGGTCTGTGCTTAGAGTTCCAACGTACTTTGACAAGTTTAATGCGACTCCTCCTTATCTTCTGGATCTTCCAATCCATTACCTCAACGGGTTGTTCTATAAATCAGAGTTTGTCGTCTATATGAACCTCATCCGCAGGGATGATTACTGTTTCTTGGGTCGGTGTCACACCCCGACTGCGTAAAACAACAAATCGCGGCGGAATCGCCGGGGAGTGTTGTAACAGAATTATTGTTTCATAACACATGGAATTTGAAATTTTGTTTTATTGAATAAAAGAAGTTACAATGTCTTAAAAACAAAGAAACATAACATAGTTAACTAGTCTTGCATCTTTTATTGTCACTAAGGCCCAAGTCCGCCTAAGTGTATCTTGATCAATCCTATGCATCAACTCCTGAAAACACATGTGAAAATAGGTACGTCAGCATAAAAATGCATGTGAGATACGTAGGTTTTATTTAAAATAGAATTCATGACTTGTAAGTTTAAAGAAAAATGTTTAACAAAGCAGTCATGAACCTTGTAAAATGTTTTCTTTTATAAATCATACAAACGGTCATAAGAAATCAGATGATATAAAAGAAAGATGCATAGATAAATAAATAACCAAGTAAAATGAGTTTGTATAAAATATGTTATTTGTAAAACAATGTTTCATGAAGATATGATATATGTGTAAAATGTAATATGTCTAACTTGAAATGGTTTAAATAACGCTACGATATGTAATATCATAAAAACACTTATATATAGGAAGTACCAACGGCGTATCCACCATGCTTTTATCATATTACACACATTACTTAAATCACTTACCCAAACAAACCACCAAAAATGTCTTGCTTAAACCAATTGTCAAATGTTTATGTGTAAACTATGTCTATTGTCAAATGTAAATCATGTAATGCGTAAACAAATGTCATGTATGGCCAGTAAAAAGTGACTATTTAAACCATATGTAAAAATGCACAAAACAAAATATTTGAATAAATCAAAAGTAATGTTTTGTAAAATTCATGCATGCTTTACTGATGCAAACGTTTATGCGGTATTGTTCTAACGCCAACATCCAAGCCTTGAGACTGTAAGATAAACCCTAGAACAAGTCAAAGGTCTACCAAAAATGAATTCGGATTCGGTCATTCCTTCCACCCAAAAAAACATAGGATTTCAGGAATGGGAGTTGTCAAGTCCCATGGTACCACTACCTACTACCGAGCGGCATGATCGGTGTTAATGAATGTATTTATGTCCCGTTTAAACAAACCAAATGTCATACCAAGTGTAAGCATGTTTTATGAAAATAATGTACTAAATATGCTAAATGAACATACAAAGTAGAAATGTAAAACAATGTGTCCATATGCTGAGTAAACATATGCAACAGAAATGCAATGTGTCCATATGCTGAGTGAACATATGCAACAAAAATGTAATATATAAAAATCAATGTGCAAGCATGCTAAGTGAACATACATAGCAAAACATAATGAAATCATGTACTATATGTGTACTAATGAACATAGCAAGTATATGATACAAAAGCATGAAAAGCACGAAAGTAACAAGTAGGCACATGTGTTTCACCCCAAAATGTTTGAAAAACAGTAAAAGAGGGGTCTATGTACTCACATGAGAATGCTTAGAAGTCTTGAACAACAACCAAGCAAAGCTAGAGGGATCACGTGTGACACCTGTGTCACTTCAACCATCAAACAAATACCAAACCAATGAAATATTGTATTTCATACTTGGGATTTGTAAAAATATGTGTATCGTTTGCACATATCAAATCTTGTTCGATTTATGGCTTTAAATCGCTTTCTGGAAGGTTATACGCGATCTGATGCGTAAATATAACCAGTTTAATGCAACAAACACTCCGGAATAGTGACATAGGCTTAACATACCTTAAATAAACCTTACATAACTTAGAAATAAGTTTTGGAAGGTTTGGTGTGGCGAAATCAAGTTTATTCGATCACAGGGACTATTTGCGTCAAACTGCAAAAGTATACCGAATCGAATGATAACGGACATTCTAGAACTTGATCGTAAGTTAAATATGCCCTAAATATCCCTTACATAGCTTAGATATAGGCTTTGAGGTGTTTGATGTGCTAAAATAAACTTTCTTGATCAATAGGGACTAAAAGCATCAAAAAGTGCATAAGTTTGCATTTTCGTGCATAACTTACGTTCTGAATACATCCGGACATCCAAAAATTTATGTAAGCATTAAAATATTTTATTTTAGTGTTTGGCATGATAAAATTTCATTCGTCGCGTAATTTGGATCGTTTTTGCGTTCGTTACGACTTCCGTCGTAATTAACCGAACAACGCAATCGTGCGACCAAACGAACCGAAATCCGGCATTTTTTTGAGCATGTTTCAAGTTCCATATACTTTAACTTCATTTTAGAGCCTTGAAATGAGGTTAACGGGGCTTAAACGTGTAAAAAATGCATAAAAATGCATGTTTTTCAAGTTTAGGGACTAAAGTTGACATTTCTGGATAGTAAGGCCATGTCTACTCTTACGCGGCCCGTGAGAGCAGCCCAGTTCAGCAGAAAGTTGTAAACAACTTGATCCAGCTGTTCCCATGTGTTGCAAATGGTTTTTGAGCATTCTATGGGCTGGTTTTAAGGTCCCCTAGTATTGAAATACAATGGGCACACATGGAGGGTTGAGATTCAAGCTCGGTTTACGAGGAACGATCTTAACGGTGGACCGAAATCTATAAATATCCACACCTCCATTCCTTGCAATTCCCACAAATCTGATCTAATGTGCTCTAAGTTGAAGCCTTTGCTTCATACCTGAGCTATTTGGATCAAGATTTGCTTGCTTGGACCCGTTGTAAGTATTCCTTCGTTCTTTTTATGCGTTTTAGCGTTAAAGTCAAACCGAGTTTGACTTTATGCATTGACTAGTTTATGGTCAATACGAAGTTCGTTTGAACTTCATAACGTGAGCGTAATCACGATGGTTATAGTCCCTAGTGACTATACCTACTTATTACCACGTTATCTAGGATTAGTGGTGAGTCGTAGTTTCGGCCAAAATGCGTATTCTTGCGTATTTTGTAACCAAACTACTTTTAGGTATCAAAACCGTTTGTTTTGATACCAAACCTGTTTTCTAACTTAGTTAAGCATGTTTTAATATGCTTAGCACGTCACTTTAGGTTTAGTGCTTATGTAGGGTCGTAAGGTAAGCGGTCTAAACAACCGCTTAGACTTTCGAACCCGACCCGTTTAGTTGATTATTAGGATCTGACCAAACACATTAGGTGACCATAGTTGTATAGGGAATAACCTTCCGAGGTTTTACCTTATGGTCACTACGTTTAGTTAGGTGTATGATAGGTAGTTTATATGCCTTAGGTAAATTACCAAAATGCCATTTTTACGCATAAATCCATTTTAAGCATATGTAACATAAATTTTGACATCTAAACTGATTAGGCAACATTATTAGACATATTAAGGCATATAATACTTGTCATAGGACTAGTTAGGCGGTCCGAACGCATTTTACGCGAACGACGTGTTAAAGTAGCGTAAGCTACCTAAACGGGTCGTAATGGGTCGTAAGCACTTAGGATAGGTTTCATTTTAGAATGTAGGCTTTGTTAAACCATATCATATGAGTTCCAATACTCATTTGGTTTACGAAACCTCATCCTATCCGATCTCCCGATTTAGGTCCGGTTTATTTACATAGTTACCTATATTATGTGCCGTTTGATTCCGTACTCCCTCAAGCTTTGCTTGGTTGTTGTTCAAGACTTCTAAGCATTCTCAAGTGAGTACATAGTCCCCTCTTTTACTGTTTTCAATGTTTTGGGGTGAAGCATGTGTACCTATTTGTTATGTTCATGATTTCAAAAGTATAATTGATTATACATATTAGTACTTATCTTTTTTCAAACTGAATGATTATTTATGGTCTAAACTCTAATTTTCTTAAAGATTATAAAATTAATTGTTGGATAGTACTTATTTTGTTCTCCAGACCGGTTGGTAGTATGATATAGCGCTATAGGATTTGACACCCTATTCCTGTTGTCATGGAATGTCAAAAACCAATATTTTATCCAAATAGGGATTGCCTTCGTGGTATCTCTATAGTCTCTATTGGTGTAGTTTGATGCACTAAGGTTTGGTTGAATTCTTAAATCACACTTTTATTGTATATTTTGTTATACTCCCAAAAGTATAGTTTGGTATGCTCTCATGTGTGGTATTGTACAAAACCAACATATATTTATAAAACTAAAACATAGTTTAATATGTTATTTTCAAAACCGAAACATAGTTTAATATGTTATTACTAAAACCAAAACATAGTTTAATATGTTATTTATAAAACCAAAACATAGTTTAATTTGTTATTTATAAATCCAAAGTATACTTTTGATATACTACTGAAAATTATTATTTTAACGACTAAAGTATATTTAATATACTATTTGTTTAACGATTGGGTTTTGCTTAGTGTTTAGATAACGGGACAGGTGTAATGTGATGAAAACATGGTAGATACGCCGCTGGTACTTCTTATATATAAGTGTTTTCATCACATTACATACCGTGGAGTTATTTAGTACACTTGGGTAAACGATTTTGGAACTGAAATATATTTTGATATATTACTTATTCGATCTTCTTAAAAACCAAGGTATATTTTTATATATATACTATAAACCTTTTATCAAAATATTGTTTTACAAACAATATATTTTTACAAACTCATTTTACTTAATTATTTATTTATATCATCTGATTTTCTTATTACTTGTTATATGGTTCATAAAAGAAAACATTTTTAAAGATTCATGACTATTTTCTGATTAAACATTTTTCTTTAAACTTATAAGTCATGAATCGTAATTATAATAAAACCTATGTGTCTCACAGGCATTTTTATGCTGACGTACCTATTTTTACACATGTTTCAGGTGCTGTTATATGATGATTGTTGATGCATGCTATACATAGGATGTACTCGTGCCTTAGCGACTTTAAAACTTGAAAGATAATATTTGTACCTATCTGATTTGTAATAGAACAATTGGTTCAATAATTCAATAAAACGAAATTATTTAATCCATGGTTGTGAAACAATGATTCTGTTACAACACTCCCCGACGTTTCCGCCACGATTTGTTGTTTTACGTGGTCGGGGTGTGACAGAAAAGTTGGTATCAGAGCCAATGGTTATAGGGAATTAGGTTATTAGTAATGCTTTGACCTAGACTATAACCTTCCTAGGACCCTAACACAAGTTATCCTGTGTTTAGTTTTAAAACAATACCGTCACTTATCCTTAGGTGACAACCACAATAAGAACACAAATTTTGATCCAGCTTTGAAAACTAATCATCTGTTCTAGGATAATTGATTACTAGGTTTTGAACCTTCTAAGCTTTCAAAATCTCGTCAAAGTTTGGTCTAAATATTTTGAACACATGCAAACTGGAAGAGTGGGTGCATGTACCCTAGGTCTCCTGTCTAAGGCTAGAGTGTTCGTACAAATCCGCAGTATCAGACCAGTCACTCTTACTTGGGAACTCTTGGGGTGAGTGTCCACTTATAGGCGAGCATGTCTTCGCGATACATTATGTTGACCCATTTACTTTGATTAGTCACCGTCTCATTTGTTTGCCTTAGGTAACAAACAAATGATCGCAATTTTTATGCATTGTCATTCTGTTTTCATTTCACTTGTTTCCTCCCATATCTTTCATTATCTTCATGATGCCTCTTCATCGCAACAACGGTGTCCGAACCAGGTGCTACAATTACCTAACATATAGGCGTTGTACTCCAGAGGACCGTTGATTTAGCTATCACCATGACTCACCTCAGGGATGAAACCATACAAGGGAACTGCTTTTTGGTGCAATCAATGTAACCGTCATCATCCGAATCAAAGACCCTGTTTCAAATGTACCCACAGTGGACGATGGGGACATTTGGTTAACATGTTTCGCTTTGCTGTCCAAAGCGAAGCAGTTGCAAATCCTGCTGCTGCTCAACCTCCTGCAAGGAAACCTTATGTTGGTACTGCGCCGATGTGCAACAAATGTAATGTACCTCACCAAGCTTACCTGCAGTATCGCCTGTGTGCATCATGTGGACGACTCGGTCACCTGGCAAATGATTGTCAATTCAACCCAAGCCAAGGTGGTCCAAACCAACCTCAAGTCAACCCTGCTCGTATGATCGACTTAACATACGTAGTACCCAACCTCCAAATTCTACTTCATATGTCGCCTTGGCATATCTAGCGCCTCAACCTCATGAACTTTCTACCCTGTGTATCGATTTAAGCACGCCTTGTGCAAGGTATCGAAACACCTCTCGTTACACAAATTCCAAAATCCATGTAAGATCTTTCTATCCTCATAATTAAGATCCTTATGGATGGATATCACTCAAATCAGAACCCTTAATTGAATTATTCGTATGCCTTAATACGTATATTACGATTCAATAAGGACAAAGACGAATTCCTATTAAGATCTTTCTATCTCCATAGTCAGATTCTTGAAGATGTTTAAAGCGCCAAATGAAATCCACGGATTGGATTCTTGGTATGCTTTAAATGCATGTGCTCAATGAACAAGAAAATTAACAAAATTAAAGATCAAGTTAAACAATTATGTGATTATATGTGATTATGTGATTCCTTTTATGTCTTGTGTTTTTGTGTAATCTGAATTTTCAATATCCAAATCTTCATAGAATCTTCCATATCTCATATGAGGGATTCATAGTAGGATATCCAAAGGTACTATCTTAAATCCTTAATGGACTCCTACGTTGTAGTTAAGTCCCTTGGGTTATAAAGTACTATTCTATAATTGGACCCTTTGGTGGTCTAGTTAAACAGATTGATTTGAAAATCTGGTTAGGAATATCATGTGATGATATAATTGAAAAGATCCCTTAAGTGGTTTATTTAAGGAGATCGTACGACGGTCTAGTTAAGAAGATCATGTGTTGATCTAGTTAAAAAGATCGTTAGTTGATCTAGTTAAAAAGATCCTTTGGTGGCCTAGTCAAGTCGCTTCATGTTTATTCAATTGATTTTTACCCTACGCATTATGAGATGAACTGTGCGGATTGTACAAGGAATTACGTAATTATGGATTCATACATAATTATGGAATTCAGTGCACAAAAACCACAGCAAGTTTTGTCATGTGTTAAGACCTATAGTGACAAGAATAACGATACGGGAACAATGTAAAAAGGGGCATGGTGGATACGCCGCTGGTACTTCCTATATATAAGTGTTCCTTATTACATTGCGAACGTAGCGTTATTTAAGTTACTAGAAGTCCTGGACCTTGACCAATGTCATTTTATCTTACACTCCCCAATTCTCATTTCAAGCACACACAAGTTTCCTATGATAAGTCTTCATAAGAAACGTTCTTCTGTCCGTAGTTCGAAACTTCATGTTTTGTTACTACAAGGACTTCACTTTGGTAGTTTACAATTTCACTAAGAATCCAAACATGGCCTAGAGTTTTACTTAGGGTTCGAGGGAATCATCTGAAAGCGAAACCATCACAGTTTTTTTCACAAATTTCCTCTAAAATTAAATTTCGGGACGAAATTTCCTAAAGTAGGGGAGACTGTGACACCTGTGTCACTTCAATCATCAAAAAAATACCAAACCAATGAAATATTGTATTTCATACTTGGGATTTGTAAAAATATGTGTATCGTTTGCACATATCAAATCTTGTTTGCTTTCGGGCTTTAAATCGCTTTCTGGAAGGTTATACGCGATCTGATGCGTAAATATAACCAGTTTAATGCAACAAACACTCTGGAACAGTGACATAGGCATAACATACCTTAAATAACCCTTACATAACTTAGAAATAAGTTTTGGAAGGTTTGGTGTGGTGAAATCAAGTTTATTCGATCATAGGGACTATTTGCATCAAACTGCAAAAGTATACCGAATCGAATGATAACGGACATTCCGGAACTTGATCATAAGTTAAATATGCCCTAAATATCCCTTACATAGCTTAGATATAGGCTTTGAGGTGTTTGGTGTGCTAAAATACACTTTCTTGATCAATAGTGACTAAAAGCGTCAAAAAGTGCATAAGTTTGCATTTTCGCGCATAACTTACGTTCTGAATACATCCGGACATCCAAAAATTTATGTAAGCAATAAATTATTTTATTTTAGTGTTGGGCATGATAAAATTTCATTCGTCGCTTAATTTGGATTGTTTTTGCGTTCGTTACGACTTCCGTCGTATTTAACCGAACAACGCAATTGTGCGACCAAACGAACCGACATACGGCATATTTTTGAGCATGTTTCAAGTTCCATATACTTTAACTTCATTTTAGAGCCTTGAAATGAGGTTAACGGGGCTTAAACGTGTCAAAAATGCATAAAAATGCATGTTTTTCAAGTTCAGGGACTAAAGTTGACATTTCTGGATAGTTGGGCCAGGCGGCCCGCGTAAGCCCATGTCTACTCTTACGCGGCCCGCGAGAGTAGCCCAGTTCAGCAGAAAGTTGTAAACAGCTTGATCCAGCTGTTCCCATGTGTTGCAAATGGTTTTTGAGCATTTTATGGGCTGGTTTTAAGGTCCCCTAGTATTGAAATACAATGGGCACACATGGAGGGTTGAGATTCAAGCCCGGTTTACGAGGAACGATCTTAACGGTGGACCTAAATCTATAAATACCCACACCTCCATTCCTTGCAATTCACACAAATCTGATCTAATGTGCTCTAAGTTGAAGCCTTTGCTTCATACCTGAGCTATTTGGATCAAGATTTGCTTGCTTGGACCCGTTGTAAGTATTCCTTGGTTCTTTTTATGCGTTTTAGCGTTAAAGTCAAACCGAGTTTGACTTTCTGCATTGACCAGTTTATGGTCAATACGAAGTTCGTTTGAACTTCATAATGTGAGCGTAATCACGATGGTTATAGTCCCTAGTGACTATACCTACTGATTACCACGTTATCTAGGATTAGTGGCGAGTCGTAGTTTCGGCCAAAATGCGTATTCTTGCGTATTTTGTAACCAAACTACTTCTAGGTATCAAAACCGTTTGTTTTGATTCCAAACCTGTTTTCTAACTTAGCTAAGCATGTTTTAACATGCTTAGCTCGTCACTTTAGGTTTAGTGCTTATGTAGGGTCGTAAGGTAAGCGGTTGTTGGTGCATATGTCTGTCGACTTCGTCTTGTATCGAGTCTTGCGTTAGAATTTAAAGATCAGGGCACGTAGTACGAGAAAAGTATGGAATTTGTGATGAAGATCCATTTCACACGAAATGAACTAAGTAATTTCGCACGAAATGAACTTTGTCATTCCGCACGAAATGATATGTGTCATTTTGCACGAAATGAGTATTTCGTGTGTATTGGTTTCGTGCGAAATAGGGATGCCTATAAATACGTGTCATGAGATTTCATTTGTAACTTTTCTGATTCTGACGCCGAAGTGCTGTCGAAAAGTCTCTAGCCTGTAAACAGTTGATATATAAATAAACAAGACTGATTAATGAAATTCTAGTGCAACACAAGCAGAACGAAGACTGAATCAATGAATTCCGCCTCTGATTTAGTCTGAGATCTCTTCTGAACGACTCGTTTGGTCGTGAAAACGATCCTATATGTGGTATCAGAGCTCAGGAGGAAGAGTTCTTACCGATTCTGCTTGTTTTCACATGAATTTCTGTTTTCTACTCATTCTTCTACACGTTTTTCAAAATTAATCAAGATTTCACGGTTAAAATGGACTGATTTTTACACATAACAAGTGAAACACAGTTTTAATCAATCCTTGAAAGATTCAGACCTAAAATCAACCTAGAACTTGATCAATTTTGTGAAAATCAGATCGAATAGGGGACATCAGCAGTATTTCGTACGAAATAGCCCATTTCGTGTGAATCAGATCTTTCATTTCGCATGAATTGGAAGAATTTTACTCTATTTTGCACGAAATAGTTCATTTCGTGTGAATTAAATACTTCATTTCGCACGAATTGGAAGGATTTTTCTCCATTTCGTACGAAATAACTCATTTCGTGTGAAACTGCATTTCATTTCGCATGAAAAGAGCATATCAGACCTTTATTTCGCACGAAATCACTCATTTCGTACGAAATCACCTTATTTCGCACAAAATCAGTTCATTTCACACCAAGTTGTCATTTCGCGTGACCTTTTCGCACGAAATCGTGGTTTCGTTTGAAAGTTTCATTTTGTGTGAAACTTGTTTGCTTGAAAAGTATTTTAGTCTGTACGGGTTGTGTAAAAATCACATCAGTTTGTTTTTGAAGTATGACTAAAATGTTTGATGAAAAGGAAAACTATGATCTTGAAAGTTTAAATGATTGGTACCGAGGGTTTTTGGATAGTAGTTATATTGATGTGAAAAAGAATGTTTGGGTTAAAAGATTTGAATATTTTTTGTGTATGAAAGTTGGATAAGTTGGAAAACCGATATAAAATCTTAATTGACCATTTAAAGAGTTACGAGATACGAATGTCAAATGCTGAAAAGACATCAAAGTTTGCAGATGCGTTACCTGCAGAATGGGATGAATTTTTGAAAAACCTGAAAAAGGATTCTTGTTTCTCAAAATTATCTCTAAATGAGTTCATCAATGATCTTAAAACACACAAGTATGAGAATGATAAGAAAAAGAAAGGTTTGATGAATGAAATAGATAAGAACCTTGATAAAATAAGTTTGGATGTGGTTCTTGAAATTAACAAAAGAGTCAACATATGTCTTGCAACAAAAAGAGTTTTGAAATATGATATTAAGAGGGGTTGTAATATTGATGAAAATATGAATCCTCTTGATTTCGTTAAAATCTTTTGTGCAGGTACATACAAGACAGAGACAAAGGAAACTTCAAAGACTGAAGAATCTGAGAAGCTTGGATTTTCGAATCCTGAATCAGTGTCAAAGAAAGAGGTTGCAACAAATCCACCTATCTTTGTTCATTCATCTGATGAAGAGAGTGATGATGAAGGTGTTCAAGTTGAGAAGAAACAGGTTGAAAAAATTCCAGCTTTAACGGACGAGAAGAAAGCTGATGATAAACAGATTCTTGAGATGTGCTCAAATTATGAAAAATCAAAATCTGAAAATGTCAAACTGTTGAAAGATGTGGACAGTTTGACATTAGAGAATAAAATTTTAAAAGAAAATGAAAAAGATTTTCAGAATAAAATAAAAATTTTAGAAATTGAAAAAGTAAAAATTGAAAAAGATTTTCAAAGTCAAATAAAGATTTTAGAAGATAAAAAAACTATTTTCAGTAAGAATAATATTGATAAACAAATTGCAATAAATTCTCATCTTCAGAAAATCATTCAACTTGAGAATGAAGCTGAAATTGCTAGAAATAAAATCAATGAATTAGAAAAGAAATTGAAAGGTTTTGAGACTACATCATCAATACCAGATTATATTTGTCCTAAACCGATCAATAAGATTCCAATAAGTTACAATGTCACAAATTATGACAAAGTCATAATTGAAGATTGTGATAATAAATCTGATGATGAAAATGAGAAAAATGAGAAAAAGAAAATATTTTTGAAATTAAAAGAAAAATTTCAAGAAACTGTTTTGCAATCTACTGAAAAGGGTGAATGTTCAAAGCAAAAACCTTTGATGAAGACTGCATATCAAAAACAAAATGTGAAACATTCGAAAAATTTTCAAAAAGAAAATAAAAGGTCATCAGTTCAATCATCCAATCGTGATAAAAAATCACAAAAATTTGAAAATCAAAACTTACAAAAAGTTGGTAATAAGTGGTGCAGGTTTGACCACAGTGCTCAAAAGACAAATCCAGCTTACAAGAGGAGACATGACTACCACAAGGCCAAACAGTGTTATGATCTGAATGTTTGGTATGAAAGTGGTGAATGGTACGATAACATAATGTGCTACAAATGTGGTTTTAGAGGACACATTGCTGTTAACTGCCAAAGTCAAAGATTTGAGTCAAGAAGATGTTTTGAATGTCAAATCAAAGGTCACATTGCCAGATATTTCCCAATGAGATCAAAGGGAAGATCGAGAGCTGAATCTCAGAAAACGGTAATGAAATCAGTTATAGTCGAAGAAAAGCCCAAAGAACAGAAAGTGAAGCTTTCACAAGGGCAGAAAGACAGACTGAGAAAGAAACGGAAGAAAGCTCGAGAGTATCTTGAAAAGATTTTGTCCTCGGGTACACCTGTTGGTTCAAATAAAAGTTCTGATGAATCGCTTCACTCGACAATAAAGTCAAGTAAAACGAACTCATCAGATACACATCTGAGGACAAAAGAGGAGATAAATAAAGAAAAATTAACTAATCAAACGGTTAACAAATCAAAGAAAGTTAATTTTTCAGATAAAATCTTTATCAAAGTTTTTGACGATGAATTTGTTTCTTCGGAAACAAAGGAGTCGCATTTTGGCGATGAATCTGACTCGTCAAAGTCAGAAGAGCCATGTGTTGAGCTAAAAAAGAAAATGTCAGTTCTGGAAAATGATGATGTTAGTTTTCCATCATTACAGACTGAAATTTTAAAAACAAAAGGAAAAGCTCAGAAATCGAGTGATGACGACTCGAAATCACCCAAGGCTAGTCAGGCTTGGGTGGATCTTTTCAAATAAAAACCTGACTTGCCGGAGCTTCCAGGTTGGTAAGTGTGGAGCAGGTATCGGCATCTTTCTTGAGAAATTCACATTTGTGAAATTTCGACCTACAAGTGGTTTTGATGTTGAGAACTTACTAGTGGTAATCAAGGACATTAAATTGTACTTGATTTTCCTACAAGTGGTTTGAGAAAACAAAATGAGGAGTTTGTCCCCTAACCTACAAATGGTTTGAATTCAACAAAACTAATTTTCTGGAAAAAACCATTTTGATTAAAACAAACTTAAGTGTTTTGAAATCATAATGGGAAAATTGTTTATTGTAAGGGGGAGTTCTGATTGTTTATGCCAAGAGGATGGAGAATTGAAGCAATTCTCATCATGTTGTCATTTTCTTTGTACAGTTTGTTTTCAAATTTTCCTAGAAAATCAAAATTGAAACATATTTTGATTTTAGGGGGAGTAAAATTAAAAAAAAAATTAGAAAATTTGAAAATGCCAAAAACATTTGAAAAATAAAAAATGAGTTTTGTGATGAATACGAGGAAATGATAGTACATCAGTGGACTGTTACGGTACGCTAAAGATTTGAAAAGTCAAAAGTGATAAACAATCTCACTAAAGATGTGACGATAGGCTCAGCTAGACTAGTAGATTTGCGATAACGATACAAACCTAAATGAAAAAGCCTAGTTCTAGTGGGAAACACGGTTGAAAGCATAGTACTTAGTTTTGTCCTTCGTGATTGTATACCTACTCGGTAATCGCTGAATGCTGAAATAGCATAAAAACCGGTTCACAACTTACTGAAAAAGTCACTGTGATTATGCATTTCTTTTTGCAAAGATTTAAACTTGTTTTATTTCTTTATTTTGTTTAAGCATTGGACATCCTCTGCGTATACGTGAGTATCGAACTGGATGTTAGTGCCTAAACGTTCTGCTTTATTTTTGTTGGTGTTTCGTTTAAATCTTGGATCACCTCTGCGTATATGTGAATATCGAACTGGTGGTTAAGATTTAAACATTTTCAACTTGTTTTATTTTCTTATTTTTGTTTAAACATTGGACTTTCTCTGCGTATCGAAAGATCGACCTGATTGTTAATGTTTAAACATTCTTCTTTGTTTTCGCACATTTCACAGTCGATGAAAGTTTAAAGGCGTTACTTGAGTTAGTGTATTACATGATGAGGGGATATGCTGAGATCGTGGGGTCCATAAGAACTTAGTGTAGAACTAATATATCTTAGCGTATCAGTAAGCATTTCGAAAGATTTAGATTGAGTTTAAGAGGACAACTATATCGTCAATCTATGTGAATTGTTTAGAACTTAAAATGCTTAAAGCTTAACGATGCTTGTGATATGTCTCAATAACTGATATGATCCTCTTACACAATCTCACAAAAAGATTGTCTGTATATAGTTTATTTCTAAAAATCCAAAAGGATTTTTGTAGTTTTAGGATAAACTTTTAAAAAAAAATCAAAAAGATTTTAGACAACAGATGTTGAAAAGCTGGTTTTAAAAATTCTGAGTGCTAAACATGATGAACAAGTTTGGGTTGGGGAATTTGTTTAAATGAAGAAATGATGTTTGAAAATGATTGAAAGATTAGTTATTCAAGGTCATTAATTTGAACTTGACGTAACTATTATTTTGATGATGTGTGATTTCTACCAGTAAGTTTTCCTTATTGATTTAATTGTAAACTTACATTTTGGGTAGAAAATGTGTGCAGGAAATGTTGAAAATGCTAGGTTTCAATTCCTGATGACTAATTCCAGGTTTTCGATCCTATGCTACAAACAAAGAATTCCAGACTGAGATCCTAGTTTGTTGATAGGGGGAGTCTGAAGATGTAAAAACCAGGTGAAGTTCCTGAAGTTGTGATTGAGAGCTTGAAGACTGATAAAGACTGAAGGGTTGACAACCGAAGACTAGATACCACAGACTTCGTCAACATCCAAGGGGGAGTCTGTTGGTGCATATGTCTGTCGACTTCGTCTTGTATCGAGTCTTGCATTAGAATTGAAAGATCAGGGCACGTAGTACGAGAAAAGTATGGAATTTGTGATGAAGATCCATTTCACACGAAATGAACTAAGTCATTTCACACGAAATGAACTTAGTCATTCCGCACGAAATGAGTATTTCGTGTGTATTGGTTTCGTGCGAAATAGGGATGCCTATAAATACGTGTCATGAGATTTCATTTGTAACTTTTCTGATTCTGACGCCGAAGTGCTGTCGAAGAGTCTCTAGCCTGTAAACAGTTGATATATCAATAAACAAGACTGATTAATGAAATTCTAGTGCAACACAAGCAGAACGAAGACTGAATCAATGAATTCCGCCTCTGATTTAGTCTGAGATCTCTTCTGAACGACTCGTTTGGTCGTGAATAACCTTAGGGAATAACCTTCCGACCAAACACATTAGGTGACGATAGTTGTATAGAGAATAACCTTCCGAGGTTATACCTTATGGTCACTACGTTTAGTTAGTTGTATGATAGGTAGTTTATATGCCTTAGGTAAATTACCAAAATGCCCTTTTTACGCATAAATCCATTTTATGCATATGTAACATAAATTTTGACATCTAAGCTGATTAGGCAACATTATTAGACATATTAAGGCATATAATACTTGTCATAGGACTAGTTAGGCAGTCCGAACGCGTTTTACGCGAACGACGCGTTAAAGTAGCGTAAGCTACCTAAACGGGTCGTAATGGGTCGTAAGCACTTAGGATAGGTTTCCTTTTAGAATGTAGGCTTTGTTAAACCATATCATATGAGTTCCAATACTCATTTGGTTTACGAAACCTCATCCTATCCGATCTCCCGATTTAGGTCCGGTTTATTTACATAGTTACCTGTATTAGGTGCCGTTTGATTCCGTGCTCCCTCAAGCTTTGCTTGGTTGTTGTTCAAGACTTCTAAGCATTCTCAAGTGAGTACATAGTCCCCTCTTTTACTGTTTTCAATGTTTTGGGGTGAAGCATGTGTACCTATTTGTTATGTTCATGATTTCAAAAGTATAATTGATTATACATATTAGTACTTATCTTTTTACAAACTGAATGATTATTTATGGTCTAAACTCTAATTTTCTTAAAGATTATAAAATTAATTGTTGGATAGTACTTATTTTGTTCTCCAGACCGGTTGGTAGTATGATATAGCGCTATAGGATTTGACACCCCATTCCTGTTGTCATGGAATGTCAAAAACCAATATTTTATCCAAATAGGGATTGCCTTCGTGGTATCTCTATAATCTCTATTGGTGTAGTATGATGCACTAAGGTTTGGTTGAATTCTTAAATCACACTTTTATTGTATATTTTGTTATACTCCCAAAAGTATAGTTTGGTATGCTCTCATGTGTGGTATTGTACAAAACCAACATATATTTATAAAACTAAAACATAGTTTAATATGTTATTTTCAAAACCGAAACATAGTTTAATATGTTATTACTAAAACCAAAACATAGTTTAATATGTTATTTCTAAAACCAAAACATAGTTTAATATGTTATTTATAAAACCAAAACATAGTTTAATATGTTATTTATAAATCCAAAGTATACTTTTGATATACTACTGAAAATTATTATTTTAACGACTAAAGTATATTTAATATACTATTTGTTTAACGATTGGGTTTTAGTTAGTGTTTAGATAACGGGACAGGTGTAATGTGATGAAAACATGGTAGATACGCCGCTGGTACTTCTTATATATAAGGGTTTTCGTCACATTACATACCGTGGCGTTATTTAGTACACTTGGGTAAACGATTTTGGAACTGAAATATATTTTGATATATTACTTATTCTATCTTCTTAAAAACCAAAGTATATTTTTATATATATATACTATAAACCTTTTATCAAAATATTGTTTTACAAACAATATATTTTTACAAACTCATTTTACTTAATTATTTATTTATATCATCTGATTTTCTTATTACTTGTTATATGGTTTATAAAAGAAAACATTTTTAAAGATTCATGACTATTTTCTGATTAAACATTTTTCTTTAAACTTATAAGTCATGAATCCTAATTATAATAAAACCTATGTGTCTCACAGGCATTTTTATGCTGACGGAATTTTTACACATGTTTCAGGTGCTGTTATATGATGATTGTTGATGCATGCTATACATAGGATGGACTCGTGCCTTAGCGACTTTAAAACTTGAAAGATAATATTTGTACCTATCTGATTTGTAATAGAACAATTGGTTCAATAATTCAATAAAACGAAATTATTTAATCCATGGTTGTGAAACAATGATTCTGTTACAACACTCCCCGACGTTTCCGCCATGATATGTTGTTTTACGTGGTCTGGGTGTGACAGAAAAGTTGGTATCAGAGCCAATGGTTATAGGGAATTAGGTTATTAGTAATGCTTTGACCTAGACTATAACCTTCCTAGGACCCTAACACAAGTTATCTTGTGTTTAGTTTTAAAACAATACCGTCACTTATCCTTAGGTGACAACCACAATAAGAACATAAATTTTGATCCCGCTTTGAAAACTAATCACCTGTTCTAGGATGATTGATTACTAGGTTTTGAACCTTCTAAGTTTTCAAAATCTCATCAAAGTTTGGTCTAAATTATGTGAACACGTGCAAACTGGAAGGGTGGGTGCATGTACCCTGGGTCTTCTGTCTAAGGCTAGAGTGTTCGTACAAATCCGCAGTATCGGACCAGTCACTCTTACCTGGGAACTCTTGGGGTGAGTGTCCACTTATAGGCGAGCATGTCTTCGCGATACATTATGTTGACCTATTTACTTTGATTAGTCACCATCTCATTTGTTTGCCTTAGGTAACAAACAAATGATCACAATTTTTATGCATTGTCATTCTGTTTTCATTTCACTTGTTTCCTCCCATATCTTTCATTGTCTTCATGATGCCTCTTCATCGCAACAACGGTGTCCGAACCAGGTGCTACAATTACCTAACATATAGGCATCGTACTCCAGAGGACCGTTGATTTAGCTATCACCATGACTCACCTCAGGGATGAAACCGTACAAGGGAACTGCTTTTTGGTGCAATCAATGTAACCGTCATAATCCGAATCAAAGACCCTGTTTCAAATGTACCCACAGTGGACGATGGGGACATTTGGTTAACATGTGTCGCTTTGCTGTCCAAAGCGAAGCAGTTGCAAATCCTGCTGCTGCTCAACCTCCTGCAAGGAAACCTTATGTTGGTACTGCGCCGATGTGCAACAAATGTAGTGTACCTCACCAAGCTTACCTGCAGTATCGTCTGTGTGCATCATGTGGATGACTCGGTCACCTGGCAAATGATTGTCAATTCAACCCAAACCAAGGTGGTCCAAACCAACCTCAAGTCAACCCTGCTCGTATGATCGACTTAACATATGTAGTACCCAACCTCCAAATTCTACTTCATATGTCGCCTTGGCATATCTAGCGCCTGAACCTCATGAACTTTCTACCTTGTGTATCGATTTAAGCACGCGTTGTGCAAGGTATCGAAACACCACTCGTTACACAAATTCCAAAGTCCATGTAAGATCTTTCTATCCACATAATTAAGATCCTTATGGATGGATATCGCTCAAATCAGAGCCCTTAATTGAATTATTCGTATACCTTAATACGTATATTACGATTCAATAAGGATAAAGCCGAATTCCTATTAAGATCTTTCTATCTCCATAGTCAGATTCTTGAAGATGTTTAAAGCGCCAAATGAAATCCACGGATTGGATTCTTGGTATGCTTTAAATGCATGTGCTCAATTAACAAGAAAATTAACAAAATTAAAGATCAAGTTAAACAATTATGTGATTATGTGTGCTTATGTGATTCCTTTTATGTCTTGTGTTTTTGTGTAATCTGAATTTTCAATATCCAAATCCTCATAGAATCTTCCATATCTCATATGAGGGATTCATAGTAGGATATCCAAAGGTACTATCTTAAATCCTTAATGGACTCCTACGTTGTAGCTAAGTCCCTTGGGTTATAAAGTACTATTCTATAATTGGACCCTTTGGTGGTCTAATTAAACAGATTGATTTGAAAATCTGGTAAGGAATATCATGTGATGATATAATTGAAAAGATCCCTTAAGTGATCTATTTAAGGAGATCGTACGACGGTCTAGTTAAGAAGATCATGTGTTGATCTAGTTAAAAAGATCGTTCGTTGATCTAGTTAAAAAGATCCTTTGGTGGCCTAGTCAAGTCGCTTTATGTTTATTCAATTGATTTTTACCCTACACATTATGAGATGAACTGTGCGGACTGTGCAAGGAATTACATAATTATGGACGCATACATAATTATGGAATTCAGTGCACAGAAACAACAACAAGTTTTGTCATGTGTTAAGACCTATAGTGACAAGAATAACGATATGGGAACAATGTAAAAAGGGGCATGGTGGATACGCCGCTGGTACTTCCTATATATAAGTGTTCCTTATTACATTGCGAACGTAGCGTTATTTAAGTTACTAGAAGTCCTGGACCTTGACCAATGTCATTTTATCTTACACTCCCCAATTCTCATTTCAAGCACACACAAGTTTCCTATGATAAGTCTTCATAAGAAACGTTCTTCTGTCCGTAGTTCGAAACTTCATGTTTTGTTACTACAAGGACTTCACTTTGGTAGTTGACAATTTCGCTAAGAATCCAAACATGGCCCAGAGTTTTACTTAGGGTTCGAGGGATTCATCCGAAAGCGAAACCATCACAGTTGTCTTCACAAATTTCCTCTAAAATTAAATTTCGGGACGAAATTTTCTAAAGTATGGGAGACTGTGACACCTGTGTCACTTCAACCATAAAAAAAATACCAAACCAATGAAATATTGTATTTCATACTTGGGATTTGTAAAAATATGTGTATCGTTTTCACATATCAAATCTTGTTCGATTTCGGGCTTTAAATCGCTTTCTGAAAGGTTATACGCGATCTGATGCGTAAATATAACCAATTTAATGCAACAAACACTCCGGAATAGTGACATAGGATTAACATACCTTAAATAACCCTTACATAACTTAGAAATAAGTTTTGGAAGGTTTGGTGTTTATTCGATCACAGGGACTATTTGCGTCAAACCGCAAAAGTATACCGAATCGAATGATAACGGACATTCCGGAACTTGATCATAAGTTAAATATGCCCTAAATATCCCTTACATAGCTTATATATAGGCTTTGAGGTGTTTGGTGCGCTAAAATAAACTTTCTTGATCAATAGGGACTAAAAGCGTCAAAAAGTGCATAAGTTTGCATTTTCGAGCATAACTTACATTTTGAATACATCCGGACATCCAAAAATTTATGTAAGCATTAAAATATTTTATTTTAGTGTTTGGCATGATAAAATTTCATTCGTCGCTTAATTTGGATCGTTTTTGCGTTCGTTACGACTTTCATCGTAATTAACCGAACAACGCAATCGTGCGACCAAACGAACCAACATCTGGCATATTTTTGAGCATGTTTCAAGTTCCATATACTTTAACTTCATTTTAGAGCCTTGAAATGAGGTTAACGGGGCTTAAATGTGTCAAAAAATGCATCAAAATGCATGTTTTTCAAGTTCAGGGACTAAAGTTGACATTTCTGGATAGTTGTGCCAGGAGGCCTGCGTAAGCCCATGTCTACTCTTACGCGGCCCGTGAGAGCAGCCCAGTTCAGCGGAAAGTTGTAAACAGCTTGATCCAGCTGTTCCCATGTGTTGCAAATGGTTTTCGAGCATTTTATGGGCTGGTTTTAAGGTCCCCTAGTATTGAAATACAATGGGCACACATGGAGGGTTGAGATTCAAGCTCGGTTTACGAGGAACGATCTTAACGGTGGACCGAAATCTATAAATACCCACACCTCCATTCCTTGCAATTCACACAAATCTGATCTAATGTGCTCTAAGTTGAAGCCTTTGCTTCATACCTGAGCTATTTGGATCAAGATTTGCTTGCTTGGACTCGTTGTAAGTATTCCTTTGTTCTTTTACTGCGTTTTAGTGTTAAAGTCAAACCGAGTTTGACTTTCTGCATTAACCAGTTTATGGTCAATACGAAGTTCGTTTGAACTTCATAATGTGAGCGTAATCACGATGGTTATAGTCCCTAGTGACTAATCCTACTAATTACCACGTTTTCTAGGATTAGTGGCGAGTCGTAGTTTCGGCCAAAATGCGTATTCTTGCGTATTTTGTAACCAAACTACTTTTAGGTATCAAAACCGTTTGTTTTGATTCCAAACCTGTTTTCTAACTTAGTTAAGCATATTTTAACATGCTTAGCTCGTCACCTTAGGTTTAGTGCTTATGTAGGGTCGTAAGGTAAGCGGTTGTTGGTGCATATGTCTGTCGACTTCGTCTTGTGTCGAGTCTTGCATTAGAATTTAAAGATTAGGGCACGTAGTACGAGAAAAGTATGGAATTTGTGATGAAGTTCCATTTCACACGAAATGAACTAAGTCATTTCACACGAAATGAACTTAGTCATTCCGCACGAAATGATATGTGTCATTTCACACGAAATGAGTATTTCGTGTGTATTGGTTTCGTGCGAAATAGGGATGCCTATAAATACGTGTCATGAGATTTCATTTGTAACTTTTTTGATTTCGACGCCGAAGTGTTGTCGAAGAGTCTCTAGCCTGTAAACAGTTGATATATCAATAAACAAGACTGATTAATGAAATTCTAGTGCAACACAAGCAGAACGAAGACTGAATCAATGAATTCCGCCTCTGATTTAGTCTGAGATCTTTTCTGAACGACTCGTTTGGTCGTGAAAATGATCCTACATGTGATATCAGAGCTCAGGAGGAAGAGTTCTTACCGATTCTGCTTGTTTACACAAGAATTTCTGTTTTCTACACGTTTAATCAATCCTTGAAAGAATCAGACCAAAAATCAACCTAGAACTTGATCAATTTTGTGAAAATCAGATCGAACAGGTGACATCAGCAGTATTTCGTATGAAATAGCCCATTTCGTGTGAATCAGATCTTTCATTTCGCACGAATTGGAAGAATTTTACTCTATTTCGCACGAAATAGTTCATTTCGTGTGAATCAGATACTTCATTTCGCACGAATTGGAAGGGTTTTTCTCCATTTCGTACGAAATAACTCATTTCGTGTGAAACTGCATTTCATTTCGCACGAAAAGAGCATATTAGACCTTTATTTCGCACGAAATCACTCATTTCATACGAAATCACCTTATTTCGCACAAAATCAGTTCATTTCGCACCAAGTTGTCATTTCGCGTGACCTTTTTTGCATGAAATCGTGGTTTCGTTTGAAAGTTTCATTTCATGTGAAACTTGTTTGCTTGAAAAGTATTTTAGTCTGTACGGGTTGTGTAAAAATCACATCAGTTTGTTTTTAAAGTATGACTAAAATGTTTGATGAAAAGGAAAACTATGATCTTGAAAGTTTAAATGATTGGTACCGAGGGTTTTTGGATAGTAGTTATAATGATGTGAAAAAGAATGTATGGGTTAAAAGATTTGAATATTTTTTGTGTATGAAAGATGAAAAGTTGGATAAGTTGGAAAACCGATATAAAATCTTAATTGACCATTTAAAGAGTTACGAGATACGAATGTCAAATGCTGAAAAGACATCAAAGTTTGCAAATGCGTTACCTGCAGAATGGGATGAATTTTTGAAAAACCTGAAAAAGGATTATTGTTTCTCAAAATTATCTCTAAATGAGTTCATCAATGATCTTAAAACACACAAGTATGAGAATGATAAGAAAAAGAAAGGTTTGATGAATGAAATAGATAAGAACCTTGATAAAATAAGTTTGGATGTGGTTCTTGAAATTAACAAAAGAGTCAACATATGTCTTGCAGCAAAAAGAGTTTTGAAATATGATATTAAGAGGGGTTGTTATATTGATGAAAATATGAATCCTCTTGATTTCGTTAAAATCTTTTGTGCAGGTACGACCAGTTTAGGTAGCTTATGCTACTTTAACGCGTCGTTCGCGTAAAACGCGTTCGGACCGCCTAACTAGTCCTATGACAAGTATTATATGTGTTGGTGCACTGAATGTCTGTTTACTACGTCTTAATTGAGTCTTAGGTCTAGATAGAATGAATGTACACACATTGGGTTAGAATTTAGGGTTTACATGGTATTGTAGGTTAGTTCGCTTGAAATGACATCATGTCATGTTCAAGCGAAACCAATTCATGTGAGTTCGCTTGAAAGCAACTTGTGACATTTCAAGCGAAACCACATCATGCTAGTCCGCTTGAAAGCAATCATGTCATATTCAAGCGAACTGACATAGACTATAAATAGGTTGTGTGTGTTTCATTTGAAGCGGACAGAACAGGACAGGATCATTGTATGTGAGACAAGGTGCTGCCAAAATTTCATTAGAAATCATTGTAAAGTCTCGAAAAAGCATTAAATAGAAAAGAATTGAAAGGAACAAGCTGTTGTGACTTTGTTTACTTTGATTCCGCCTCTGTAAACGAAGATGAACTGCCTTAACTGACTGTTTAGGGTCATGAACACGGTCCAACAAGTGGTATCAGAGCTCAGGACGAGGAGTTCATACCATTGCAGCTTGAAATCATCGGATTTTCTTATTTCTACTCTTTCTTTTCTGATTTGGACATAATTCACAGTTGAAATGGACTGAAATTCTCAGATATCAAGCGAAATACATTGTTAACTAATCCTTGAAAGTTTCAGACTAAAATACGGCTTAAAACTGATAAAAAACGTATGTTCGCTTGAAATTTGTTCGTATTTGCTGACGTCATTGACATTTCAAGCGGATTAAAGGTATTGAGTCCGCTTAAAAATGTCATCTCGCTTGAGTTTACACTGTCAGTCCGCTTGAAACGGTCCTCTCACTTGAAAATATGTGTTCATCTCGCTTGAAATGACATCTCGCTTGAAATACCTTGTTGATTTTGCTTGAAAAGTACATTTCAACTGAGTCCGCTTGAAAGTTTAAACTGAGTCCGCTTGAAAGTTCAATCTGTTTTCGTTTGAACTTGATCGCTTGAAAAGCAATATTACTTAAAAGCTAATTTCGATTCAAGTGTTTCCGCTTGAATTTGTATTTTTCAAAATCCAGAAATTTCTAAGTGTTTGCTGATTTTTCAGGAACGTACAAGATGGAGGATTTCAATCCATTTTATGATGACTTTGCATTTGCTGGAAATTCTGGAGATGATACTTCTCCTAGCAACACCAATGAGAATACGTCGAATCAAAAGAAAAGCATATCGGATGTTTTGGGAGTTGATAGTGCTTTCGGAACTTATAATAAACCCCCGAAGTTGATGGCTATCGAAGAGTACAGTCGGTGGGCAAAGAAGTTTGAAGATTGGTTGATGGCTTTTGCTTATACTAGCTGGAAAAGTCTAAAGAACGGATACGTTGATGGAGGCAAAAAGGGTGAAAGTTTATCTACATCTGAAGAAATAGAATCGTTTGTTGCTGAGCAAAAATGCATCGCACTGCTGTTTCAGTCTGTTCGAGAAGATATAATATCCTTGATCGAGTACGACAGTTCTAAAGATCTCTGGAACAAATTGAAAGCTAAATGTTTGGGAAGTGCAGAAATAGTGCAAAACAAAAAGAAATTGCTTAGAAAAGAATTTGATTTATTTGGTTGCTTAAAAAATGAATCAGTTTGTAAAATGATTGAGAGGTTTGGGCATCTAAAGCTGGAGCTGGCGAGACATGAAATTGTATATTCTCAAGAAGAGCTAATCGACAAATTGTTTGATTCATTGCCAGATGAGATGGATTGGCAATATTATGCTTTAATGTTGAAGAATACTATCAAGCCGCCAGAAGTGTTGACTGTAGATTTGCTGATTGAAAGACTAGAGAGTCACGAGCTGGAGTTAAGGAAAACACACAAAGTCAATCACTCGTCATATCAACAGAACTTGGATTTGTATTATCCAAAAAGCATGATGCCAAAGAATACATCTTCCAAGACAACTTTTTCTGCTGAGAATTCCAACACTTCAAACAAAGAAAGTCAAAGCAGTGGATTTCACAGTGGTTCTTCGTCACATTCAAGTCAATCTGATGCAAAGAATCTATTTCAATGTAACATTGCTGTAGACTTAAAGAACGCTCAAAATTTCAGTGAGGAGTCGGCAAAGCAACATATGGTTTTTTTAGCATCTGTGCTAGAATCGTATGAAAGTCTTGTAGCAGGGAAGATTGGCAACACCAACCTGACAAAAGAAGATTACGATCAGATAGATCCTGAGGAGATGGAATTGATCGACAAAAGGTGGTGTATGGCCAGTGCAGTTCGTCGGGCACAGCGTTTCATGGAGATAACCGGAAGAAAGTCTATTGGTGACCATCTACCAAGTTGGGCTTTGACAAATCTAAAGTGACATGTTTCAAGTGTAAACAGAAAGGTCACTTTAAGCGCGAATGCCGAAATGCGTATGCTGATGAGTCTGAAAACCCGTTTAGAGAAGATTACTACAAGAAAGCGATTTATCATCAGAATAAATCAGAGCCTCCGAGAATGAAGCAGCTTGAGGATAACAAAGAGAAATCTAGAGCTCTTGCGAGCTCTTGCGAGCTCTTGCGGTGATTCATGACGATGAATGTTTCGACTGGAGCGAGTTGTTACCTGAGGAGGATGCGGTTGGATATGCATTTATGGCAAAATCTGAACCTGTTCCTTGGAAAGACACCAGACCTGAAGAAAAGAGGTATGCTTACAGAAAGCAGATAGCTCAACAAAGAATGATCAGAATATCTGGTATATATCTTGAAGCAAAAATAGCGAGGAGATGGGATCCAGACAGAGAATGTTATCTTGACCCCGATGGAAACATTGCTATTGATCATAACACTCTTGATATAGAAACCATAATCAAAGAAATGAAAGAAGAAGATGATTATTGGCAAAGAAAATGGTGGGGAAATGGAGAAGAGAAAGAGAAAGAAGAGAAGGAGAAAGAAGAAAAAGAAAAGTCAAAGAAGGTTGATACTGGAATCATTGACACGACTCAAAAGTTGAATGCTGAAAACATGGGAAAAATGGCTGACAAGGTGCTGGCTGCTAAGGCACTTGAGGTAGACTCTAAATCCGTCTCTGAATCTAAAAGTCAGGTCAGTTCAAAAGCGTCAACGACTGAGTCAGGTAAGATAGAAAATGGTGATGTTGACTGCAAAAATTGCATCAAAGAATGCAAAGTTTGTAGTACAAACACTTATCTCAAAGGTAAGAAGATTGATGATCTGACTGCTAGAGTCCGAAGTGTTGAGGATCAGATCCTTAACCGTGATAAAATGTTGAAAGCTTCGAACGACAGAGTAAAAGAATTAACTAATAAAATTAAAAATGATAAAATTGATCGAGAAAAGGTTAGGAAAGAAAATGAGAGGTTAGTTCTTGAAAATCGTCAGATTACTGAAAAATTTGAGAAGCTTAAAAGCACGGTTAAAGATAATGATGATAGAAACGGTAAAACATACAAAGAAAATTGTCACTTGCAAAGTGTTTTAAGGATTAAAGAAGAATTAATCAACAAACAATTGGATGAGATTGCTAAATTGAAGCTTCAGTTTGAAGAAGCTAAGATTGAGAATGAGCGTATAAATTTGAAATTGAACAGTTACAACTCCGCAAGCTTTGTTTTGCAACACATTGTTCCCAAACCCATCGGGAAAAACAAAGCAGGCGAATATGTTTACTGTGATGGAACTGGGGTCGGGTTTCATCAAGTTCCGCCACCAGTTCTAGACAATTATTCGAAAAAGCAATCTGGGTTGGTTAATCTTGAAGATGAAAATGAAGTGAAACTTCCTGATTCAATTGATGTTACATTTTCTTCTTCATCATCTGATGATAGTGTTCAGACATAGATTGTTAAAAGCACAGCTGAAAGTGTTTTGATGTCTGAAAGTGATTCAGCTAAAGATGATGGATGTTTCTTGGACAAATACATTCCGAAACAAAAGTCCAAAAACAACTTAAATGATGAACCTAATCTTGTCATGTACAAGATGTCGGGATCGGATAAGTTGTATTCGGATTCTGAGTTTCCTCTGGAGAATGTAAATGTTTCAAAACTGACTAATGTGTTCAAAATGGTTGAAATTGATTTGTCTGAAGTAAAGAATTTGAAACAAACAAAAAGGAAAATGATTTTTGAGAAAGATAAAGCTTACTACAAGAAACCTGTAGTTCCACCGTGTTTTTATAACAACAAACGAAACAATTGGTCGGGTGGTTATCAGGGTGGTAAGAATTATCAGAAAAAGAATGTTCAAAACAAAAGGTTTGCTGAAAAGAAGGTGTTTGTGCACGGTTCAAGTTCACTTTCTGATGAGGAAAATGAAATTTTTTCAAAATCAAATGAAGAGTTCTTTGAGAAGAGGGGTTCACAACCTCAGTCTGAAGGCACAAGTCGAGTAGTAGATACTCGTACATGTTTTAGATGCAACAAAGTTGGTCACATTGCAAGAAATTGCACCAATTCCAAGCCTAAGACTGAAGTTGTTGAGAGTCAAAAGAAGAAGGTTGATGTAAAAGAAAAAGCTCCAATGGTTGTTGAGAAAATTTTGAAAAATGAGAAAACAAAAGTCAAAATTGAACCTGTTAAAAATGTGGTAACTAAAAATGACAAGTTTTACAAACGGGTTGCTTCATCTCAACAAACATGGAAGCCAAAAGTTGTTGAAAAACCAAAGGTTTCAGAGTCAGAAAAACAACCGTCTTCTACCACTCCGGTAAAAATGGATGTCCCTTTGGATTATTATGAAAAGTTGGAGAAACAATCTTCTACTCAATCAGAGAAGAAGAATGTTCAAAAGAAAGGTCAACCAACTGGTCAACTTAAAATAGATAAGTTTTTCTTATACAAAAAGGTTGAGGTTGGATCAGAAGAAAGCCTAAAGATGAATGATAAAAATTTTCCGCCACTTTATACTGCTAAAACTCACATTAAAGTCCAGTTACCTGAGTCGAAAGAGGCTTGGGTAGCATCAAAATCTCACTAAAATTTTGGACTTGTCGGAGCTTCCTAGTTGGTAATTGTGAAGCATAAATTGGCATCTTTATTGAAATATGTTTTTAAATCAATTTGTGATATATGCAGGAACTTCCGAGAGCTGTTTCACGATGGATTATGGACAGTGGAGCGTCTCGACATATGACAGGAAAGACTGCATTGTTGTATGATGTTAGAAACTTCAATGGAGGTTATGTAGGATTCGCAGGAAACCAAGGTGGTAGAATTGTTGGTGAAGGAACATTATCCATTGGGATTGTTACGTTTGAAAGAGTTAACTACATTGCTGAGCTGGAGAATAATCTGCTGAGTATCTCACAGATTTGTGACAGGATGTATACCACTCACTTCACAGACAAAGAATGTTTGATCTTGAAACCAGGATTTGTTATCCCTGAAGAATTGATTATCATGAGGGCACCAAGAGTCAATGATCTGTATGTATTGGACATGAGTGTAGCAACTAAAACAACAGGTCAGGCACATTGTTTTGTTTCTAGAGCAACTGAGAAAGAATCAAGATTGTGGCACCGAAAGATGGGGCATATACATCTTAGAAAAATGAATCATTTGGTGCATAATGATTTAGTTCTTGGTGTTCATGTCAAAGGTTTTCATCTTGAAGGAGAATGCATTAGCTACATCAAAGGCAAGCAGAAGAAGAAGTCACACCCTAAAAAGAAAGTCAATTAAGTTTCCAGACCGTTAGAGAGACTACATATGGATTTGTTTGGTCCAGTAAACGTCAAAAGTATTACAGGGGATCTCTACCGTCTTGTGGTTACTGATGATTATTCCAGATTTTCGTGGGTATCATTCTTGAAGTCGAAAGATGAAACATTTGATAGTTTGATGGCGTTGTTCAGAAAGATTGAAAATCTGTACCAAAGGCGTATCAAAAGAATTCGAAGTGATAATGGTACTGAATTCAAGAACAACAAGATGGAAAAATTTTGTGATGAAAGAGGTATATTGCATGAGTTTAGTGCTCCGTACACTCCGCAGCAGAATGGAGTTGCAGAACGTAAAAACAGGACGCTAATCGAAACGGCCAGAACAATGCTTGCTGATTCAAAGCTACCGATAAATTTTTGGGCAGAAGCAGTTTTCGCCGCATGCTATACGCTCAACAGGGTTCTCACTGTTAAGAAATTCAACAAAACATGCTTTGAGTTGATCAATAACCGTAAACCGAACCTGAAGTATTTAGAACCGTTTGGGTCTCCCTGCACAGTTCTAGAGCCTTTTGGAAAGTTTGGTGCAAAGAGTGTTGAAGGAATTTTCGTGGGTTATCAAAGTCCATTGAAACGAGTCTTTGTTCCAAGCTTGAAGAGGATTATTGAAGCACACAATGTTGAATGTCAAGGTTATACAATGCCGCCGCAGAATCTTGGAGATTCATGGCGTTTTAATTATGATAAATTGTGGGATTCGTTTGACATGGAAGAAGAAAAGGAAGATGAAGAAGATTTCTTTGATGAGTTAGATATTCTAAGAGAGTATGAAGAATCACAAGAAAGGTTTCCAGCTGAGTATTCAAGACGACCGCGACAAACTTCAAATGATGATGAAGCAGGTCCAAGCAATGCTGGAGAACATGATGATATTCAACAAAATGAAGTTGCTCAAGATAATCAGTTGGCACAGAATGATAATTAAGAATCTGAGAACATGCCAGTATTTGATCATGGTGATTCAGATTCTGAGGGGGAGCAAATTCAGATTTTAAGTCAAACAAACCCAGTCAGTGAACAAGGTGCAAATCAGAATGTTACTAATCTGGAAGGTGAGGTAGATGTTTCAGGCGAAGTGATGCCACGAACTTTTTCATATCATCCAGAGGAGTTGATCATTGGAGAATTGCAAACAGGCGTTCGCACTAGACGTCAAATTGACCAAGGCCTTACTTGTTTTTATTCTACAGTAGCACCTTTACAAACTGAGTTTTCACTTAGTTGTTTTATTTCGCAGATCGAACTGCGTACATACAAAGAGGCGCTAACTGAAGATTCTTGGGTCAATGCTATGCAAGAAGAGTTGAGTCAGTTTGAGAAGTTAGGAGTGTGGAAGTTAGTAGACTTACCTGATGGTCAGAGGAAGATAAACACCAAGTGGGTGTTCAAGTGTAAGAGAGACGATAGAGGAGTTGTTGTTCGTAACAAAGCTCGACTCGTAGTCCAGGGTTTCAGTCAACAGGAGGGTATAGATTTTACTGAAGTGTATGCTCCTGTACCTCGACTAGAAGCGATCAGAATCTTCCTAGCATTTGCATCTTGGAAAAACTTCAAAGTTTATCAGTTAGATGTAAAATCAGCTTTTCTCTATGGGAAGGTAAAAGAGGAGGTATATGTCGGTCAGCCACCAGGCTTTACCGACCCAATCCACAAAAACAAGGTTTATTTGCTGGACAAAGCGCTGTATGGTTTACACCAGGCCACGAGAGCTTGGTACGAGACATTATCTCAACACCTACTAGCCAACAGCTTTATCCGAGGAAAAGTGGATGCCACTCTCTTCACCAAAGAGGTTGATGGTCATCTTCTGATAGTTTAAATTTACGTGGACGACATCATATTTGGGTCAACAAATGAAAATTTGTGCAAAGATTTTGAACAAGTTATGAAGCAGAAATTCGAAATGTCATCGATGGGTGAGATGAAATTCTTTTTGGGTTTACAGGTTGATCAACTACCCAAAGGAATTTTCATACATCAAACGAAGTATGTTCATGATATCTTGGAGAAATTTGGGATGTCAGGTTCTACTCCGGCTTCCACCCCATTAGCAACGAATCATGGGATAAACCCTGATCTCACTGGAGAAAAGGTAGATGAAACGATGTATCGTTCCATGATCGGTTCGTTGATGTATTTGACAGCTTCAAGACCCGATATTATGTACCCAACCTGCCTCGCAGCAAGATTTCAATCTAACCCGAGAGCTTCGCACATGGTTATTGTTAAAAGGATATTACGCTACCTGAAAGGAACTTCATCATTGGGGTTGTGGTATCCAAGAGAAGGCGACTTTACGCTCGAAGGGTATTTCGATTCCGATTTCGGATGTTGCAAAGTTAATGCTAAATCAACAACAGCAAGGTGTCAGTTCTTTGGATCAAGATTGGTTACCTAGCAATGCAAAAAGCAGACCTCTGTGGCTTTATCCACCTGTGAAGCAGAATATGTATCTGCTAGCAGTTGCTGTTCTCAGATCTTGTGGATCCAGCAACAGATGCGCGACTACGGTTTGCAATTTCTAAACACCCCTATCTTTGTTGATAATGAGGCAGCGATTAACATTACTAAAAATCCTGTTTATCACGCTAAAACCAAACATATTGAGATTCGTCATCACTTCATTCGCGATTGTTTCGAGAAGAAGTTGGTACGAATTGAGAAAATCCACACTGATGAGCAAAAAGCTGATTTACATACCAAAGCATTTGATAAAACATGTTTTCAATATTTGCTAAAACTGAATGGTATGAAGCTTTTATCGGTGTTGGAAGAGATTCTTGGCGTTGATGAAGGTGACATTGTAGATGATGTTGAGAAGCAATCTGCAATGGTTTGTCGATTTTTTACTTGTTTCGGTATTTAGGGGGAGAGTATAGGGTAATATTTTCAGAAAATACAAAAACAATAAAAAATGATAAAAATCCAAAAACATGAAATATTTTCAAAATCCAAAAACAATATAAAACCAGAAAAAAAGCTTGTGTAAAAAGGGAAAATGATAGTACATCGGCTTGACAGTTACAGTATGCTAAAGAAATGGAATGTTTAAATGTCTTAAACAGTCTCGCTGATGATGTACCGATAGGTTTTTACACATTTAGTAGGTTTGTTCGGGATATAAACTTAAATATTTACTTACTTATTTCGTGGGGAACACTACTTGGATATATAGGTAACCCCTGAAATCTTGTTTGAAAGATTCCTTTTTCTGATATACTAGGTCTTTATACTCAGTGATATCTGGGGTATTATTCCGGGACTTCTGCTGAATGGAAGTTCTGACCTAGTCCTCGAATAATACTTTCTGCAATGCTTGAAACATAGCATCACCCTCAGCATAAATGATAAGACAATAAAATTGCTAATCAATGCTGTTGTAAAAAAGATCCTCTAAAGGGGACACACCCAAGTCTATTCGTGATCTCTCTGCTGAACGGTAGTTCTGACCTGAGCTCTCACGGTTTCGATCATAATTTATTCCCTTACAGATATCATTTGTGGTATACTCACCTGTAAGACTGAATATTGGGATCTGGATACAGGAGTATATTCAAGAGGTGGGACACATGTATAAGTTTAAGTCTCTAAAACACTAAATCCGTATCCTGGACAGATTGAAAATTGTGTGAAAATTTAAGTGGATCAGTATATCGACAATCTAAGTGAATTGTTTAATTATGAGTATGTAATTGAAGCTTAATGGTATTTGTGACTTGTCGAATAGCTGATATGATTCCCTAACATGCTTAATCAAAAATATGTTTGTAAATAGTTTACATTCTGCATTTTAGTTCTGTATTTCATTTCTAGTTTAGAAGCTATATTGAAAATCCAAAAAGCTTTTTCATTTCTGCTTTATTTTTGACAAACCAAAGTGGAAAGCTGATCTTCAGATTCGAATTGAAGCAAATGCAGGAAGTTTCTGGATTGGATGATGAGTTTGGAGCTAAAACATGATAAGTTTGTGATAGTTGAAAAGTTAAAGCAAGTTCATTAATTTGAAACTTGTAAATTTTCAGAAAAAAATTGAACAAAATGTCAGTGTGAATTATCTCTGATTAACCAAGGTCATTTAGTTGGACTTGGTAGATTAATTGAGTAATCGGGATCATTAATTTGGACCTGAATACTTAAGTAGGTTTCTAACATTGAAGGTTGAATGGTAAGTATTGACTGAAATTGTTATTGTCATATATCTTATATTTGGGTAGAGATTATACAGGAATCCCCATGGCAATCAAAACGTAAAAGTTTGAATCAGAATTCAAGTCCCAGCATTCCGAGAGGGGGAGTCTGTGAAAGGGGGAGTTAGAATTCTGGATCAACAGTCAAAGGGGAGATTGGAGATGGAGCTAGGTTGAGTTCTTGAACCTATGAAGATAGAGAATTTACAATGTGAAGAAAATTTTGGATACAAAGACAAAAGACTAAAGACTTAACGCCGAAGACTTCGTCAACATCCAAGGGGGAGTCTGTTGGTGCACTGAATGTCTGTTTACTACGTCTTAATTGAGTCTTAGGTCTAGATAGAATGAATGTACACACATTGGGTTATAATTTAGGGTTTACATGGTATTGTAGGTGAGTTCGCTTGAAATGACATCATGTCATGTTCAAGCGAAACCAATTCATGTGAGTTCGCTTGAAAGCAACTTGTGACATTTCAAGCGAAACCACATCATGCTAGTCCGCTTGAAAGCAATCATGTCATATTCAAGCGAACAGACATAGACTATAAATAGGTTGTGTGTGTGTCATTTGAAGCGGACAGAACAGGACAGGATCATTGTATGTGAGACAAGGTGCTGCCAAAATTTCATCAGAAATCATTGTAAAGTCTCGGAAAAGCATTAAATAGAAAAGAATTGAAAGGAACAAGCTGTTGTGACTTTGTTTACTTTGATTCCGCCTCTGTAAACGAAGATGAACTGCCTTAACTGACTGTTTAGGGTCACAAACACGGTCCAACAATATGCCTTAACATGTCTAATAATATTGTCTAATCAGTTTAGATGTCAAAATTTAGGTTACATATGTTTAAAATGAATTTATGCGTAAAAAGGGCATTTTGGTCATTTTCCTAAGGCATATAAACTACCTATCATACAACTAACTAAACGAAGTGACCATAAGGTATAACCTCGGAAGGTTATTCCCTATACAACTATGGTCACAAAATATGTTTGGTCAGATCCTAATGATCGACCAAACGGGTCGGGTTCGAAAGTCTAAGCGGTTGTTTAGACCACTTATCTTACGACCCTATATAAGCACTAAACTAAAAGTGACGAGTTAAACATGTTAAAACATGTTTAACGAAGTTAGAAAACAAGTTTGATATCAAAACAAAGGGTTTTGATACCTAAGAATAGTTTGGTTGCAAAATACGCATGAACACGCATTTTGACCGAAACTATGACTCGTCACTATACCTAATCAACGTGGTAATCAGTAGGTATAGTCATAAGGGACTATGACCATCGTGATTACGCTCACGTTGCGAAGTTCAAACGAACTTCATGTTGACCATTGACCGGTCAAAGTAGAAAGACAAACACTGTTTGACTTTTACGCTTATAAACGCATAAAAGCATGAAAGAATACTTACAAAAGGTCCAAGCTAGAGGATTTGATTCAAGTTGCTCAGGTATGAGGTGTGAAAACCCCAACTTAGAGCATACATGAATCAAGTGTGAGTTGAAATGAAATTGGGGTTGGGTATTTATAGATTTTCCACAACCGTTAGGATCGTTTCTTGGATTATGAGCTTCAATCTTGGCCCTCCATGTGTGCCCACTGATTTAGTAAACTAGGGGAATCCAAAACCAGCTCACAAGATGAATAAACCATGTACAAAACCCAGAAACCAGCTGTGGATTGGAGACATTATTTCTGCTGAACCGGGGAAGGCTTACAGACCGTAAGCAACTCCATACGGTCCGTAAGGACCCTTGTTGCTGGCAGAAACTTTTGTAAAATGGTAGAACAGGCCCCTATGACTCCAAACTTGATTTTTGATGCGTTTTGGCACTTTTAACACCCGTCAAGCACATTTTTAAGCTCCATAAGGATGTTAAAACATAGGGAACTTGAAATATGCTCAGAAACTTCATGGATGTTGGTTCGTTTGGCTGCACAGTTTCATTGTTCGGTTAATTACGACGGAAATCGTAACGGAGGCGAAAACGATCCAAATTGTGAAACGAATGAAGTTTTAGCATTCAAATCACTAAAATAAAATATTTTAATGATTTCAAAAATTTTTGGATGTCCAGATATATTCAGAACGTAAGATATGCGCGAAAATGCAAACTTATGCACTTTTTGACGCTTTTAGTCCCTGTTTGACCAAATAAGTTTATTTTTGCGCACCAAACACCTCTAAGCCTATTTCTAAGCTATGTAAAGGTTATTTAGGGCATGTTTAACTTATGATCATATTCCGAAATGTTCGTTACAGTACGAATCGGCATACTTTCGCAGTTTGTCAATAATAGTCCCTGTAAGCGAATAAACTTGATTTCGACACACCAAACCCTCGAAAACTTATTTCTAAGTTATGTAAAGATTATTTAAGGTATGTTAAGCCCATGTCACTGCTCCGGAGTGTTTTTTGTGTTAAACTGATTACATTTACGCATATGTTCGCGTATAACTTTCTAGAAAGCGATTTAGAGCTCGAAATCGAACAAGATTTGATATGTGCAATTGATACATATATTTATACAAATCCCAAGTATGAAACACAATATTTCATTGATTTGGTATTTGTTTGATGGCCGTGGAGGCACAGATGTCACAGTCTCCCCTACTTTAGGAAATTTCATCCCGAAATTTATTTAGAGGAAACTTGTGAGAGCTCGAAACATGAAGTCGAAAAGATAAAACAACACGGGTTAGGGTTCTGAACTTCTTGTAACTTTAAATAACATTATGCTTGCAATGTAAGAGGGACACTTATATACAAGTATATGAAGCGCCATTGGTGCGTCCACCGTACCTCTATTACATTGTTCACATTTCGTTATTGTTGTCACTATCGGTTCTTACACATGATAAATCTTTCTGAGGCTCCTGTGCACTAAATTTAATAATTATGTACGCGTCTATAATTACGTAATTCCTTGCATAGTCCATGCAGTGTATTTTATATTTTGTAGGGGAAGAAACAATGAACGAACCTGTGATGATTGTGACTAGACCACCATAGGGTCCTTTTAATTAAATCAATAAATGATTTCTTTAAATAGACTACCAAGGAGTCTTTTCAGCTATATCATCACATGCCATTCTTAACCAGATTCTGAATCAATCTTCTTGACTAGACCACTCAAGGGGTCTCTTTTGAATTATGGAATGGTACTATATAATCCAAGGGTCTTAACTATTACGTAGAAGCCCATTAAGGATTTAAGGTAGTACCTTTGGATATCCTATTATGAATCCCTCATATGAAGATATGGAAGATTCTAAGAGGATTTGGATAACGAAAATTCAGATCACAAAAACACCAAAGAAAACACTTAACACATAATCACAAAATTGTTTAACTTGATTCTTCAATTTGTTATCATTTTGTTAATTTTCTTGTTAATTTGTATATGAGTATTTAAAGCACACCAGGAATCCAATCCGTGGATTTCATTTGGCACTTTAAATATCTTCAAGAATCTAACTATGAAGATAGGAAGATCTTAATAGGAATTAGGCTTTGTCCTTATTGAATCGTAATGTACATATTAAAGCATACAATGAATTCAATTAAGGACTCCGATTTGAGCGATAATCATCCACAAGGATCTAATTGTGAAGATAAGAAGGTTCTATATGGATTTTGGAGTTTGAATAGCAGGAGACGTTTTGAAACCTTGCACTAGACGTGCTTAAGTCAAAACATGAGGTAAAATGCTCATGAAGTTGAGGCGCTAGATATGCTAAGGCGACATATGAAGCAGAATTTGAAGGTTAAGTCAATGTATGAGCAAAATATTTTTGAAAACTATGCATGGGGTTCTTTTAGAAATGTGTTTAATGTTTTTGAAACCTTACATAATACTTTTGAAATCATAAGGTAGATGTATTAGGTAGATATGTTTACAAAATGTTTTAAAATCATGCGAGATGAATTTTGAAATCATGTATAAGGTTTTTAGAAAACATGGATAATGCTTTTGAAATCATGCATTTGATATATTAAGTAAATATATTGTGTTAAAATTGTTTTCAAACTATATGAAATATTTTGAAATCATGAAGGTTGTATTGAAAACTTATACTATGTATGTTGTTATAAAAACCAGAATGTAATGATATGGGTATGAGATCGAAAAATATACCCTTAGTTATCTAACCAAGGATTTAAAGTGACATTTTGAGTAATTGTCTAAAAATTGTCACTTACATTATGTACTTTATTTCTTAGAATGAAACGAGTACTTAAAATTTTTTCGAGGAAATCATGAGCGATCACATGAATGGGAGGATTACAAGAGTAGTTTGTTTAAAGAACATAGTTCTTTGGTGTAGGTATCATAAGGGTATGCCATACACACAAGTAACTACATTTGTACATCAGAATTATGAACAACAATTTATTTATTAAACAAAACAGATTGTTTCACAGTTCAAGAAAAACAAAAGAAACAAAAGCATAAGATTCAAATTATTCAAAGCATCAGCTTCTTCTAATCAGCCAAATGCTCATCCGTGGGTCAGATTTGCATTGAAAATCTTTGGGCTTTTGTTCCTGAGATAACCCGTCTCGCCATAGATGTAGCAAGTACCAGGAGGAAAACGAGCTTGAGCAGGGTTGACTTGGGGTTGGTTTGGACCACCTTGGCTTGGGTTGAATCGACAAGCATTTGCCAGGTGACCGAGTCGCCCACATGATGCACACAGACGACACTGTAGGTAAGCTCGGTGAGGTGCATTACATTTGTTGCATATCGGCGCAACACTGTCATAAGGTTTCCTTGCAGGAGGTTGAGCAGTAGCAAGATTTGCAACAACTTTTTTTTGGGTAGCAAAGCGGCACACGTTAACCAAATGTCTCCATCGTCCACAGTGGGTACATTTGAAGCAGGGTATTTGATCCGGATGATGATGGTTGCATCGATTACACCATGGAGCAGTTCCCTTGTACGACTTCTTGGCTGGCGGTGCTGCCACTTGGCTAGGTCCTGCCTGTTTTGGGGTAACCGCTGGAGGATTCTTTGAAGCTTTACGCTTCTTCGATTTTTGTGGAGGCTTAGCTTCTGTTTCCTTTGGTGTTTCTTAGGAGGCTTCATCCTTGAGACGAGACATGGCAACAGCTAATTCAGCAGTCTTCAGGATTACTTCGCTTATTCGCTGGGCAAATTTGGTAATCTGCTCGGACATCTGAGCGTCGCTGCGATGAAGAGACATTCTAGAGGAAATGGGAGACATGGGAGGAAATAAATGAGATATTATTGGATAATCAAAACAAAATGATAACGCATAAAAATTGCGATCATTTGTTTGTTACCTAAGGCAAACAAATGAGTTGATGACTAACCAAAGTAAGCAGGTCATATTAATGTATCGCGAAGACATGCTTTAGCCTATAAGTGGACACTCACCCCAAGAGTTCCCAGGTAAGAGTGACTGGTCCAATTATGTGGATTTGTACGAACACTCTAGCCTTAGACTGAAAACTCGGAATACAGGCACCCACCCTTCCAGATTGCACGTGTTCACATTATAAGACCCATACTTTGACGAGATTTTGAAAACTTTGAAGGTTCAAAACCTTATAATAAATCATCCTAGAACAGATGATTGGTTTTCAAAGCGGATTCGAAATTTGTGTTCTTGTTGTGGTTGTCACCTAAGGATAAGTGACGGTATTGTTTTAAGATCTAAACACAAGAATGTTGTGTTGGGGTCCTAACAAGGTTATAAACTAGGTCAAAGCATTACTAATAACCTAATTCCCTATAACCATGAGCTCTGATACCAACTCTTCCTTCACACCCCGACCGCGTAAAACAACAAATCGCGGCGAAATCGTCAAGGAGTGTTGTAACAGAATCATTGTTTTATAACACATGGAATTTGAAATTTTGTTTTATTGAATAAAAGAAGTTACAATGTCTTAAAAAAAAAGAAACATAACATAGTTAACTAGTCTTGCATCTTTTATTGTCACTAAGGCCTAAGTCCGCCTAAGTATATCTTGATCAATCCTATGCAACAACTCCTGAAAACACATGTGAAAATAGGTACGTCAGCATAAAAATGCCTGTGAGATACATAGGTTTTATTTAAAATAGGATTCATGACTTGTAAGTTTAAAGAAAAATGTTTAACAAAGTAGTCATGAACCTTGTAAAATGTTTTCTTTTATAAATCATACAAACAGTGATAAGAAATCAGATGATATAAAAGAAAGATGCATAGATAAATAAATAACCAAGTAAAATGAGTTTGTATAAAATATGTTATTTGTAAAACAATGTTTCATGAAGATATGATATATGTGTAAAATGTAATATGTCTAACTTGAAATGGTTTAAATAACGCTACGATATGTAATATCATAAATGCACTTATATATAGGAAGTACCAGCGGAGTATCCACCATGCTTTTATCATCTTACACACGCCTCGTTACTTAAATCACTTACCCAAACAAACCACCAAAAATGTCTTGTTTAAACCAATTGTCAAATGTTTATGTGTAAACCATGTCTATTGTCAAATGTAAATCATGTAATGTGTAAACAACTGTCATGTATGGCCAGTAAAAAGTGACTACTTAAACCATATGTAAAAATGCACAAAACAAAGTATTTGAATAAATCAAAAGTTATGTTTTGTAAAATTCATGCATGCTTTACTGATACAAACATTTATGCGGTATTGTTCTAACGCCTACATCCAAGCCTTGAGACTGTAAGATAAACCCTAGAACAAGTCAGAGGTCTACCAAAAATGAATTCGGATTCGGTCATTCCTTCCACCCAAACAAACCTAGGATTTCAGGAATGGGAGTTGTCAAGTTCCATGGTACCACTACCTACTACCGAGCAGCATGATCGGTGTTAATGAATGTATTTATGTCCCGTTTAAACAAACCAAATGTCATATCAAGTGTAAGCATGTTTTATGAAAATAATGTACTAAATATGCTAAATGAACATACAAAGCAGAAATGTAAAACAATGTGTCCATATGCTGAGTAAACATATGCAACAGAAATGCAATGTAAATCAATGTGTCCATATGCTGAGTGAACATATGCAACAAAAATGTAATATATAAAAATCAATGTGCTAGCATGCTAAGTGAACATACATAGCAAAACATAATGAAATCATGTACTATATGTGTACTAATGAACATAGCAAGTATATGATACAAAAGCATGAAAAACGCGAAAGTAGCAAGTAGGCACATGTGTTTCACCCCAAAATGTTTGAAAAACAGTAAAAGAGGGGTCTATGTACTCACCTGAGAATGCTTAGAAGTCTTGAACAACAACCAAGCAAAGCTAGAGGGATCACGGAAATCAAACGACACCTAATATAGGTAACTATGTTAATAACCGAACCTAAATCGGAAGATCGGATAGGATGAGGGTTCGTAAACCAAATGAGTATGGGAACTCATATGACATGGTTTAACAAAGCCTACATACTAAATCGAAACCTAACCTAAGTGCTTATGACCCATTATGACCCGTTTAGGTAGCTTATGCTACTTTAACGCGTCGTTCGTGTAAAACACGTTCGGACCGCCTAACTAGTCCTATGACAAGTTTTATATGCCTTAACATGTCTAATAATATTGTCTAATCAGTTTAGATGTCAAAATTTAGGTTACATATGTTTAAAATGAATTTATGCGTAAAAAGGGCATTTTGGTCATTTTCCTAAGGCATATAAACTACCTATCATACAACAAACTAAACGAAGTGACCATAAGGTATAACCTCGGAAGGTTATTCCCTATACAAATATGGTCACAAAATATGTTTGGTCGGATCCTAATGATCGACCAAACGGGTCGGGTTCGAAAGTCTAAGCGGCTGTTTAGACCGCTTATCTTACGACCCTATATAAGCACTAAACTAAAAGTGACGAGTTAAACATGTTAAAGCATGTTTAACGAAGTTAGAAAACAAGTTTGATATCAAAACAAAGGGTTTTGATACCTAAGAATAGTTTGGTTGCAAAATACGCATGAACACGCATTTTGACCGAAACTATGACTCGTCACTATACCTAATCAATATGGTAATCAGTAGGTATAGTCATAAGGGACTATGACCATCGTGATTACGCTCACGTTGCGAAGTTCAAACGAACTTCGTGTTGACCATTGACTAATCAAAGCAGAAAGTCAAACACTGTTTGACTTTTACGCTTATAAACGCATAAAAGCATGAAAGAATACTTACAAAAGGTCCAAGCTTGAGGATTTGATTCAAGTTGCTCAGGTATGAGGTGTGAAAACCCCAACTTAGAGTAGAAATGAATCAAGTGTGAGTTGAAATGAAATTGGGGTTGGGTATTTATAGATTTTCCACAACCGTTAGGATCGTTTCTTAGATTACGAGCTTCAATCTTGGCCCTACATGTGTGTCTACTGATTTAGTAAACTAGGGGAGTCCAAAACTAGCTCACAAGATGAATAAACCATGTACAAAACCCAAAAACCAACTGTGGATTGAAGAAAATGGTTTCTGCTGAACTAGGGAAGGCTTACAGACCGTAAGCAACTCCATACGGTCCGTAAGGACCCTTGTTGCTGTCATAAACTTTTGTAAAATGGCAGAACATGCCCCTATGACTCCAAACTTGATTTTTGATGCGTTTTGGCACTTTTAACACCCGTCAAGCACATTTTTAAGCTCCATAAGGATGTTAAAACATAGGGTACTTGAAATATGCTCAGAAACGTCATGGATGTTGGTTCGTTTGGCTGCACGGTTTCGTTGTTCGGTTAATTACGACGGAAATCGTAACGGACGTGAAAACGATCCGAATTGTGAAACGAATGAAGTTTTAGCATTCAAATCACTAAAATAAAATATTTTAATGATTAAAATTTTTTTTGGATGTCCAGATATATTCAGAACGTAAGATATGCGTGAAAATGCAAACTTATGCACTTTTTGACGCTTATAGTCCCTGTTTGACCAAATAAGTTTATTTTTGCGCACCAAACACCTCTAAGCCTATTTCTAAGCTATGTAAAGGATATTTAGGGCATGTTTAACTTATGATCATATTCCGGAATGTTCATTACAGTATGAATCTACATACTTTCTCAGTTTGTCGAAATTAGTCCCTGTAAGCGAATAAAATTGATTTCGACACACCAAACCCTCCAAAACTTATTTCTAAGTTATGTAAAGGTTATTTAAGGTATGTTAAGCCCATGTAATTGCTACGGAGTGTTTTTCGCATTAAACTGATTACGTTTACGCATCAGTTCGCGTATAACTTTCCAGAAAGCGATTTAGAGCTCGAAATCGAACAAGATTTGCTGTGTGCAATTGATACATATATTTATACAAATCCCAAGTATGAAACACACTATTTCATTTATTTGGTATTTGTTTGATGGCCGTGGAGGCACATATGTCATAGTTGGACTCTTTTTATGGTGTGACACATGGAACATATCATGTACACCATTCAGTTCTTCCGGTAATTCTAATTTGTATGCTACGGTACCAATCTTTTCCAAGATCTTAGATGGTCCAATGTATCGTGGATTCAACTTTCCACGTTTTCTAAACCTTGCTACACCTTTCCAAGGTGAGACCTTCAACAAAACTTTGTCTCCCACCTCGAAGTCTAAATTTTTTCGTCTTCGATCGGCATAACTCTTTTGTCGATCACGAGCCGCCTTGATGCGTTCTCGGATCTGCATGATTTTGTTGGTCATTTCTTGAATAAGTTCGAGACCAATCAACTGTTTGTCTCCAACGTCTGCCCAACACAACGGTGAGCGGCACTTGCGGCCATATAGAGCTTCGAACGGTGCGGCTTTTATGCTCATATGGTAACTGTTATTATAGGAAAACTCAACTAAAGGTAGATGAGTATCCCAGCTGCCACCTAGATCCATATCACATGCGCAAAGCATGTATTCCAGTGTTTGTATGGTCCGTTCACTTTGACCTTCTGTTTGCGGATGGAAGTTCGTGCTTAGATCCAGTTGAGATCCAAAGGCCTCCTGGAAGGATTTCCAGATCCTTGATACAAAACTCCCATCTCTTTCTGAAATAATCGAAATAGGCACTCCATGACGTGCCACAATTTCTTTAAGATACAGCCCAGCAAGCTTTCCAGTGCTATCTTTTTCTCGGATTGGTAGGAAGTGTGTAGAATTCGTTAATCGATCGACTATCACCCATATCATGTCATGCCCTCTAGGGATCCTGGGTAATTTTGTTATGAAGTCCATCGAAATTTACTCCCACTTCCACATGGGTATCTTTGGTTGTTGCAGTAGACCAGACGGTTTGTTGGTCCCGTTAATACAGGATCTGATTGTAGGAACAAGATGAATCGATTTCGTCTTAATGTGCGGAATCCATTAAGACGAATCACAGATGTGTGCAACACAGAATTCAACGTTTAACTGCTGTCTGTTCGTTCTATTAACTGTTCTGAAAGTCACAAGATCCGGTAGAAGTTACAGACTATCCGTGCGTGTCAAAAGTTCTAACAAAGTAGCGTCGGACCTTCTATTTATAGACAGACTCAGGAAGCTAACAAGTGTTGTCCGTGCGGGTAGGGTACCCGTGCGTATGACTTACCCGTGCGTATGGCTATCCGCGCGTATGACTTATCCGTGCGGATAAGTCATCCGTGCGTATTGCCATACGTGCGTATTGCCATCCTGACGGGTTGAACTCAACACTTTTACAATCAAAACCTGTTCCTGAGTTGTCATGCTAACTACATACATACATACTGACAATATACATAAACACAAAATACGACTACATGCTGACGGAAGCTACAGACGTAATGTACTAACAGACTCCCCCTCGGATGTAGCTGTAGTTCCTTCCAGCATAGTCTTTAATTCCTTCTGCCACGTCTTCGTTCTCGCGCTTTCTCTCTTCTTTTCTGTGCTTGTTCTTCCAACATTCTTTTTCTCTTTTGTCTTCCCTCAGTCAACCACCAATGTCTGTAGACAGGATCTCCATCACGCTTCCGATCCCATCTTGGAATTTTGTTTTCTTCAGATTCAATTGGTGTCTGATCTGTTGGAGGAACAATCCCCAATCTACGTTTTCCCAACTCAGCAGCTCTTTCAGCAACCTTCTTGGAACGTTGTTCACGCTTGTATACCTTCAAGAACTCATCAATCTCTAGATCTCTCCATTTTGTCTTCCAGTATCTTCCAGAGTTGATGTCTTTTGCATAACAAACATCCACAACCTTTTGATATTGCAAAGCTTGCTTTCTATCAGGTCTCTCGTAAACTATCTTGTTGTAGAACAGACAATCGATATCCTTCTTTGAGCAGTTTACAAGCCACATAGGATCTAACACACAGATCCTTCTAGCTTCTCCTGTGGACTTGTTGTTTAAAGAGATTATTGCTTCAGCTGTAGTTTGATTATACAACCAACTTTCAAACTCATCGTGGAAATCTTGCTCCATTGCCCGTAAAGGCATGTTTTTCAAGCAACTAGGAGGCTTGATATCCAGAGTAATATCCTTTTCACCACTTTCTAAGATTCTTTCAATTCGTCGTGGAAAGTGTGGTTTCCAATCAGGATATCTTTTCTCAGCTTGCAGCTTCACATAATTCCATAACCTCTGATCATGTTGTCTAACATCCAACCCATGGTAAAATTCTTTGATGTTCTTTGTTTTGACCAGCTCATCTATATCCCACCATGGTAAAGTTTTGATATCAGACAAGAACTCAAAATACTGTACTCCCTGTTCTCTTCTGATTGCATAAACTTTCAAGTCTTCCAAATATCCCCATGAGAGAATGTCACCCCAAGAGAGTTCTTTGTCGTGTGTAAAGAATTGTAGTGCCCGAAGTTTCTTTCTCTCTTTTGGCATGACTTTGTACCATTTCTTTCTTTCTTCTGCAAGATTTTCTCTTGGTATAGTATCTGGAATACCTTCTGCAGACACTTTCTCCACTATCTTTCTTCTAATTTCATCTTCATTTCGATCTTTGAACATTTCCGACAACGAAGGAAATGATTCATCAATCCCAGAATAATGAAAATGAACTTCATCATCAGATGAATCTGAAGCATCTTCAACGATTACTTCGTTGTAATTATCAGCTTCAAAGGCATATCTTGACTCAAGTACATCTTCAGAAGTTTCAGGAATCTCATCTTCAATATCGAATTTAAATTTACCTTCTTGCAAACCCAATTCCTCTAACATCTCTTCCCTTGTTCTACTAACCTCAATCACTTCTTGATTTTTCTCTTGTAAGAAAATGACGGTAGGATTTGTGAGGAATACCTGATCCATGTGTTGCTTTCCTGAAGTGGAAGTTTCTTGATGATCATCATCTTCTTGCTCGTTGATCTGATTATTCAGAAACTCCTCAATCCTTTGTTCATCAATAGGATTCTTCACAATCAATCCTGAAGAGCCTTGATCATCGTCATCATTCTTCTTATCATCATCTTTCTTATTATCATCGTCTTTCTCATCATTGTCTTTCTCTTCATCCTCATTTTTCTCTTCATCTTCATCTTTCTCTTCATCATCTACAAGAAGTTCTTCATCAGAGTCACTGACTTCTTCTCCTCGAGCTTTCTTTGCTTCTTTTCTCCTTTTAATAACTTTCATTCTGTAAAGACCATCTTTTACGTTGAGTGGCACAATGTAAGCATCACCAACAAGAACAAACTGCTTTGTTTTGAATTCTAATAGCAACACTTCTTTGGCTTTCTTCTTCTTTTAATCAGCAGCAACTCTACGAATGATTTCATCATAATCAATGATTTGAGAAGGCTCTCCAACTAACATGAAGTCTTGATCATGTACAACTTGTTCTTGAGCAACTTGGTCTTGAGCATGTTGATCTTGAGCATGTTCAGCATCAATCATTTCAGCATCAACTTGAAGTGAAGAACCACCAGCTTCCTGAACATCTTCAATTATACTTTTGTTCTTTTGGATAGCATCTTCAGCTAGTCTTTGTTCTCTTTCAAGTCTTCTCTCTTCAACTTTCCTTACTTCAATTTCATTGTAAGCAACATGAACATCCTTTTTCAAAAGATTTTCCACAACAGAGTATAACATCTTTAGTTGTTCATCTTTCATCACTTTGTCTGCTTTCATGGCTTCCATCTCCAACTTCATTGCTTTCATTTCGTTTGAAGTAGATTCACTCATTTCACTGACCAGCTGATTGAGTGTTTGGTTTACATCTTGGAGATTCTTGTTCAATGAAGAAATTTCTGTCATAAGAGCTTCAATCACTTTAGTATTGCTTTCACCGTCTTCCTTTATTTTCTTCATGGTGTGTTCATCCTGGATTATCAGTGTTCTAAGTTGATCATGAGCTTTCATTATCTTGTTCACTTGCTTTAATAAAATATCACGTTCGCTTTCAGCCTTTTCTTTCTCTTTTTCAAGATCTTTGACTTTCTTTGCCAGGACTCTCACTGCTTCATTGTTGAACAAGTCAATATCAAAATTCAGATCTTCTAACGGATCACCTGAAGCAGGTGGAATATTGCTGAAGAAATCATCTGAATCTTTTGGTCGTGAGGATGATTCTGGAATCTCTATGTTTTCTGGTACTTTTGGAAATTTTGAATAAAAGACTCCAGCTTCAGTAACTTTAATGTAGTCATCATGACTAGTCTGCTTTTCGGCTTCTGTTTCTTGTTGTTGAGATGATTCAACATGTTGAGTATCTTTACCATCATGTTCCTTTTGAATTTGACCTTCGCCTTTTCTTGCTCGAACACTTCTTGGAATAAGACCAGCTACAACTGCTTTTCTTTTCTTGATTTGTTTCTTTGGACTCTCAGGATCATAAGTTGAATCTTCTTCGTCTGACCCTTTCTTTTTCTTTGGAGACTTCTTCTTTAACTGAGCTTTTCCTTTGCCAAGAGTAAGTGGATCAAGTTCAGATTCTGAAATTGTGGTTTCAGAATCATCATCACTTAAAAGATCTTGAACGACTCCTTCTTGATCTCTAACACCTTTAGCAGCATCCTCATTCTTCTTTAAGAAACTTTGAAGAGATTGTGATAACAATTCAGCACCTTCTTGAATAACTTTTGACGGTTCCAGAACTTTCTCATCTATCAACTTGTGCTGCTGTTTTCCAGAAGACCCTGCAAAACAGATGTTTGACACATTTATTAGAGATTTTCACAATATAAAATTCTAATTTCCTTGTGACTCCCCCTTTCACAATACCCTTTTTCACATTCTTCGGAATAGAAACTACAGGGGACGTCTTTGGAGTTCTCTTTCTTTTTCCATCTTTGATACACCACCATCTTGTATCTTTCTTATAGAACAAACTCATCTTGTCATCTTCATTATCAGAATTGCTGTCTTCATGTCTCCACGCATCATTCTCTGGAGCTACATAGTTTGGATTTGAAATTTTGCAGATTATTCTCTTTGCTCCAGGATTTGGACCTTTGATCAACCTGCTGATTGTGTCTGGTGTCATGTGCCTTAATCCCAAAATGTCACTACTTTTCTTTTTCTAAACCTTCAAACTGATCATCTATCAACATCTGGACAAACCTAGGATACATAAGAAACCTCTTGCTTCCATCCTTTACATTCTCAGACATCTGATCAAAAATTACTTGAGAGATATTGTACGGTCTGTTCAGTACAAGACAAGCAATGATATTCATGATGTAATCTTGAGTTTCATCATATCCACCTTTTCTGTGTGACAATTCATGTATAACACAATGAGCCATGAACTTATAAGCGTGGCTAAAACTTGTCTTCTGCATCCTCCCATTCACACTACCAGCAAAACCCATCCTATACCACAATCCTTTTACTAGACGTTCAGAAACTATGGTTGGGTCACTATCATTGTCTCCTAAATTCAACACTCTCCTTATAACACCAACTGTCACTTTCATCTCCAAATCTACATCTCCTCCATTCTCATCTTTCTTAGATACAGCATAATAAATGGTCTTATCACTCTCTTCGTATCTTGCAGCACTCCAAAATCTTTTCACATGAGATTCATAAGCTACTGTTTTATCAGTTAATGCCTTAGATATTCTGCTTTCTCTCAAGAATTTTGCAACATCTTGAACTATTGTGTTTTCGGTATACACTTCATCCAATAAACAATATATATTATGAGCTTTATCCCAATCCTGCAGAAATTTTTATTCATTTAAGAAATAATTTGGGAGCTCAAAATATTCTGACAGAAAGACTTGTTGTATGGTATGACACTTGAATGGTTATCCGTACGCATGGCTTATCCGTGCGGACAACTTGTCTATACCCCGTATAGCCACCCGTGCGTACAACAATCATTGCCCCGGATTGCCATCCGTGCGTACAATATGACGTTGCCCCGGATTGCCATCCGTGCGTACAACATGAAATTGCAACGAATTGCTATGCGCGCGTACTGCCTGACTTAGCCACGGATTGCCATACGTGCATACAGCATGACTTTGCCACGGATTGCCATACGTGCGTACAGCATGGCTTAGCCACGGATTGCTATCCGCGCGTACAAGTTATGCCTGCGGATACAAGTCACAGATGAATAACAGTTTATGAACATCAAAAATTTTTCTATGGCAAAATCTAAAATTGAACACAGATCTACACAAAGGATGTCAACGTTATCAAAACCCTATGTTCAATGATGTCTAAAACGTCCTATTCACAGGTCAATTTCTCAAAAACCTAGCCGACACTATGTACCGTCCAAACATCAGATCTACCAGATTCTAACATGATATAACACAAATTAAACCGGTAAAATCCTAGATCTAAGCATTCCGAGCAAAACCCTATGATTTATTCATAACAAAACGAACTAACACAGGCTAGATCTAAGATTAAAGCTCCGAAAGTAAAGATACGCGATGAACAGATATCAAACAGCAGATTATTGCAGATTTGAGTTAGAAAAACATACCTTTGCCATTGCTAATGTTGTGCAAACCAACGTAAACAAGGATCCGTGCAAAGAATTCCGAAATCAGAAAGTCAAAGTGTGAGAGAGAAAGAGTATTGTGCGTGCGGATAGCTTTGACTGACTCTTTGACCCTCTATTTATACTATCATCAGACGCGAATTGTCACCCGGGAGCATTGCCATCCGTGCGTATGGCTACCCGTCCGGATGAACATCCGAATGAGGCACATTTTAACCTTTTCAATGAAAACTTTGATTTTTCTCAACTTTTGTCAGTTTTTAGAAATCCACTTAAGTTGCTTGGTTCAAATTAATGACCCAAGGAACTTAATTTATCGACCAAGTCCAACTTAATGACCTTGGTTGACCTGGAGCAAAACATACTGACTTTTGAAAATTTTGTTTAAACATTTTTCTGAAAAATTACAAGTATCAACTTAATGAACTTGTGTTTAACACTTTCAATTACAGACTAGTTATGATTAGCTCCAAACTCATCTTCCATCCCAGAAACTTCCTGCATCTTCTATCACTTTCGAATCTGAAGATCAACTCTCCACTTTGATTTGTCGAAAAATAAAGCAGAAAAATAAAATCTTTTTGGAATTTTAATGAAGCAAATAGACTAGAAATGAAAACAGAAATAAAAGAGCATTAAATGTAAACTATTTACAAACATATTTTTGGTGAGCGTGTTAGGGAATCATATCAGCTTCCGACAAGTTACAAGTACCATTAAGCTTAATTTCATGTCAAACATTAAACAATTCACCTCGATTGTCGATATACTGATCCATCTTAAATTCTTACACACATTTCAATCTGTTCAGGATACGGTTTTAGTGTTTTAGAGACTTAAACTTATACGTGTGTCCCACCTCTTGAATAAACTCCCGTATCCAGAATCCCAATAATCAGTCTTACAGGTGAGTATACTACAATGATATCTGTACATAATTTAGGTATGCGAGGGCCGAGGGATCTCAGGTCGATACTTCCGTATACGCAGAGAGATATCAGCTTCGACTTTAAGGTGTGTCCCCTTTAGAGGATCTTTTTGCTTACAACAGCAGCGACTATCAATTTTATTGTTTCATCGGCATGCTGAGGGTTTATGCTACGTTTAAAGCATTTGCAGAAAGTATTATCCAAGGACTAGGTCAGAACTACCGTTCAGCAGAAGTCCCGGAATAATACCCCAGACATCATTGAGAATAAAGACCTAGTATATCAGATTATGAGACCTTTCAAACGAGATTTCAGGGGTTACCTATATATCCAAGTAGTGTTCCCCACGAAATAAGCAAGTAAGATTTTAGGTTTATATCCCGAACAAATATAATAAATGTGTAAAAACCTATCGACACATCATTAGTGAGACTGTTTAACGCATTTGAACTTTCCATTTCTTTAGCGTACAGTAACCGTCTAGCTGATGTACTATCATTTTTCCCTTTTTACACAAACTCTTTTTGAAATTTTATCATGTTTTTGGGTTTTTGAAATTTTCTAATGTTTTTGGCTTTTTCGAATTTTTTATTGTTTTTATATTTTCTGAAAATAAAACTACTATCTCCCCCTAAAAACCAAAACAAGTAAAAATTCGACAAACCATTGCAGATTGTTTCTCAACATCATCTACAGTGGCACCTTCATCAACGCCAACAATTTCCTCCGTATCCGATAGCAACTTCATACCATTAAGTTTCAAAAGATATTTAAAGCGTGTTTTGTCAAAAGCTTTGGTATGTAAGTCAGCTTTTTGTTCATCGGTGTGGATTTTCTCTATTCGTATCAACTTCTTCTCGAAACAGTCTCGGATGAAGTGATGACGAATTTCAATGTGTTTTGTTTTAGCGTGATGAACATGATTTTTTGTTATGTTAATTGCTGCCTCATTATCAACAAAGATAGGGGAGTTAAGAAATTGCAAACCGTAGTCACGCATCTGTTGCTGGATCCACAAGATCTGGGAGCAGCAGCTGCTAGCAGCTACGTATTCAGCTTCACAAGTGGATAAAGCAACAGAGGTCTGCTTCTTGCATTGCCAGGTGACCAATCGTGGTCCGAAAAACTGGCACCCCGCTGTTGTTGATTTAGCATTCACTTTGCAGCATCCGAAATCAGAATCAGAATATCCTTCGAGCATGAAGTCGCCAACTTTTGGATACCACAACCCCAGAGATGGAGTTCCTTTCAGGTAGCGTAGAATCCTTTTCACAATTACCATGTGCGAAGCTCTAGGATTTGACTGAAATCGAGCCGCGAGGCAGGTTGGGTACATAATATCCGGTCTGGATGCCGTCAAGTACATTAACGAGCCGATCATGGAGCAATATAATGTTTCATCTACCTTCTCTCCGGTGAGATCAGGGTTTATTCCATGGTTCGTCGCTAATGGGGTGGACATTTGTGACATTCCTGACATCCCGAATTTTTCCAGAACATCATGAACGTATTTTGTTTGATGTATGAAAGTTCCTTCGGGAAGTTGATCAACTTGAAGTCCCAAGAAGAACTTCATCTCACCCATTGAAGACATTTCAAACTTCTGCTTCATAACTTGTTCAAAATCTTTGCAGAGTTGTTCATTTGTAGACCCGAAAATTATGTCGTCCACATAAATTTGAACAATCAGAAGATGCCCATCGACTTCTTTTGTGAAAAGAGTGGCGTCTATCTTTCCTCGAGTGAAGTGATTGGCTAACAAATGTTGAGACAATGTCTCATACCAGGCTCTCGGGGCCTGATGTAAGCCGTACAACGCTTTGTCAAGGAGATAGACTTTATCTTTGTGAATTGGGTCGGTGAAGCCCGGTGGCTGTCCGACATAAACCTCCTCTTTCACCTTGCCATAGAGAAACGCCGACTTCACATCTAACTGAAAAACTTTAAATCCTTTCCATGATGCAAATGCAAGGAAGATTCTGATAGCTTCAAGTCTTGCGACGGGGGTATACACTTCAGTGAAATCTATCCCCTCCTGCTGACTGAAGCCTTGGACAACGAGTCGAGCTTTGTTTCGAATGATAACACCTCGATTATCCCTCTTGCATTTAAACACCCATTTGGTATTAATCTTCCGGTGACCATCGGGCAAATCTACTAGCTTCCACACACCTAACTTTTCGAATTGGCTTAACTCCTCCTGCATTGCATTTACCCATGAATCTTCAGTAAGCGCCTCTTTGTACGTCCTTGGTTCTATCTGCGAGATAAAACAACTTAATGAGAATTCAGTTTGTAAAGGAGCAACTTTTGTGTAAAAACATGTAAGCCCTTGATCAAGCTGTCTTCGAGTGCGGACGCCTGATTGCAGTTCTCCGATTATCAGTTCCTCCGGATGATAAGAAAGCGTTCTTGGCATCACCTCGCCTAAAACATCTACTTCGCTCTCCAAATTTGTGACGTTTTGTTCAGCAACTTGTTCACTGACTGGAATAGTTTGATTTGAAAACTGGATTAGCTCCCCCTCAGAGTCTGAATCATCACGATCGAATATTGGTCTGTCTTCAGATTCTTGATTAACATTCTCTACCGTCTGATTTTCTTGAGCAACATCGTTTTCAAAATCGTCATGTTCTCCAGCATTGCTTGGACCCGCCTCATCATCAATAGAAGCTTGTCGTTTTCGATAAGTTTCTGCTGGAAATCTTTCATCTTCATATTCTCTAAGAATATCCAACTCATCAAAGAACTCCGGTTCTTCCTCAATGTTGAAGGATTCCCACAAAACATCATAATTGAAACGCCATGAGTCGCCAGGATTTTGTGGAGGCATTGTGTGACCTTGACATTCAACATTTTGAGCTTCAATAATTCGTTTCAGACTTGGAACGAAGACTCTTCGTAAAGGACTTGCATAACCTACGAATATTCCTTCAATACTCTTCGCACCAAATTTTCCAAAAGGCTCAAGAACAGTACAGGGCGACCCGAACGGTTCAAGATATTTCAAATACGGTTTTCGGTTATTGATCAACTCAAAGCATGTTTTGTTAAATTTCTTGACAGTGAGAACTCTGTTGAGTGTATAGCATGCGGCGGAAACAGCTTCTGCCCAGAAATTTATCGGTAACTTTGAATCAGCAAGCATTGTTCTGGCCATTTCAATCAGTGTCCTGTTTTTACGTTCTGCTACTCCATTCTGTTGCGGAGTGTACGGAGCACTGAACTCATGCAAGATACCTCTTTCATCACAATATTCTTCCATCTTGTAGTTCTTGAACTCAGTACCATTATCACTTCTAATTCTTCTGATACGCCTTTGGTACAAATTTTCAATCTTTCTGAACAACCCCATCAAACTGTCAAATGTTTCCTCTTTTGATTTCAAGAATAACACCCATGAAAATATGGAATAATCATCAGTAACCACAAGACAATAAAGTTCTCCTGTAATGCTTTTGACATTCACAGGACCAAATAAATCCATGTGAAGTCTCTCCAAAGGTCTTGAGACTGAATTGACTTGCTTTTTGGGGTGTGATTTTTTCTTTTGCTTGCCTTTCATGCAGCTAATACACTCCCCTTCCAGATGAAAACCTTTGATATTAACTCCAAGAACTAGATCATTATGCACCAAATGATTCATTTTTCTAAGATGAATGTGCCCCATCTTACGATGCCACAACTTTGATTCTTTCTCCGTTGCTCTCGAAACAAAACAGTGTGCTTGACCTGTTGTTGTAGTTGCTACAGACATATCCAACACATATAAATCATTCTCTCTGGGTGCGCGCATTATAATCCATTCTTCAGGGATAACAAATCCAGGCTTCAAAATCAAGCATTCTTTGTCTGTGAAGTGAGTAGTATACTTATTGTCACAAATCTGAGAGATACTTAGCAGATTGTTCTCCAACTCAGTAATGTAGTTAACTCTTTCAAACGTAACGATCCCGTTGGATAACGTTCCTTCACCAATAATTCTACCACCTTCATGACCAGCAAATCCCACATAACCACCATTGATATTTCTGATATCATACAGCAGCGCTGTCTTTCCTGTCATGTGCCGAGAAGCTCCACTATCCATAATCCAACGTGAAACGGATCTTGGAAGCTCCTGCACATATAAAAAACATTTAATGAGATTTTGATGCTACCCAAGCCTCTTTTGACTCAGGTAACTTGAAATTTAGGTGAGTTGTTTTAGTGTAAAGTGGCGGAAAGTTTTTATCATTCATTTTAAGGCTTTCAGCAGTTCCAACTTCAACCTCTTTGAATAAGAAAAATTCGTCTTTTTGAGGTTGATCAGTTGATTGATTTTTCTTCACCACATACTTCTTTTCAGAAGTCAATTTTTGTTTCTCATAAAACTTCAAGGGTACATACATCTTCTTGGTTGAAGATGATGATTTTTCAGTTTCAGACACCTTTTGTGAATCAACTTTCTTTCCAACAACTTTTGGCTTCCATGTTTGTTGAGGTGACGCAACCCGTTGGTAAAATTTATCATTTTTAGATGTCGAATTTTTAACAGGTTCATTTTTGATCTTGGTGTTTTCCTTTTTCAAAACATTTTTCTCAACAATTAATGGAGCCTTTCCTTTCACAACATCTCTCTTGATAGAATTCTTCACAGTTTCAGTCCTAGGCTTCAAGTTGGTACACTTTCGTGCAATATGTCCAACTTGATTACATTTGAAGCATGTTCGAGTGTCAACTACTCGACTTGAGCCTTCAGACTGAGTCTGTGAGGCCTTCTTTTCAAAGAACTCTTTGTTTGATTTTAAAAAAATCTCAGACTCCTCATCAGAAAGTGAACTTGAACTGTTCACAAACACCTTTTTCACAGCAAACTTCTTGTTCTGAACATTCTTTTTCTGATAATTCTTACCACCCAGATATCCTCCCGACCATTTATTTTGATTGTTGTTAGAAAAACGTGGTGGAATAACAGGTTTCTTATAGTAAGCTTTATCTTTCTCAAAATTCATTTGTCTCTTTGTCTGTTTCAAACCGTCCACTTCAGACAAATCAATTTCAACCAGTTTGAAAACATTTTTTAATTTGTTCACATTAACATTCTCCAGAGGAAACTCAAAGTCTGAATACAACTTATCAGATCCAGACATCTTGTACATCACAAGACCCGGTTCTTCATTTAAGTTGTTTTTAGATTTTGGTTTCGGAATGTAATTGTTCAGAAAACATTCTTCATCTTCAGTCGAATCACTATCCAAGACACTTTCAGCCATGCCTTTTATGATTTCAGTTTGAACACTGTCATCAGATGATGATGAAGAAAATGTCACATCAATCGTCTCTGGCAGTTTTATCTCATTTGTTTCAACTTCATCATTAACCAACCCTGATTGCTTCTTTGAGAAATTGTTTAGAACAGGTGGTGGAACTTGATGAAACCCCACCCCAGTTCCATCACAGTATACATCTTCGCCAGCTTTGGTTTTTCCAATGGGTTTTGGAACAATGTGTTGCAAAACAAAGCTTGCAGAGTTGTAACTGTTCAATTTCAAATTAATACGCTCATTCTCAATTTTAGCTTCTTCAAATTTTAGCTTCAATTTTGCAATTTCATCAAGTTGTTGGTTGATTAACTCTTCTTTTACTCGAAGAACCCCTGATAGTTGAAGATTTTCTTTCGTTGTTTTACTGTTTCTCTCATCAGAATCTTTAACCGTTCGCTTTAGCTTCTCAAAATTTTCAGAAATTTTGCGATTTTCAAGAATCAACTTTTCGTTTTCTTTTCTTATTCTTTCAATGTCATTTTTATCATTTTCAATTTTATCAGCTAATTCTTTTGATCTATCATTCGAAGCTTTCAGCATTTTGTCACGGTTTAAGATTTGATTTTCAACACTTTTAACTTTACTAGTCAACTCTTCAATCTTCTTACCACTTAGGTAAGTGATTGTACTACAAACTTTGCACTCTTTCATGCAATTTTTGCAGTCATTTTCAGATTTATCTTTCTTACCTGACTCAAGTGTACCATTTGAACTGACCTTGTTTGTGGACTCAGTTCCAGAACTAGAAACTACCTCAAGTTCTTTTGCTGCAAGAACTTTCTCAGCCATCTTCCTCAAGTTTTCAGCCGTTAGCTCTTGTGATGTATCAATGATCCCATCATTAGCATTCTTTGACTTTGGTTTCTGTTCTGCTTCTTTGACTTTTTCTTCTTTCTCTACTTGTTTCTCATCACCACCTCCCCACCATTCTCTTTGTCTCGCTTCTTCTTCCTCGGCAAATTGCTGGGTAAGAGCATCAACACTGATGGAATCTGGGTCAACTGCAATGTTTCCTTGAGAATCAAGATAACATTATCTGTCGGCATCCCACCTTTTTGCTCTTTTAGCTTCTTTGTATGTGTTATAAATTCTGCTCATTCTGGTTTAGGCTTTCATTCTTCGATTGACGAGTTTTTCTTCTTCAGTTCTAATATCTTTAAAAGGAATAATCTTCGTCACGAATGCATAACCCACCGCATCTTCCTCAGGCAATAGTTCGCTCCAATCATAACCTTCGTCATCATGGATCACGGCAAGAGCTCTAGACTTCTCTTTGTTGTCTTCAACTTGCTTCAGTCTAGGTGGCTCAGATTTATTCTGGTGATAGATTGCTCTCTTGTAATAATCATCTCTGAAAGGGTTTTCTGACTCATCAGCATATGCATTTCTGCATTCTCGTTTGAAGTGACCTTTCTGCTTACATTTGAAGCACGTCACCTTCGATTTATCAAACCCCAGCTTAGTAGAAGCACCACCAATTGTCTTCCTGCCGGTAATTTCCATGAAACGTTGTGCCCTACGAACAGCACTGGCCATAGCCCAACGAATATCGATTAACTCCATTTCCTCGGGATCAATCTGATCATAATCTTCTTTCGTCAGATTGGTGTTACCTATCTTCCCGGCCACTAACCCTTCATACGACTCCAACACAGATGCTAGAAAGATCATCTGCTGTTTGGCCGACTCCTCATCAAAGTTTTGAGCATTCTTCAAATCTACCGCAATGTTGCAAGAAAACACGTTTTTTGGAACAGATTGCTGTTGACTTGAAGAATTTGAAGAAGATCCCTGACTTGGAGTACTGGATGAAAAACCTCCATGAAAACCATTGTTTGAACCTGGACTTTCTTTACTTGAAGTGTTTGTGTTTTCAGCGGAGAAAGCAGTTCTTGGAGAAACATTCTTGGGAATCATACTCTTTGGATAGTACAACTCCATGTTTTGTTGGTATGATGAATGATTCATTTTGTGTGTTTTCTTTATCTCCAATTCATGACTTTCTAGTCTTTCAATCAGCAAGTCGACAGTCAGATCTTTAGCTTTGATTGTATTCTTTAACATCAGTGCATAGTACTGCCAATCCATCTCGTCTGGTAGTGAATCGAACAGTTTGTCAACTAGCTCCTCTTGAGGATAGAGAATTCCGTGCCTTGCCAATTCCAACTTTAAGTGTCCAAATCTTTCAATCATTTTACAAACAGATTCACCTTTTAAGCATCCGAACAAATCAAACTCCTTTCGCAGCAATTTCTTTTTGTTTTTGATTATTTCTTCACTTCCTACACATTTTTTATTTAACTTTTCCCATAGATCTTTTGCATTTGTGTATTCAATGAGTGAAATAATGTCGTCTCTTACGGACTGGTGAATCAAAGCGATGCATTTTTGTTCAACTATAAAGTTCTCTACAGATTCTCCTTCTGACAAATTCTCACAATCTTCTCTTTCTGAAGCATAACCGTTCTTTAAGTTCTTCCAGCTCTGATATGCGAAAGCTTTCAGCCATTCTTCGAATCTTTTTGCCCACCGATTATATTCTTCGATTGCCATTAGCTTTGGTGGTTTGTTGTAGGTACCATATGCACTTTCAACACTTAGGGCATCGGATAAAGTTTTCTTCAGGTTCAGATTATCATTTGAACGGTTGGAAGTATCATCTCCGGCATTCCCCGCGAAAGCATACATCTCACTGAAGGGATTCATGAATTCTTCCATTTTTAAGTACCTGAAACAATTTTCAAACACTTAGACAATTTTTACAAATTTTTAAAAATTTCAAACACTTGAACCGGATAGTTATCCGTTCAAACAGGAATACAGATGGTGACAAAGCTTATCCGCACGGATGGTGATCCGCTCGGATGGTTGTACGTACGGGTAACTTTGACCTTTTGACTTTTCTGGTTATCCGCACTGGTTGTAATCCGTGCGTGTAACAATGATGATGTCAGCAAACAACTTGCAGTAACTAACTAATCCAAATCGTTCAGACAGCTGTCCGCACGGGTGAGTGACGTCATCAAATACGAACAGCTAAACATGATTTTCGATGAATTTGATCTAGTTTTAGGTTGAATCTGATTATGAAACTAAGTAGGATTATACTTTGAATGATTGCGAGTCGATTGATATCGATTTTAACAAATTTTAACCGTAAATTCTTAATCAATTTTAAGTTTTTCTGATTTTATGGTGACAAATGAAAAACGGATGTAAAAACTAAGTAGATGTAGAAGAAATCTGTCAAATTTCCGGTGAAATTTGAATCAAATCGGCAACAGAAGTCAAATCTCCGGTGAAATTTGACTTTGATCGGCGAATAAAGCTCGAATTCCGGTGAATTCAGTGTCGTTGATCTCGATTCAGCTCCCTGGAAGCTCTGATACCACTTGTTGGTCCCGTTGATACAGGATCTGATTGTAGGAACAAGATGAATCGATTTCGTCTTAATGTGCGGAATCCATTAAGACGAATCACAGATGTGTGCAACACAGAATTCAACGTTTAACTGCTGTCTGTTCGTTCTATTAACTGTTCTGAAAGTCACAAGATCCGGTAGAAGTTACAGACTATCCGTGCGTGTCAAAAGTTCTAACAAAGTAGCACCGGACCTTCTATTTATAGACAGACTCAGGAAGCTAACAAGTGTTGTCCGTGCGGGTAGGCTACCCGTGCGTATGACTTACCCGTGCGTATGGCTATCCGCGCGTATGACTTATCCGTGCGGATAAGTCATCCGTGCGTATTGCCATACGTGCGTATTGCCATACGTGCGTATTGCCATCCTGACGGGTTGAACTCAACACTTTTACAATCAAAACCTGTTCCTGAGTTGTCATGCTAACTATATACATACATACTGACAATATACATAAACACAAAATACGACTACATGCTGACGGAAGCTACAGACGTAATGTACTAACACGGTTTCTGATATTCGGCCTTTACCTTAGCACATGTTAGGCACTTTCCAACGTAAACAGCAACGTCGCTTTTGATCTTTGGCCACCAATAGTCTTCTTTCAAGTCTTGATACATTTTGTCAGATCCTGGGTGGATCGAGTATCTCGACTTGTGAGCTTCATCAAAGATAATTTCTCGAATACCGCCATAGATCGGAACCCAAATGCGTCCCATAATGTATAAGGTTCCCTCTTCATTTGGTACCAATTTCTTCTCCATACCTCGGAGATATTCAACTTTAAGATTTTCCTTCATAAGGGCTTCTAGTTGTGCGTCATGTTTGCGTGAAGTGAGATTTGTTCGAATTATCATTTCTAAAGCTCGAACCCTTAGGGTCTTAACCCTTTCCTTTCGACTCAAAGCGTCGGCTACCACATTCGCTTTTCTAGGATGATACTTGATCCCGCAGTCGTAATCGTTCAGCAACTCAACCCATCGTCGCTGACGAATATTTAACTCCTTTTGATCAAATATGTGCTGCAGACTCTTGTGATCAGTGAAGATAGTACATCGAGTACCATACAAATAATGTCGCCAAATCTTCAAGGCAAATACCACCACGCCTAGCTCTAAATCGTGGGTGGTATAATTCTTCTCATGTACTTTCAATTGTCTAGAAGCATAAGTGATGACTTTTTAGCGTTGCATGAGCACGCAACCCAATCCCCGACGTGAAGCGTCGCAATATACCACGAAGTCTTCGGTGCCTTCGGGTAGAGATAGTATTGGTGCATCACATAGCTTGTTTTTGAGAAATTGGAAGGCTTCTTCCTGCTTATCTCCCCATTCGTACTTCTTGTCTTTCTGAGTAAGGGAAGTCAGCGGTTGAGCTATTTTGGAGAAATTCTCGATAAATCTACGGTAATAGCCTGCTAATCCCAAAAATTATCGAACTTCAGTCGGTGTCTTGGGAGCTTCCCAATTATTTATCGCTTAGATCTTCGCTGGATCCACATGGATACCATTTTCGTTCACCACGTGAACAAGGAACTGTACCTCGCGAATCCAAAATTCGCACTTTGAGAACTTTGCATAAAGCTTATCTTTCTTCAGTAGTTCCAGAATTGTTCTGAGGTGTTGCTCGTGCTCTTCTTTCATTTCTGAATAAATCAGAATATCGTCGATAAATACAATCAAAAATTTATCGAGATATGGCAGGGTTCCATCCTTGACAGTGAGCTTATTCAATTTATCCTGGAATTGATCGAATAAGTCGTCAATCCTCGGTAGTGGATACCAATTCTTGACAGTGAGCTTATTCAATTATCTATAATCGATACACATCCGCAGGGTTCCATCCTTCTTCTTTACGAACAAAACTGGAGCTCCCCATGGTGAGAAGCTCGGCCTTATGAATCCTTTATCCAACAACTCCTGGAGTTGTGTAGATAATTCTTGCATCTCGGATGGCGCAAGTCGATAGGGTGCCATGGCTACATGAGCGGCACCTGGAACCAAGTCAATATGGAATTCGACTTGCCTTTGCGGAGGTAATCCTGGCAAATCTTTGGGAAAAACATCGGGAAATTCCTTTACCACAAGAATGTCTTCGAGTTTCGGCTCCTCGGCCTTCTTATCTACTACGTGCGCCAAGAATGCAACACATCCTTTTCGCAAGCATTTCTGTGCCTTCATACAGTTGATGATTCGCAAGGGCGTGTCTCTTTTCTCTCCATAGACTATGAGCGTTTCATCATTCGCAAGAGGGATGCGAATGATTTTCTCATGACAAACAACTTCGGCTTTATTCTTGGACAACCAGTCCATTCCGACTACCACATCGAAGCTACCCAATTGAACAGGCAAAAGATCGATACTAAACCTACACTTACCAAGTTCCAATATACATCCCCTAACAACTTCGCCCGATTCAACCAGTTTTCCATCGGCTAGTTCTATGGAATAAGGAATGTCTAATCTACTAGATTATATTCCGAGCATATGTTTAAATTCCACAGACATGAAACTATAATCGGCACCAGTGTCAAATAGTATGGATGCAAAGTGGTTGTTAACGAGAAACATACCGGTGACCACATTAGGGTCCTCGCGTGTGTTCCTTGCTCCTATCACAAACGCTCGACCTTGAGCGGTGTTTTCTTCCGGGCAGTCTTTCTTGAAATGTTCCTTGCTACCACAACCAAAGCATCCTTGGTTTTGCCCGTTTCCATTTCCATTTCGATTACCAGCGTCGTTGTTATTGCGATTACCAAATCCGTTGCCAGCACCATTCCCATTCCTCTTTCCATTACCATTATGACCTCCAATCCCTTTTGCCCCGCAATCCTCGGTATGGTATCCCGATTTTCCACAGTTCTCACATCTCCCAATGCGACAATTTCCCACATGATGAAATTTGCATCGGTCACATTTGGGCAGAGTGCCCTGATACTTCTTAGCGGGTTAGTATCATGTTTCTTATTGTTTGAACCCTTGTTGCTGCGGGTCGCTTAGCTCAGATTCGAATGCTTCCTTTTCTTGTCACCAGACGACTCAGCATGCGTCTCTGTTTTCTCAGTAGTTTTCATCGATAACTTCTTCATACGGAAATCATCTTCAGTAAGGCTGACAGCCAGAGTTATAGCCTGAGTGATCGTTGCTGGCTCCACCGTAGTCACCAAGCTGTGAAATTCCGGAGACAATCCCCAGATGTAGCGCTCAATGCGCTTAAATTCAGGAGTCACCAGATAGGGGATCACTCTTGACAGATCATGGAACCTCTGAGTATAACCAACAATGTCCGCACCAACCAGGGACAGGTTCCAAAATTCAGTCTCCAGCCTTTGGAGTTCAGCACGTGAGGAAAACTTTTCCCTCATTCTTTCCTTCAACTCATCCCAAGTCATTCCATACGCGGCATCATCACCTAGAGTTTGGACTTGTAAATTCCACCAAGTCAAAGCTTCATCGACAAACAACCCAGTAACAAAAGTGACTTGCTAGTCTGCGGTGCACTTGCTCATGCAGATTGTGGAATCAGTTTTCTCCATCCAGCGCACAAAAGCCACTGCACCTCTAGTGCCATCGTAATTCAGTGCCTTGCAGTCGAGAAACTGCTTGAAGGTGCAGCCTGGAATTTATCCAACCAATTCACACGTGAGCAATCAATGAGACAATGAAACAAAGACCGTTTATAAATTTCATCTTGTTTAGCAAATTAGCTTAAGGTTACCTTGAGTTGTGTTTCCTCCAGATGAATCTCCATGTCCATTTCGTCTAGTACCGCCTGGTCCTCCGTTGTGCTCAGTACGGTTCGCCTCGTACTGGGCGATTGCTTCGGAAATCCTTTCTTCCAGCAGAGAGTTCAGTTCCTTAGCAATCCTCGGGATTGGAGGAGGAGGGGTTTGATCAGAATCATGAGTGTTCACTGCTTTCCTAGGTGCCATGTTCTTTCAAAACACAACACAACAGAGTTAGACCTTTGTTTGATACCATCATACAAGATAGTAGTAGTATATATACACATGCATATACCCACATAAGTAACATCAAACAATCCGCCAAACATATAAATCAATTTATACAGCAACAAGCACGCATAAACGGATAAATACTGATGTGTCATAAGATATTCACCGAGTTTTTATACATATCAGAACAACTTGTTACATCAATGTTTATGAAGAAAACAAAATGCATAAGGGTTACATCACCCCATAGTACAAGTTTAATACATATAAAAGACAAAATATCTTTCTTCACATTGGCGGTCCTTGTCAAAGTACCTGCAAAGAAATCCTAATGGGTTGGTGGAGAGGGTGGGGGTGTAGGGAAGATCAAACTACGAAGATGATCCACTTCATCCTCGAGCTCATGAACTCGACGGATGAGGGAGCTGACCTGAGTAGGAGTGTGGGGAGGTGTATGAGTGGGTGTAGAGACATGAACAGGAGAAGATGGCGCAACAGACATAGCGTCATCGTCATCACCAGTCGGGTAAACTCTCAGCGCAGCAGCAAGAAGGGCCGAAGATGTCACTGAATCGAAGGAATCGGCATCAGACTCAAGGTTAGAGTCAGATGTCACACCCCCAAAATACCACATGCGGAAACACCACGGGACGTGTGACGTACCAGGATCCAGCCACCAATCGCATTGAACTAAGCAAGATATTGAATAAAGTTTCCATTTATTTCATAATGTAATTTCAAATCATAACTTAAAACCAATACGTCAGCGGAAGCATAATGTAAATCGTTAATTAAATATTTCAAAACAAATGTACGAAATCAATGAATATGTATCCAAGAGACTTGACCCATGACCACTCCAGCACTCCCAGATAGCAAGTTCCATATCCATGAATCTAACGTCCTGCAAGCATGCAGACAAGTGTGTCAGGCGACGCTGGTGAGTTCAAAGTTTTTAACACGTTTAGTTACCAAAATATGAGTTTAAAACATTTCAGAGATTCAATGTTGTTAATAACTCGATTACCGCAAGATACCTCCAGATTATTTGCCCTTCCCCAATGCTCTATCAAACATTGGTCGAGTGGTTAAGGTAATTAGTTCACGCCCGTTCTCCCCGGTACGGTGTGAGGGTGCCAAACCTAATAGCGCTTTCAACTAATAACCCCAGTTGCCTCCCCGACAACTAATTCGGTATCTGATGGGACTTAAATAATAGATATGAGTGTATTAACCAACATTCCAAGTTTAACATTCCAGTTAAACTCATTTACCCGACATTCCTCCCCGGAATATTTACCAGATGTCCCTCCCCGGGACGCATGCTTGAAAAAGGCAGTGAACTCACCTTGGTTTGCTCGGTAAGATTAGTTACTTGTTTCAAGTTGGTCAATCAAGTCCTAGCATGGTTACCAGTAACAATCAATTTTGTACTCAAGTAATACACACATTGTTGTCACACAACACGTATAGCATAGCAATTCAACATCGCATACAGTTTACTATCACATATACACATGGTTCATCAGTTCGAAATGCCCGGTCCAGTAAAAGAACACCAAGACCAAATAATGCTCGGTCTGTTGCAAGTGTGCGGCCCAATTTCATTTCAAAATGATCATCAGTCGAGACCGTGGGGGTCTCAACTTGCAACCTCTTGGGTCTCAAGTCGCAACCGGCGATCTTGAGTGGTGAATTCATTTATTGAAACCACGAGGTCTTAGGTCAGGTCTCGAGTCGCAACCGGACTCGCAACCACTGGTCTCGGGTTCTATCATACGGTGACAATTGGTCTCGAGTCGGAACCATAAGGTCTTGAGTCAAGACTATTTCCTTAACAGTCATTCCTTCAATTTAGGCAATCAGTTGTAGTTATTCTTATCAGTTACACACTTTCCGAATTCATTACAAACAACTAATCAATCATCATACCAATATTCAAACGAATCAAATACTATGATTTAACAGTTATTATCCAGGTTCATACAAACCCTAATCGCTGTTCATCCTCAATACTAATATCGCAACACATTATCGTCGTTTCATGAAATTCCTATTCATGTATAATTAGAATTCTAATCATGATCAAATCTACAGAATTTTACTAACGATTTCAACACTAAATCAAGATCGAAGTCTTGTTATTCAAGCATCCTGAATACAGATCTTAACATACAATCCAATTCCCTAATCACTTAAACCATTATTCACACAATTCCTTTAACACCCACCAACGATCATCATATTCAACATAACCTAGAGACAAGGCCCTAACCACATTTACAGATGATCACATAATCACGTAACGAGAAATAATCGACTAACAAATGTAATCATACTGTCCGAGAAGTAGAGGGTGTGCGAAAATTCTAGAGCAAGAAGTGATGCCACAATCCGAGGAGAGCTTCGAGGGTGAAGGGGTTGCCGCCGTTTCGAGTGAGAGAGGAGAGGAGTAGGGTTTTATGATTAACTTGTGTTTTGGAAGGTTATCAAAACCAACACACCTAACCGAGTGTGTGTATATGCGCACAACATGTACGAGTTGGGCCCGGCTTGTGGGCTTCAGGCCGTGAGCAACCCGTTGAAGGGTGAGGGGTGTGTGGTCCAAGAGTGGTGTGCGGTTCAGGTCCTTACAACACATAATGATACCGGTCAGATTACACCAAACTCTGATTTTAGAACATTATACTTCCGCTGTGCAATGAAGATACCAGTCAGATCACACCAAACTCTGATTTTAGCGGGTGTGACAGATTGATATCAGAGCTATAGGTTTCAGCGAATTAGGTTTCTATAGAGATACCATGGATCTAACCTAACTTTCCTTTGGGGACTTAGATTACTAAGACTTTGAGTACATACAGAACGCCTAGGATTCGAATATGGGTTCCAACCGTTGCCAAGAACAATGAGTCAACAGTTTTGATTTTTAAACATGCACAAGTGTTGTGTTTGAAACATGGTACACGAAACAACTACATATAGTAAGCAAAACTTTAAGAGTTTTGGTAACATGCATTTAGGACCTTTGGAAAACTTATGACGACATTCTTTAAAGGTCATCACGCAGGAACCACGACCATTAACTCGGGAAAACGTCGTTATCTATATTATCCATGCTATCTTATTTACCCGAGCAGGTAACCTATGTAGAACGAAATGCTAGTGCGCGAATATACGAGATACTTAAACTATACATCAACGGATGTTGAAGTACATCACATACGACTTTCGATGCAAGACCTTTAGAAAACACAATTGGCTAAGACAACAATGATGCTAATACCGTCAGCAAATGAACTAGCAATCAAAATGCGGCATATTGCCACGTGATCCTGTAAACGGCACGAATTATGTCGAGGTACGTTCAAGCGAGATTTCACAAGAATCGATGCATAGTCTAATGATGTGACACTTGTGCTCCGTAAACACTGTACGATGTAGAAAAATATCATTTATCAAAGAAACAATGTGTTTTGTTCTCAATATGTTTTTATTGTGTTTGACGATTTTACGTTTTGATTTTAGTTCGATTTTAAGCTTTAAATCGCTTTCTGGAAAGTTATACGCAAACTGATGCGTAAACGTAATCAGTTTAACGCGAAAAACACCCCAGAACAATGAAGTACACTTAACATACCTTAAATAACCTTTACATAACTTAGAAATAAGTTTTGAAGGGTTTGGTGTGCCAAAAACAAGTTTATTCGACTACAGGGAATATTTGCGTCAAAATGCGAAAGTCTGCCGATTCGTATAGTAACGAACATTCCAGAACATGATCATAAGTTAATCATACCCTAAATAGCCTTTACATAGCTTAGAAATAGGCTTTGAGGGGTTCTTTATGCAAAAATATGCTTATTTGATCAATAGGGACTAAAAGTGTCAAAAAGTGCATTAGTTTGTATTTACGCGCATATCTTACGTTCTGGACATATCCGGACATCCAAAAATTTTTGTAATCATTAAAATATTTTATTTTAGTGAATGTAATGCTAAAATACCATTCATTACGCAATTTGGATCATTTTTCGCGTCCGTTCGTGTTTCGTCGTAATTAACCGAACAACGAGGTCGTGCGACCAAACGAACCGACATCCATAATATTTTCAAGTGTATTTCATGCCCCCTATACTTAACTTCATTGTAGAGCCTTAAAAATGGGTTAACAGAGCTTAAACGTGTCAAAAATCAAGTTTTAAGCTTCAGGGCCTGTTCTTCCAAACTTGTAAACTTCTGCTCTGCAAGTCCTCGCCGGGGGCGAAGTCCTTTGTGTCTGCCTTCGCGGCTGGCAACAGCTGGAGCTGGGCAAAAATCTGTTTTCTTCATACAGCAGTTGTTTCCTTGGTTTTTATCCTAGTTTTAGCATACCATTGGCTTGTTTTTGTGCTCCCCTTGTATTCTAAACTATGGGCAACATGTGTATGGCCAAGATCATGTTTTGATCCTTGCAAAAACACATGTAATCATCCTATGAATTCAAGATTTCCTATAAATACCCCAGCTTTGCATCATTGTTTCTTTCTCGTTTGATCTCATCTACTCTAAGTGGAGGTATTCACATAGTTGAAGACCACCTACCTGAGCATTTTGAGTTCTTATTCCTAGCTTGGACCTCTTGTAAGCTTCTTTCATGCTTGTTCATGTATTTTAAGCATGAAAGTCTAACAGTGTTTGACTTTCTGCTTTGACCATGATTGGTCAACACAAAGTTCGTTTGAACTTTGCAACGTGAGCGTAATCACGATGGTTATAGTCCCTTGTGACTATACCTACTGTTTACCACGTTGATTAGGCGTAGTGACGAGTGAAAGTTTCGGTCAAAATACGTATTTATGCGTATTTTGCGACGAAGCTATTTTCGCGTATCAAAACATTTTGTTTTGATATCAAACTTGTTTTCTAACTTAGTTAAACATGTTTTAACATGTTTAACTCGTCACTTTTAGTCTAGTGCTTATATAGGGTCGTAAGTCAAGCGGTCTTGACAACCGCTTAGACTTTCGACCCCGATCCATTTGGTCGATCGTTAGGATCCGACCAAACGTATTTTTGTGGCCATATTTGTATAGGGAATAACCTTCCGAGGTTATACCTTATGGTCACCTCGTTTAGTTTGTTGTATGATAGGTAGTTTATATGCCTTAGGAAAATTACCAAAATGCCCTTTTTGCACATAATTTCATTTTAAGCATATGTAACACATGTTTTGACATCTAAACTAATTATGCAACATAGTTAAATATGTTAAGGCATATAATACTTGTCATAGGACTAGTTATGTCGTAAGCACTTAGGATAGGTTTCAATTTAGAATGTAGGCTTTGTTAAACCATATCACATGAGTTCCAATACTCATTTCATTTACGAGACCTCATTCTACCCGATCTTCCGATTTAGGTGTCAATTCACTAACATAGTATCCGTTACACTAGGAACCGCTTCAACACTTGAGCTCTTGGTCTTTTGAGCTTTGTTATATCTTTTGAACAAGAACTATACGCAATCCCAAGTGAGTACATAGTCCCCTCTTTTACCATTTTCAAATGTTTTGGGGTGATTCATATGTGTAACCGATTTTTTTTCCAAATGTATGGCATATATGTGTTTACTAAGTGCTTTTATGTGTACTATTCCGATTATGCAAATACGATGTTTATCCAAATCCTTAAAAGAACTACCTATCTTCATAGTTAGATTCATATAGGATATTTGAAGTACAGTCTTAGATCTTCCTATCTTCATAGTGAGATTTTTAAGAAGTACTTTACGACATGATGGTTATGGTTTATGTGTAGATTGTTGGTGATTTAGATAACGAAACTAGAGTAATACAATAAGCTCATGGATATATAAGTGTGCTTATTGTATTACCCTTCGTGGCGTTATCCCGAATCACTATTAGGATTTAGGATGTTGTGATATAATGATTCAATACGACAGAAACCTAATCCTTTTAGCGTCAACTTATCTTTATAAATTGATACTTGTAGGATGTTTAGAGTGCTAATATTGGAGTCCTTGTTTGGATTTATTGATTACTTTAATGCGTATGCGACTAGACAATATGACGAGAACCAGATCCATGTAATATTTATCTATCTTCATAGCTAAACATACATGGGATGTTTAAAGTGCTAATATTGGAGTCCTTATTTGGATTCATTGTGTACTTTAATGCGTGTTTACAAGTTGTTGACAAATTGACGATTATGTGTTTATGTGGTAGATGTGATTTAGATACCGAAACGGGTGAAATAAAATAAGAACATGGTGGATACGCCGCTGGTACTTCCTATATATAAGTGTTCTTATTTTATTATTCGTGTAGCGTTATCCGAATCACTTTAGGATTTTGTGTACGATGGTTTCGATGTTCGATTATCCAAATCCTCGTAGAATCTCCCATATCTTTATATGTTAGATTCTTAGAAGGAAATCTGAAGTATTATCATGTTTCATTGATTTGATTTATATAATACTCACACAAGTTTTGATTTATTTCAAAACAGTTATTAATAATCCTCGATTGGATTTCTAATAACACATTAACGAGTTTTACGATGATTTCAACGAGATTACGATGTACAATTCCAAATGGCATAAAAATTACTTAGTAATAATCATATTGCCATATACAAAACTAATTGCCACGAGTTTTCGTAGTCAATATTATGTATTACAATACTAAACTTTTGTCATTCTTTGGCTTCAAAATTTATTTCAAATCGACAACTCTCGTAGTTGCCAAAGTATTGCAATGCCAAATGTTTTGCCATTTATTTGGCTAACAAAACCTATGTACTCGCCGGCATTTTTATGTTGACTATTTTCACATATGTTTCATGTTTTCAAAAGACAATTACATGTATAGGACTGCATCCGGGCCTTAGACTTCTTTAATCAAAAGACAATTACATGTATTCTTTGTTTGTAAAACGATGTTAATAATATTGAAACAATTTAGCACCAGTAGTTGTGAGCAATTTGTAACGTGACTCCCTGATATTTCCGCCGTGTGTTGTTGTATTACACGATTGGGGTGTTACAGATTGGTATCAGAGCACTGGTTATAGGGAATTAGGTTATTAGCATGCCTTAAACCTAGTCTATAACCTTCCTAGGACCCAAACATGAGTATACTTATGACTTCTTTCCAAATCCTCATCCTTATTCGTGCCACAACTACACTATGAATTACAAATCATCTAGCCCTAGATGATTTATCCTGAACCTTTGGCTTCATGCCTTAAGGTGTTCCTCAAAATGTTTTTCTCAAAACATTTTCATCGAAATATTTCTCAAAATGTTTTCTGAAATGTTTTCGTCAAAATATTTCACAACATGTTTATCTTAAACATTTTTTATCAAAAGATTTCTCAAGTGTTTTTCTCAAACGTTTTTATCGAAATCTTGGGTTTTAATAATGTGAACACTTGCAATCTGGAAAGGCGGATGCCTGTACCCCGAGTTTTTTGTCTAAGGCTAGAGTGTTCGTACAAATCCGCATTATCGGACCTGTCACTCTTACCTGGGAACTCTTAGGGTGAGTGGTCGCTTATAGGCTAAAGCATGTCTTCGTGAAACATTATAAAAACCTATCCATCTTGACTATGCCGAACAATTTCTAAACGACCTTTGTGACACTACTCATTCATATTACCCTCGGTAATATGTTTGCTATTCACAACAATCGAAATAACTTTCCTTTCACAATACTATTTCATCACATTACCTTCGGTGATATGTTTGATTCGAGACGATTGAAATGAATTTCATTTCATTTCACGACACTATGAGATCCTATTTCATTTTCGAAACACTACCTTTGTCTTTCAAAATTTCAAATTTTTACCATTTGGATGAGAATTTTCAAAATTTCAAACACAAAGTTTCTTTATTTTAAAAATTAAATTTAAAACATTTTATCTTAAAAACCATAAATTTCTAAACAATGAAGGAATTTATAACACCAACCATTAACTTGGTTTGTATTCTCTCATCCAAAAATATTACAAAAGTTTATTTTTCAAACAACTCCTGTCTCAAAACAAAATCCACAACACTGTATTTTCTAAGTACAAGAACAAGACCTATGAACGAGATTTAACTAGGCCAAAGTTTTCACTATACAATGATGTTACAAACTCATAACAATTTGATGGATCTAACTTATTTGATTTTCACTATAGCTACACCTTAAATATGCCTCCTCACCACGACGCCACTTGGAACACTGAAATGGCAGCAAGGATTTCTCAGCATCTAGATACTTTACTCCCAGGCAATGTGACCCAAGTCAACCAAATCCAAAACAATAACAACAAAAACAATGTTTTATCGCCATGTAACTATAAACAATTCAACTCGGCTAAACCACTCAGGTTTAATGGGTCTGAAGGGGCAACTACGCTCCTACAATGGTTTGAAAGTATAGAAAGCACATTCCGCCACGTTCAATGTCCCAATGAGTGCAAGGTGGAGTTCGCCTCGAGTGTCTTTCAAAGGAGAGCACTCACTTGGTGGAACGGTATTATGAGATACCGAGGTGCCGATATAGCAATGGCGCTGACGTGGGAAGAATTTAAAGATCTTATGAAGAAAGAATTCTGCCCACGAAGCGAAATAAGGGCACTTGAAAACGAATTCTATCATCTAAAACAAGATAGTGGGGAAACCGTGCCTACACTGACCGATTTGAACAGCTAAGCCTACTTTGCCCCACTATGGTCACACCTTTGGATCGGGCCATTGAGAAATACATTGATGGCCTACCTGATCTTGTCCAAGACATTGTCACTAGTAGCAAACCTGCAACACTTAGGGAGACTAAGGAATTAGCCGCTATCCTAACCGACTCCCAGGTTAGAAAAGGGAAACTTTTTTGAAAAGGAGACAAGAAACAAAACACCGAAACTACTAATGAGAATTCAAAAGGAACAAAGGCCGAATCTTCTAAAAATTCTAAGAAGCGCTAGACTTCAAAGAATTTTGCAATTCCTGCACCAATTCCACTAAACTCAGTACCCTTTAAAGGATTCTATCATGGAAAGCAACCTCGGTGCAATCATTGCAACTATCATCACGCAACAAATTCTCCTTGTCGTCAGTGTACAACCTGTGGTCTATTTGGACATCTAGCCATGACCTGTCGTATCCAGAACCAAGCAGCCCCTACTCAGACTCGCCCTCGAGCATGTTTCAATTGTGGTGATTTAAATCATTTCAATCGAAACTGCCCCAAGCTTTCCAATGCTAATGGACGAGTGTTCAATGTCAATGAGGCTCAAGCTAATGATCAAGCACTTATGATCATTTGAATCTCTATATTTTTTGTTTATTTTCGAAAACAATGTACATATTTCAACTATGTTTGTAATGACAATATAAATTTCAAGAAGTTTATCTTTATCCTTGTTATTCATTTTCCAATTACAAACTCTAATGTGATTACACTATGTGTGATTACAACTACATGCTGACTTTGAGGATTCCGTTCTTTAGGAACTAAACCTTGTAAATTAGCATACCATGATTGCGCTCTAGTTCATTCATACGAACTTGGCAACACGATCGATACGAATAATATGAACAAGTTAATACTTTTTTGTGATTATGGCATTACATGCATGATTTGTTTATTGAATGTGTATAGTACATGATTACAAATACAATTTACTTCGTATGTTGACTTAACATACTTAGTACATTATTTTCAAATACATTTTGCTTAGTGTGTTAACTTAGCATACCTAGCGCATGATTTGAAAACAATTTCTCGATATGCTTACATTATGATGACAATGCATGATTAGTATATGTTGCATTCTACCTGTTTGGTTAGTATGAAACATATATAAACATTTGTACTAGAATAAAATACCTACTACTAAATTTGTTGTATGCAAAACAAGTAATGTTATCATTGCTAGTATAAAACATGATTCGATTTGACAGATGTTATGTTGTGACGATATTTATTTGATTTAGACGATAGTTCGACCTTATTATTTGTTTACCATCGCTTAACAAGAGGAGCTATGTGGACCATGCGACGAAACGAGTAATTATGGGTGCACACTTAATTAGGAGATTCGACGCATGAGAATCATAATAAGCTTTGTTAAGTATGGTGGCATAAAATCTAGACTGATTAAGGTAGCGGGAGGAGTACGATGCGATAAGAACATGGTGGATACGCCGATGGTACTTCCTATATATATGTGTTCTTATTGTGTTATTCTTCAGACCGTTGCTAAGATCACTTAGTGATTATATGTTATCTTGGACCATTATGTGATTATTTGATATTTCTGTGGTTATTTGCAATGGACGACGACAAGTACATTCATTAACTCAAATCGAGCCGACCGGGAGTATATTATGGTGTTAAAGGTGACGATCTTGGTGCCATAGGTATGTTGACTAACGGGTAGTCCATAGGACAACCCTTAAGTGGTATAAACGATATTAAAATCCTACATTTAATCGGGTAATTGTCTAGAATTAGATAACTACGGTTGTTTGTGTTTCAGGTACAAATGGAGCTTAAAATGGAAGGAATACGGAGAATAAATGAAAAAAAAAATCAATTATTGGAATTGAAGAATTAAGATGATGACATGATAGGGGATGGAATTATGAGAACGTGGGCGAAAACGACGAAGAAAACGGAGTTGAAACAAGAAAGTTATGAAGACAACAAAATTTCTTGCTGAAGCCTAGCATAAATTACGGTGGCTACCTTAATTTACGGTAGCCCCTGAATTTCCCCCATTTCCACCGTAAAACAGAAGTTTCCCACCGTAACACTTTGAAGTCTACCGTAATTTACGGTAGGTACCGTAAATTACGGTAGAGTCAGCGAGGAAAAACGTAACTGCCTCATTAAAACCGTTTTCAAGTGTCTTTTCATGTCATTCATGATTGGAGACATTTCTCTGCACTTTGGGGGCTAATTTTGGCTTTGGATAGTGTTTGTGAACAATTTCTAACATTTCGTTTTTTCTTTCGATTCATATGAGCTACAAACTTGATGTTATGATGATCCACCAAGCAATGTCCGGCTAAGCTTTCGGTGATCATCTTAGGTGAAGGTTTTCCTATGACTCTTGTGTGTTTTTCCTCTATTTCTAGAATGATAACTTTGTGTATTTTCTTTGTTTATCATGATGTACGAATATTTGATTGTAGCTTGTTAATTGATGTTTCAATTCTAGTCTAAATCGTACGTTCTTGGTGTCGTTGACAATCGAGATATCACGGGAAGGGTTAGGGTTGGATATTGATTAGTTGATCATCGGGTAACAACCTCGCGTTAATATAATCCTAGTACTTTGTTCCCTTTTATCACACCAAATGTTTGTACATGAGTTATGTCTATGTAACTCTTTCTAGTTGGAATTTTGCACAAGTGTTAAAAGAAACCGAAACCTAAGATGGTCATTCTCTCATAATCTGAATTACAATCCAATTTGATTAGCAATTAGTTGATAACTTAGTTTTTAAATCAAACAATCCAAACTCTTGATATTTAATTTCTGCACATTAGATTAATTGTAGTTAATTTACAAGACTATATAATCAACACATTTTCCACAAACTCTCTGTGTTCGATACCCACTTACCGCTATCTATTAGTTGTAATTGGATTAAATTTGCGTGTGACTACGACAACACGTCAAATTTTGGCGCCAATGCCGGGGATTAGTGCGCAACGTGTGTTAATTTAGCAGTTTTGTTTTGTTATTTTCGGGTTTACGCTGGTTGTGTTTAGTGTGCAGGTCCTACAGGTGTATGCATACTAGGGGCTCTCACAAGTAATCACCGCTATCGTTCGATCCGGAAATTGAAAGAACTTTGCGTCAAAACAGAGTTTTGCTAAGAGAAAACAAGGTCATTGGTTCACCTACTTCACCCATTACACCAAGGAACATAATGACTGATTCACAAATTCCACCTACCACAGGTGAACTTCCACCACCCTTTATACCATCGTCAACATAACCTTCACCAAATACCACCATGCCTAACACCACTACCGAACGTACTTCACCTCATGATGTTACACCAACCAACACCACTACATTACCTATTACTACCCAAGTTGAACCTACACATACCTTTAACCCTTCCACTACAATTCCACCATTTTCCCATTTCTTCCCAGCTTCGGGTCAATCATCTTCAACCTATTCAATACCACCAAATTCAACCATTGTTCATGCTACTTCTACATTTAGACCATCGAACCAATCGGGTTTTCAATATTCATCTTTTCCATTTGGGCAATCTTCGGGGATAGGAGGAGATGGATATGATGAAGGGTATGAAGAGTTTGAGGGATATGAGGAAGAAGGATATGTGTATGGGGGTGATGGAGATCAAGGGGAGTTAACTTATGTACAAGGTCAAACTCAAAGAATGCCAAGTGTTGGTGGGATTCCTCAACAACAACTTATACCACAACATATTCGGCCAAGGTCACAAGGGGTACAATTGCAACGTCCTACGCCTTTGTAACAAATTCGTCCACAAAATACACAACCCCAATTTCAAAGGCCAATTCAACACCAACCGATGCAACATCAATTTCAGCCACCATTTCCACCTCAAGGGCCTATGCAAAGATCAATGGGTCCTATTCGTCCAAGGGTTCGGTTGGGTGTACCAAGAAGACATCTTTGAGAACATGCAAGAGGTATAGAGGCACATTTCCGGCCGGTAATCACTCATAATCCTTCACCGGTAGTTATTCCTCACAATGATCAAGGGAGGACATTTGAAGTGAGAACCAATTCATTACAAAGTTTGCAAAAATATAAGGGTCTAGCAACTGAAGAGCCTTATTTCCATTTAGAGGCTTATTATTTGATTTGCAACACTCTTGGGAGTCAAGGATTTTCGGCCGATGATGTCAAATTGGTACTATTCCAATTTTCTTTGGAAGACAAAGCTAAAAAGTGGTTTTACACCCTACCTTCGGCATCCGTCTATACATGGGCGGAAATGCAACAAATCTTTTTGGATGAATTTTATACCGCTCAAAAGACAAATGATGCTAGAAAAGGGTTGAGAAGCTTTCAACAACAATCGGGAGAGATGTTTCATGAAGCATTCGAGAGATTTAATAGGATGATAAAGAATTGCCCTCATCATGAGATAGAGCTATGGAAGTTGATGAATGCTTTTCATGAGGGATTATGTGCTGAAGATGCTCGCGATTTAATGTCGATCACAAATGGTACTTTTGGCACAAATTACGAGCATGATGATTGGGAATTTTTGGAGCAAATGGTGATCACATCAAAGAGAAAAGCTCAAGCATCAAGGAGAGCACGCCCAACCATTACCCGAGCTCAAGTGCACGCGGTAGACGATGGTAATGTTCAAACTTCTAATCAAATTTATGATGTTTGTGCGCTTTGTAATGAGATAGGGCATGCGGCTGAAAATTGCCAAGGAGTGGAAGGGCAATACGAGGAGGTGAATGCCATACAAGGGCAAGGTGGGGGTTTTAGAAATTACAATATGAATTCAAATACTTACCACCCCGGGTTACGAAACCACCCGAATTTTCATTATGGGAACCCGGCGAACCAAGCTAACCCAAATTTCCAAGGAGCTCAGGGAAATTTCATTCCTCGTCAACAATACAACCTAGGTCAATTTCAACAATCAGGTGGTCAAAGTGGTTCTTCGGGTCAAATTTCATCAAGTGGGAATGAAGTTATGGATATGCTCCGGTTGATGCAACAAGATATGCAAAGAAGGAATCAACTTGATGATGTTCGCATGCAAAAAGATGAAATCCGTGACAAAGCGATTCAGTCGTTGACCACTCAAATGGGTAAACTTGCAAGTGACGTGGCATTATTGAAGAAAGCAAAAGGTCAATCACCAAGTGACACGGTGATAAATCCCAAGAACACAAAAAGCATTAACATCAATGTGGTAAGAACCGTTCCAAATACTAAATTTAATGAAACATTGCTAACTTCTTCGTATCAAGTGAATGCAGGTTTGGAAAAAGATGCCGAAGTCGAGAATGATAAAGAGTATGGAGCGCCAATCGTGCCTATCCGAGTAGGGAAACTAAAAATTCCTCATACATTATTGGATTATGGGGCAAGCATGAGTGTGTTACCAGGTGATCTATACGACATGTATGATTTTGGTCCGCTTCAAGATGTAGACACCATGGTGAGTTTGGCGGATGAAAGTTGGAGGCGTCCACGGGGAATTGTTAAGAATGTTATGATTCGGTTGGGAGAATTCGAATACCTGGTGGATTTTCTGGTCTTAGATTATGCTACTATCGAGATGGCATCGCAACAAAGGGTGATTTTGGGTCGACCGTTTCTCTATACAGCAAATGCTCAAATCAACTGTAGAGACGGGATCATTATTATGACCGAAAAGAGCCGTAAGTTGTTCTTTGATGTTCAGACGAGGATTATTATTTATGAGTCCATTGAGGGGAAGGGTAGTGAATCTAATGATCATATGAAAAGCATGTGTCAAAGAACGAAAACGAATAAACCACCAGGTCATGAAGAAAAGTATGAAGGTTCAAGCAGGAGTGTACGTGATTTTCCACCGAACGAACATGAGATGGATGCATTTTTCTCAATGGCACGAGGAAATGATGGAGATGATAGAAATCGTTTCTTTGAGCCACCATAAATGGGGGTGGCATGGTCTGGCTGAAGACCTGAAAACTTAGCGCTGCTCGGGAGGCAACCCGGGGGTTTACATTGATCTTGTTTGTTTTGTTATTTTTCTATGTTCAGGGCTATGGCAACGTTCAAGTGTGGGGAAGATATGCAGATCTTTGTGTGAAGATGGTGGTGGAAAGTCGAATCATCTACAATATATGGTGTGTCAAGCTTCACCAGGTTAATGTACTCTTCCCTTAATCTTGTTATGTTCTTTAGTTTTGAAATGTTTGTAGTTAGTTGGTGTGATTTTGTTGTTAAAAAAAAAGAAGTATAAAAAGAGAGAAAAGAACAAAAAGAAATTTGGGGTTTGAGGTTTTAAGCTTTTATTGATGTAGAATGGGTTTTAGCGATCAATTCCTTCCAAAACCATACATTGGGGTAAATGTATCCCAAGTGTGGGGATGGGAGAAAATTTTGAGGTTTTTAAATTTTTTTAAATCAAGCGAAACATTATTGGAATTGGAACACTATGGACTAACCCTAAGTGACACATCGGCAAACCTTAATTACCGTTTGTCTTGGTGAGAGTTGAAGCCACAATTGTAAATAAATAATGCTTGTCTTTGACAAGAGTGGCAACGGGTGGGCGTGCATTAGAACTTGTGCTTGAATACGGTTCGAGGTCTTAGTTAAACATGAATGTAGAAAGGATAAGGGCATTTAGGTAGCCTCGTCATGGTGTGTACGAGTGTGGGATTTGGGGGGTTGGATCTCATAAATTATATATATGAGCTTGGTAGTGAGAGGGGCGGGGGTTTGGACATTTAGTTGCCCATTTTGTGCCTAAAGCCAATCATTTGTTAACCCTTACCTAGTTCCCCAAAAATTTACCCGGCTTGACCCGGTCTTATAGTGTTAGTAGTTGTTATAGTTTTGTTTAGATATGCTATGTTGAAGGTTTCTCTATGCTAAAAAAAAAGAGAGAGAGAGAAGAAGAAAAGAAAAGAAGAAAAAAAAAGTGAAAAAGCAATGAAAAAGATGAAAAAAATGGTGTGCGAGTTATCTTGTATATAGAAGTTTAAGTTTTGTTTGTTTGTTTGTTTCATGTTGTAATAAAAGACCGGGTTAAGTCCTTTGCTTTTGTGTGTACAATCACCCGTTTGCCTTTTGTGTGTCTAGCTTATCTTTGCTAGTGCTTACTTGTTGCCGAGAGGAGAGATATAGCGAGGGGTGTGTTGTTTGGGTGTTAGGAAAAGGCTAGTAAAAGGATGACATGTTTATGCTTGATTTATGTTGATCGCTTATGCGTTTGAAAATGGTTTTTGTGGGTTGCTTGGGGCAAGAAACGATTAAGTGTGGGGATGTGACGGGTAGTCCGTAGGACAACCCTTAAGTGGTATAAACGATATTAAAATCCTACATTTAATCGGGTAATTGTCTAGAATTAGATAACTACGGTTGTTTGTGTTTTAGGTACAAATGGAGCTTAAAATGGAAGGAATACGGAGAATAAATGAAAAAATTCAATTATTGGAATTTAATAATTAAGATGATGACATGATAGGGGATGAAATTATGAGAACGTGGGCGAAAACGACGAAGAAAACGGAGTTGAAACAAGAAAGTTATGAAGAAAACAAAATTTCTTGCTGAAGCCTAGCATAAATTACGGTGGCTACCGTAATTTACGGTATCCCCTGAATTTCCCCCATTTCCACCGTAAAACAGAAGTTTCACACCGTAACACTTTGAAGTCTACCGTAATTTACGGTAGGGACCGTAAATTACGGTAGAGTCAGCGAGGAAAAACGTAACTCCCTCATTAAAACCGTTTTCAAGTGTCTTTTCATGTCATTCATGATTGGAGACGTTTCTCTGCACTTTGGGGGTGAATTTTGGCTTTGGATAGTGTTTGTGAACAATTTCTAACATTCCGTTTTGTCTTTCGATTCGTATGAACTACAAACTTGATGTTATGATGATCCACCAAGCAATGTCCGGCTAAGCTTTCAGTGATCATCTTAGGTGAAGGTTTTCCTATGACTCTTGTGTGTTTTTCCTCTATTTCTAGAATGATAACTTTGTGTGTTTGCTTTGTTTATCATTATGTATGAATATTTGATTGTAGCTTGTTAATTGATGTCTCAATTCTAGTCTAAATCTTACGTTCTTGGTGTCGTTGACAATCGAAATATCACGGGAAGGGTTAGGGTTGGATATTGATTAGTTGATCATCGGGTAACAACCTCGCGTTAATATAATCCGAGTACTTTGTTCCCTTTTATCACAGCAAATGTTTGTACATGAGTTATGTCTATGTAACTCTTTCTAGTTGGAATTTTGCACAAGTGTTAAAAGAAACTGAAACCTAAGATGGTCATTCTCTTATAATCTGAATTACAATCCAATTTGATTAGAAATTAGTTGATAACTTAGTTTTTTAGTCAAACAATCCAAACTCTTGATATTTAATTTCTGCACATTAGATTAATTGTAGTTAATTTACAAGACTATATAATCAACACATTTTCCACAAACTCCCTGTGTTCGATACCCACTTATCTATTAGTAGTAATTGGATTAAATTTGCGTGTGACTACGACAACACGTCAAATTTTGGTGTCGTTGCCAGGGAGTAGTGCGCAACGTGTGTTAATTTAGTAGTTTTGTTTTGTTATTTTCAGGTTTACGCTGGTTGTGTTTAGTGTGCAGGGTCTACAGGTGTATGCATACTAGGGGCTCTCACAAGTAATCACCGCTATCGTTCGATCCGGAAATTGAAAGAACTTTGCGTCAAAACAGAGTTTTGCTAAGAGAAAACAAGGTCATTGGTTCACCTACTTCACCCATTACACCAAGGAACATAATGACTGATTCACAAATTCCACCCACTACGGGTGAACTTCCACCACCCTTTATACCATCGTCAACACAACCTTCACCAAATACCACCATGCCTAACACCACTACCGAACTTACTTCACCTCATGATGTTACACCAACCAACACCACTACATTACCTATTACTACCCAAGTTGAACCTACACATACCTTTAACCCTTCCACTACAATTCCACCATTTTCCCATTTCTTCCCAGCTTCGGGTCAATCATCTTCAACCTATTCAATACCACCAAATTCAACCATTGTTCATGCTACTTCTACATTTAGACCATTGAACCAATCGGGTTTTCAATATTAATCTTTTCCATTTGGGCAATCTTCGGGGATAGGAGGAGATGGATATGATGAAGGGTATGAAGAGTTTGAGGGAAATGAGGAAGAAGGATATGCGTATGGGGGTGATGGAGATCAAGGGGAGTTAACTCAAATTGAGCCGACCGGTAGTATATTATGGTGTTAAAGGTGACGATCGGGAAATAATGACTGATATTGTGAATAAGTAGGGGAGACTGTGACACTTGTGCTCCGTAATGGGTGAAGTAGGTGAACCGATTGGTTCGATGGTCTAAATGTATATTACACCCGATTTGTGAATCATTCATTGATTCACAAATTTCATAAATTCACAAATTCCACCCATTACACCCGATTGGTTCGATGGTCTAAATGTAGGGGAGACTGTGACACTTGTGCTCCATAAACACTATACGATGTAGAACAATATCATTTATCAAAGAAACAATTTGTTTTGGTCTCAATATTTGTTTAATTGTCTTTGACGATTTTACGTTTTGATTTTAGTTCGATTTTAAGCTTTAAATCGCTTTCTAGAAAGTTATACGCAAACTGATGCGTAAACGTAATCATTTTAACACGAAAAACACCCCGGAACAATGACTTAGGCTTAACATACCTTAAATAACCTTTGCATTACTTAGAAATAAGTTTTGAAGGGTTTGGTGTGCCAAAAACTAGTTTATTCGACTACAGGGACTATTTGCGTCAAAATGTGAAAGTCTGCCGATTCGTATAGTAACGAACATTCTGGAACATTATCATAAGTTAATCATACCCTAAATAGCCTTTACATAGCATAGAAATAGGCTTTTAGGGGTTCGTTATGCGAAAATATGCTTATTTTATCAATAGGGACTAAAAGCGTCAAAAAGTGCATAAATTTGCATTTACGCGCATATCTTACGTTCTGGACATATCTGGACATCCAAAATTTTTTTTAATCATTAGAATATTTTATTTTAGTGAATGGAATGCTAAAATACCATTCGTCACACAATTTGGATCGTTTTAGAGCCTTAAAATGGGTTAACAGAGCTTAAACGCGTTAAAAATCAAGTTTTAAGCTTCAGGGGCCTGTTCTGTCAAACTTGTAAACTTCTGATCAGCAAGTCCTCGCTTGGGGCGAAGACCTTTGTTTCTGACTTCGCGGCCGGCGATAGCTGGAGCTGGGCAGAAACCTGTTTTCTTCATACCACTGGCTTGTTTTTGTGCTCCCCTTGTATTCTAAACTATGGGCAACATGTGTATGGCCAAGATCATGCTTTGATCCTTGCAAAAACACATGTAATCATCTTATGAATTCAAGATTTCCTATAAATACCCAAGCTTTTCATCATTGTTCCTTGCTCATTTGATCTCATCCGCTCTAAGTGGAGGTATTCACATAGTTGAAGACCACCTACCTGAGCATTTTGAGTTCTTATTCCTAGCTTGGACCTCTTGTAAGCTTCTTTCATGCTTGTTCATGTATTTTAAGCATTAAAGTCAAATAGTGTTTGACTTTCTGCTTTGACCATGATTAGTCAACACAAAGTTTGTTTGAACTTTGCAACGTGAGCGTAATCACGATGGTTATAGTCCCTTGTGACTATATCTACTGATTACCACGTTGATTAGGTGTAGTGACGTTTCAAAGTTTTGGTCAAAATACGTATTTATGCGTATTTTACGATGAAGCTATTTTCGGGTATCAAAACACTTTGTTTTGATATCAAACTTGTTTTCTAACTTAGTTAAACATGTTTTAACATGTTTAACCCGTCACTTTTAGTCTAGTGCTTGTATAGGGTCGTAAGTCAAGCGGTCTTGAAAACCGCTTAGACTTTCAAACCCGATCCGTTTGGTCGATCGTTAGGATCCGACCAAACATATTTTTGTGACCATAGTTGTATTGGGAATAACCTTCCGAGGTTATACCTTATGGTCACCTCGTTTAGTTAGTTGTATGATAGGTAGTTTATATGCCTTAGGAAAATGACCAAAATGCCCTTTTACGCATAATTTCATTTTAAGCATATGTAACACATGTTTTGACATCTAAAATAATTATGAAACATAATAAAATATGTTAAGGCATATAATACTTGTCATAGGACTAGTTAGGCGTCTCGAACACGCTTTCACGCGAATGACGCGTTAAAGTAGCATAGACTACCTTAACGGGTCGTAAGCACTTAGGATAGGTTTCAATTTAGAATGTAGGCTTTGTTACGAGACCTCATTCTACCCGATCTTCCGATTTAGGTGTCAATTCACTAACATAGTATCCGTTACACTAGGAACCGCTTCAACACTTGAACTCTTGGTCTTTTGAGCTTTGTTATATCTTTTGAACAAGAACTATACGCAATCCCAAGTGAGTACATAGTCCCCTCTTTTACCATTTTCAAATGTTTTGGGGTGATTCATATGTGTAACCGATTTGTTTTCCAAATGTATGGCATATATGTGTTTACTAAGTGCTTTTATGTGTACTATTCCGATTATGCAAATATGATGTTTATCCAAATCCTTAAAAGAACTACCTATCTTCATAGTTAGATTCTTATAGGATATTTGAAAAACAGTCTTAGATCTTCCTATCTTCATAGTGAGATTTTTAAGAAGTACTTTACGACATGATGGTTATGGTTTATGTGTAGATTTTTGGTGATATAGATAACGAAACTAGTGTAATACAATAAGCACATGGTGGATACGTCGCTGGTACTTCCTATATATAAGTGTGCTTATTGTATTACCCTTCGTGGCGTTATCCCGAATCACTATTAGGATTTAGGATGTTGTGATACAATGATTCAATACGACAGAAACCTAATCCTTTTAGTGTCAACTTATCTTTATAAATTGATACTTGTAGGATGTTTAGAGTGTTAATATTGGAGTCCTTGTTTGGATTCATTGAGTACTTTAATGCGTATGCGACTAGACAATATGACGAGAACCGGATCCCTGCAATATTTATCTATCTTCATAGCTAAACATACATGGGATGTTTAAAGTGCTAATATTGGAGTCCTTATTTGGATTCATTGTGTAATTTAATGCGTGTTTACAAGTTTTTGACAAACTGACGATTATGTGTTTATGCGGTAGTTGTGATTTAGATAACGAAACGGGTGTAATAAAATACGAACATGGTGTATATGCCGTTGGTTCTTCCTATATATAAGTGTTCTTATTTTATTATTCGTGTAGCATTATCCGAATCACTTTAGGATTTTTTGTACGATTGTTTCGATGTACGATTATCCAAATCCTCATAGAATCTCCCATATCTTTATATGTTAGATTCTTAGAAGGATATCTAAAGTATTATCATGATTCATTGATTTGATTTATATAATACTCACACAAGTTTTGATTTATTTCAAAACAGTTATTAATAATCCTCGATTGGATTTCTAATAACACATTAACGAGTTTTACGATGATTTCAACGAGATTACGATATACAATTCCAAATGGCATAAAAATTACTTAGTAATAATCATATTGCCATATACAAAACTAATTGCAATGAGTTTTCATAATCAAGATTATGTATTGCAATACTAAACTTTTGCCATTCTTTGGCTTCAAAATTTATTTCAAATCGACAACTCTCGTAGTTCCCAAAGGATTGCAATGCCAAATGTTTTGCCATTTATTTGGCTAACAAAACCTATGTACTCGCCGACATTTTTATGCTGACTATTTTCACATATGTTTCAGGTTTTCAATTATTCAAGCATGCAACGCATAGGACTGCATCCGGGCCTTAGAATTCTTTAATCAAAAGACAATTACATGTATTCTTTATTTGTAAAACGATGTTAATAATATTGAAACAATTTAGCACTAGTAATTGTGAGCAATTTGTAACGTGACTCCCCGATATTTCCGCCGCGTGTTGTTCTATTACACGATTGGGGTGTTACAAATAAGACTCATAATTATTGGCGCTGCAAAGGAAATCACATGTCTTCGCATTCCCCCTACTTCGTTTATGGCGAATACGCTATGTTGGACATTCCATGGTAGTGACACCTACAATTGGTCATCACACGAAATTCCAGGTAAAGTCCTCGAACTTCTTTGTTTGGAATTCCGACTTTTGCATATATCACGAGGATTTCTTTCATGATAGCGAACACTCATTTATTTCGTTTCTTGATAAATTCATATGTTATACATGCATTGTTCGATACACATGTGGTTTCACTTCGAATGGTTATTTTATCAATGGTTCAAATATTATTTCGCTATACTCAATCCTTGCATTGTGATCTAGATGACCTGCATTATTGCAAAGTGTTGACTCCTTGATATTGAATCAACAGATTTCTTGGAAATCTCCTTTTCTTCTTGAGTTACATACATGGTTTTTCGTTGTAACCATGCTGAAATTTCTCTTGTCGATACATGTATTCATTGTTGGAATGTGTCTGAACCAAGTTCAATTGTTTGAACTTGCTCACAATATATATTCATTGCAAGGTCCCATATGATGGATTGAGGCCATCATATTCAAAGTAATCTCCACAAGCACTTTATTTGTTTTGAACCATAATAGGGTTGTTTGGTCTTCGACTTCATTGAATCGTTTCTTTGATCACGATCACCTTGTGGTGGCGTTCTCACAAATTTTAAGCTTGCGCTAATCTCATTTGCACACATCATGTACGTATTTAATTAATTAATTATTTGTTTATTTATATTAAATCCGCTTTGTTGGTTTATCATATTAAAGCAGTCTTAATACAACCGTGTGTTAAAATAATGGTACACAAATTCATGTTATATTTCGGTGTACCTCTTAACGGTTCTTTCAGCATCGATCTAGCATTTTGTGATATTCATTGCTTTTTCATCTTCGATCGAAAACATTATTTAGTTGTTGTTTCATCATCAATTGGAAATCCTATGAGATTTGTTTGGAACAAACATTCACATTTACTTCGTTGAGCCCTCATTTAATTTCAAACACGGTGATACTTGTTCGGTCACCTCTCTTATTGAATTATTTCAATCACTACTACACCTTGTCGCGTCGGTGTAAACTTATAGCTTGAGGTAGTCATGATCAATTGTTCATGCAAAACTATGTATGCTTTTCGTTGGACTCATCATTTAAATAAGTCTAAATGCAGCTATGCATTAAGATAATGATACACCAGGTTCGGTTGTATTTCGGTGTATCCTTGCAAATTTAATAATGACAACACACTAATTTTATTCATTTATTGATTCGATAGTTGGCGGATCATTTTCTTGTTTCTATTTCATTTGAGCTTGATTGATTCTGGGTTTCAATTGTTCAAAACCAACGCATGGTTCCGTTTGTCACACCCCGACCTTGTTAAAACAACGAAACCACGGCGGAAACGTCGGGGAGTGGAGTGGCAGAATTATTGTTTCATAACCATGGATTCAAAAGTTTTGTTTTATTAGAATATTAACATTAAACATTGTCTTGAAACTTAAACAAACAAGTTAAACATAGTCTATCATCGTTATTAAGTCACTAAGGCCTCGTCCATTCCTAAGTGAGCATGCATCCTAGCAATCAACATCATTCAACAACACCTGAAACATATGTAAAAACAAAGTCAGCAAAGAAATGCCGGCGAGCACATAGGTTTTATGAGAGTGTCGGATTCATGGCTCGTTTACATGTTTCAATACCTCTTTTAGACTACAAGAGTCAAAAGTTGAAAACCTTGTTTTGAAAAGTGTATGGTATTGCAACATAATTAACCAACTCAAATCAAGTTGGTTATAGTTTATAAAAATCTCGTAGCCATGATTCTTAACCCAAAACATTTGTTTAAGTAAACCAAATTGTAAATCATCTCGTTAGTAAAACTCGTAGGGTTTATATCTTTTAGAAAACATCGTTGTGTGACATCGTTTCAAAATCGTTTACCCAAGTGAACTAAATAATGCCATGGAATGTAATATGATAAAAACACTTATATATAAGAAGTACCAGCGGCGTATCTACCATGCTTTTATCATGTTACACCCGTCCCATTATCTAATCACAACCCAAAACCAATCGTTTGTTCAATTCGTTTAACTCGTTTAAATCATTCCAATTGTTTAAATCATTCAAAAAATTTCTCGTTTTAATTGTGAAAACTACTTTTGGTCGTCTCGCTAATAACATCCAAACCTTCGTAACTCGTCCATCGTTCAACTCGAATTAACAAACCACCAAAGGGTAAGTTAACAATCACAGATTCAGTCGTTACCCACATAACCCCCACACATAACCATTGGTGCAGTCTGATAACGGGATTTGTCAGATCCTATGATACCATAACCTAATACTGGTCGGTTCGGCCAAAACTAATGAATGTCATTCGTTATGTAACTATGTCCAACAAGTCCGTTCATATTATCGAAATCGTTATTGTTAAATATAAACCATTGTATTCATTTTTGAAATCATCGTTAAAAGCATCGAAAATCCTTTAATACATATGAATCACCCAAAAACAATTGAAAACAGTAAAATAGGGGAACTATGTACTGATATCGAATTGGAAAGTATCCTTGATTCTAAAGAACTTAGCGGAGCTCAGGTAAACCAAAGAAATCAAGTACTACCTAGTAATCAGATCACTAGTTAAATAAATCGACACCTAAATCGGAAGATCGGATAGAATGAGGTCTCGTAAACCATATGAGTATTGGAACTTGTGGGATATGGTTTAACAAATCCTACATTCTAAATCGGAACCTATCCTAAGTGCTTTCGACCCGTTACGACCCATTAAGGTAGCTTACGCTACTTTAACGCGTCGTTCATGCAAAAACGCGTTCAAGACGCCTAACTAGTCCTATGACAAGTATTATATGCCTAAACGTGTTTAAATATGTTGCATAATCAGTTTAAATGGCAAAAGTTAAGTTACATATGCTTAAAATCGAATTATGCATAAAAAGGGCATTTTGGTCATTTTCCTAAGGCATATAAACTACCTCTCATACAATGTTGTAGAAGGCGCTAGGCGCTAGTCGGGCGGTGAGGTACCGCCTAGGGATTAATCGGAATGGGATTTTTATATGTATTTTTTCAAAATTATATATATACCCAATAATATAAAAATAATACTTCAAAATTCAGATAAATACTTCTAGTTTCAAATGGAATGGTTTGATTTTGACCGATTTTGACCAATTTTGACCGCCTAGGACCGATTTTGACCGATTAATATAGTCCGATTAATCCGATTTTTGACCGCCTAGGTACCGCCTTTGCCCGACTTTGACCATGGCTGATTAATTGACCGACTAGCTTAAAATTAGGCATTAAGTGGCCTCCTAGCGCCTAGGCGCCGATTAATCGGCCGCCTAGGCCGATTTCTGCAACACTGCTCTCATACAACTAATTAAACTAAGTGACCATAAGGTATAACCTCGAAAGGTTATTCCCTATACAACTATGGTCACTAAACATGCTTGGTCGGATCCTAATGATCGACCAAATGGGTTGGGTTCGAAAGTCTAAGCGGTTGTTAAGACCGCTTATCTTACGACCCTATACAAGCACTAGACCAAAAGTGACGAGTTAAACATGTTAAAACATGTTTAACTAAGTTAGAAAACAGGTTTGATATCAAAACAAAGTGTTTTGATACCCAAATATAGTTTCATTGCAAAATACGCGTAAACACGTACTTTGACCGAAACTATAACTCGCCATTACGCCTAATCAACGTGGTAATCAATAGGTATAGTCACAAGGGACTATAACCATCGTGATTACACTCACGTTGCAAAGTTTAAAGGAACTTTGTGTTGACCATTGACTGGTCAAAGTAGAAAGTCAAACACTGTTTGACTTTCACGCTTGAAAAGCAATAAAAGCACGAAAGAAACTTACAAAGGGTCCAAGCTAGGAAGAGTTTGATCCAAAATACTCAGGTATGAAGTTTAAAACTCCAACTTAGAGCAGATTGAATCAAAGTGTGAGGAAAACAAATGAATCAAGGTGGGTATTTATAGAATTCCTAGAATCGTTAGGATCATTTCTCGTAATTCGTGCTTCGATCAAGACCCAACATGTGTTGCCCACGGTATATAATACTATGGGACATCAAAAACCATCAAATCGTATTGCAAAACAATGTTCAAAACCATCAAAAACAGCTCAAAAGACTAGATTCAATGTTTTTGTCTAGAAAGAATTCGTGCCCCGAGTAGACAGACCCAAAGGTCTTCGCGCTCCATGACAATAGTTTGACAGAATGACACTTTTGGTCCCTGCAAGTCTGAAACTTGATTTTTGATGCATTTTTGACACGGTTAAGCCCCTTTAACCCCATTTCAAGGCACTAAAATGAAGTTAAAGTATAGGGAACTTAAAATATGCTCAAAAACATCTCGGATGTCGATTCGTTTGGTGGTACGGTTGCGTTATTCGGTTAATTACGACGAAAACTCGAACGGACGCAAAAAGGATCCAAATTAAACAACGAATGATATTTTTGCATTCCAATCACTAAAATAAAATATTTTAATGATTACAAATTTTTTGGATGTCCGGATATATTCAGAACGTAAGATATGCGCGAAAATGCAAACTTATGCACTTTTTGACGCTTTTAGTCCCTATTGATCAAATAAGTTTATTTTCGCATACAAAACCCCTCAAAGCCTATTTCTAAGCTATGTAAAGGATATTTAGGGTATTTTTAACTAATGATCAAGTTCCGGAACATTCGTTACTATACAATTCGGCTTAGTTTCGCAGTTTAACGCAAATAGTCCCTGTGATCGAATAAACTTGATTTCGACACACCAAACCATCCAAAACTTATTTCTAAGTTATGTAAAGGTTATTTGAGGTATGTTAAGCCTATTTCACTATTCCAAAGTGTTTGTCATGCTAAACTGATTACGTTTACGCACCAATTTGCGTATAACTTTCCAGAAAGCGATTTAAAGCTTGAAATCGAATTCGAATCAAATCGTAAAATCATCAAACACAAATACACACATATTAACACGAAAACACATTGTTTTATTGATAATTGATATTCTTTTATATTGTACATCGTTTACAGAACAGAGTTGTCACAGTCTCCCCTACTTTAGGAAATTTCGTCCCGAAATTTTAACTAGAGGAAACTTGTGAGAACAAGTGTGGATATTTCGCCTTCATTTGGTCCTCACGTTCCCAAGTAAACTCTGGGCCACGTTTGGACTCCCAGCGAACTTTGACTAATCGTATTCGCTTGTTCTTCAATTGCTTGACCAAACGGTCAACTATCTCCACTGGTTTCTCGACAAAGTGCATCGTTTCATCAACTTGAATTTCGTCGAGCGGAATGTGAAGATCAGTGTCGGCTAAACACTTTCGTAGATTGGACACGTGGAATGTTGGGTGAATATTCCCAAGTTCTGGAGGTAGCTCTAGTCGATAGGCAACCTTTCCAATTCTTTCAACAATCTTAAATGGTCCAACATATCGAGGTGCAAGTTTTCATTTCTTTCCAAATCTCACCACTCCCTTCCAAGGTGACACCTTGAGTAGGACATGGTCGCCAGCTTGAAATTCCAAGGGCTTGCGTCACATATCTGCATAACTCTTTTGACAGCTTCTAGCTGTCACAAGATGATCGCGAATTTTCTTGATTTTGTCTGATGTTTCCAGAATGAGCTCAGGTCCAGTAAGCTGAGCTTCTCCGATCTCATTCCAACAGACAGGTGAACGACATTTTCGACCATAGAGAGCTTCGAACGGTGCCATATTGATACTAGCATGATGACTATTATTGTAAGAGAACTCAATCAACGGAAGATGAGAATCCCAATTACCACCAAATTCTATCACGCATGTTCTAAGCATATCCTCCAAAGTTTGTATCGTTCTCTCGGATTGTCCATCTGTTTGGGGATGATAAGCAGTGCTTAGATTTAGTTGGGTTCCCAAAGCAGATTGCATGGTCTTCCAATAATGAGGTGAAAATCGAGCATCACGATCGGATATGATATCCAAAGGAACACCATGTCGAGATACAATTTCATCAACATAAATATTTGCAAGTTTATCAGCAGATAGATCCTCGCGAATCGGTATAAAATGAGTTGATTTCGTTAATCGATCGATAACAACCCAAATAGCATCGTGACCTCTAGATGTACGCGGTAACTTAGTGATGAGATCCATAGCAATGTTCTCCCACTTCCAAACCGGTATCTCTGGTTGTACAAGCAAACCAGATGGTCGTTGATGTTCAGCCTTGACTTTGAGACAAGTTGGCATTTCGATACATACAAAGCAACATCCTTTTTCATACCAGGCCACCAGTACTGAGTACGAAGATCTTTGTACATTTTGTCAGCACCAGGATGGATAGAATATCGAGACTTATGAGATTCATCCATCACTAAAATGCGAAGATTGTCTTGCTCCGGAATCCACAAACGATCCATGAAATAGAGTAACCCATCGTCCTTCGTTTTGAGTTTAAGCTCAAGTTGACGTGGTAATTCCTTACCTATCAAATTTTGTGAAACACAAGATTGTTGAGCTTGAAGGACACGAGACTGAATATCAGATAGAGTTCAAACTGAATGAAGCTTTACTTGCTCCTTTCGACTAAGCACATCGGCTACGACATTCGCCTTACCAGGATGGTAGCGAATCTCACAATCGTAATCGTTCAAGAGCTCAACCCAACGTCGTTGCCTCATGTCCAGTTACTTCTGATTGAGAATGTGCAGGAGACTTTTGTGGTCTGTGAAAACCACACACTTCATACCATAGAGATAGTGTCTCGAGATTTTGAGAGCAAAAACCATAGCTCCTAACTCAAGATCATGAGTTGTGTAGTTCTTCTCGTGAACTTTCAGCTGTCTTGACGCATATGCAATGACTTTACCTCATTGCATAAGAACACAACCAAGGCCTAGACTTGACGTGTCACAAAATACAATGACATCATCGTTTCCTTCAGGCAAAGATAAAACAGGGGCAACACATAGATTTCGTTTTAGCGTTTGGAACGCTTCTTCTTGTTTGGGTCCCCACTCAAAAGGCTTATTCTTCTGAGTCAAAGCAGTGAGTGGAATCGCGATCTTTGAGAAGTTTGAAATAAATCATCGATAATACCCAGCCAGAACAGGAAAATAACGAATTTCTGTAGGTGTCGAAGGTGTATTCCAATCCTTAATTGCAACAATTTTGGATAGTTCCACATGAATACCCTGTTTGTTAACAATATGACCCAAAAACTGAAATTCTTTAAGCCAGAATTCACACTTGGAGAATTTAGCAAAAAGTTGTTCCTTCTTCAGGAGTTCCAGTGTCAAACGAAGGTGTTGTTCGTGATCGGCTCGAGACTTCGAATAAATGAGAATATCGTCAATGAATACAATGATGAACTTGTCTAAATAAGGTTTACAAAAACTATTCATTAAATCCATGAAGATAGCTAGGGCATTCGTTAAACCAAAAGGCATGACAGTGAACTCGTAATGACCATATCTCGTGCGGAAAGCAATTTTGGGAATATCTTCTTCGAGTACACGAAGCTGATGATACCCAGAACACAGATCGATCTTGGAAAAACAGGTAGCACGTTGCAGCTGATCAAACAGATCATCAATTCGTGGTAGGGGATATCGATTCTTGATGGTAAGCTTGTTAAGCTCACGATAATCGATATACATTCGAAAAGATTCATCTTTCTTTTTCACAAATAGGACTGGAGTGCCCCACGATGAATAACTTGGTCGGATGAATCCTTTATCAGATAACTCTTGAAGCTGCTTAGATAACTCTTGCATCTCAGACAGTGCAAGACGATAAGGTGCTTTCGTAATCGGGTTGGCATTGGGTACAAGGTCAATATGAAACTCGACTCGACGAACTAGAGGCAAACCAGTCAGTTCATCAGGAAACACCTCTGGATAATCTCGAATAATTGGAATATCTTAAATACACTTGCTCTTGCCTTTCTCCTCGGTGACATGTGCCAGAAAGGCCACATATCCTTTTCGTAAGTAACTTTGGGCTTTCGTACACGACATGAGTTTCAAACCAACTGAAGGTTTCTCACCACGAACTTCTAGAACTTCAACAGATGAAAGAAGAATACGAACAATCTTATCAAAACAAACCACCTCAGCATGATGTTTGGTTAACCAATCCATCCCAATGATAATATCAAAACTCCCAAGTTACATCGGTGTGAGGTCAATAGGAAAAAGATGGTTATCGAGGTTCAATTGACAATCGCGTATAACGGAATCGAGTACAAGAGGTTTACCAGTAGCAACTTCGACAGATAAGGGTTTCCTCAGTTTAGATCTAGGCATCGCAAGCAAAGGCTCAAAAGATAACGAAACAAAACTTCTATCGGCACCAGAATCGAAAAGAACAAATGCAGGTTGATGGTTAACAAGGAACGTACCATTGACAACCTCGTTGTCAGCACGAGCCTCGTTTGCATTCAGATTGTACGCTCGTCCACGAGCGGGATTAGAGTTTGCATTCGGATTGACATTCGGATTTGCAAACCTCGGACAGTTATTGCGGAAATAACCCATTTCACCGCAGTTGTAACACGAACCAGGTGGGAATCTAGCAGCATTCCCTTGAGCCTGTGCTGGATTCTGAGCAGCTTGATTCTAACCCAAACGACAAATGTTGGCCAGATGCCCAAGTTTTCCACAAGTAGTACACTGTTTACAAGCCTGTTGGGTCACATGATGATCATTGCATCGAGTACAATGAGGTGCGGTACCAGCATATTGTTTCTTCGCAGGAGGTAGTGCTGGTGGGTTCTAAGCGTTCTGTGCAGTAACAACAAAATTCTGGGAAGCCTTGCGCTTCCTCGATCTCCTAGAAGACTCGCCTTTCTTACCCTTGTCTTTACCCTTGTCTTGGGTGGTATCAGCTGACTTTTTCTCATCACCCTTACGGGTCAAACCTTTCCTGACCTGAGACTCGGTTAGAGTTGCAGCCAATTCAATCGCTTGACGCATAGTGGTAGGATTACTACCAGTGACAATATCCTACACAGTATCGGGCAGACCATCGATATACCTCTCCATCGCTTTCTCTAACGGGGTAACCATAGTAGGACACAACAAACTTTGTTCCTCATAACGATCCGTATACGCACGGTGTTCTCCCCTATCTTGTTTCAGATCATCGAATTCTCATTCTAAAGCCCGAATCTCATGACGGGGACAGAACTCTTTCATCATGAGAGCTCGAAGCTCTTCCCGGGTTTGTGCCATCGCCACTTCGGCAACCCTATCACGCATCACACCGTTCCACCATGTAAGAGCACACTTCTCGAACACACTGGATGCAAATTTAACCTTACGCTCATTCGGACATTGCACATGTCTGAAGGTGCTTTCCAAACTTTCAAACCATTGCAGGAGCGCAGTTACTCCTTGAGACCCAGAAAACTTTAATGGTTTAGCCGAATTGAAATTCTTGAAACTACACTGAGCATTGTTGTTATTGTTGTTGTATAGTTGATGAATCTGAGTTATTAGGTTCGGAAGTACAGCAGCCATTTGCTGAGTGACAAGGGCTGCGACTTCGACGTTGGTTTATGGTTGTGCATCTCGTCGAGGAGGCATTTTCTAAAAAGAACAAGGAAACATGAGAAACTAGTGAGATCGATAATTGGATGAACAAAAGAGGTACTGAAAACAATGACAAAACACAAGGAATGCGATCATTCGTTCGTTACCTCGAACAAACAAATGACACGCAGTGACTAATCAAAGTAAATGGTTCAAAGTAATGTATCGCGAAGACCTGCTTTAGCCTATAAGTGAACACTCATCCCAAGAGTTCCCAGGTAAGAGTGACTGGTCTGATTATGTGGATTTGTACGAACACTCTAGCCTTAGACAGAAAACTCAGGATACAGGCATCCACTCTTCCAGATTGCACATGTTCACATTATCTAGACCCAAACTTTGATGAGATTTTGAAAATTCGGAAGGCACTAAGCCAAAAATGAATCATCCGGAAGGGTGGGTGATTATTTTCAAAACGGATTTGTTATTGTGTTCTCGTTGTGGTTATCACCTAAAGATAGGTGACGGTATTGTTTTAAAAATCTAAACGCAAGGAAACTTGCGTTAGGGTGCTAAAAGTTATAGTCTAGTTCAAAGCATTACTAATAACCTAATTCCCTATAACCATTGGCTCTGATACCAACTCTTCTATCACACCCCAACCGCGTTAAAACAACGAAACCGCGTCGGAAACGTCGGGGAGTAAAGTGGCAGAATTATTGTTTCATAACCATGGATTCAAAAGTTTCGTTTTATTAGAATATTAACATTAAACATTGTCTTGAAACTTAATCAAACAAGTTAAACATAGTCTATAATCGTTATTAAGTCACTAAGGCCTCGTCCATTCCTAAGTGAGCGTGCATCCTAGCAATCAACATCATTCAACAACACCTGAAACATATGTAAAAAACAAAGTCAACAAAGAAATGCCGGCGAGCACATAGGTTTTATGAGAGTGTTGGATTCATGGCCCGTTTACATGTTGCTATATGTCTTTTAGACTACAAGAGTCAAAAGTTGAAAACCTTGTTTTGTTTAAGTAAACCAAATAGTATTGCAACATAATTAACCAACTCAAATCAAGTTGGTTATAGTTTATAAAAATCTCATAGCCATGATTCTTAACCCAAAACATTTGTTTAAGTAAACCAAATTGTAAATCATCTCGTTAGTAAAACTCGTAGGGTTTATATCTTTTAGAAAACATCTTTCTGTGACATCGTTTCAAAATCGTTTACCCAAGTGAACTAAATAATGTCACGGAATGTAATATGATAAAAACACTTATATATAAGAAGTACCAGCGACGTATCTACCATGCTTTTATCATGTTACACCCATCTCATTATCTAATCACAACCCAAAACCAATTGTTTGTTCAATTCGTAAACTCGTTTAAATCGTTCAATTCATTTAACTCGTTTAAATCATTCCAATCGTTTAAATCATTCCAAAATTGTTCTCGTTTTAATTGTGAAAACTACTTTTGGTCGTCTCGCTAATAACATCCAAACCTTCGTAACTCGTCAATCGTTCAACTCGAATTAACAAACCACCAAAGGGTAAGTTAACAATCACAGATTCAGTCGTTACCCACATAACCCCCACACATAACCATGGGTGCAGTCTGATAATGGGATTTGTCAGATCCTATGGTACCATAACCTAATACTGGTCGGTTCGGCCGAAACTAATGAATGTCATTCGTTATGTAACTACGTCCAACAAGTTCGTTCACATTATCGAAATCATTATTGTTAAATATAAACCATAGAATTCGTTTTTGAAATCATCGTTAAAAGCATCGAAAATCGTTTAACACATATGAATCACCCCAAAACAATTGAAAATAGTAAAATAGGGGAACTATGTACTCACATCGAATTAGAAAGTATCCTTGATTCTAAAGAACTTAGCGGAGCTCAGGCAAACCAAGGAAATCAAGTAGTACCTAGTAATCAGATCACTAGTTAAATAAATCGACACCTAAATCGGAAGATCGGAAAGAATGAGGTCTCGTAAACCATATGAGTATTGGAACTTATGGAATATGGTTTAACAAAGCCTACGTTCTAAATCGGAACCTATCCTAAGTGCTTTCGACACGTTACGACCCATTAAGGTAGCTTACGCTACTTTAACGCGTCGTTCGCAAAAACGCGTTCAAGACGCCTAACTAGTCCTATGAGAAGTATTATATGTCTAAACGTGTTTAAATATGTTGCATAATAAGTTTAAATGGCCAAAGTTAAGTTACATATGCTTAAAATCCAATTATGCATAAAAAGGGTATTTTGGTCATTTTCCTAAGGCATATAAACTACCTCTCATACAACTAATTAAACTAAGTGACCATAAGGTATAACCTTGGAAGGTTATTCCCTATACAACTATGGTCACTAAACATGCTTGGTCGGATCTTAATGTGTTGCTCAAATGAATCAAGGTGGGTATTTATAGAATTCCTAGAACCGTTAGGATCGTTTCTAGTAATTCGTGCTTCGATCAAGACCCTACATGTGTTGCTCATGGTATATAATACTATGGGACATCAAAAACCATCAAATGGTATTGCAAAACAATGTTCAAAACCATCAAAAACAGCTCAAAAGACCAGATTCAATGTTTTTGTCTGGCAAGAAGTCGCGCCCCGCGTAGACAGACCCTCAAGTCTTCGTGCCCCGCGACAATAGTTTGACAGAATAACACATTATGTCCATGCAAGTATGAAACATGATTTTTGATGCATTTTGACACGTTTAAGCCCCGTTAACCCCATTTCAAGGCTATAAAATGAAATTAAAGTATAGGGAACTTAAAATATGCTCAAAAACATCTCGGATGTTGGTTCGTTTGGTCGTACGGTTGCGTTATTCGGTTAATTACGATGAAAACTTGAACAGACGCAAAAACGATCCAAATTAAGCGACGAATGGTATTTTTGCATTCCAATTACTAAAATAAAATATTTTAATGATTACAAAAATTTTTGGATGTCCGGATATATTCAGAACGTAAGATATGCGCGAAAATGTAAACTTATGAACTTTTTGACGCTTTTAGTCCCTATTGATCAAATAAGTTTATTTTCGCATACCAAACCCCTCAAAGCCTATTTATAAGCTATGTAAAGGATATTTAGGGTATGTTTAACTTATGATCAAGTTCCAGAATGTTTGTTACTATACAAATCGGCATAGTTACACAGTTTGACGCAAATAGTCCCTGCGATCGAATAAACTTGATTTTGACACACCAAACCATCCAAAACTTATTTATAAGTTATGTAAAGGTTATTTGAGGTACGTTACCCCTATTTCAATATTCGGAGTGTTTTTCGTGTTAAACTGATTACGTTTACGTACCAGTTTGCGTATAACCTTCTAGAAAGCGATTTAAAGCTTAAAATCGAATTCGAATCAAATCGTAAACCATCAAACACAAATACACACATATTAACACCAAAACACATCATTTTATTGATAATTGATATTGTTTTATATTGTACATCGTTTACAGAGCACAGTTGTCACACCATTGGTAATAAATTTCTTGTTTATAAAATTCAATTGCATATTGTGAACATTCATTTGGATTGCTATTAGTTGAGATTCCTCCTTTATTGGACCCTCGTAAACATAGTCACATTGGTGATTGTATCATTGCACCTGGTTCACTTGGCATCCATTTTCGAAACACATACAGTTGAACCGATGAGTTCTTGTAGTTTTGGTATGTTCTTGCATTCACGTAATTTGAATGATTCTTGATTAAATTTCATGGTCATTCACTTTGGTATTATTCGGACTTACCTACAAATGACACAACCCTAAGGAGATAACATAGTGTAAATTTCGAGGACGAAATTTCTGTAACATGGGGAGAATGTGACAACCGGTAATTTATGCCTTTTTAATTACGCGAATAACAAATGCTTAGACAATTAAAGATAGTGTTTAAGACAAAAATTAACTTAAACAGGCCCTTGGAATGCCTAGGAACGCCTATTCGACTTTACAGTATATAACAACCTTCCTAAAATTATTTCCTACACCTGTAAATTATTTAGAATGTGTCACACCCCCAAAATCCACAAGCGGAGTATCACCGCAGGAGGCGTGACATGACTAGGATCAAGCCACCAATCATATTGAACCATATAAGTAAGTAAATAAAAATCCAACCCATGCAATATAATTGGTGTTCGAAACAAGTTAACCAAATTCAAGTTATCAGCGGAAGCATAAAGTTTAAAACCAAAACCCAAAGTATAAGACTAAAGGTTCAAATGTTAACATGGAACTCAACAGTCCATGTCCCATAACGACACCTGCTCCCCTGCAAGCTCCAGCTAAACATCTAACGACCTGCAAGGCATGTAACAACGAGTCAACAACAAACTTGAGCGAGTTCACAGTTGGGTGTTTGTTTAAGTTATTCCAAAAACATAGTTTCCTGTAACTGGCATCCTTTCCGTGGGGGGTTTCCCCATAGTTGAAAACGTGATTTGTTTAATTCCATTTATTCTGGCTATCCAACCGTGGGGGCTACCCCATGTTGTAAACCACTAGACCGTTACCATATCGACTACTGACGAAAGTAAGTTGTGCCCTAAGTCAATGTCTATCATCATTGACTGTGTGCCATGATCCATTAGTACACGCCCGTCCTACCGGCACGGTGTGAGTTTTGTCAAACCTAATAACGCTATTAACTAATGACCTGCTCGCCATCGGCCTCGGCGATTAAGTAGATACAAAATGAGGGACTTAATGATAGAGTTTTGGCTAGTAAGTTTAAGGTTGTTGTCCTACCCAAGGAGGACGAACGTACACATCCTACCCAAGGAGAATACGCAGATTTAATATTGGCATCCTACCCATGGAGGATGGCGGTACATATCCTACCCAAGGAGAATATGTAGATTTCGTTTTAGTTCTTTAACCCATTCCCAACCACCGGGAATCCCATGCCTTGTAGAGAGTGTGAACTCACCTTGGTTTGCTCGACAGATACACAAAAAAGGTCAATCAAGCTGCTAGTGGTCAACCACGTCCTAACATGGTTACCATACAAGTCAGGTCTAGGTTCAAGTAGTTCACAAAAGTTTTACACATAAACTAACAGGTTACAACATGTAATGATCATGTAAAACAGTCAAGTCCACATAATGTTTAACTTGTGCGACATAGATGAGTGGGCTGTTATGGTTGTGCAGGCCCAACCATCTTGTGCGATCCAATGAGTGAAGCCCAATAACAATCGGCCCAACCTGTTGTGCGTCCAGCACAACCTTGTGCAACTCACAACGGGTTGTGCGATTGGAAACCAACCCGACCCAATATCATAAGCAACCCAACAAGTACACAACCCAAAGAATTAATAGAAATAAACTTGTGCGATCTATGTGAACTTGTGCGATTCGAGGGTTCTTGTGCGATTGAGTTTGGGCTTTGAGGCCCAACAGTATAATACAGTTCAGGTAGTTTGTGTGTGGCCCAAGCCTTGTGTGATCGACATTATCTTGTGCGATCCACAAGTCTTGTGCGATCATGCATATCCTGATTGTACACAGTGCTTTATGTGTTTGTACCCAGCTTGTGCGATTGGGAGCTTGTGCAACTGACTTGTGCGACTGAGCTCTTGTGCGATCGAGCACTTATATGATTGAGCTCTTGTGCGATTAGTTACAAGTTTCCTTAAATCATGCAATCGGTTACAACAATTTGAACAGTTTCTTGTTTTACAATTATTCGATCAAATCAACACTAACAGTTTCCAAACATGCAATAATCGATCAAACAAGGGTTTTAATCACCAAATTCCTATGAACCCTAATCATGAATAAAACGCGAACAATAATCATAACACTTAATCATATTAAAATGGTTCATGTTCTCGATCCCTAGCATGCATACTAACATAACAACCCCCACAATTCCTTCGATTATGAACATATCACAGCCGGTTATCACACATTTGGTTCAGATCATCAAAATCATATAAATTATTAACTCTAAATTAATCTAAACATACTACACAAGTAAATCGATCTACATGAACAACCTTAACGGTTTTCATCATAATCAATCATGTATCATCCCTAAACCTTTATGTGGAAACATGTAAATCACAATATCGTCTAACAAAACAATAATCATAAAACATTAACCGGTTAGAAGATAGAACAAGGATTGATCCGAACACAAAAGCTTCGATGGAAAGGGGTGTGTTGCCGTCGGCTTTGAGAGGGAGAAAGAGAGCGAGTAGGGTTTGTGTGTGTGTTGTGTTCTGCAAGTAATGAGGAGTGTACACCCTCCTCATAGGTTATGCGTGTAAAGGAGTGGGCCGAACCCATCATGGGCTGCCCTTGATTCGAGTGCAAAGAGTGTGGCCCAAAGGGCTTGTGCGATCGGGTTGAAGTTGTGCGATTACATTATATACAAACATCACACACATTCACATAACATGTAACATTTATTTCATAAACATTCATTAAACCAACATATCAGATAATCACACAAAGTTCACATACGTTACATCGCAGTACTAGTAAGAGTTCTGAAATACCAGTTGTCACATTATCCCCAAGTTGAAAGAAATTTCGTCCCGAAATTTAGCACGTACTCACTGAGGAAGCTAGTTAAGTTGTATGGTTTTCCTGGTTTTCCTGGGGTGTCACATTCTCCTCGGTGACATGTGCCAGAAATGCCACATATCCTTTTCGTAAGTAACTTTGGGCTTTCTTACACGACATGAGTTTCAAACCAACTGAAGGTTTCTCGCCACGAACTTCTAGAACTTCACCAGACGAAAGAAGAATACGAACAATCTTATCGAAACAAACCACCTCAGCATGATGTTTGGTAAACCAATCCATCCCAACGATAATATCAAAACTCCCAAGTTGCATCGGTGTGAGGTCATTAGGAAAAAGATGGTTATCGAGGTTCAATTGACAATCGCGTATAACGGAATCGAGTACAAGAGGTTTACCAGTAGCAACTTCGACAGATAAGGGTTTCCTCAGTTTAGATCTAGGGATCGCAAGCAAAGGCTCAAAAGATAACGAAACAAAACTTCTATCGGCACCAGAATCGAAAAGAACAAATGCAGGTTGATGGTTAACAAGGAACGTACCATTGACAACCTCATTGTCAGCACGAGCCTCGTTTGCATTCAGATTGTACGCTCATCCACGAGCGGGATTAGAGTTTGCATTCGCATTCGCATTGGCATTCGGATTGACATTCGGATTTGCAAGCCTCGGACAGTTGTTGCGGAAATGACCCATTTCACCACAGTTGTAACATGAACCAGGTGGGAATCTAGCAGCATTCCCTTGAGCCTATGCTGGATTCTGAGCAGCTTGATTCTGACCCAAACGACAAATGTTGGCCAGATGCCCAAGTTTTCCACAAGTAGTACACTGTTTACAAGCCTGTTGGGTCGCATGATGACCATTGCATCGAGTACAATGAGGTGCGGTACCAGCATATTGTTTCTTCGCAGGAGGTAGTGCTGGTGGGTTCTGAGCGTTCTGTGCAGTAACAACAAAATTCTGGGAAGCCTTGCGCTTCCTAGATCTCCTAGAAGACTCGCCTTTCTTACCCTTGTCTTTACCCTTATCTTTACCCTTGTCTTGGGTGGTATCAGCTGACTTTTTCTCATCACCCTTACGGGTCAAACCTTTCCTGACCTGAGACTCGGTCAGAGTTGCAGCCAATTCAATCGCTTGACGCATAGTGGTAGGATTACTACCAGTGACAATATCCTACACAGTATCGGGCAGACCATCGATATACCTCTCCATCGCTTTCTCCAACGGGGTAACCATAGTAGGACACAACAAACTTAGTTCCTCATAACGATCCGTATACACACGGTGTTCTCCCCTATCTTGTTTCAGATCATCGAATTCTCGTTCCAAAGCCCGAATCTCGTGACGGGGACAGAACTCTTTCATCATGAGAGCTCGAAGCTCTTCCCAGGTTTGTGCCATCGCCACTTCGGCAACCCTATCACGCATCACACCGTTCCACCATGTAAGAGCACACTTCTCGAACACACTGGATGCAAATTCAACCTTACGCTCATTCGGACATTGCACATGTCTGAAGGTGCTTTCCAATCTTTCGAACCATTGCAGGAGCGCAGTTACTCCTTGAGACCCATAAAACTTTAATGGTTTAGCCGAATTGAAATTCTTGAAACTACACTGAGCATTGTTGTTATTGTTGTTGTATAGTTGATGAATCTGAGTTATTAGGTTCGGAAGTACATCAGCCATTTGCTGAGTGACAAGGGCTGCGACTTCGACGTTGGTTTGTGGTTGTGCATCTCGTCGAGGAGGGATTTTCTAAAAAGAACAAGGAAACATGAGAAACGAGTGAGATCCACAATTGGATGAACAAAATAGGTACTGAAAAAATCGACAAAACACAAGGAATGCGATCATTCGTTCGTTACCTCGAACAAACAGATGATACGCAGTGACAAATCAAAGTAAATGGTTCAAAGTAATGTATCGCGAAGACCTGCTTTAGCCTATAAGTGAAAACTCGTCCCAAGAGTTCCCAGGTAAGAGTGACTTGTCTGATTATGTGGATTTGTACCAACAATCTAGCCTTAGACAGAAAACTCAGGATACAGGCATCCACTCTTCCAGATTGCACGTGTTCACATTATCTAGACCCAAACTTTGATGAGATTTTGAAAATTTCGGAAGGCACTAAGCCAAAAATGAATCATCCGGAAGGGTGGGTGATTATTTTCAAAATGGATTTGTTATTGTGTTCTCGTTGTGGTTATCACCTAAAGACAGGTGACGGTATTGTTTTAAAAATCTAAACGCAAGGAAACTTGCGTTAGGGTCCTAAAAGTTATACTCTAGTTCAAAGCATTACTAATAACCTAATTCCCTATAACCATTGGCTCTGATACCAACTCTTCTATCACACCCCAACCGCGTTAAAACAACGAAACCGCGGCGGAAACGTCAGGGAGTAGAGTGGCAGAATTATTGTTTCATAACCATGGATTCAAAAGTTTCGTTTTATTAGAATATTAACATTAAACATTGTCTTGAAACTTAAACAAACAAGTTAAAGATAGTCTATAATCGTTATTAAGTCCCTAAGGCCTCGTCCATTCCTGAGTGAGCGTGCATCCTAGCAATCAACATCATTCAACAACACCTGAAACATATGTAAAAAAAAAGTCAGCAAAGAAATGCCGGCGAGCACATAGGTTTTATGAGAGTGTTGGATTCATGGCCCGTTTACATGTTGCAATACCTCTTTTAGACTACAAGAGTCAAAAGTTGAATACCTTGTTTTGAAAAGTGTATAGTGTTGCAACATAATTAACCAACTCAAATCAAGTTGGTTATAGTTTATAAAAATCTCGTAGTCATGATTCTTAACCCAAAACATTTGTTTAAGTAAACCAAATTGTAAATCATCTCGTTAGTAAAACTCGTACGGTTTATATCTTTTAGAAAACATCGTTCTGTGACATCGTTTCAAAATCGTTTACCCAAGTGAACTAAATAATGTCACGGAATGTAATATGATAAAAACACTTATATATAAGAAGTACTAGCGACGTATCTACCATGATTTTATCATGTTACACCCATTCCATTATCTAATCACAACCCAAAACCAATTGTTTGTTCAATTCGTTTAACTCGTTTAAATCGTTCCAATCGTTTAAATCATTCCAAAATTGTTCTCGTTTTAATTGTGAAAACTACTTTTGGTCGTCTCGCTAATAACATCCAAACCTTCATAACTCGTCCATCGTTCAACTCAAATTAACAAACCACCAAAGGGTAAATTAACAATCACAGATTCAGTCGTTACCCACATAACCCCCACACATAACCATGGGTGCAGTCTGATAACGGGATTTGTCAGATCCTATGGTACCATAACCTAATACTGGTCGGTTCAGCCGAAACTAATGAATGTCATTCATTATGTAACTACGTCCAAAAAGTTCGTTCACATTATCGAAATCGTTATTGTTAAATATAAACCATAGTATTCGTTTTTGAAATCATCGTTAAAAGCATCGAAAATCGTTTAACACATATGAATCACCCCAAAACAATTGAAAACAGTAAAATATGGGAACTATGTACTCACATCGAATTGGAAAGTATCCTTGATTCTAAAGAACTTAGCAGAGCTCAGGCAAACCAAGGAAATCAAGTAGTACCTAGTAATCGGATCACTAGTTAAATAAATCGACACCTAAATTGGAAGATCAGATAGAATGAGGTCTCGTAAACCATATGAGTATTGGAACTTATGGGATATGGTTTAACAAAGCATGCATTCTAAATCGGAACCTATCCTAAGTGCTTTCGACACGTTACGACCCATTAAGGTAGCTTATGCTACTTTAACGCGTCGTTCGCAAAAAACGCGTTCAAGACGCCTAACTAGTCCTATCACAAGTATTATATGTCTAAACGTGTTTAAATATGTTTCATAATCAGTTTAAATGGCAAAAGTTAAGTTACATAGGCTTAAAATCCAATTATGCATAAAAAGGGCATTTTGGTCATTTTCCTAAGGCATATAAACTACCTCTCATACAACTAATTAAACTAAGTGAACATAAGGTATAACCTTGGAAGGTTATTCCCTATACAACTATGGTCACTAAACATGCTTGGTCGGATCCTAATGATCAACCAAATGGGTCAGGTTCGAAAGTCTAAGCGGTTGTTAAGACCGCTTATCTTACGACCCTATACAAGCACTAGACCAAAAGTGACGAGTTAAACATGTTAAAACATGTTTAACTTAGTTAAAACATGTTTAACTAAGTTAGAAAACAGGTTTGATATCAAAACAAAGTGTTTTGATACCCAAATATAGTTTCGTTGCAAAATACGCGTAAACACGTACTTTGACCGAAACTATAACTCATCATTACGCCTAATCAATGTGGTAATCAGTAGGTATAGTCACAAGGGACTATAACCATCGTGATTACGCTCACGTTGCAAATTTTAAACAAACTTTGTGTTGACCATTGACTGGTCAAAGCAGAAAGTCAAACACTGTTTGACTTTCACGCTTGAAAAGTAATAAAAGCACGAAAGAAACTTACAAAGGGTCCAAGCTAGGAAGATTTTGATCCAAAATACTCAGGTATGAAGTTTAAAACTCCAACTTAGAGCAGATTGAATCAGAGTGTGAGGAAAACAAATGAATCAAGGTGGGTATTTATAGAATTCCTAGAACCGTAAGGATCGTTTCTCGTAATTCGTGCTTCGATCAACACCCTACATGTGTTGCACATGGTATATAATACTATGGGACATCAAAAACCATCAAATGGTATTGCAAAACAATGTTCAAAACCATCAAAAACAGCTCAAAAGACCAGATTCAATGTTTTTGTCTGGCAAGAAGTCGCGCCCCGCATAGACAGACCCTCAGGTCTTCGTGCCCCGCGACAATAGTTTGACAGAATAACACATTAGGTCCATGCAAGTCTGAAACATGATTTTTGATGCATTTTGACACGTTTAAGCCCCGTTAACCCCATTTCAAGGCTCTAAAATGAAGTTAAAGTATAGGGAACTTAAAATATGCTCAAAAACATCTCGGATGTCGGTTCGTTTTGTCGTACGGTTGCGTTATTCGGTTAATTACGATGAAAACTTGAACAGACGCAAAAACGATCCAAATTAAGCGACGAATGGTATTTTTGCATTCCAATTACTAAAATAAAATATTTTAATGATTACAAAAATTTTTGGATGTCCGGATATATTCAGAACGTAAGATATGCGCGAAAATGCAAACTTATGCACTTTTTGACGCTTTTAGTCCCTATTGATCAAATAAGTTTATTTTCGCATACCAAACCCCTCAAAGCCTATTTATAAGCTATGTAAAGGATATTTAGGGTATGTTTAACTTATGATCAAGTTCCAGAATGTTTGTTACTATACAAATCGGCATAGTTACGCAGTTTGACACAAATAGTCCCTGCGATCGAATAAACTTGATTTTGACACACCAAACCATCCAAAACTTATTTCTAAGTTATGTAAAGGTTATTTGAGGTACGTTAAGCCTATTTCAATATTCTGGAGTGTTTTTCGCGTTAAACTGATTACGTTTACGCACCAATTTGCGTATAACCTTCTAGAAAGCGATTTAAAGCTTAAAATCGAATTCGAATCAAATCGTAAACCATCAAACACAAATACACACATATTAACACCAAAACACATCATTTTATTGATAATTGATATTGTTTTATATTGTACATCGTTTACAGAACATAGTTGTTACACCATTGGTAATAAATTTCTTGTTTATAAAATTCAATTGCATATTGTGAACGTTCATTTGGATTGCTATTAGTTGAGATTCCTCCTTTATTGGACCCTCGTAAACATAGTCACATTGGTGATTGTATCATTGCACCTGGTTCACTTGGCATCCATTTTCGAAACACATACAGTTGAATCGATGAGTTCTTGTAGTTTTGGTATGTTCTTGCATTCACGTAATTTGAATGATTCTTGATTAAATTTCATGGTCATCCACTTTGGTATTATTCGGACTTACCTACAAATGACACAACCCTAAGGAGATAACATAGTGTAAATTTCGAGGACGAAATTTCTGTAACATGGGGAGAATGTGACAACCGGTAATTTATGCCTTTTTAATTACGCGAATAACAAATGCTTAGACAATTAAAGATAGTGTTTAAGGCAAAAATTAACTTAAACAGGCCCTTGGAATGCCTAGGAACGCCTATTCGACTTTACAGTATATAACAACCTTCCTATAATTATTTCCTACACCTGTAAATTATTTCGAATGTGTCACACCCCCAAAATCCACAAGCGGAGTATCACCGCAGGAGGCGTGACATGACTAGGATCAAGCCACCAATCATATTGAACCATATAAGTAAGTAAATAAAAATCCAACCCATGCAATATAATTGGTGTTCGAAACAAGTTAACCAAATTCAAGTTATCAGCGGAAGCATAAAGTTTAAAACCAAAACCCAAAGTATAAGACTAAAGGTTCAAATGTTAACATGGAACTCAACAGTCCATGTCCCACAATGACTCCTGCTCCCCTACAAGCTCCAGCTAAACATCTAGCGACCTACAAGGCATGTAACAACGAGTCAACAACAAAGTTAAGCGAGTTCACAGTTGGGTGTTTGTTTAGGTTATTCCAAAAACATAGTTTCCTTTAACTGGCATCCTTGCCGTGGGGGTTTCCCCATAGTTGAAAACGTGATTTGTTTAACTCCATTTATTCTGGCTATACAGCCGTGGGGGCTACCCCATGTTGTAAACCACTAGACCGTTACCATATCAACTACTGACGAAAGTAAGTTGTGCCCTAAGTCAATGTCTATCATCATTGACTGTGTGCCATGATCCATTAGTACACGCCCGTTCTACCGGCACGGTGTGAGGTTTGTTAAACCTAATAGCGCTATTAACTAATGACCCGCTCGCCATCGGCCTCGGCGATTAAGTAGATACAAAATGAGGGACTTAATAATAGAGTTTTGGCTAGTAAGTTTAAGGTTGTTGTCCTACCCAAGGAGGACGAATGTACGTATCCAGTTCAGGTAGTTTGTGTGTGGCCCAGTTCTGGTAGTTTGTGTGTGGCCCAAGCCTTGAACTTGTGCGATTCGAGGGTTCTTGTGCGATTGAGTTTGGGCTTTGAGGCCCAACAGTATAATACAGTTCAGGTAGTTTGTGTATGGCCCAAGCCTTATGTGATCGACACTGTCTTGTGCGATCCACAAGTCTTGTGCGATCATGCATATCCTGATTGTACACAGTGCTTTATGTGATTGTACCCAGCTTGTGCGATTGGGAACTTGTGCAACTAACTTGTGCGACTGAGCTCTTGTGCGATCGAGCTCTTGTACGATTGAGATCTTGTGCGATTAGTTACAAGTTTCCTTAAATCATGCAATCGGTTACAACAATTTGAACAGTTTCTTGTTTTACAATCATTCGATCAAATCAACACTAACAGTTTCCAAACATGCAATAATCGATCAAACAAGGGTTTTAATCACCAAATTCCTATGAACCCTAATCATGAATAAAACGTGAACAATAATCATAACACTTAATCATATTAACATGGTTCATGTTCTCGATCCCTAGCATGCATACTAACATAACAACCCCCACAATTCCTTCGATTATGAACATATCACAGCCGATTATCACACATTCGGTTCAGATCATCAACATCATATAAATTATCAACTCTAAATTAATCTAAACATACTACACAAGTAAATCGATCTACATGAACAACCTTAACGGTTTTCATCATAATCAATCATGTATCATCCCTAAACCTTTATGTGGAAACATGTAAATCACAATATCGTCTAACACAACAATAATCATAAAACACTAACCGGTTAGAAGATAGAACAAGGATTGATCCGAACACAAAAGCTTCGATGGAAAGGGGTGTGTTGCCGTCGACTTTGAGAGGGAGAAAGAGAGTGAGTAGGGTTTGTGTGTGTGTTGTGTTTTGCAAGTAATGAGGAGTGTACACCCTCCTCATAGGTTATGCGTGTAAAGGAGTGGGCCGAACCCATCATGTGCTGCCCTTGATTCGAGTGCAAAGAGTGTGGCCCAAAGGGCTTGTGCGATCGGGTTGAAGTTGTGCGATTACATTATATACAAACATCACACACATTCACATAACATGTAACATTTATTTCATAAACATTCATTAAACCAACATATCAGATAATCACACAAAGTTCACATACGTTACATCGCAGTACTAATAAGAGTTCTGAAATACGAGTTGTCACATTATCCCCAAGTTGAAAGAAATTTCATCCCGAAATTTAGCACGTACTCACCGAGGAAGCTAGTTAAGTTGTATGGTTTTCCTGGTTTTCCTGGGGTGTCACATCCTCCCCCCATTGGTTTGGAATTTCATCCCAAAATTCCGCAGTGGCTTCACCCTCAGTAGTGGTTGCACTGTTCTCGAATAACTGGGGATACTTGTGTTTCATATGATCTTCTCGTTCCCAGGTGAACTCTGGGCCACGACGGGAGTTCCAACGAACTCGAACAAGGGGTATTCTGGTACGTTTGAGAACCTTAACGTCTCGGTCAGTAATCTCTACTGGTTCTTTGACAAATCGCAACTACTCGTCGATAGTGAGCTCCTTGAGAGGAACTATGAGGGTCTCATCTGACATACACTTCTTCAGATTCAACACGTGGAATACGTTGTGAACTACACTGGGTTCTGTTGGTAGGTTCAGTTTGTAGGCCACTTTGCCTATTTTCTCTATGATTTAGAAAGGTCCAACGTATCGCGGGTTTAGTTTGCCTCGCTTGCCAAAACGAACAACACTTTTCCAAGGTGATACTTTGAGTAGCACTCGATCCCCAACCTGGAACTCGAGTGGTTTCCTGCGCTTATCAGCATAGCTTTTCTGACGGTCACAAGCTGCCGCCATTCGTTGTCGTATCTGAGCAATCTTCTCAGTTGTGTCTACTACGAGTTATGGGCCAGTGATTTGGCTGTCGCCAACTTCTGCCCAACAAAGAGGTGATCGGCATTTACATCCATACAATGCCTCAAATGGAGCAGCCTGGATGCTGGTGTGGTAACTGTTGTTATACGAAAACTCCACTAACGGGAGGTGTCTTTCCCAGCCATTACCAAAGTCGATTAAACATGCTCGAAGCATGTCTTCAAGGGTTTGGATGGTGCGTTCAGACTGCCCATCCGTTTGCGGGTGATAAGCCGTGCTCATGTCTAATTGAGAGCCAAAATATTTGTGCATTGCTTGCCACAATTCAGAGGTAAAACGCGCATCACAGTCAGAGATGATGGAGGTTGGCACCCCATGCCTTGATACTACTTCCTTCAGGTAAACGTCTGCTAAAGTAGAAAACTTATCCGTTTCCTTGATAGCCAGAAAATGTGCAGATTTGGTCAGTCGATCCACGATCACCCAAATGGTATCATTTCCGCGTTGAGATCTAGGCAGGCCAGTAACGAAATCCATGGAAATTTGCTCCCATTTCCATTTCGGTATCTCTGGTTGTTGAAGTAGGCCTGATGGTTTCTGGTATTCTACTTTGACCCTAGCACAAGTCAAACATTTACTAACGTAGGTTGCTATAGCGGCTTTCATACTAGGCCACCAATACGTAGTCTTGAGGTCATGGTACATCTTATCCGAACCAGGATGTACTGAATACCGAGACTTGTGTGCTTCATCCATCACAAGTTCACGTAGGTTATCATAGAGTGGAACCCAGATGCGTCCCGTCATGTAGTAAGCGCCGCCTGCCTTTTGTTCTAACCGCTTCTTTGATCCTCGCAGGGACTCAACCCTGATGTTCTCTTGTTTCAATGCTTCAGTCTGAGCCTCTCGTATCTGAGTAGGAAGACTAGAATGAATGGTAAGCTGTAACGCACGCACACGCTTAGGTTTAGTCTCCTTTCTACTAAGGGCATCAGCCACAACATTGGCTTTGCCTGGATGATACTTAATTGCGCATTCGTAGTTATTGAGAAGTTCGACCCATCGACGTTGTTGCATGTTTAACTCCTTCTGATCGAAGATATGTTGGAGACTCCTATGATCGGTGTAGATGGTGCATTTGGTACCGTACAGGTAATGCCTCCATATCTTGAGTGCAAAAAAAAAAAAAACAGCTCCCAGCTCCAGATCGTGAGTAGTGTAGTTCCTTTCGTGAACTTTAAGTTGGCGCGATGCATAAGCAATGACTTTATCCCGTTGCATTAACACACAACTAAGTCCTTGGATGGACGCATCGCAATATACCACAAAATCATCAGTGCCTTCAGGAAATGAGAGAATAGGTGCGCTACATAGTCTATTCTTTAAGTGCTGAAACACAGATTCCTGTGCATCACTCCAATGATAGGTGACGCCCTTCTGAGTTAGTGAAGTGAGGGGTTACGCAATCTTCGAGAAATCCTTGATGAATCTTCTGTAGTAACTCGCCAAACCCAAGAATTGGCGGATTTCTGTTGGTATTCGAGGTGCAGGCCAATTCCTGAATGAGTCACCCTTGGGTGGATCAACGTGAATCCCATCCTCAATAACCACGTGGCCGAAGAAGTGTGCCTCACGAAGCCAAAAGTAGCATTTCGAAAACTTAGCATAAAGCTGTTCTGCTTGAAGAAGTTCCAATATGAGTCGCAAATGACGCTCTTGTTCCTCTTGACTCTTGGAATAGATTAGGATGTCGCCGATGAAAACAAGTGGCTTATTCATTAAGTTAGACTAGGTTCGAGTGTCGCGTCTGAGAATCCATTTTGGTCGTATCAAGTTCAAAGATCAGTACTTGTGGTATCATCATGTGTAGCCCAATGCTCATCGAGTAATGTTCCTAGAGTGTAACTTGTCCAAGCGAGTGTTCGCGGAGATTGTGGTTAGAATCACAGATTCCCAAAAGTATATCGTGCATGGGTGTGGCAACATTAGAAGGAGCAGTCTCAATCGATGAGTTAGCGTTTAAGAATCCACAGTAGGGATTTGCTCGATGCCAAATGTACAGCTGGTTGTTCGCAAGTTGGGTATAGTTTAGATAACGTATGTCGTTGATCACATACAGTTGTCACGGGGTTAAATCAATCAGATCAGGAATTCAACGTAGCAGTGTGATTGTCGTACAAAGGTGTAGTGTTAAGGTTTACTGGGACTTCCATCAAAAGTCGTTGGTCTCGCCCACATGCGAAGGAGGAACAATTCACCTGAATCCATGAACTTAGGTGTGTTTGTGATTCATCCAGTAAGCAACCAAGTTAGGGGGAGTTTCCTTAGGTCGTGCAATTGAATCCAAAGTACGTTTGCGTATTCATGAAGTTCCAAGGAGGGACGTGTAAACGCGCTCAAGAGAGTATAATCGTATCAACATTACACCACCATTCTCAAGGTTTCATGGAGTGATCACCAATGATCAGGAGTCTAGCCTTCCAAATTCTCTAAGCTAGAGAGTGTTCATTTCAGTGGCTCGTCATGGAGGAGCGAGAACGTAATGTCACTGTGGTAAGGGTGGGATGGTTTGGTCTAAGCCAATGGTAGAAAACAAACATACCAACAATCAATAATCATGTGTCGGTGCAAGAGCTAGTGCAAAGATTCCGCATATGTAAGAAAACTATCATGAAATAGAGTACGTCTCTTGTAGTGTAAGGTGGGTCAGGTAAACATATAAATTATCGTGCTCGCCGATAGGTTGAGTGATCCATATCTCCGTTCCCCAATGTCTTGAAGACCTTTTCACTAGTAATGGCATCCACTCGCTAAGTTGGATATACAAGAGTGCTAATCAAATAGAATAAGAATAACCATCCAACAGGGTAGTCTTGTGATCAATGAAAATCGTGGTATGGTTGTTGGCGTTTCGTTAAATCGGTTGTCAATCGAAGAAACAGGGAATTAATAAGGTTCATATGAAAAGTCGTGCAAAAACAAGGGTCCAACAATAACCAAAGAATTCAACCAAGTAATCTGTTGTCTAGAAGCAATTCAAGTAGTGGTGTATGGCGGCACTACACAAAAGAGGAGTTCGTTGCATCACGATCACGAAAGTGTATCACTTGTCCTAAACAAAATTTGGTTGGTAAGGTTGCGAGTTGCAAAATGACAAACGCGTGTAACTGTGGCTGCTTCGTTTCTGGGATTGACGACCAGTGGAGATGATGAGGTTTGTCAACAGGGATGCGTGGGTATAGTTCTCCTAAACCCAAGTTCATTTGAGCCAGTTCTGGTCTACGTGGTTGTTGGCGTACCAACCGAATGTACGGAGGGTCTAATGGCGACGTCATGTCGAGATAAGCGTACGAATAGATAGAACGCATAAACAGTCGTAGCAGGGTGACGAGAAATTAGAAAGGGGTTTAACCACCACTTGTCAAAGAGTTAAACAATTGTGTGTCATAAGGGACGCAGTAGGGCTAACAGGCAACATGCTACTACCCTAAATAAACATACCATAAACATCACACTACAAAGTAATCTAGCAAGTAGGTAATATAAACTTAAATCATACCACCTTGTGTTGAGCCTTGCACGTGGAGCGAAGCGTCGTTGTGGATCGTTGAGCACTATACGGGTTATAGTCTGGTTTTGTCAAAAAGTTTTTCCCTTTTTAAAACCAAGTTAACTATAACCAATGGCTCTGATACCAATCTGTCACACCCCCAAAATCCACAAGCGGAGTATCACCGCAGGAGGCGTGACATGACCAGGATCAAGCCACCAATCATATTGAACCATATAAGTAAGTAAATAAAAATCCAACCCATGCAATATAATTGGTGTTCGAAACAAGTTAACCAAATTCAAGTTATCAGCGGAAGCATAAAGTTTAAAACCAAAACCCAAAGTATAAGACTAAAGGTTCAAATGTTAACATGGAACTCAACGGTCCATGTCCCACAACGACTCCTGCTCCCCTGCAAGCTCCAGCTAAACATCTAACGACTTGCAAGGCATGTAAGAATGAGTCAACAACAAAGTTGAGCGAGTTCACAGTTGGGTGTTTGTTTAGGTTATTCCAAAAACATAGTTTCCTTTAACTGGCATCCTTGCCGTGGGGGTTTCCCCATAGTTGAAAACGTGATTTGTTTAATTCCATTTGTTCTGGCTATCCAGCCGTGGGGGCTACCCCGTGTTGTAAACCACTAGACCGTTACTATATCGACTACTGACGAAAGTAAGTTGTGCCCTAAGTCAATGTCTATCATCATTGACTGTGTACCATGATCCATTAGTACACGCCTTTCCTACCGGCACGGTGTGAGGTTTGTCAAACCTAATAGCACTATTAACTAATGACCCACTCGCCATCGGCCTCGGCGATTAAGTCGATACAAAATGAGGGACTTATTGATAGAGTTTTGGCTAGTAAGTTTAAGGTTGTTTTCCTACCCAAGGAGGACGAACGTACGTATCCTACCCAAGGAGAATTCGCAGATTTAATATTGGCATCCTACCCATGGAGGATGGCGGTACATATCCTACCCAAGGAGAATATGTAGATTCCGTTTTAGTTCTTTAACCCATTCCCAACCACCGAGAATCCCGCCTTGTAGAGAGTGTGAACTCACCTTGGTTTGCTCGGCAAATACACAAAAAAGGTCAATCAAGCTGCTAGTGGTCAACCACGTCCTAACATGGTTACCATACAAGTCAGGTCTAGGTTCAAGTAGTGCACAAAAGTTTTACACATAAACTACCAGGTTACAACATGTAATGATCATGTAAAACAGTCAAGTCCACATAATGTTTAACTTGTGCGACATAGATGAGTGGGCTGTTATGGTTGTGCTGGCCCAACCATCTTGTGCGATCGAATGAGTGAAGCCCAATAACAATCGGCCCAACCTGTTGTGCGTCCAGCACAACCTTGTGCAACTCACAACGGGTTGTGCGATTGGAAACCAACCCGGCCCAATATCATAAGTAACCCAATAAGTACACAACCCAAACAATTAATAGAAATCAACTTGTGCGATCTATGTGAACTTGTGCGATTCGAGGGTTCTTGTGCGATTGAGTTTGGGCTTTGAGGCCCAACAGTATAATACAGTTCAGGTAGTTTATGTGTGGCCCAAGCCTTGTGCGATCGACACTGTCTTGTGCGATCCACAAGTTTTGTGCGATCATGCATATCCTTTTTGTACACAGTGCTTTATGTGATTGTACCCAGCTTGTGCGATTGGGAGCTTGTGCAACTGACATGTGCGACTGAGCTCTTATGCGATCGAGATCTTGTACGATTGAGCTCTCGTGCGATTAGTTACAAGTTTCCTTAAATCATGCAATCGGTTACAACAATTTGAACAGTTTCTTGTTTTACAATTATTCGATCAAATCAACACTAACAGTTTCCAAACATGCAATAATCGATCAAACAAGGGTTTTAATCACCAAATTCCTATGAACCCTAATCATGAATAAAACGCGAAAAATAATCATAACACTTAATCATATTAACATGGTTCATGTTCTCGATCCCTAGCATGCATACTAACATAACAACCCCCACAATTCCTTCGATTATGAACATATCACAGCCGGTTATCACACATTCGGTTCAGATCATCAACATCATATAAATTATCAACTCTAAATTAATCTAAACATACTACACAAGTAAATCGATCTACATGAACAACCTTAACGGTTTTCATCATAATCAATCATGTATCATCCCTAAACCTTTATGTGGAAACATGTAAATCACAATATCGTCTAACACAACAATAATCATAAAACACTAACCGGTAAGAAGATAGAACAAGGATTGATCCGAACACAAAAGCTTCGATGGAAAGGGGTGTGTTGCCGTCGGCTTTGAGAGGCAGAAAGAGAGCGAGTAGGGTTTGTGTGTGTGTTGTGTTTTGCAAGTAATGAGGAGTGTACACCCTCCTCAAAGGTTATGTGTGTAAAGGAGTGGGCTGAACCCATCATGGGCTGCCCTTGATTCAAGTGCAAAGAGTGTGGCCCAAAGGGCTTGTGTGATCGGGTTGAAGTCGTGCGATTACATTATATACAAACATCACACACATTCACATAACATGTAACATTTATTTCATAAACATTCATTAAACCAACATATCAGATAATCACACAAAGTTCACATACGTTACATCGCAGTACTAATAAGAGTTCTGAAATACGAGTTGTCACAGAATGTCCCTAAACGTCTCAAAATACACCCCGTATACGTATAATAGTCCTAAAATACCTTTAAAATTAATAAAATAAAATAAAAACAATTTTTATTGTTTTTGGCTGGCCGCGAAGACTTCCTCTTAGTCTTAGGCGGGCCGCGACAGATCGAAGTCAGGGCGAGCCCCCAGGCCGCCACGTGGCAGCCTCGTGTCAAGACTAGTGGCCGAATCAGCCAAGCTAGGGCCTACCCTAGCTGGCCTCGCGGGCCGCGAAGGCCCTCTCCTTCTCTTACGCGGGGCGCGACGCAGTCAATAATCAGCCATATAAATTGCTTCGATCGGCCCCAGTCCCAACTCGCACAAACTTTTACTTTCTCTTTCAAATTCTGCGTAGGAATCATAATACACGGGCATTATACCCCCCTAAATAATGAAGTTCTGCCACATTGTAAGTATCATAACCCCTGGTTATGTATTATATACGCTGCCCGATTGATCTAGGGTTCCGTAACGGCTGTTGTGGTTCTTCCCGATGTAGTCGTTGGAATTCTGTCTCGGGGAGGGTATTACTAATGTAAATATTGGGTTATTATACTAACGCGTGTGCATTGTGTAATTAATAGATAATCACAAGGAAATCTTAAAGGAAAACCCTTAGATAAGAAGGTGAGTTAATCCTCTTTTTATAAACCCTTTTTGTGAGTAATCCTCCATTTTGCAAACTGTTTTTACAAAACCTCAAATATTTTACATTATATTAAACAGTGATTGAGTATTTGTATTCTACAATTATCGTCGGTATGTTGGGGTTTTGTATACAAAATTTGTTACTACACTGTGAGTAGTAACATGACCACAAGTCGGGTTGACAGTACCGTGGGTGGTAATTAAAGTAGATGGAAACAAATGTAATTGCGCGACCGCCCTCAATACTGTAAAACGGTTTTACCTGTCTTGATTAAATTGGGATTCACTCAGAAGTATTTCCCACTAACAAAATGTTTTTAAACGCGTTTCAGGTAACAAAATGTGAAAGCCAAATAGAAGCCAGCTGGACAGCACTGAAGGCTTGGAAAAGTGGCTATAAAAGTTTCCTAAATAAAGAGATGTTTTTATTTAAATAAAATATGGTTTATCCCTATAAAATGTGTGTACTGGAAACTTGGGATTTTCCCATATATTTAATATTAGAAAAGTGTGGTATTTTACTCTGATAAAATATTTCCTAACTACGGTCCTGATGTAAATTCCGTTGCCAAAATGATAAATACCGATACCACCGATAATGGCCGCGGACGCCCGTTTCCGAGGTAATAAGGGGACGAGGGTTGCGACAGAAGGTGGTATCAGAGCTAAGCCACTGATTCAGCCATAGAAGTGTTCTTCTGACACCAAAATTTATTCTTTATGTTAGGAAATAAACTTCGTGATTACGTTCATACCTGTATATCATTGTTGTGTGTTATTTGACTATTTGTTAGTTTACAGTATATGCGACCAAGGACCTTCAGACGCTTACCGTCAGTTGTCCAGCTCACCTAGGGACGAAGGCACCTCTTCACAGCCATCCCCCTCGGGGTATTCGGCTGATACCGAAGACGGGATATTCGTGTTCAAGGCACAATCTGAAGAGCCATTCCCTACCAAGAAGAGAGGATGGTTCAGCAGAGGAGCTCATGAACGGAGGAAAAGGATGATAAAGTTACAACAACAGCGAGCTTTAGCAGCCGCTAAGAGAGAAATAGATGCTCACACTCAGGATATGCTCAATAGGAGTCTAGCAAATTTTCATATTTTAGCAACTACAGCTGCAGACCCTAATCTAGAGCAACTCATAGCACCCCAGCCATTACCATTGTTTCCCACACAACCAATGGAAATTGAAGCCAACCTAGAAAAACCAAATCCCAATGCCTGCTTTTGACCCAGCTAAGATACCTAGAATACCAGCACCCCATCCCTCAGAACCCAGATTACGACCCATGTTTTGACGACCATAGGGATTACCAATAACGCTACCCAATACCAGAAGACGAACCCATGCCAAACCTAGCAGCTTACCCAAACCTGCACCCTCTAGACCCCTATTATGATAAGGACCAATACATCAGGGAGATTCTAGAAAACCCTTACCCTTATGAGGAACCCATGCCCCAGTTCCCAAACCCAGTACCAGCCCCTGCACCACCAATGAGTGCTGAAAATGTGTAAGAACTCTGAACCTTTGGTGAGGAGATTTTAGAAGGAAGTGAGTGGATGAGGCAAATAGGAGAACGACTCGTCTGGAAGTATGACGAGCGTAATATGAAGTTCTGGATGAACCCATACCAGTAATAGTAATAATAATAATAATAATAATAATAATAATAAAATAATAATATATAATATGTGTGTATGTTTGAAAAAAAATCTTGACAATAGCTACGGATGCTTAATAATACTGTAATTTTTTATTTCAATTCCAATTTATACTAGACGCGTAATATATAAAATAGAGTAAAAAGTCGCAATGTTCGACGATTTTGATCAATATGCTTGTGATGTGATTGTTTGTATTGGATATTATCTTGTGATATTAATATGTGGTAAATGTTTAAAATTCAGATGGACAACGAAGTGAACCAGGAAAACCAGAATAACGATAACCAGAATAACAATAACAATGGAAACCAAGTGGATAACAGTGCCATCCAACATATAGTGGCACAAGGGATTATAGATGTAATGCCATATATTATTAAAACGGTTAAGGAAGCGGATAATAAAAGTAAACATGGCAGTAAACGACCTACTGAACCTGAACACAACGTAAACAATGGACCCATACTTCAAGTGCCCATTCCCAAAAGAAGAAGAACCATGTCTTATGGTTGTTCTTATAAAGAATTTTGATCTTGTAAACCAATAGAATTCTCGGGCAATGAAGGGGTCGTTGCAGATCTACGCTGGATAGAAAAGACTGAGGTAGTCTTAAAAATAAGCAAGTGCGCGGAAGAGGATAAGATAATGTTTGCCACCAATCTGTTTAAGAACTCAGCTATAGAATGGTGGAACACTATCCTCCAATCCAGGGAAAGTGACAAGGTTTATAATATGGAATGGGAGGAATTTAAAAACATGGTAGAAAGGAAATTATGTCCTCCCAATGAAAAGAAACAGATAGCAAATAAGTTCCTAAACCTTAGGATGACTGGAGTGGATAGTAAGGGTTAAACCACTACATTCTTTGAATATGCTAGAATAGTGCCAACCCTTGCATCACCTGAAGCAGTATTAATCTCCCGTTATATATGGGTATTAATTAGTGAGATTAGGCATGTAGTCAACGCGGCTAGACCTCAAACTATAGAAGAAGCTGTAGACCTAGCAAACACCTTGACTGATGAATTAGTACGTACACGAGAAGAGGACCAGAGGAGGAACCTAGCTCAAAGGCTTACCCAGGAATTTCGCTACGGTAATTCCAACCGTGGGAAAAATGTAGTTTCTACCTCTGCACCATATTGTAAAGCCTGTAAGAAAAAGTATTCAGGAAGATACTCCACCTACTGCAACTTCTGCAAGATACCAGGACACAAGGAAGAAGATTGTAGGAAGAAACCTAATAATGGAATGTGCTTCAACTGTGGAGAAAAGGGTCACATCAAATCGAACTGTCCGAAACTAGCTCCAACCATGAGCAACAAGACCACTAAAAATGCTAGAGCATTTGTTCTGACTGCAGAAGAAGCAAAGATGATCCCGGACGTGATAGCCGGTACGTTTTTAGTTAATGATGTTTTTGCTAAAGTATTATTTGACTCTGGTGTGAACCAAAGTTTTATTAATACTTCGTTTTGCAAACTTCTCAATCAACCGTTAACTAAACTCCAACAAGAATGTTTAGTAGAGACAGCAAATGGAGAAACCATTAAGATTTCTGAAATCTTGCAGGGAGCAAGAATAGAATTTTTAAATCAAAAGTTTATTGCAAACCTTTATCCAATGAATCTGGCAGGATTTGATGTTGTATTAGGAATGGATTGGTTAGTAGCCAATAAAGCCAGTATTCTGTGTGATCAAAAGTCAATCCAAGTAAATTCACCAAGAGATGAAAAGATCACAATTAAAGGAGATAAGTAGTCTAGATCCACAAAATTCATCTCTGTGATGAAAACAGCCAGTCATGTAAGAAAAGGATCATTAGTGTATTTGATTTCCATAATCATTAACACTAAAGGAAAAGAACTAAAAGATATTCCAGTAGTATCTCAGTTTTCAGATGTGTTTCCAGAAGAATTACCAGGACTACCGCCAGACAGAGAAGTCAAATTTAGAATTCATCTGCTACCAGGAACAACACCGATTGCCAAAGCACCTTACCGTTTGGCACCCGCAGAAATGCAGGAACTGAAGAAGCAGTTAGACGAATTGTTGGAGAAAGGATTCATACAACCAAGTTCATCGCCGCGGGAGCACCGATCTTATTTGTTAAGAAGAAAGACGGATCGATGCGTATGTGCATTGATTACCGTGAATTGTACAAGGTCACGATTAAAAATCGGTATCCATTACCGAGAATCGATGATTTATTTGATCAATTGCAAGGAGCTCGATTTTTCTCCAAGATCGATTTACGCTCAGGATATCATCAATTAAAGGTACAGGAAGAGGACATTCCTAAGACCGCTTTCAGAACAAGGTATGGACATTATGAATTAATGTCATGCCATTTGGTCTAACCAATGCCCCAGCCGCATTTATGGACATGAGGAACCGAATATGTAAGCCATATTTAGATAAATTCATAATTGCCTTTATAGATGATATTCTCATTTACTCTAAGAGTAAAGAGGAACATGCAGCGCATCTGCATGCACTTCTAAGTTTATTGAGAAAAGAAAAGCTTTATGAAAAGTTTTCGAAGTGCGAGTTTTGGTTAGAGAAAGTTCAGTTTCTTGGACATTTAGTTAATCATGAAGGAATTCATGTGGATCCCACAAAGATTGAGGCTATTACCAAATGGAAAACCCCTGAGTCGCCAACCGAGGTTAGAAGTTTCTTAGGACTGGCCGGTTATTATAGGAGATTTATCCGAGATTTTTCTAGAATGGCCATTCCTTTAACTAAGTTAACATGTAAATCTGTTAAGTTTGAATGGGGAGCAAAACAAGAAGAAGCCTTTAGAATTCTTAAGCAAAAATTAACCAACACACCCATACTAGCATTACCAGAAGGAACCGAAGACTTTGTAGTCTATTGTGACGCTTCTAAGTTAGGTTATGGATGTGTGTTGAAGCAACGTCAAAAGGTTATAGCTTACGCCTCTAGACAACTTAAGAATCATGAAGAAAATTATTCAACCCATGATTTAGAATTACCTTTACGGTAGTAAGTTTACCATCTTTACAGATCATAAGAGTTTAAGGTATGTTTTCGGGAAAAAGGAGTTGAATATGAGGCAAAGACGCTGGATGGAAATACTTAGTGATTATGATTGTAATATCCAATATCATGCCGGAAAAGCTGATGTAGTAGCTGATGCTTTAAGTCGAAAGTATCCCGAAAAGCCAAAAAGAGTACGTTCTCTTAAATTAAATCTACAAGTAGATTTAATGAAAAGATTAAAAAAGCATAAAAATCAATAATCAAGGATGATACTGAAAAAACGAAAGGAATGATTAAGGAATTAGAACAAGGAACAGATGGAATTTGGAGATTCCATAAGAATAGGATGTGGATACCTAAATTAGGAAACCTACGCCACCGTATATTAGAAGAAGCCCATAAGTCTAAGTATACGATGCATCCCAGAAATGATAAGATGTATCAGGATTTAAGGAAGAATTTTTGGTGGATAGGAATGAAGAAAGATATAGCAGCTTATGTTTCTAAATGTTTAACCTGTTCACAAATTAAAGCTGAACATCAGAAACCCTCAGGTTTATTGCAGCAGTTAGAAACGCCGGTGTGGAACTGGGAATTGATAGCATTGGATTTGTTACCAAATTACCCAAAACAAGAAAAGGTAATGATACAATCTGGGTGATTGTAGACAGGCTAACTAAGTCAGCTCATTTCCTACCAATGAAAGAGACCTTCAGTATGGAACAGTTAGCTAAGTTATATGTAAATGAAATAGTTTCATTACATGGGATACCTTTATCAATTGTTTCTGATAGAGATAGCCGTTTCACTTCTCATTTTTGGACAAGTTTCCAAAAAGCAATGGGAACCAAGCTAAATCTAAGCACAGCTTATCATCCTCAAACGGACGGACAAAGCTAAAGGACAATTCAGACAATGGAAGATATGCTTAGAGCTTGTGTAATTGATTTCAGAGGTAATTGGGAAGATCATTTACCATTAATAGAATTTTCTTACAATAACAGCTATCATACCAGTATCAATGCTGCACCATTCGAAGCACTTTATGGACGAAAGTGCCGAACTCCAGTCTGTTGGGCAGAAATTGGAGAAAAGCAACTATCTGGACCAGAAATAGTACAAGAAACAACTGACAAGATTTTTCAAGTCAAGGAACGACTGAAAGCAGCACGTGATCGATAAAAGAGTTATGCTGATAACAGACGAAAACCGTTGGAGTTTCAAGTAGGAGACAAGGTGTTATTGAAAGTTTCTCCTTGGAAAGGAGTGGTAAGATTCATCAAAAGGGGAAAGCTAAGCCCCAGGTATATTGGACCTTTTAAGATTATTAGAAGAATAGGACCAGTAGCTTATTAGCTACAACCGCCAGAGGAAATGGCAGGAATACATAATGTATTTCATGTATGTAATCTCAAAAAGTGCTTAGCCGATGAATCACTAGTGGTGCCTCTTAAGGACATAGAGGTAAATGAGCAGTTAAAATTTGTAGAAAGACCTCTACAGATTGAAGACATGAATGTCAAGAATCTCAAACACAAGAGATTAGTTCTGGTCAAAGTAAAATGGGATTCTAAACGAGGACCAGAATACACTTGTGTTGGTGCAGTATGTCTAAAGCCTGCGTCTTAGTCTTGTTAGATAAGTCTAGGGTCTAAATATGTCAAGTATATAAAGTGTAGGGGTCTAAATGTAAGTTTAAGTTAGTATGATAGGGTTTCGCTTCAGGAAGTATCATGTAAGCCTCAAGCGAAATCACATGATAAGATTTCGCTTGAAGCATGTTGAAGCGAAATCTAGTTGCCTATAAATAGGCATGTTGTGTTCTCAGTTGGTACGCATTCCGAAAAGTTGTAACGAAGTGCTGCCAGTTTTTCAAGTCAATATATAACAGAGAACAAGTGTTAAAAGTGAATCTATTCTGTTTTCTACTCTTTTCTGTCTGATTCTAAGCTGTTTAGATGTTTCCGCCATCTAAATAGTGTAAACACATTCAAATTGACTCATTTGATCGGTCAAATCGATCCTACAATTGGTATCAGAGCCAGTTATGAGTGTGTTCACTTGAATCAGTTGGTTTTTACTCACAAAAACTGATTTCTGGACGAAAACACGGACAAAATGGACTAAGACTTTCACAGTGTGTGTAAAAGTGTGTTTTAACAAAGCCTTGAGTAATTCAGATTAAAACTCGGACTAAAATTGACAAAAATGACTTGAAAACCTGATTTCGCTTGAGCGAGCAGTTTGGTTGTTGGTATTTTGAAGCGAATACGTGGATTTCGCTTGAAATTTTCTGATTGCTTGAAGCGAAATCGTATATTTCGCTTGAGGAGTCTGTGGTTAGCTGAAAATTTGATTTGAAGCGAAATCATACTGTGTTTGTTTTGTGAGTTTTCGCTTGAAATCTTCTGTGATTTCGCTTGAAGTTTGAGTGATTTCGCTTGAGATTACTGATAGTCCATAGTGTTCGTGAAATTGTTCGATAGTCTGATTTTGTGAAAAGTGTGTGTGAAAATTTTAAAACTGTTCGGTAAATTTCTAAAAATGGAAAACCAAGAGTTTTATAACTTCTTCTCGGGAAGTGGAATGGCAACAGGACAAACATCGGGTAGTGTTATACAAAACGTCAACATGGAGAACGAATTGGGAACAATGCAAAAGCCTCCCAAATTGATGAACATAGATGAGTATGCTGGATGGTCAAGCAGATTTAAGAACTGGGTTCAGGCTAACCATTTTGAATGTTGGATGAAGATAGAGACAAAGTATGTTCCACCAGTTGATGGTTTAAATATTAAGAAGAATATTGCAAGCCTGTCAGAAACAGAACAGAATGATTTCAAAGCCGAGAAAAAGATGATTAGTATACTCCAGCAGGCTATCAAAGAAGATATTTTAGTTTTGTTGCAATATGAAGATAATGCCCAATCTATGTGGTTTGCATTAAAATCAAAGTTTGAAGGTAGTGCATCTATGCTCAAGAACAAGAAGGCTCTATTCAAGAAGGAGTTTGATATTTTTACCGGTATAAAGGGTGAAACTACAAGGCAACTAATTGAAAGATATTGCCATTTGGTACTTGAGATGAATAGATTAAAAATTGAAAAGACCGATGAAGAATGGATTGACAAATTGGCTGATGCGTTACCTTATGACGAGTGGGGTACATACCTGATGATGCTAAAGAACAATTCAGACTTTGCCAATTACAATCTTAGTTTGTTCATAGAAAAGATTGAAGCTCACGAGTTGGAATTGCTAAAAATCAAGAAAATGAACGCAGCAAGTGTGCAGCAGGATGTATCGTTGTATTACAAAGGCAACCCTACAGTATCGAACAATCAAAGCCCAAAAATACAAACAGGGTTCATCGCTGATAACACTCCAAGTGTTTCTTCAAACACTCCACAATCCGGAAATTCTTCACCATTTGTGAACTACGATCCAAATTTCAAAGCTCAAGAGCAGTCTTCACCTCAAAGTTCTACAAGTTCAAATAATCAGGCGTATGTTTCTGGAGTGCAGTGCAACATCGCAGTGAATATTAAGAATGGAAATGAAATTACTGAAACTGCTGCGAGACAACATATTGCAGTACTTGCTTCCGTTTTAGAGGCTTATGAAGGCTTAGTAGCGGGTAGGATTGGTAATCCTGATATGACCAAAGAGGATTACGATCAGATTGACCCGGAGGAGCTTGAACTGATTGATATAAAATGGGGAATGGCGAGTTTGGTTAGAAGAGCACAACGGTTTATGGAGATCACAGGCAGAAACAGTCTCTCAGGTCCTGATCAGAAGTTAGGGTTTGATAAATCGAAAGTTACATGTTTCAAGTGTAAAGAACGTGGTCATTTCAAGAGAGAATGCCCGAATTGTGAAGTAAACAATCATCAAAGCCCTTTCACCAACGACTACTATAAACAAGCAATCTATCACCGACCAAATCAACAGCAAACTGTTCAAAGACCACAAATTGAGAATAAACCAGAAAAGGCGATGATCGTGAATCAAGATGATGAAAAGGTTGCTGCAGGTTTCAGCTGGAATAAGTATATTCCCGGTAGTGATGATCAAGCTATGATGGCAGAAGTTGTTGAGATATCTGAGATGGTTTCTGAGGCAGAGAAAATTACTGAAGATGTGTCTGTAGTTGTTGAAGAGATTCCTACTAAGAATGTGATCGATGTTGAAGAAATAGATGCTGAAGTGAATTATCATAAGTCAGAACAGGAGGTTTTGGGAAATTTAATGAAATCTGTATTGTCTCCTAATATTTCTGAATCTTTTGCAGGTTACTTTGAAGAACCAAAGACCGGATCATGTCCAAGATTTGAAGAGAAGAAAGAAGTCGTTGAAGAGTTGATAGATGTGTCGAAAGAGATGACTGGAGAAATATTGAAAGACATAGCTGACAAAGCTCTAATGGCGAAACTGAAAGAGGTAGACACAGAATCTGTTAAACCAGAGTCTGTCGAAACCGAGTCAGTACAAAAGGAGTCTGTCGAGGAGTCTAAAAGAGAGGAGGTCAAATCTGAGAAAATATTTGAGTCTGAGTCAAACAATGTCGGTAAAACTAATTGTGTAGAGCAAGTTGTTGAAAAGGTTGTCTCAATCCCTGAAACAACGTGCAAACGGTGCTTAGAACCATGCACGGAGTGTTTTGAAAAAGATACTAAGTATCAGGAATTGAAACATCATGCAGACATGATTAAATTTGACCTTGGACAAGTCAAAGAAGCATATGATACTCTATCTAGAACAGTTAAAATGATTAAAGAGGAAAGTGTCGAAAATGATAAAGCCACAAAATTAGCAAAAGCTACACTTTTTGATAAACAAGTGGAAGTCAATTTTTATTTGGACATCATTGCTTCATTAAAAAGGGAATTAGAGTTAACAAAAATTGAAAATGAAAGAATTGATAAGAAGTTGATGAGTTATGTGGCTTCATCATATGTTCTTGAACAGATTGTCCCAAAACAACCTGATGAGACACCAGTCTTTAAGAGTGTTCCACCCCCAATGTGGAATCATTACACACAGAAATATCCAGATGGGGTGGAAGCTGCTTTGAATCTCAAATTGAGATCAATTAAGGATGATTTGCCTGAAAGCATTGATGTTACATTCTCTGCATCCGACACCGACAACGAATCACAGGTTATCAAAACTGTTGTCGATAAGGTGTTAGATGAAGAGATTGATAACTCTGAGAAGTCACAATCTGAGAAAGGTGTTACAGATTCTGAAGATGAGAGTAATTTCTTGGAACGGTTTATACCGAAATCGGACAAGAGTGCGAATGATGATTCGATTATGGTAGTATATACTATGATTGGAACAGACAAACTTTATTCTGATTTCGAGTATCCTCTTCAGAATGTGAAAATTGAAAATGTTGAGAAAGTTTTCAAATTGGTTGAAATGAAAATTGATGAGGTTAATAACAAAGAATTCTTTTCGAAACCTAAAAAATCATTTGTTACAACACGTTTTAACAACTTTGGGAAAAAGGAATGGAAAGGTAATGGTAACAAGAAAAATGGTAACAACTTTAAAAACAAAGGAATTGGTTTTGAGAAAAAGTTGGCTAAGAAGGTTGTCAAGCCAAAAGATAAAATGAATGATGTTTTTGTTGTTGGTCCAAGTGTTGATGAAGAAAAGGAATACATTTTTAGTCAAAAAGCAGTTGACGATTTCAATGCAGCAAAGAAACTGAAAGAAGAGTCGTTCAAATCAACTTTTGTCGAATATGATAAAAGAGTTTGCTATCGCTGCAATGAAATCGGACACATGGCAAAACAATGCAAGAAAGTTTTTGAAAAATTGGTCATTAAACCATTTGTTAAAAAATTTCAACCTAAGTCACCAGTTAACACAAAGGGCAAAAAGCCGATGGTTTCACCAATTCGAATCTTGAAAAGGGGTGAATCATTGAAGTCGGAAGATAAGTTGAAATCAATATTTGAGATTGGCGAATCTTCAAAGTCCCAAATGACTTCAAAGATTTATCCAAAAACGAAAACTTTTGAAAATCAATTTTGGGTTGTAAAATCAAAACCATCGGTTGAGGAGAAAAAGATGGAAAACATTTTGAAAAATGAAACAAAAGTTGTTGAAACCAAATCACAATCTGTTGAGGTAAAGAAAATGGAGAACGAGTTAAAGTTTGATTCTAAAGCTTTTAATCCTACTGTTCAAAATATTTTTGGAAAAATGGTTGACAGAAAGGTCAAAGGAACAAAGGAATTTTATGCATCAAAAGTGGGTGCTAATGATAAACAAGAATTTGAATCTGAGCTTGATAAGTTTCTTGCAGAGTTTCCTCCAATCAAAGAAAATATGTTAAAATCAAAAGTAGAATCTGTTGTTCCAAATGTCATGTTTAACTTTCCTAAAACTGATGAGAAGTGTGATTTAGTTTTTGGAAGTGTGTCATCAGTTAAGAAGTCATGGAGTTCATTGTTTGAATGAATTTGATATGATATATGCAGGGGCTTCCCAAGTCAATTCTATCAAAATGGATCATGGATAGTGGTGCGTCAAGGCATATGACTGGGACACTTGCTTTGCTCTATGATGTAAAATCCATCAATGGAGGTCATGTAGGATTTGCTGGGAGTCAAGGTGGAAGAATTGTTGGTCAAGGAATTTTGACAAATGGTGTGATATCTTTTGACAAAGTAAACTACATAGTGGAGTTGACCAACAATCTACTCAGTATTTCACAGATTTGTGATAAAGATTTCAGTGTACATTTTACTAAAACTGAATGTGTTGTGTTGAAACCAGGGTTTAAAATCCCTGATGAGATGGTGTTGTTGCGTGCACCTCGAGAAAATGATCTCTATTATCTTGACATGAGCACAGCAACGCCAACATCTCATCAGAAACAGTGTTTTGTGACTAAAAACAAAGCGACAGAAAAAGATTCTATCATGTGGCATCGTAAGATGGGTCACATTCATGTTCGCAAAATGAACTTTTTGGTTCATAATGATTTAGTTGAGGGGGTAAACTTGAAAAATTTTCATTTAAATGATGATTGTATTGCGTGTAAGAAAGGTAAACAGGTTCGGAAATCACATCCTTTGAAGATCATGAACTCGATCAGGTTACCTCTTGAGAGATTGCACATGGATCTCTTCGGGCCTGTCAATGTTAAGAGCATCAGCAGGGATTTGTATTGCTTGGTGGTTACAGATGATTTTTCAAGATTTTCTTGGGTTGTATGCTTAGAACGGAAAGATCAAACGTTTGAGTCTTTGATGATACTTTTCAAGAAGATGGAAACTGTATACAAACTGCCTATCCGGAGAATTAGAAGCGACAATGGAACTGAATTTAAAAACAACAGAATGTACGAGTTCTGTAATGAAAAGGGAATTCTTCATGAATTCAGTGCGCCGTATACTCCACAGCAAAACGGCGTAGCTGAAAGAAAGAATAGAACCCTAATCGAGACAACACGTACAATGTTAGCAGATTCCAAGCTACCTATTTTCTTCTGGAGTGAAGCAGTATCTGCAGCGTGCTATACACTGAACAGAGTTCTTACTGTCAAGAAGTATGGAAAAACATGTTTTGAGTTGCTGCATCGTTACAAGCCGAATCTTGAGTTCTTGGAACCTTTCGGATCACCGTGTACGTTCATTGATGAAGACGGAAAGTTTGGAGCAAAATCAAATGAAGGTTTCTTTGTAGGATACGCCAGCCCACTAAAAAGGGTGTTCGTACCATGTCTGAGCAAGGTGATTCAGGTGCTTCATGTGGATTGTCAGAAGCATACTCCGTCACCACAACTTCCCGGACAAAGATTCCTATTTGATTACGATAAACTCTGGGAATCGTTTCATCTACCGTCCGAGCCAAGTGAGGAGGAACTTGCTCTCATGTACTTGTATCAACAAAGTCATTTGTCAGAGCCGGAATCTAGACCGCTAGATGTTCCTACACCCACCGTGGGTACTAATGATGATGAAGCCGGACCAAGTGGAACCGTTCATATACCACCAGAGGAACCAGAGGAACCAGCTCGGTCATTTGATGTTTCTGATGACTCAGAGGAGGAACCTGTTCCTACCTTTGACGAGGAACCAAATGAGACAACAGAAGAGGTTGTTGACCAAATCGTTGATTTTGATATTTCAAATTCGGAATCGGAAGTTGTCGTGCCTGATTCTGTGATGCCACGGACCTTGTCTTACCATCCCTCAGAACAGATCATTGGCGATTTGCAAAGTGGTGTCAAAACCCGACACCAAATAGATCAAGCTCTTACTTGTTTTTATTCATCTATTGCTGACATGCAGAAAGAGTTTTCTTTCAAATGTTTTATCTCGCAGATAGAGCCCAAGACATACAGAGAAGCATTGACCGAGGAGAGTTGGGTTAATGCAATGCAGGAGGAACTACAACAGTTTCAAAAGCTGGGTGTCTAGGAGCTTGTTGATCTTCCACCAAATCAGAAGTTAATCAAGACAAAGTGGGTTTTCAAATGTAAAAGAGATGATAGAGGAGTCGTGGTGAGAAACAAAGCAAGACTGGTCGTTCAAGGATTCAGTCAACAAGAAGGAATTGATTATGATGAAGTCTACGCACCAGTTGCAAGACTAGAAGCAATTCGGATATTTCTGGCCTTTGCATCATGGAAGAACTTTAAAGTATATCAACTTGACGTGAAATCTGCTTTTCTCTATGGAACTATCAAAGAGGAAGTGTATGTGGGGCAACCGCCAGGTTTTATAGACCCACAGCACAAAAACAAGGTGTTTCTACTGGACAAGGCGTTATACGGACTTCACCAGGCCCCGAGAGCCTGGTATGAAACGCTTTCGACATATTTGTTGGACAACGGGTTCACAAGAGGTACAGTAGATAGTACTTTGTTTATACGAGAAAAAGAAAACCATTTGTTGATTGTGCAGATTTACGTGGACGATATCATTTTTGGATCTACCAACGACGAGATGTGCAAAGAGTTTGAGCTAGTGATGAAGAAAAAGTTTGAAATGAGCTCAATGGGCGAAATGAAGTTTTTCCTCGGGTTGCAGGTAGAACAAATGCCCGACGGAATCTTCATTCATCAGTCAAAGTATGTCAAGGATGTGCTAGACAAGTTTGATATGACAGATTGCAGTCCAGCATCTACTCCCCTTGCGCAGAATCATGGGATTTGTCCAGATGAGAATGGAGTGAAGATGGATGAAACATTGTACCGATCAATCATTGGTTCCCTAATGTATCTCACAGCTTCTCGTCCGGATATCATGTATCCGACATGCTTATGTGCCAGATATCAGTCGAATCCGAAGCAGTCACACCTGACAATAGTGAAACGTATATTACGGTATTTGAAAGGCTGCCCAAGCCTTGGCTTGTGGTATCCTAGATTGGGTGACTTTACTTTATCCGGTTTCGCTGATTCAGATTTCGGAAGCTGCAAACAGAACGCAAAGTCCACCACTGCCGGGTGTCAGTTCTTAGGAACTCGACTCGTTACCTGGCAGTGTAAGAAACAAACCACTGTAGCGCTTTCTACTTGTGAAGCTGAATACGTTTCAGCTTCCAGCTGCTGTTCGCAGATCCTTTGGATCCAACAGCAAATGCGTGACTTTGGTTTGCAATTCTTAGATACTCCAATTTTCGTGGACAATGAAGCAGCAATTAATATTACTAAAAATCCAGTTCACCATTCAAAAACAAAACACATTGAGATCCGTCACCATTTTATTCGAGATTGTAACGAGAAAAAATTAATTCGGATTGAATATGTGCACACCGATGAACAGAAAGCGGATTTCTATACCAAACCATTTGATAAAAAGAGGTTTTATTATCTTTTAAAATTGAATGGAATGAAAAATCTGCAATCTGGGAGGGTTGTTGAATGTGATGCCGAATTGGACGGCGATCTGACGTGAACTTTTGTCGAGTTGTCAACTTTGTTTGTACAGTTTTATTTTTCTGCTTTTCGATAAAAACAAAAACACAAAAAATATGTTTTTCTTTTTAGGGGGAGAAAGTTTGCAGAAAAATACAAAAACATGATAAAATCTATAAAAACCAAAAACATTTGAAAAAGTAAAAATGAGTTTGTGTATAAGAGGGAAATGATAGTACATCAGCTAGACAGGTGCAGTACGCTAAAGAAATGGAATGTATAAAATGCAATTAAGCAGTCTCGCTAAAGATGTGCCGATAGGTTTTCACAAAATTAGTAGATTAGCTTGGGATATAAACTTAAATTTTACTTGCATCTACGTGGGGAACACCTCCAGGATATATAGGTAACCCCTGAAATCCTGTTTGAAGGGTCCCATATTCTGAGATACTAGGTCTTTATGCTTAGTGATATCTGGGGTATTATCCCGGGACTTCTGATTTTGCGAAAGCAATGGCCTAGTCCCCGGAGAATACTTTACGCTGCTTTGAAATATAAGCCTCCCCTCAGCATAAAAAATGATAACACATTGCAAAATTGTTAATCATGTGCTGTTGTAAAGAAGATCCCCAAAGGGGACCCACCAAAAGTCGAAGCCGTCATCTCTCTGCGTATCGAAAGATCGACCTGAGCTCTCACGGCCCTCGCAATTAACCCCTTACAGATATCATCTAGGTATATTCACCTGTAAGACTGAATATTGGGGTCTGGATACGGGAGTATATACTGAGGTGGGACACATGTAGATGTTTAAGTCCTAAAACACTAATTCTGTATCCCGAGCTGATTGAAAGTTTTGTGGGAATTTAAGAGGATAAAAATATCGGCAATCTACGTGAATTGTTTAATGCTTAAAATGAAATAACAGCTTAACGGTACTTGTATCTTGTTGGCAGCTGATATGATCCCTTAACACGCTCACAAAAAGATTGTGTGTATATAGTTTCAGCTTATTCAGTTTAAAATCCAAAAAGATTTTATTTTTTCATTTTATTTTCGACAACTGACATTGGGAATCGAAAGTTCAAAGTCTTGTGCAGATCATGTCTGAGATTGATGAGGATTGGGTAAGCTGATGATGCAGTAAAATGATTGGTACAAGTGTTTGTTGATTAAAATGAGATTGAAAGATCAAAATGATTCAAAAGTTCATTAATTTGAATTTATTTTTCAAGATATCCGGTATCTTTATAGTTTGGTTATCCAAGGTCATTGAGTTGGACTTGGTAGACTAGTCAGTTGACCAAGGTCATTAACTTGGACTTGGTTGACTGAGTGTGACGGTGTTTAATCAGAAAAATATTAAAAATCAAAATTTTGAAAGTGTTAGGTTTAGTTGTTGGATTCTTAATATAATCAAATCTTTATAGGATTGTGATAGAACCAGATTATCAATTCTGGACATTTAAAATGTCTATTCTTATAAATGTTTGAGATTTGCAGGTGAAAGTTCCAGATTAAGATCCCTATAGCAGAGTCTTAGGGGGAGTCTGAAGACGAGCTGGATACAAAAGGAAGCTTGTTGCTGGTAATCCAGGTGTCGATCCCAAATGCTTGGAAGCTTGATGAAAGGGGGAGCCTGAAGAAAGAGAAAGAGAAGTTTAGAGTTGGTTGAAGACCTAAAGACAAGACAAAGACTGCGGCTGTATCCAAGGGGGAGTTTGTTGGTGCAGTATGTCTAAAGCCTGCGTCTTAGTCTTGTTAGATAAGTCTAGGGTCTAAATATGTCAAGTATATAAAGTGTAGGGGTCTAAATGTAAGTTTAAGTTAGTATGATAGGGTTTCGCTTCAGGAAGTATCATGTAAGCCTCAAGCGAAATCACATGATAAGATTTCGCTTGAAGCATGTTGAAGCGAAATCTAGTTGCCTATAAATAGGCATGTTGTGTTCTCAGTTGGTACGCATTCCGAAAAGTTGTAACGAAGTGCTGCCAGTTTTTCAAGTCAATATATAACAGAGAACAAGTGTTAAAAGTGAATCTATTCTGTTTTCTACTCTTTTCTGTCTGATTCTAAGCTGTTTAGATGTTTCCGCCATCTAAATAGTGTAAACACATTCAAATTGACTCATTTGATCGGTCAAATCGATCCTACAACTTGGGAGCTTGAATCAGAGATGCAAAGGAAATACCCGCACCTATTTCAGTAGACCTCGAGGATGAGTTCTAAAACAAGGTGGGGAGGATATAACAACCCTCCTAAAATTATTTCCTACACCTGTAAATTATTTAGAACATCCCTAAACGTCTCAAAATACACCCCGTATACGTATAATAGCCCTAAAATACCTTTAAAATTAATAAAATAAAATAAAAACAATTTTTATTGTTTTAGGCGGGCCGCAAAGACTTCCTCTTAGTCTTACGCGAGCCGCGACATATCGAAGTTAGGGCGAGCCCCCAGACCGCCACGTGGCAGCCTCGTGTCAAGCCTAGTGGCCGAATCAGCCAAGCTAGGGCCTACCCTAGCTGGCCTCGCGGGCCGCGAAGGCCCTCTCCTTCTCTTACGCGGGGCGCGACGAAGTCAATAATCAGCCCTATAAATTGCTTCGATCGGCCTCAGTCCCAACTCTCTCAAACTTTTGCTTTCTCTCTCAAATTCTGCGTAGGAATCATAATACCCGGGCATTATACCCCCCCCCCCTAAACGAAGAAGTTCTGCCTCGTTGTAAGTATCATAACCCCCGGTTACGTATTAGATACGCTGCCCGATTGATCTAGGGTTCTGTAACGGCTGTCGTGGTTCTACCCAACGTAGTCGTTGGAATTCTGTCTCGGGGAGGGTATTACTAATGTAAATATTAGGTTATTATATTAACGCATGTGCATTGTGTAATTAATAGATAATCACCAGGAAATCCTAAAGGAAAACCCTAAGACAACAAGGTGAGTTAATCGTCTTTTTCTAAACCCTTTTTGTGAGTAATCCTCCTTTTTGCAAACTGTTTTTACAAAATCTCAAATGTTTTACATTATATTAAACAGTGATTGAGTATTTGTATCCTGCAATTATCATCAGTATGTTGGGGTTTTGTATACAAAATTTGTTACTACACTGTGAGTAGTAACATGACCACAAGTCGGGTTGACAGTACCGTGGGTGGTAATTAAAGTAGTTGGAAACAAATGTAATTGCGCGACCGCCCTCAATGCTGTAAAACGGTTTTACCTGTCTTAATTAAACTGGGATTCACTCACCAGTATTTCCCACTGATAAAATGTTTTTAGACGGGTTTCAGGTAAGAAAATGTGAAAGCCAAATAGAAGCAAGCTGGACAACACTAAAGGCTTGGAAAAGTGGCTATAAAAGTTACCTAAATAAAGCGATGTTTTTATTTAAATAAAATAGGGTTTATCCCTATAAAATGTGTGTACTGGAAACTTGGGATTTTCCCATATATTTAATATTATAAAAGTGTGGTATTTTACTCTGATAAAATATTTCCTAACTACGGTCCTGATGTAAATTTCGCTTCCAAAATGATAAATACCGATACCACCGATAATGGCCGCGGCCGCCCGTTCCCGGGGTAATAAGGGGACGGGGGTTGCGACACAGTACGCGAATGTTGATTTGCAGGAAGACTGCTGAACGATAAGCGGTAACGAACTGGCACCGGACAAAATACTGACAATGCCGACACATAGGAATTTTGTAGATCTATTTTATATATATGAATTTGGTTTTGCAAAATTATTAATGTTAGGACATAAAGGTTTATGGATTAGTAGGAAAATGGACCATGCTTAAAAGATTGGTATTAGAGTGGGCTTTAGGGAATATGGGCCTAGGGTTTAGGGGGAGTGCACCATATCCCTTACTATGAATAGAAAATGTTGTTAGGAGCATGGGTGTTGGTTCTCCTTGTTTTAGAATCTTGTATTAGATCATCAAGATTAAGCACCTTGAATCAACAATCTTCTTCTTGTTCTTGATTATTTCTTGAAGATCATCAAGCTTGGATTCCGTCCATCCTTGTAGATCGTTTGATATCGTTGTTTGATCCGGTTTTTCGGGACTTACAATTGGTATCAGAGCCATTTTGATATCAAACATTCAAGAAATTATTCATTTTTGTTGAAGATCTTCATAGTGTTCTTCGGGTTCTTCATCGTGTTTTTCACGTTCTTCAAGAAATTTGAATTTCTTTTGAAGATTGCCTTCATCTCTAATCATCTCCCATCATCTCCAATTGCATCTCTAATCATCTCCCATCATCTTCCATTGCATCTCTAATCATCTCCCATCATCTCTAACTGCTTCTCTAATCATCTCCCATCATCTCTGATCATCTCCCATTATCTCTCATCACGTACTTCAAAATTCATCGATCATAAATACAAAAAAAAAATATTTTTATTTAACAAATTCATCATCTGTCATCAAACATTATCCGACATCATCATCGTTAATAATTTATTCAATCATCATCCTTTTTAAATTCTTCATCCCACATCATCGTACATCATCTTTTATTTCAATCCGAGACACATATTTCAATTCGAGATAATCCGACATCATCCGATATCCTAGATAACGCATCTGATTCCCATCCGAGATGATCAGACACCATATCATCTTCATCGAAGATTAAGTTCATCTTTCATCCGAGACATTATCATCATCATTCGAGATATTCAATAATCTTCAACTTCATCTGAGATACTTCGAGACTCATCCGAGATCTTCATCAGCTTACATAATTCATCCGAGATAACACCACTTTTCATCCGAGATCATAACTATCTACAATATCATCGTTCAACTCATCTTCATCATTCTCAACATCCACCATCATTCACCGTTCAACTCATCCTTCAACTCCGTTCATCACCGATCACCATCATCGGACCACTGTAACGATCGTCAATCTCCGTTCCACTCCGTTCTCCTCTACCACGTAACATCCTCATCTTCTCCGTTTTCATCCTCCATCGTCGACCGCCATTCTCCGATCATCTTTATCACCCCCGATGAAGACTCACTTACTAGTCGGTAGGAGCAGGGCAGAGCAGAGCTGAGCCTCAGAAGATCATAGCTAAGACCTAAAAGATCACAAAAAAGAAGCACACCGTTAGCCTCGTCACAGGGAGGGGGGCCTCTCTATGACCAAGCTCGGGCGTGAGAATAAGTGTTTGGAGAGGAGGAGTAAGTCAGTGAGAGAGAAAGGAAAGTTAGAGAGAGAGAAAGTAGTGATTACCCCCTGTTGGGAGCCTTGGAGGGGTATTTATACCTTTTTGGGTGTGCTGACGTGGCGAGTTAGTTAGGGTCGGACCAGTCGCTATCAGGCAGTTAAGGTTGTGGGCCCCAAGTTAGTTAGGGAAGATTCCATTGGTTGATCGTTCCGACATGGTCCGTCCAGTGCGCCCTGACCTTCGTCACGGCAAATAAGATTAATATGTTCGGTTGTTTCAACATTTTAAATCGGAACGGCCTGGAGTGGTTCGTAAATCAGTATTCGATCCCGTCTTTCCTTAATCCAACTCTTCCTGAGAAGGATAAGGCTATCTACCCTTTCGTTCCTGGGAAGATTGGAGCTTATACTCGGATGTTCAATTATACTAACTATCGCCTTCCTTTGACGGAATTTTTTGTTAGGGTTTTAATGTTTCACGAGGTTCATTTTTCTCAAATGAACCCCTTTGGCTTAGCCAAAGTGTGTCAATTTGAGTTGGCCTGTCGTAGCTTGGATTTCGATCTGGATTTAGATGTGCTCCTAGCGCTTTACAAGCTGAATCGGACCGTGGATTGGTACACTTTTGAGGTCCGGAAGAAGAATGCTTCTTGCTACTCGTGGATTACTTCGAGTTTGAAAGAGTGGAAAAATCGTTTTTTCTTGGTGGATGATCGGTGCGTTCCGGCCGAGATGACATGGAGACCGAGGAGATCTAGTCTTCCTGGTCCTCTCCCTGAAGATTTTGAATTTAACAAGGTCTTGTACGCTGCTTTGATCAAGGAGGCCGGTTGAGTCCAAAAGTTTCTGGAACACATCCTCGTCATGGGGAGGATAAGCACGATGTGGTTCAAACCTGAATACTTTCCAACACTTCGTTGGAATGGAGAGGGTTAGTTACGTTTTTAGTTTGGATGATGCCCTGCCCTTTTTTTTGTTGTTTTTTTATACATGTATGTCCATTATGAAGTGCTTGCTTTGTGCAGTTATGGGTTTAAAAGACGCCTTGCGGCTGAAGTCTTTTGATTCTACCGAGATAAATATTCGAGCTACAAAGACACCGAAGGGGGATCCACCGTATCTATCGATTGTTAATGAGAACTTGTATGTGATCAGAGAGCCTGCTGCTGGTGCCGGTCAGGGTGGCTCAAATTCAGCTCCTCCGGTGCAGGTCGTGAATGTTGCTCCAATTCGTACCGTGTCCGCTGGTGGAAGCGGTAAAGGGAAAGGAACCGGCTTAAGCAGAACTAGGATTTCTGATTCAAAGGTCATCTTATACGGTTCAGAACATTTATCTGTCGAGGATGAGGGTGTGAATATTGAGGGTGATGATGCGGGTGATCAACCTCAAGTGAGTTTGAAGAGGAGTCGTAACCCATCTTTGAAGTCTGATCCGAACCCAAAGGGGTTGAAGAAAACTAAGCTAGCTTCTAAAATGATCGTTTTGGAGGATAATACGGATCGGGTCACAGAGTTTTATGCGGCCAGAGGTCTATTGGAGAATCTAAGTGCTCATCTTCATGGTGGTAAGAGCCCGAGAGATCAACCGTTCACACTTCCTCCGAGCTCGTTATCGTTTGGTGGTCTGACCACCAAGGTGGTTGCTGACACTGAAATGCTTGATCCTTCAGTTCTCAAGAAGATGAACCTGTCTCCAACGGGTAAGCCTACGACCGGAGTCGATTCTAATGTCTCGAGGCCGAGTCCTTAAAAATTTGATGGTGGGGACAGTGCTTCTTCATCTCCCTTGTGGTACGAGACTGAAGTCGTGTTTATTTGTCGAGAGTTAGGTTCATCTGACGCGATGGATGTGGATTCTGCCCAAGCTTTGGAGAAATATGTTCCTGATTGGTCGCTGGCTAACAAAGACAGTATTATCGACGCTCTTTCTGCAAAAATGTCCATGTTCCATATCGGTACTCCTGCTGAACACTTTTATTATCGTAGGATGATTGGACCCGAGCTTGGGAATGCTTTAATGTTAAATCAAGCCAAATCCAATTCTTTGGTGGTTGAGATGTACAAACGGTAGGTTGAAGCTGAATCCAATTGTCATCAATATGAAAATGAGGTTGCTTCCTTAAAGAATGAAGAGAACATCCGATCGAAATACAAGCAGGAGCTTTCTTCGCTCCAAGCCTAAGTAGATCGCTTGAAAGAGCAAGTTCTAGAGACAAAAGAGATAAACAGCGCTTCTCAAGCTTCTACCGCGGCTGCCTTCGAAGCTCAGGACAAAGCTGCTCAGGATTTGGAGTCTCTGAAGTTGAGGTTTGAGGCGTTGGAGAAGAAACTATCGGAGGTTGAAGAGGAAAACAAGTCAGAACAGAAGAAGTTGCAATCTTCGTATGATCAGCTGTTGGCCGACCATCTCCGTCTTGTGAATGGTGAGTTTTATTTTTTCTTTTGCTTATATTTTCCAGTGCTTCGAACTAATTATTATCGTGATGCTTTTATCTTTTAAATAAAGCGGAACTTGAGAGGGCTCGAGACAGGGTCGTCGAGTCCCATCAAGCTGCGGTTGCAGATATGTCTGGTATGTTAAGTCGTTATGACGAAGAGATGACTGGTTTGTACGGGCTGGTGTTGGAGCTTCTTCTTACAAAGCAATGGTTTATGACCGAGGGGATTGCCTAGGTCGTTAAACTGGTGCATCAGAGTTCGGAGCTGGAGAAGGTGGTAGCTGATCTAGTTAATAGTGTCAATGATGTTGGTGTGAACGAAGGAATTAAACAGGGCTTTCAGGCTGCGAGGACTTCGGCTAAGGAAGTTAACGAAAGCCTCGGGTATGACGAAGGGGCCAAGGATGTCCTTGAGGATGCAATTAAGGCCTTTGATAACTTTCACATTTCGGTTCTTGACAAGGTTTTAGAGCTGACGAATGAGCCTCTGGCAGGTATTAATAAAAAAGCAAACTTCCGATTGTGAAAGAAGATTGATGGATGTTGTCTTCACCCTTCTTTTTTAGTTTATTTTTAGAATCCTTGGTATGTAATCATACAATATAACACTATATTTTTTACCAGATGTTTGAATTGATCGCTATTATTTCTTGGGCATTTAAGGTGCCCGGACCGTAGCATGGACTCATTAAGTTTCTAACTTTAATTGCTTGAGTCTTGCTAGTTTGTTCGTGGTTCGGCTCGAACCATTATGCTTAATAGATTTTGTTATTATTTTTAAGTATTTAAGCCTTCTCGATAGGCGTGAGGCATGGGTCGTGGCCTGTTCTGTGCACATTTTTATCGTTCGAACTTATAAAGTAACATGTTATTTCCGCACCAATTAAAACATAGATCACTTTATTAAGTAGCAAATAACATAGTTCCCGGGGTAGACCCTCCTGGTTTTTAAGGAAAATTGGAAATACGTTCGAGGCATTACCCTCCCGATTTTACATAAGTAAATGGAAATAACATGAAATAAAAAAGCGATCTTTCTAGTGCCATGGTGACTGTCCGGTCACATGAAACATTTCTTCAGGTGAACTCCATTCCATGTTCTTGGGACGGGAGTTCCATCGATCATTTCAAGCACGTACGATCCTTTGTTACTAGCCTCTTTGACCCGGTATGGTCCCTCCCATTTTGGGGTTAATTTTCCCAATGGCTCGACTCTACTGGCATCATTGCTTCAGAGTACGTAATCTCCGGCTTTAAAATTGTAGAGTTTGGTACGAGCGTTGTAGTATTTTTAATTTTTTTCTTGTATCAGGCTTCTTTGATCGCTGCTACGTTCCGGCGTTCTTCTAACATATCGAGATTGGATCAGAGTTCCTGCTCGTTTTCTTCCCAGTTCTTGCATCTTTGGTTTGGAAGTCCAATCTCTGCTGGAATCACCACCTCGGTGCCATACGTAAGACTAAACGGTGTTTCTCCATTGCTTGTCTTGTGCAAGGTTCGGTGGGCCCATAAGACGTTTAGCAGTTCATCTGCCCACCTTTTGTCTTCATACCTAAGACTTCTCTTGATGCCATCTACGATTCGGCGATTTATTTGTTCAACCTGCATGTTTCCCTGGGGATGGGCGACTGGGGAGAAGACTTGGTTAATCTTTAAATCTTTGCACCATCGCTTGAACGGATTCTCAGCGAACTGCTTTGCATTGTCGCTCACTACGTACAACGGGAGGCCGAAACGACATACGATTTGCTCCCAGAAAAATCTTGTCACGTTGTAACCAGAGATGATTGTGAAAGGTCTTGCCTCTACCCATTTGGTGAAGTAATCTACTGCAACCAATAGGTATTGCGCGCTTCCACTGGATCACAGGAAGGGTCCGACTATATCAACGCCCCATTTTTGAAAGGGCCATGCTGCGGTTACGATAATCATCTCATTATTCGCTCGAAGACTCACTGGCGCATGCTTTTGACACTCATCACATTGCTGGAGTTCCTTTACAGCACTTTCGTGCATTCCGGGCCAATAATATCCCGCGTTTTTCACTTTGATTACGATCATTTTTGACCCAGAATAGATGCCGCAGATGTCGTAGTGTATCTCTCTGATAATGTAACTTGGTTGTTCGGGGTCAAGAAATTTTAATACAGGACCTAGGAAGGTTTTTCGATACAATCCCCCATCCTGCATTTGGTATTGAAGTGAGTTGATCTGCACCTTTTGAGCCTCTGCTTTGTCGACTGGTAGAACATCGTGGACCAGGTAATTTATGATTGGGGTTATCGAAGTTTTATTCGGAGCTTCTACTTGCATGACTTGTGGAGCGGCAATCGATGGTGCGAACAGAACCTCCACTCATACCTCTCTCGCCAGGTGGTTGAATGATACGGATGCCAGTTTACTCATTGCGTCGGCCTTCCTGTTTTTGTTGCGGGGGATATGATCGATCTTGCATCAATCAAATACTCCCATTGCTTGCTTTACTTGATCTAAGTATTCGATCATGTTGGGTTCTCTTGCTTCATATCCACCGTTTACCTGATTCGCCACGAGTAAGGAGTCAACATGTGCTATAACATTTTTTGCTCCGACTTTGGCTGCTAGCCGTAGGCCAACCAGTAATGCCTCATACTCGGCTTCATTTTTGGAGCTTTTGAACTCTAAACGGAGGGCGTACATCATATCTATGCCATCTGGGTCGGTCAGAATTAACCAGGCGCCTGCTCCTTCGGTGCTCGAAGCCCTATCTGTATATAATAACCAAGGCTTTTTTGGGGTCTACTCCGGCCTTGTAACTTCTTCATCCTCTAGCATCTCAACTAGAAAATATGCTATCACTTGCCCCTTTAGTGGTCCCTTGGTTCGAAACGTTATATAGAAAGCACCCAATTCGATCGCCCACTTTGCCATCCGACCTGACACTTCGGGCCTTCGTAGAACGTGCTGGATTCTTTGGTTAGTGCGGACGTCGATCGGATGGGCTTGGAAGTATCGTCGGAGCCTGCGTGAGGCGTATACCAATTCCAGGGCTAATTTTTCCAAATTCAGGTACCTTTTTTCGTAATCTTTCAACGTTCGACGAACGTAATAGATAGGAATTTGAGATCTGGTCCGACGGGCGACCAAAACCGCACTAATAGCACCACGTGACGCGGCGAGGTAAATCGTTAGTACTTCATCCTTTTCTGGAATGGTGAGGGTCGGTAACGTGCTTAGATACACCTTGAGTTCATCGAAGGCATGAGCAGCTTCGCTTGAGCATTTGAATTCTGATTTGAAACTTCTTCGTAGCACATCCATAAAAGGAAGGGATCTATCTGCAGCTTTTGACAAGAAACGATGGAGGGCAGCTAGTCGTCTGTTTAGTGACTGGATCTCTTTTACTGAAGACGGTAGTTTCATTGTAAGGACGGCGTCTACCTTTTCGGGATTGGCTCATAGGCCTCGCGGTCTAACCATCACTCCGAGGAATTTTCCTTCTTCTACTCCGAATGTACACTTCTTCGGGTTTAGCTTCATGTTGATGCTTCGGAGTCTGGTGAACATTTCGAGGATGTCTTTTAGCATGATTTCTCCATTACTGCTCTTGATCACGATATCGTCAACGTATACCTCCAGATTTTGGTCGATCTGGTCTTTGAAGGCCTTGTTAATTAGCCGTTGATACGTCGCACCTGTGTTCTTTAAAGCAAAGGGCATCTTTGTAAAACATTATATCCCTTCATTGGTAACGAAGACCGTCTTATCTTCGTCCTCGACCACCATTTATATCTGGTGGTATCCTTTGTAGGCATCCAAAAAACACTTTAACCTGAATGTGGCGACGGAGTCGATTTTCACATCGATCTTTAGTAGCGGGAAACAATCCTTCGGGCATGCATTGTTTAAATCCGTATAGTCGATGCACATTCTCCAGGAGTTGTCTTTTTTTCGTACCATGACCGGGTTAGAGAATCAGGTCTGATATCCGACTTCTCAAATGATCCCGGCGTCCAAGAGACTTTTTACATCTTTTGCGATCGATTTGGCTCGATTTGGAGCCATGTGTCTTTTTCTTTGTGCTATCGGCTTTATCGACTCCTTTATGTTCAAACGATGTTAAGCCATGGACCTGGGGACTCCTTGCATATCAGAATGTTACCTGGTGAATACATCAATTGAATTGGTAAGCAGTTCCCATAGGAGCTTCTTTATTCGTTTTGGGAGTTGGGCTCCAATCACCACATGTTGCTCCAGAAAATCCGGATTGACCACCCAGAGTTCTGAAGGTACTTCTGAATTTTGAGCGCTTGTTTCCATTGCGTGCCTGACTTCTGCCACAAATGAACTTGACTCGGAGAGGATAGTGGCCACCCCTAATTCAGTAGGGAATTTTATGGCCCCATGGATTGTGGAGCTGATTGCTTCGAGAGCTCTTAATCCTGGTCGTCTGAGTATTACGTTGTGTGCGGAGTTGGAACGAATGACTATAAATGTTAGCTGGACACTTCGACTTTTATCATTATCTTTGAACGTAGTCGGAAGAGTAATTTGCCCGATTGGGCGAACAACTTCTCCCGAAAAACTTATCAGTGTAGAGGATACTTCAATGCGCTTCTTCTTTGTTTGCAGAGCCAATTGCTGGAAACATTGTAGGTACATTATCTGAGATTGTTATTGGACTGTCACGAGCATCCTCTGGATCGATCGCCGGAAAATATGTAGGCTGGTGCATCCAAGCTGCCATGCATTGGTTTGACAGTTTGACACCTATTGGTTCAGCGGATCGGATCATAATGATTCTGGCTTCGGTGTTCAGGTTATCGGCTGCAGCTGCCGACTTCTTGCCGTCCTTTACTTCTTTTACGAGATGGGAGAGTTTACCAGATCGTACGGCTTTTTCAGTTTCTTGCTTCAGTGCCCAACATTCATCTGTTGTATGGCCTTTGTCTCTATGGTACTCGCAATACTTTTTGGAATGCTTGTCGGACGTGGGATGCTTCTTTGGCGGAACTGGGAACCTTGTAGCTTCCGTGTTAAGTATCTCACTCGGTGATTTCGACAGTTCAGAGAAAGTATTAAAACAAACATGTCCTGTTCGGAAGTTGCTCCGGTCGGACTTTTGGTATGGACCCCGATTTCGACTCTAATTAATGTTTATGTCCTTTGGTGGGGAGGTGTTCCGTCTCCATCACATGGTTCGCGCCTTGGCATTTTCCCCGGACGAAGGCTCGAGCTCTTTCCATGAGTACCTCCATGGTTTTTAGTAGATCTTCGTGGAGCTTTTCTACAAGCTGGTTGTTTCGTACCCCGTGATAGAATCCAGAAACGCGGAGTTGGTCAACTGCTCCACTGATCTGCATGCTTTCTCAATTGAATCGATCGATGAAATCTTCTACTGACTCATCACCGCGACGCTTTATGTTGTGAACTTCAGTGATGTCTTTAGAGCAACGTCTTTTTTGACAAAAAATTTGTAAGAAAACGCGTCGAAAATCTTCGAAATGGTTGATCGACCCTTCTGGTAGACCATCGAACCATACTCGCGCCGATCCGGTGAGTATCTGAGCAAACATGTGACACCATGCTAGCATGGGCCATTGCTCGACTTTGGCTGCTCCTGCGAAGGCGAACATGTGATCGTCCGGATCGGACGTTCCATCATAAAATTTTAGCGTCGGTGGCATTTTCAGCTTCGCCGGGAGTGGGGCATTAGCGATTCTCAACGTGAATTTCGACCGTGAAGTCATTGACGTTGGTTGATATGGCATGATTAGCTCATGATCTTGAGGATTTAGTCCCAGGGACTGTGACAACTGCAACTTTTCGGTAACTTTCTTACACTTAAAGTACTCATTTTTAGCTACATTTTATGCGTTTTAAACATCCGAACTGCTTATTTCATGACATACACTTAGAATACTCATGGAATACTAACTTATGATGCATATGATCCATTTTTATTAAGTACATTTGAAACAGTTTAAACAATGCATCGAAACTACTAGAAAAGCACCTAGTAAACTAGTATTCTGACGAAAACGCAGGATCCGCAGAAACCATCTAAACGACATCTTTAGGACTCAAACGAAAGTCCAACATCTAATATACATTAAACCCTAACTAGGAATGCAAAGGTTTGATTTAAAACCTTCCCGAAGTCCGATAACACTAAAAACTACCCGAAAAGCACTAAAAGCGACGATTTCAACACTTTTCCACATAAATTCTGCAGAAATCAGCTTTTTAATATTTTTACAACATGTAAAAATGATATTTAACATAGAATTCATACGAGGATACCTTCGGGTATCATCCGAACCAATAACTACATCAATTCACACAAGTTACACAACATAGCGTTCAAATAACGTCTAATGGAAACAATTTGAAACGAATATCCAAACAATATCAGATCTTTTTTTTAATGACCATCTAGTGTTAATTGGATCATTATGGTCTAGTAATGGTCACTTAATACTCTCTAATCACTTAAACACTTGAACATACAAGTATTCCTAACATAACATCTCAAAAACTAACATTTATACCTAAGGAAACAAGTTGCAACTTACCCATGTGGGACCCACTTTTTTTACCATTGTTCCCATAAATATCTTAGATATTACTAAGGTGTTGCAACTTGCACAAGTTGGTGAACTTGGGGGAAGACTTATAACATTAGTCACCATAATCACTAAAGCATTTCATCTCACTTTTCACCTTCTTTTACACATAGTTAAGAAACTCTCTCAACATTCATATATTATCCAAGAACACCATCAAAAACATTTCACCTTTCAAGCTTTCTTTGATGATCAAGATGGAGCTTGAAGATACTTAAGGTGATCTAAAGCAACAACAAGAAGAAGCAAGCCTTTCCATCCATTCAAAAGCTTTCAAAACCCCAAGATCAACAACTTTTCTTTTCTTTAAATCATCATTAAGATCATCCCTAGCCATTAGTGCTAGAAGTAAGCTTCTAAAATCCCATTTTCATACTTATTTATTTATTATTTGGTTAAAGAACATGTAATAAACTAAATAATCATACAAAATAATATGAAAATACAAAGAAGCAAAATTATAATCATGATATAAAAGTGTGTTTATGTTGTGATTTAAGGATGAATACTTACATATTTGATCTAGTTTTGATGATTAGCATATGAATAACTTGTTAGATGATGTTTAAAAACATAATCTAACAAGTATACAAGTTATTGTTTAAGGGTTTTGTTAAACATAAATGTTTAGATGGATGATCAAAATCTTGGATTTTGTTAAAGTATAAGAGGTTTTTCACTAAAAATAATACTTTTACAAAGTTATAAAAAGAAACATACAAGATGGGTTTTTATTAAAAGTTTGTTAAAACTAGAAGTAAATCATGGATTTTGAACTAGTTAACTTATGTTATGATCATACCAAAACCCTACATGTTTTTGATTTCATCTTGTTAAGATTTTGATATAAATCTCATATGTTTTTATTAAGAAAAATATGAGAAGATTATTGGTGATTTTATAAGAAAAAGATATGTTTTATATAAACATGGCAAAGTATATATTTCATAGGAAATATGGCCATTTTTCTTAAAAATCATAAGTTATAAAAACTATTATTTTTGACAAAATATTTATTAGATTAAAAAGATTTTAAAGAATAGTTTTTATAAAAGCAAAAATTGATATAAATATATATTTTTGAGAAAATGTATATTTAGTTATCTTAACAACTTATGTGCTAAGTGTTATTTGTTTGTATTAGTTATATACTTGAAAACTAGTAACTTGAATACAATGGTACAAATAAACACAAGACCCATTACAACTAAAGTCTTACAAGACTACACGAAAATACAACTTAAAAACAACTTACGCACGTTCCGAGCCTTCGGACACAACTTATGGACAAATCGGACTTACGGACAAATATACGGGCTATATAAGTGTTACGGACTATAATACACAATATATCGATGACTTGGTAACCTACGTTTTCTAAACCGAATAAGTAACCATATATTTTCTATGATATACAAAATATATTACTTATGGTTTATATTAAAAAGGTATTGTTTTTGAAATATATAAACATACACACATATATATATATATATATATATATATATATATTTCTTACCATCTAAAATATATTATTTTAGTGAAAGACTAAAAATATATTTTTAGAACTAATCTTAAAAATAGATTATTTTTAAGATATTTCCTATACCTTTTACCAAGTATAACATATATATTTTTATGAAACATATCTTAGAATATATAAGTATATATATTCTAAGAATACAAGATCACATATAACAAACACGCAGACATACGTACTCCTATACGTGCAACGATATGCACTTTCAAATCACCTAACACTTGGTGAAAACACATTTATATAACTACGATACAACTCACAAGATACAAGAATATGTATTTGGCTAAATATATACACTAAACAGCTATCAGTTAATACATCTAAGACACAGTTCAATGAATAACAAATACATACAAGTCTTAACACATATTCAAGATAAAAGACTTGTACTCAAGTCATTACAAGACCGAAGTGTCTAACAAATATAGAACGTTTGTAGGTCGTGAAATTATTCAGGACGACCGTACGTCAGATCACAATTACTTACCATTCATGGACGCAATTATGTGAGTTCATGTCCCCTATTCATTTTAAATACTTTACAACTTTACAACTATCGAGGAAAATACATGTTCAATTGTATGTTAAGTCATGAAATGAAACACCTTAGATCATGTGCGATTAGGGTCAGACATCTAAGCACCATTAATCCAGTTTGGACCTAGGTACAGAGGGTTAGATCTAATGGGTTTTGGCGAGCCCCACTCTTGGTCGTGGACCCATACAGAAGAGTGCGTTTGTGTCCCAGTAGATAGTAGTTGACACAAAATCGTCTAGGTTTGGATTGCTTCCTATTTCGTCACACATATTAATGTCCTCGCGAAACATTAATGATCAACTATTTCATTAACGCTTTACATACTACATCATTACATACAGATACACTTTATACAACTCACATTTTATGGATACATTTTATACAACTCACATTTTATGGATACATTTTATACAACTCACATTTTACATATACATTTTATACAACTCACATTTTACAGACACATCTCATACAACTAAACTGCATGAACTCGCCAACTTTTGTTGATGTTTTCAAACTTAACATGTATTTCAGGAAATTAGTGGACCATGCAGACATTTCAATCAAGGAAAGCAAGTATCAAGACTCCATGCCACCATTTGAAGGGTTTGCCCGTTATATACTGCCTCTTTGCGGTGATATAGTGGTCAACGCCTTGACATTTTAAGACTTACATTTTGATGTATAAAACAATGACAACTTATTTTCATTTGATGGTTTGTAACCAATAAATTTAACTTATGTTGGTTCTTTTGAAACAATTATGACAATGGCATTGGAGCTTGTTTTTATTCATTTAGGATGTTCACTTATATTGTTATGTAATGAGAACCAATCAGATCACACCTCGCGCTTCCGCTACGAGCGGGTGTGACAGATTGGTATCAGAGCATCGATTGTAGTGAACCATGATTCTTTCTCGAGTCTAAGTCTACAATCACTAGGGATCTATCACGAAAACCTCTTGTTCATGTTGAACATATTATAAATAAAATTAGACAGGTCAAAAGTTTTTCATTGCATAAACATTTTTCAATGTCCACTACAACAAAAATTCACTTCACATAAATCAAGCGAGGACATTTCCATGGGTGAAGTCTATGAGAAATAAACACATTACATTAACAGACTATGTGCCTACAACACATTACATTATCATTTTACGCATTATAAACAGTTTACAAGTTCAGCTTATACAAGATATAAATCCTTGATTGATAGGATTTTACATGATTATATATATATATATATATATATATATACGTTATTCATATATGTGTTGTGCAAAATACTTGGCAAGAACAAAATGCCTTCGACTTTGAATTCCACTGTCGTCCTTGACACGCATAACATGGTTAAGACACGACATCTTTTACACAAGACATGATACTCTATTTTTAAAAGATGACATATTTTATACAATACATCTTCCATGAGAATATCGACCTCACGTCTATTGCGGAGCTTATGGCGAACGTGGTTCCTAAGCGAGACCATAAAGCATTGATCCCGTGGAAGAATGGTTGCTTTCTCACAGATGCTAAGAAGCCTGAATTCGGTAGTGACGATGATGCGGAGGTGGTAGCCTTGGACAACAACTCCATTAGTGGGACGAGGTCCCTGTGGCTCATATAAATCATGATTGATGAGTACTCATCTTGAAGGTGACCCTCCAGTTGTTATTGTTACAAATTCTCTCTATTTCTATTTCATCAAACGCCGTGCCATTCCGCGAGTAATGACAACAGACGTTGACACATGAACTTTCAGGAAGTTCCGTCCTGTGCTAAACATAGACAATAGTGTCCTCTCTCTGACAGATCGTCTGCTTTGAATGAGAGAATGCTAGGGTGACCATGCAAGACAATTTATTATTACGAGGGCCCACGTAATAACAACTTGTAGTTCATGGAAATCCTGGTGGACTCTGCGGGTCAAGCTAATGATCACTATTCATTCAAGAATTTTAAGTTGTTACTTAAAATTCAGTCTTTTCTATCCAATAGAACACTAACCGAGATAATTACTATAACACCCTACGATACAATACAGGAAGACGATACGTATTGTTCACACCTAACATTTGATCTATCACACGAGTTGTTCGAGACTAGTCATCTAAACAAACAAAACTTGTTAGCCACTCATGGAGGATTTTTCCTCAACTAACTAGAATCCTTGTACATGAGTTGGTTCCTTGGTGTCTATGTCACCTTATCTTATTTATTGGAAATGAATACAATAAATTCCGTCATTTGACATTTGTCTTATCCAAAGAGATAGTATGGAATGAGCCATCCTACAACTCCCTCATTGCATTCTATTCGACATATATGAAGATCTTAATGATCTTGTTGGAGCTCGTGAAGCTCAAGCACTATTACCACATTTGTCACATGGACAAGTACAACAAAGGAATTTCTCTACTTCGGATGATCAAAGCCCATGGAATATGGAATGCATACTATATGGACGGAGGCCACTGGTTGGTTTCCCCTCCCCAACGAATTATTTCGTTTTCCACTTAGACATATGACCAATATACGCAAGAGGCACTGCACATTTTGGTTTCCGTTATCTACATTATCATTTATTCGAACATGTATGAACAATGCAATCTAGAGGTTTCCATGACCGATTGCATCCTTCATTCTTGGGCGCATGATAGACTATATTATCCAAATATATGTCCAGATTCTTTTAATATTTCGTATTAAAAGACCATGGCGCCAAAAGGAAGGTTTACACCCAAAAAGAATTAACAAGTCAACATCTCACGGATTAAAGTTGAACTAAAGTTTTTATGGAACAACACGAGGGTGCAGAAATTGCACAACATGAGGTTAATCGAGACAACACTAGTGACGGTACTGGTGGTACCGGTAGTTCAAGTGGATCAAGTCCCGATGGATCGGGAATGAGTGGCAATGCCACACCGGAAGATGCAACAGCACAAGGTTTTAAGTTTAAGTCTTTTCCAGACTGTAAGCCGCAAGACCCCGTTAAAATGAGAGGTGCGGTAGGTTCTGTCCGCCAAATGAAGATAATGAAGCCAGTCATTCATACTAGGAAACGTATTCCTGAGTAGACAATTAGATACACAGAGAGTCTCCTGCTAAACGCAGCCCTAACTTGGGGGAATCTCCAAGTACAAATGCTAGGAAGTGATACAGTGAAGAGGTTGTCGGGGGAAGAACTCAAGGATCTTATGCGAGAAGAGTATTGCTCGCTGATTTAAATTCAAAAGTTGGAAACAAGATTCTACAACTCGATCATTACTAGAGCCAATGTTGTTGGTTACACTCGAGACTTTCACGATCTCTCAAGGGTTGTTCCATACTAGGTAACACCTGAATTAAAACACATTGAATGCTACCTTTAGGGTTTAGCCTCTGAGATCTGAGGCATGACAGCATCATCCCACCCTACCTCGATCACCCAAACAGTAGCTACCTGACACGTTTCTTACCAATCAAACTCATGCATGTGAAATGAGTTTCATGGCTAGTGACGGGATTGTCCTAGCTACAATTATGGACTGGATTATCCTACAACTAAACATAGAGATTGAGCTATCCCACATCTAAACACATAGATTGTGTTATCCTACATCTAAACATATGGATTGGGTGATCCTACATCTAAGCATATGGATTAAGTTATCCTACATCTAAACACATAGATTGGGTTATCCTACATCTAAACATATGGATTGGGTGATCCTACATCTAAGCATATGGATTGAGTTATCCTACATATAAACATTTGGATTTGGTTATCCTACATCTAAACATATGGATTGGTTATCCTACATCTAAACATATGGATTGGATTATCCTACATCTAAACATATGGATTGGGTTATCCTACATCTAAACATATGGATTGGGTTATCCTACATCTAAGCATAGGGATTGGGTTATCCTACACCTAAACATATGGATTGGATTATCCTACATCTAAACATATGGATTGGGTTATCCTACATCTGAACATATGGATTGGTTATCCGATAACCAAGCCGAAGTCTTTGGTCATGAGAAGATCATTCGCCTACCACTACCGAACAAAGAGACACTTGTTATACGTGGAGAGAAGCGCGACACCCCATTGCGGATCATCAATTACAAGAAGGCACGGAAGTGCTTACGGAAAGGTTGTGTTACCTTTCTGGCACATGTTGTCGACAAGAAGGCCGTTGGGCCGAAGCTGGCATATATTCCAGTGGTAAAAGAGTTTCCTAAAGTCTTTCCTGAAGACTTGCCAGGACTATAACCATATCGACAAGTCGAGTTTCATATCAACTTGGTACCGGGAACCACACCTGCAGCCAAATCCATATCGATTGGCACATTCTAAACCTTGTAGTTGACCGAATAAGGATGTTGTGAGTTCATAACCCCCACTCTTTATCATTTTACTCTGACACCTGTGTCACTACGACCATCACACAAATGAAAAATCCAATGAAATATCGTGTTTCATACTTGGGATTTGTATAAATATGTGTATCATTTGCATATATCAATTCTTGTTTGATTTCGAGCTTTAAATCGCTTTCTGGAAAGTTATACGCATACTGATGCGTAAACGCAATCATTTTAATGCAACAAACACTCCGGAACAGTGACATAGGCTTAACATACCTTAAATAACCTTCACATAACTTAGAAATAAGTTTTGGAGGGTTTGGTATGGCAAAAACAAGTTTGTTCAATCACAGGGACTATTTGCGTCAAATTGCAAAAGTCTACCGTTTCGTAAGGCAACGTACAGTCCGGAACTTGATCATAAGCTAAACATACCATATATAACGTAAACATAGCTTAGAAATAAGCTTTGAGTGGTTCGGTGTGCGAAAATATGCTTATTCGATCATACAGGGACTAAAAGTGTCAAAAACGGCGTAAGTTTACATTTACGCGCATATCTTATGTGCTGACCACATCTGGACATCCAAAATTTTTGTACACACTAAAATATTTTTATTTTAGTGATCGGCATGCAAAAATACCATTCGTCGCTTAATTTGGATCATTTTCCCGTCCGTTCGAGTTTCATCGTAATTAGACGAATAACGTGACCGTACGACCAAACGAAAGGACATCCGAGATATTTCCGGGCATATTTTGAGTCCTCTAAACTTTAATGACCTTGTAGAGCCTTGAAAATGGCTTAACGGGGGTCAAAAGTGCCAAAAATGGGCTCAAACACATGCAGGGACCTAAACTGTCAATTGTGAAACTTTTGCTGAACTGTGAGGCCTAGGCGGGCCGCGTAGCCTCTCCCCCTACTTCTACGCGCCCCGCATAAGAGTGCCCAGCGACAGAAACTTGATTTTTGCAATCTGTTTGCAAATTCAGGGGCTGTTATGGTAATTTCTTGGTGTGTTAAGTTAACACCTCTCCAAGGCTTCGCACCTGCTCCTAACACTTGTATGGCTAGGATTTTTGTTTGGAGACCACACAAACAAGTGTCATGATCTTGTGAGTTTGCAACAAGTATAAATAGGCATGCCATTTCATTGTTGCAACTCACACTGGATCTAAAATTCTCTATGTTGGGGTTTTATAACTTCATACCTGAGAATTTATAAGATCAAATTCAAGCAAGGACCCTTTGTAAGCTTCCTTTATTCTTTTATTGCTTTCCTAGCTTAAAAAGTCAAATAGTGTTTGACTTTCAGTTTGACCAGTCAATGGTCAACGCAAAGTTTGGTTGAACTTTGCAACGTGATTGTAATCACGATGGTTATAATCCTTAGCGATTATACCTACTGATTACCACGTTAACTAGGCATAGTGACGAGTCAAAGTTTCGCTCAAAATGCGTTTTAGCACGCATTTTGCAACGGAACTACTCTTAGGTATCAAAACGTTTTCTAAATTAGTTAAACATGTTTTGACATGTTTAACTCGTCACTATTAGTTTAGTGCTTGTTTAGGGTCGTAAGTTAAGCGATCTAAACAACCGCTTAGACTTTCGAACCCGACCCGTTTGGTCGATCATTAGGATCCGACCAAGCATGTTTAGTGATCATAGTTGCATAGGGAATAACCTCTGAGGTTATACCTTATGATCACATAGGATTGGTTAGTTATTTGTTAAGTAGCTTGTATGCCCATAGGAAATGACCAAAATGCCCTTTTGAAGCATAAATCCGTATTTTGCATATGTGAACATGTTTTTGACATATAATCTGATTTAGTAACATGTTTAGGGATAATTGGGCATGTAAGACTTGACATAGCACATAGTTAACCATCCGACCATAGTTTTACGCAAACGACACGTTATAGTAGCTTATACTACCATAATGGTTCGAAACGGGTCAAAAGCACTTAGGTAGACTACCAAATCAGAATGTTAGGTCTATTAAATCATGTCATATGAGTTCCAATACTCATTTGATTTATAGAACTTCATTCTATCCTATCTCCCGATTTAGGATCCGATTGTTTAACATAGTGATTCCATAATAGGTGCCACTTGATTCCTTGATTTCCCGAGCTTTGTTAGGACACTTAATCAAGGATACTTGCAATCTCAAGCGAGTACATAGTCCCCTCTTTTACTGCTTTCAAATGTTTTGGGGTGAAACATATGTGCCTATCTGTTATTTTCATGATTTCAAAGTATAAATTGATTATACATGCTTAGTACTTATCTTTTGACAACTTAAACGATTTTTCTATGGTTTAAACACTGATTTTCAAATCTTGTAAAACTAATTTTCGGATTATACAAATTTTATACATTCACCGAGCCGATTGGTAGTACGATATAGCGCTATAGGACTAGACACCCCATTCCTGTTGTATGGAATGTCAGAAACCAAATTTTAACCAAATAGAAATTGCCTATGTGGTATTTCTATAGTATCCAAAGTGTAGTTTGATACACTAAGGCTTGATTGAATACCAAATCACAGTTTCTTTTGTATATGTTGATATACTACCAAAGTACAGTTTGATGTACTCTCAAATGTGATCTACCAAAGTATATTTTGATATACTATGTACAAAATCAAACATGTGTTTTAACTTGCTACTTTGTTATTTACCAAAGCATAGTTTGATATGCTACTGTTTACCAAAGTATAGTTTGATATACTACCGACTTTGATATTTCATAAACTAAAGGATATTTTGATATACTACCAAAGCATAGTTGATATGCTATTTTCAAACCAAAGCATAGTTGATATGCTAATTTCAAACCAAAGCATAGTTGATATGCTAATTTCAAACCAAAGCATAGTTGATATGCTAATTTCAAACCAAATCATAGTTAATATGCTATTTTCAAACCAAAGCATAGTTGATATGCTAATTTCAAACCAAAGCATAGTTGATATGCTATTTTCAAACCAAAGCATAATTGATATGCTAATCTCAAACCAAAGCATAGTTGATATGCTATTTTCAAACCAAAGCATAGTTGATATGCTAATTTCAAACCAAAGCATAGTTGATATGCTAATCTCAAACCAAAGCATAGTTGATATGCTAATCTCAAACCAAAGCATAGTTGATATGCTATTTTCAAACCAAAACTTAGTTGATATGTTATTTTCAAAACTAAAGCATAGTCTGATATGTTATTTACAAAACCAAAGTATATTTTAATATACTACTAATACTTTCATTTTATAACCAAAGTATATTTATGATATACTTCCAAAACTATTGTTTTAGCAACCAAAGTATATTTGATATACTATCTGTTTAACTTATTCGAAACCAAAATATATTTTAATATATTACTTATCCAATTTTCTCAAAACCAAAGTATATTTTTGTATATACTATAAACATTTTACCAAAACGACACGTTTCAGAAACAAAACTTTTACATTGGATTCATGGCTATTTTTGAAAACTTAAAACCTTTTCTAGTATTAACCAAAGCCATGAATCTAATACACAAAACCTACATTACTCACAGGCATTTTTATGCTGACGTTTTATTTTCACATATGTTTCAGGTACTACTATGTGTTGATTATTGATACATGCTACATATAGGATGGACTCGTGCCTTAGCGACTCTAAAACCTGAAAGACAATGTCTTATATTTGCTGAACTTGTACTAAAACAATGAGTTCAAAAATTCAACTATTTAATCCATGGTTGTGAAACAATGATTCTGTTACAACACTCCCCGACGTTTCTGCCATGATTTGTTGTTTTACGTGGTTGGGGTGTGACATTTACATGTGTATAAAGGTTTTCGGGGGTGGACAGAAATGTAAGTTTTGCAAAAGTGCACAACATTTCAATGAACAAAAATTCATATTTCTAAACCATGTTACAAATAAATTTCCAACTAATTCAAATGGTTTATGAAAGGTTCGATCTTCTACCCAAGATAGACTTACGATCTGGGTATCACCAGTTACAAATTCAAGAGGAAAGGACACCGAAAACAGCTTTTCGGACTCATTACGGTCATTATGAGTTTCTCGTTATGCCTTTTGGTCTAACAAACACACCTATGGTCTCCATGGATTTAATGAACCGCGTATGTAGGCCATACCTCAACAAAATCGTCATAGTGTTCATTGACGACATATTAATATACTCACGATCAGCAGCTGAGCACGAACAACATTCGAGAACCATCTTAGAACTACTCAAGAAGGAGGAACTATATGCAAAATTTTCCAAATACGAGTTTTGGATTCGTGAAGTACAATTTCTCGGGCATATAGTGAACGAGAAAGGCATTCAAGTAGACACGTCGAAGATCGAAGCAATTAAGAGCTGGGAAGCACCTAAGACTCCAACTGAACTTCGACAATTTTTGGGATTAGCGGGGTACTATCGGAGATTTATAGAGAATTTTTCTAAAATTCCTCAATCGCTAACCTCCCTCCCCCAAATTGAGAAGCAAGAAGAATCATTTCAACTACTCAAGGATAAGTTGTGCGAGGCACCAACCTTATCACTACCCGATGGTAACGATGACTTCGTAGTTTACTTTGATGCTTCGCATCAAGGATTAGGTTGCGCACTTATGCAACAAGAGAAAGTTATCACGTACGCATCACGTCAACTGAAAGTTCACGAAAAGAACTATACCACTCATGACCTCGAGTTAGGCACGGTGGTATTCGCTTTGAACATATGGCGACATTACTTATATGGTTCTCAGTGTACAATTTTCACGGATCATAAGAGTCTTCAGCACATATTCAATAAAAAAGAACTAAGATGCGTTGGCGACGTTGGATTGAATTACTGAATGACTATGATTGTGAAATAAAGTACCATCCGGGCAAGGCGAAGGTTGTAGCAGACGCCTTGAGCCACAAGGAACGAGTTAGAACTTTGAGAGTTCGAGCATTAGAGATGACGATTCACGCGGATCTTACTACACGAATTCATGATGCACAACAAGAAGCGCTCAAGGAAGAACATATTCGAGCAGAAACACTTTGAGCCACAGAAAAACAATTCGTCCAAAAGAAGATGGAACTTTATACTCTGTGGGTAGAATTTGAGTTTCACTCTTCGGCGGCCTTCGAGATGTTATTTTGAGGAAGCACATAGTCCCAAGACTTGAAAGAGTACTATTGGTGGCCTAACCTCAAAAAGGATATCGCGACTTTTTTCGGGAATGCTTGACCTGCACAATGGTCAAGGCAGAATATCAGAAACCCTCAGGTTTGCTACAACAACCCGAGATTCCCGTTTGGAAATGGGAACAAATATCGATGGACTTCATTACGAAGTTACCCAGGACCTCAAGTGGCCACGACATGATATGGGTAATCATCGATCTGACAAAGTCCACACACTTCTTGCCGATTCGAGAGAAGGATAGTACAGAGAAACTGGCGGAACTCTATCTCAGAGAAATAGTGGCTCGTCATGGAGTACCTATTTCAATCATTTCAAACCGTGACGGTCGCTTCATTTCAAGAATTTGGAAGTCATTTCAAGAGGCCTTTGGATCTCATTTAAATCTAAGCATGGCCATTCATCCACAAACTGATGGCTAGAGTGAACGGACAATCCAAACACTTGAAGATATGCTTCGTGCGTGTGTTTTGGATTTGGGCGGCAACTGGGATACTCATTTATCGTTGGTTGAGTTTTCCTACAACAACAACTACCGTACAAGTATACAAGTTGCACCGTTCGAAGCTCTCTATGGTCGAAAGTGTCGCTCTCCGCTATGTTGGGCTGAAGCGGGCGATAAACAACTAATCGGTCTGGAATTATTCCAAGAGACTATGGATAAAATCTTTCAGATCAGAGACCATATCAAGGCGGCTCACGATCGACAAAAGAGCTACAAAGACAAGAGACGGAAGCCATTATCTTTCGAGATCGGAGACAAAGTCTTATTAAAAGTCTCGCCTTGGAAGGGCGTAGCGAGTTCGGTAAGCGTGGAAAGCTTAACCCTCGTTATGTAGGACAATTTCAAATCTTAGAAAAGATTGGCATCGTTTCCTACAACTTGAAGTTACCAGACGAACTGAGTAGTGTGCATAACACATTTTATGTGTTGAATCTCAAGAAGAGTCCAACGCAAGAAACAGTTATCATCCCGGAGGATGAGATTCACATTGATGACAAACTACAATTCACAAAGCACCTGTTAAGGTCATGGACCGGAAGGTCCAGAAAACACGAAGGAGTCGTAACATATTAGTAAAAATTCGTTGGAACTCTCGACACAGACCCGAATATACTTGGGAACGTGAAGATCAAATCAAAACCAAAATACCCCCACCTGTTTGAGAATACTCCTGCAAAGGATGACCCAGCTTGAATTTCGGGACGAAATTCTCAATAACAGGGGGAGAATGTGACAACTGCCACTTTTCGGTAACTTTCTTACACTTAAAGTACTCATTTTTAGCTACATTTTTTATGCGTTTTAAACATCCGAACTGCTTATTTCATGACATACACTTAGAATACTCATGGAATACTTACTTATGATGCATATGATCCATTTTTATTAAGTACATTTGAAACAGTTTAAACAGTGCATCAAAACTACTAGAAAAGCACCTAGTAAACTAGTATTCTGACGAAAACGCAGGATCCGCAGAAACCATCTAAACGACATCTTTAGGACTCAAACGAAATTCCAACATCTAATATACATTAAACCCTAACTAGGAATGCAAGGGTTTGATTCAAAACCTTCCCGAAGTCCGATAACACTAAAAACTACCCGAAAAGCACTAAAAGCGACGATTTCAACACTTTTCCGCAGAAATTCTGCAGAAATCAGCTTTTTAATATTTTTACAACATGTAAAAATGATATTTAACATAGAATTCATATGAGGATACCTTCGGGTATCATCCGAACCAATAACTACACCAATTCACACAAGTTACACAACATAGCGTTCAAATAACGTCTAATGGAAACAATTTGAAACCAATATCCAAACAATATCGGATCTTTTTTTTAATGATCATCTAGTGTTAATTGGATCATTATGGTCTAGTAATGGTCACTTAATACTCTCTAATCACTTAAACACTTGAACATACAAGTATTCCTAACATAACATCTCAAAAACTAACATTTTTACCTAAGGAAACAAGTTGCAACTTACCCATGTGGGACCCACTTTTTTTTACCATTGTTCCCATAAATATCTTAGATATTACTAAGGTGTTGCAACTTGCACAAGTTGGTGAACTTGGGGGAAGACTTATAACATTAGTCACCATAATCACTAAAGCATTTCATCTCACTTTTCACCTTCTTTTACACATAGTTAAGAAACTCTCTCAACATTCATATATTATCCAAGAACACCATCAAAAACATTTCACCTTTCAAGCTTTCTTTGATGATCAAGATGGAGCTTGAAGATACTTAAGGTGATCTAAAGCAACAACAAGAAGAAGCAAGCCTTTCCATCCATTCAAAAGCTTTCAAAACCCCAATATCAACAACTTTTCTTTTCTTTAAATCATCATTAAGATCATCCCTAGCCATTAGTGCTAGAAGTAAGCTTCTAAAATCCCTTTTTCATACTTATTTATGTATTATTTGGTTAAAGAACACGGGGAATATGCCACAGAATAGTAATGAAGTTTTAGAAGTGTTCCAATTAGGTCACTAATAAAATTTATTGTTTCAATTAGATCATTCTACTTTATTTTGGTGTTCTAATGCTAGATATTTTACCTGAATAGCAGGTTATGGTCCTACATAACATTTATTTATGGTTAGTTGTTTATCTTCTTTTATAACTATAATTTAAAGGCTTTTGGTGTAGGAGTAATTAGTACTTTCTTTCGTTAAAAATTTACTGACATCTAACTATTTTTCACGATTTTATAAAGATTTTTGATAACTTTTTAGAGATTTTGAAAAAAAAAATCACATTTTTTTAACTTTTTTCGCATTTTTTTAACTTTTCTACATTTTTTTTAAATTTTTTTAAATCTATTTCGCATTTTTTTCTAACCCATTTGGCATTTATGTGCCATGTCAACAATTTTTTTAAACAAAAAACCTAACTAAATGCAATGTAGGATGGATGACCTATTTAGGAAAAATATCTAGGATTGAAACATCAAATGAAACTTTAATGACCTAATTGGAACAAAAAAAATTATGAGTGACCTAATTAGAACACTTTTGAAACTTGGTTACTATTGTACAAAGTTAACCCAAAGAACATGTAATAAACTAAATAATCATACAAAATAATATGAAAATACAAAGAAGCAAAATTATAATCATGATATAAAAGTGTGTTTATGTTGTGATTTAAGGATGAATACTTACATATTTGATCTAGTTTTGATGATTAGCATATGAATAACTTGTTAGATGATGTTTAAAAACATAATCTAACAAGTATACAAGTTATTGTTTAAGGGTTTTGTTAAACATAAATGTTTAGATGGATGATCAAAATCTTGGATTTTGTTAAAGTATAAGAGGTTTTTCACTAAAAATAATACTTTTACAAAGTTATAAAAAGAAACATACAAGATGGGTTTTTTATAAAAAGTTTGTTAAAACTAGAAGTAAATCATGGATTTTGAACTAGTTAACTTATGTTATGATCATACCAAAACCCTACATGTTATTGATTTCATCTTGTTAAGATTTTGATATAAATCTCATATGTTTTTATTAAGAAAAATATGAGAAGATTATTGGTGATTTTATAAGAAAAAGATATGTTTTATATAACAAAGTATATATTTCATAGGAAATATGGCCATTTTTCTTAAAAATCATAAGTTATAAAAACTATTATTTTTGACAAAATCTTTATTAGATTAAAAAGATTTTAAAGAATAGTTTTTATAAAAGCAAAAATTGATATAAATATATATTTTTGAGAAAATGTATATTTAGTTATCTTAACAACTTATGTGCTAAGTGTTATTTGTTTGTATTAGTTATATACTTGAAAACTAGTAACTTGAATACAACGGTATAAATAAACACAAGACCCATTATAACTAAAGTCTTACAAGACTACACGAAAATACAACTTAAAACAACTTACGGACGTTCCGAGCCTTCGGACACAACTTATGGACAAATCGGACTTACGGACAAATATACGGGCTATATAAGTGTTACGGACTATAATACACAATATATCGACGACTTGGTAACCTACGTTTTCTAAACCGAATAAGTAACCATATATTTTCTATGATATATAAAATATATTACTTATGGTTTATATTAAAAAGGTATTGTTTTTGAAATATATAAACATACATATATATATTTCTTACCATCTAAAATATATTATTTTAGTGAAAGACTAAAAATATATTTTTAGAACTAATCTTAAAAATAGATTATTTTTAAGATATTTCCTACACCTTTTACCAAGTATAACATATATATTTTTATGAAACATATCTTAGAATATATAAGTATATATATTCTAAGAATACAAGATCACATATAACAAACACGCGGACATACGTACTCCTATACGTGCAACGATATGCACTTTCAAATCACCTAACACTTGGTGAAAACACATTTATATAACTACGATACAACTCACGAGACACAAGAATATGTATTTGGCGAAATATATACACTAAACAGCTATCAGTTAATACATCTAAGACTCAGTTCAATGAATAACAAAGACATACAAGTCCTAACACATATTCAAGATAAAAGACTTGTACTCAAGTCATTACAAGACCTAAGTGTCTAACAAATATAGAACGTTTGTAGGTCGTGACATTATTCAGGACGACCGTACGTCAGATCACAATTACTTACCATTCACGGACGCAATTATGTGAGTTCATGTCCCCTATTCATTTTAAATGCTTTACAACTTTACAACTATCGGGGAAAATACATGTTCAATTGTATGTTAATTCATGGAATGAAACACCTTAGATCATGTGCGATTAGGGTCATACATCTAAGCACCATTAATCCAGTTTGGACCTAGGTACAGAGGGTTAGATCTAATGGGTTTTGGCGAGCCCCACTCTTGGTCGTGGACCCATACAGAAGAGTGCGTTTGTGTCCCAGTAGATAGTAGTTGACACAAAATCGTCTAGGTTTGGATTGCTTCCTATTTCGTCACACATATTAATGTCCTCGCGAAACATTAATGATCAACGATTTCATTGACGCTTTACATACTACATCATTACATACAGATACATTTTATACAACTCACATTTTATGGATACATTTTATACAACTCACATTTTATGGATACATTTTATACAACTCACATTTTACAGATACATTTTATACAACTCACATTTTACAGACACATCTCATACAACTAAACTGCATGAACTCGCCAACTTTTGTTGATGTTTTCAAACTTAACATGTATTTCAGGAAATTAGTGGACCATGCAGACATTTCAGTCAAGGAAAGCAAGTATCAAGACTCCATGCCACCATTTGAAGGGTTTTCCCGTTATATACCGCCTCTTTGCGGTGATATAGTGGTCAACGCCTTAACATTTTAAGACTTACATTTTGATGTATAAAACAATGACAGCTTATTTTCATTTTATGGTTTGTAACCAATACATTTAACTTATGTTGGTTCTTTTGAAACAATTATGACAATGGCATTGGAGCTTGTTTTTATTCATTTAGGATGTTCACTTATATTGTTATGTAATGAGAACCAATCAGATCACACCTCGCGCTTCCGCTACGAGCGGGTGTGACAGATTGGTATCAGAGCATCGATTGTAGTGAACCAGGATTCTTTCTCGAGTCTAAGTCTACAATCACCAGGGATCTATCACGAAAACCTCTTGTTCATGTTGAACATATTATAAATAAAATTGGACAGGTCAAAAGTTTTTCATTGCATAAACATTTTTCAAGGTCCACTACAACAAAAATTCACTTAACATAAATCAAGCGAGAACATTTCCATGGGTGAAGTCTATGAGAAATAGACACATTACATTAACAGACTATGTGACTACAACACATTACATTATCATTTTACGCATTATAAACAGTTTACAAGTTCAGCTTATACAAGATAGAAATCCTTGATTGATAGGATTTTACATGATTATATATATATATATATATATATATATATATATATATATATATATATATATATATATATATATATATATATACGTTATTCATATATGTGCTGTACAAAATATTTGGCAAGAACAAAATGCCTTCGACTTCGAATTCCATTGTCATCCTTGACACGCATAACATGGTTAAGACACGACATCTTTTACACAAGACATGATACTCTATTTTTAAAAGAATCTTCCATGAGAATATCGACCTCACATCTATTGCGGAGCTTATGGCGAACGTGGTTACTAAGCGAGAACATAAAGCATTGATCCCGTGGAAGAATGGTTGCTTTCTCACGGACGCTAAGATGCATGAATTCAGTAGTGACGATGAGACGGAGGTGGTAGCCTTGGACAACAACTCCATTAGTGGGACGAGGTCCCTGTGGCTCATATAAATCATGATTGACAAGTACTCATCTTGAAGGTGCCCCTCCAGTTGTTATTGTTATAAATTCTCTCTATTTCTATTTCATCAAACGTTGTGCCGTTCCGCGAGTAATGACAACGGGCGTTTACACATGAACTATCATGAAGTTCCCTCCTGTGCTAAACATAGACAATAGTGTCCTCTCTCTGAATGATCGTCTGCTTTGAACGAGAGAATGCTAGGGTGGCCATGCAAGACAATTTATTATTACGAGGGCCCACGTAATAACATGTATTTCATGGAAATCCTGGTGGACTCTGCGGGTCAAGCTAATGATCACTATTCATTCAAGAATTTTAAGTTGTTACTTAAAATTCAGTCTTTTCTATCCAATAGAACACTAACCGAGATGATTACTATAACACCCTACGATACAATACAGGAAGACGATACGTATTGTTCGCACCTAATATTTGATCTATCACACGAGTTGTTCGAGACTAGTCATCTAAACAAACAAAACTTGTTAGCCACTCATGGAGGATTTTTCCTCAACTAACTAGAATCCTTGTACATGAGTTGGTTCCTTGGTGTCTATGTCACCTTATCTTATTTATTGGAAATGAATACAATAAATTCCGTCATTTGACATTTTTCTTATCCAAAGAGATAGTATGGCATGAGCCATGCTACAACTCCCTCGTTGCATTCTATTCGACATATATGAAGATCTTAATGATCTTGTTGGAGCTCGTGAAGCTCAAGCACTATTACCACATTCGTCACATGGACAAGTACAACAAAGGAATTTCTCTACTTCGGATGATCAAAGCCTATGGAATATGGAATGCATACTATATGGACGGAGGCCACTGGTTGGTTTCCCCTCCCCAACGAATTATTTCGTTTTCCACTTAGACATATGACCAATATACGCAAGAGGCACTGCACATTTTGGTTTCCGTTATCCACATTATCATTTATTCGAACATGTATGAACAATGCAATCTAGAGGTTTCCATGACCGATTGCATCCTTCATTTTTGGGCGCATGATAGACTATATTATCCAAATATATGTCCAGATTCTTTTAATATTTTGTATTAAAAGACCATGGCGCCAAAAGGAAGGTTTACACCCAAAAAGAATTAACAAGTCAACATCTCACGGATTAAAGCTGAACTAACGTTTTTATGGAACAACACGAGGGTGCAGAATTGCACAACATGAGGTTAATCGAGACAACACTAGTGACGGTACTGGTGGTACTGGTAGTTCAAGTGGATCAAGTCCCGATGGATCGGGAATGAGTGGCAATGGCACACCGGAAGATGCAACAACACAAGGTTTTAAGTCTAAGTCCTTCCAGACTGTAAGCCGCAAGACCTCGTTAATACGAGAGGTGAGGTAGGTTCTGTCTGCCAAATGAAGATAATGAAGCTAGTCATTCATACTAGGAAACGTATTCCTGAGTAGAGAATTAGATACACAGATAGTCTCCTGCTGAACGCAGCCCTAACTTGGGGGAATCTCCAAGTACAAATGCTAGGAAGTGATACAGTGAAGAGGTTGTCGGGGGAAGAACTCAAGGATCTTATGCGAGAAGAGTATTGCTCGCTGATTTAAATTCAAAAGTTGGAAACAAGATTCTGCAACTTGATCCTTACTAGGTAATCATTACTTAATTATTAATATAATATAATTATAATATTAATTAGATTATTCTCTTTTAATATAAATTTTAAAAATTAATTTAAATTAAAAAAGTTTTATATATAAAATCCTTAATATTAAAAATTATTATATTATTAAAAGTTAATATACATATATATATATATATATATAGAAATCTTTAAAAAAATATTATTAAATACAAGGGGAGGGTTTGTTTGCTTTGGGTATAAGTTTTGACAGGTTTTTGAGCTGCGGTACAGGAAGTGGGTTCATATGTTTGCGAGTGCTTGAGTTAGCGAGTTCACAGGTCATTGCTTGGGTAAACAATGAATTCTCCGAGTATCGATTCTCACCGTCAATTGCTCTGGCAACAACTCGATAATTTCAATTACATTGAGGGTGAAACCGTAGAAGACGTGATCAGAAGGTTTACGCAGCTGCTTTCTGAAATCGAGAAGAGCGGATTAAATGTGACACGTGGTAGGGTTAACATGGCTTTTCTATACAGTTTATCACGTAACAAGACATGGGACTATCGTGTTGCAGTTATCATGGGGACATAGAATCATTGTACAACGGAAACAAGAGATGTGATTTCCTCAGTCAATGAATATGTTAAGGAGGATAAGCAGAGGAGTCAGAATCTCGCAAACACATTGTCGTCTATGTCTAACTGTCAGAAGGCTTTTGCTAATTCACCACTTGCTACTGATCCCAATGCCACTCAGATTCCCTCACCTTCACATGTGGCTGCTGCATCATCTGATGTGAAGGCCCCACAATCAACAGGATCTCATCCCGATGAAGTGGCCAAACCAGCACCTCAGGCCCAAGCTGAAGAATTGAAATCCCTTTCTGAAACGCTAAACTTTCTTTTATGTTCTGAACATTGCAGAAAGAAAATTGCACTTCTGAGATCACAAAATTCTGCATTAATCATAGATTACAATAGTGCCATGGGAAAGAGCATCAGTCTTCGAGAGAGCAATAAAATTCTCTATGAAAAGATTGATGCACTTAAGAAGGATATAGCTAAGCTTCACAGAGACGTGAATCAACAACAATGTTGGGTTCACGACTATAAACACAGACTCGCCGTAAAGACCTTAGAACACAACTATGTGAGAGCTGAGCTGGAACTTCTTACTGGGAAGTACAAACAAAACGAGTTGAACATAAAGAAGTTTGATACTTCCAGTGACACTGTTTGTAACTTGTGCAATGTGCAATTGGCATTCAAAGACAAAAAGGGTAAGGGTTTGGGCTACAAACAGGTTCCACCGCCATATAATCATAATTACTCTAGACTGCCCACTACTGAACAAGAAATAGAGAACTATGATAAAATGATTTATGGTAAACCAAGTGATTATGTTCCATGGGAGCCTCTCAAACCGAAGAATGCCAGATCCACTGATTTTCAAAAACTAATGAATTTTGTTAAAAATGAAAATGAAAATTGTTCAAATGAATCAACTAGCAAATCCAAACAAGTGAATTAGACAGAAAAGGAAACAAAGAAGGAAACAGAACCAGTTAAAACATCCATAGAGGAGCCCATAGAAAATTTGTCAAATTCTGATTTTGTAGAAAATACTGACTGTTCTAGTTCATGTGTAGATTTAGTAAAAACAGAAGAGAAGTCTAAAGTGGATGATAAACCACACCAAAGTGTTGCTGATGATGTTACTTCTTTACGTGATAAACGTGATCTTGACATTTGGAACTATGTTATGTCTTCGTATGCTGAGAGTCGGGTGTTCCTACTAAAACTGATGAATCTGGTGCTGTGTTTTTAGATTATGGTGGTGATGAAAATGTTTTAACAGGGAAATCTGATGTATTGACTGATAAACTTGAAACACCTATTTCAAGTGACTCAGAAATCAGTTCTGGTAATTCAGACAACTATTCTAGTATGCCTGAAACATTAATTGATACATCAGAAACTCATGATAAAGATGAGAAAAATGATATGTTTGATTATGTTAGTAAAGAAGCTGATGAACAGGGATCATCTGATGAACCTGACATTCAAGTTGTAGATTCTGGTACATCAGATAGTGAGCGTAGGTCTTCTGAAAATTCTGAATGTGACAAACACTCAGAATCTAGCAGTGCAATGCCTGAAGAGAGCCAAAGAGTTTCACACATAGACTGCTCTTCGTGTGAGAAACCAGAATCAGCTGATGTTAGAAACTCAGTAATTGATGAAGCTGAAGAAGAGATATCTGTGGAAACCAATTCTGCAGAAACTCGTGGGAACTCGGAGCCTAAAGAAAAGGAATCCATGGAAATCAATTCAACAGCTGATTCAACTGATGAAACTGAAGAAGATATATCTGTGGAAACCAATTCTATGGAAACTTCTGAGAACATGTTTTCTGAAGAAAAGGGATCCATGGAAATCAATTCTATAGATGATTCAATTCTTGATCCTAAAGGATCAGATTCTGAAGAAAGTGTTTCAAATGAAGCAAAATCTACTGAATCTGCTCCTTTAAAGAAAAACCGGTCACGTAAAAATAGAAGATAACAGAAAAAGAAGGTTCAAAAGGAAAACCAGTCTCTCAAGCAAACTGAACCTAAACTGAAGGGTAAAGTTATCGATACTTACTCTTGTGCTGATAACTATGAGTAGGGTTCTTCTAAGATCAAACATGCACATAAGCAATCGGCATCAATTCGAAAGAAACGACTTGATCAGTTCCCTAGAATAACACATGTAGAACTGAATGTCTTTTTCTCAAAAAGACAGACGTGTTTTAATTGTGGAATTATGGGCACATTGCTAGAAATTGTGTTAATCGTCCCTACTACTCTGGTAACACACATCATCAGAAGGCTATGCATTATCGATCGGACGGAAATCGATTTTCTCGAGCCAAGCCTTTTCAGATGGAGACTGGAATCTAGCAAAGAAGAAAAATCAAAGGCTTTCAAACACAAATGGGTTCCAAAGTCAGCAAACGGAGTCAAAAGTCACGTTTGTAAAGAAAAATATTTCAAACAACAACATTGACTCTAAGATTTAGAAGCCCAAGGTTCTTGCTAGATCCCAATCTCAGTGCTCACAACCGTCTACATCTACATCTTCACCACAAATTCTACCAAAAGTTATAAGATCTTTTGAGAGGTCTCATATACAGATTGTTGGGTTTTTCACTTGTTTATCAAAGTGATTTTATCCATATAAGATCAAAACATAGCGGAAAAGTTATTTAAAACATGTTACTTTTAAGATATAAAACTCATTTTATATGTAAAACCCAATACCCGGATCCATATACGAACATGCATACTATCAAACACAACCGTAGGGTGTTTTAAAATACTACCTGCTTAGAGTAAAAGATATGAAAAGGATGATGCTTCTTGAATGGAAATCTTCAAGTGTAGAAGACCTCAAGCTTGTATACCCTAAGCCTTCCAACAAACACCTTGATTTTAGCTAGGATTTTACACTTATGATCAAATTTGAAAAACTTAGAAAACCCTTATATTGGCCGATTTTTTAGAGCAAATATCAAGTATTCCTGAAAATTTTGTCTGCAAAATTGTCTTAAAAGCATGAGAGAAGTTAGCCACCCATTACACCCAATCACAAGTTCTCTAACTTTGAAGATTGCATGTATTATGATTGGACCAAAATGGTATTGGGAAGACCATGGGGGGGGGGGGGGGGGAGGGCACTTGGGTTTTTATAAAAAAAAATCAAAATTTATTTTTAAGCCTTATTTAATTTTATAACTTTTATAAAATTATAACATTACATGTTATAAGACTTATGCAACCTTTTAAAATGTTATTTAACCCATTAAATAACAAAATAAAATATTCTCTTAAAATAAATTATCCATATATAATTTATTAGTTTCTCAAGTGCAATTATTTAGAAAACCAATTTCTAAATATTATAAGTGTTAATATTTATTTGTTTGATCATATCATAAATAAATATTATAAGTGTTTGTCTAGCTTGTTATTGGGTATTACTCGACTTGGATCATAACGTACTAGCCACATCAATTTAATATGTGTCTTGGGCATATAGAGTCCAACAATCTCCCACTTGCAAAAGATACATAGAAGATTGATGCAAGCAGTAAAGACCACCTAACTACAGTTTACTACCCCTAATATGTATGCCTATATGTGCCATTCAATAACACTATCCCCTCCAAGTGTGACATCTGTGCTTGTAATCATTGTAAGCAGTTTAGTTATCAATGAAATAATGTTATTTGATCCCAATGTTTGTTTGTTTGGTTATGTTTGACATTTTTCATGTTTTGGTTTTTGTTCAATTTCAAACCCTATATCGCTTTCCGGAGAGTTATACGCAAACTGGTGCGTAAACGTAATCAGTTTAAACGCGACAAATACTCCGGAACATCAACATATGCTTAACATACCTTAAATAACCTTTACATAACTTAGAAATAAGTTTTGAAGGCTTTGGTATGGCAAAATCAAGTTTATTCGCTTACAGGGACTAAATTCGACAAACTGCGAAAGTATGCCGATTTGTACTGTAACAGACAATCCGGAACATTATCATAAGTTAAACATACCATAAATATCCTTTACATAGCTTAGAAATAGGCTCTGAGGGGTTCGGTGTGCTAAAATAAACTTTTTGGTCATTCAGGGACTAAAAGCATCAAAAAGTGCATAAGTTTGCATTTTCGCACATATCTTACGTTCTGAATACATCCGGACATCCAAAAATTTATGTAATTATTAAAATATTTTATTTTAGTGATTGGCATGATAAAATCCCATTCGTCGCGTAATTTAGATCGTTTTTCGCGTCCGTTCGTGTTTCGTCGTAATTAACCGAACAACGCAATCGTACGGCCAAACGAACCGACATCCGAGATATTTTTTAGCACATTTCATGTTCCCTATACTTAAACTTCATTAATGAGCCTTGAAAATGGGTTAACGGGGTTTAAACGCATCAAAATAGGCCTTAAACATGTGCAGGGACCAAAACTGTAAATATTTGAAAATTTCTGGAACTGGCACATGGTGGCGTTGCGCGATGGGTAACCCCCTTAGTTTTGGCGGCACACCACCACCCTATCTGGGCAGAAACTCCATTTTTTGCAACAGCATGTCCAATTTCAGCATTTAACTTGAAGTTTAGGGGCTATTTTGTAACATTTTCAATACCATTTGATGGTTTTGAGGCACCCCTAGTATTCCAAAACCTTGTGCCCACTTGGACGGTCTAGATCAAAGCTCGTTTTACGATGAACGATCTTAACGGTCCTATGAAATCTATAAATACCCTCACCCACTTGCTTCAAAACCCACATTTGATTATGAAATTTCTCTAAGTTGAGGTGTAACATCTGTGCTTGTAATCATTATGAACAGTTCTATTATCAATAAAACAATGTTATTTAATCCCAATGTTTGTTTGGTTGTGTTTTACATTTTTCATGTTTTGACTTTTATCCAATTTCAAACTCTATATCGCTTTCTGGAGAGTTATACGCAAACTGGTGCGAAAACGTAACCAGTTTAATGCGAAAAATACTCCGGAACATCAACATATACTCAACATACCTTAAATAACCTTTACATAACTTAGAAATAAGTTTTGAAGGCTTTGGTATGGCAAAAACAAGTTAATTCGCTTACAGGGACTAAACTTGACAAACTGCGAAAGTATGACGATTCGTACTGGAACAGACATTCCGGAACATAACCATAAGTTAAACACACCTTAAATATCCTTTAAATAGCTTAGAAATAGGCTTTGAGGGGTTCGGTGTGCTAAAATAAACTTTTGGGTCATTCAGGGACTAAAAGTGTCAAAAAGTGCACAAGTTTGCATTTTCGCGCATAACTTACGTTCTGAATACATCCGGACATCTAAAAAATTTATGTAAGCACTAAAATATTTTATTCTAGTGTTTGGCTTGAGAAAAATCCATTCGTCACGCAATTTAGATCATTTCTCGCGCTTATGCGCATACCGTCGAAATTAACCGAACATCGCGATCGTACGGACAAACGAACCGACATCCGGCATATTTTTGAGCATGTTTCATGTTCCCTATACTTTAACATCCTTGTGAAGCTTAAAAATGGGCTTGACGGGTGTTAGAAGTGCCAAAACACGACGATACGCGCACAGGAACCAAAACTGCAAAACTGCAAAAAAAATATACAAAAAAAAAAAAAAAAAAAAATGCATAAACTCGTTTTTAACAGCCCTTACACTCTCCCAATGGTCAAGTGCCACATGTTAATCACTTGTGGTGGCCAAAATTAGTTACCACAACATTTTGACAAGTGTACGCACCAGATTAAATCACGTTATTCAAGAAACGATCTTAACGGTTACCCGAAATCTATAAATACCCCACCCCCCATGCTTCAAAATCACAAGAACTTTGATTTGAGAAACTCTAAGTTGAAACTATTGTTTCATACCTGAGATTTTTGAATCAAAGTTAGCATTCGGGGACCCTTCGTAAGTATTCTTTCGTTCTTTTCCTTATTTTATTGCTTTTCGAGTCAGAAAGTCAAACTTTGTTTGACTTTCAGCGTTGACCAGTAATGCTCAATGCGAAGTTCGTTTGAACTTCGCAACGTGATTGTAATCACGATGGTTATAGTCCCTTGGGACTATGCCTACTGATTACCACGTTGTCTAGGGTCGTAGGGTAAGCGATCTAATAAATCGCTTATACCTCGAACCCGACCCATTTGGTCGATCATTAGGATCCGACCAAATACATTAGGTGACCATAGTAGGTAGGGAATAACCTTCCGAGGTTATACCCTATGGTCACATCGTTTAAGTAGTTGTATGATAGGTAGTTTATATGCCTTAGGTAAATTACCAGAATACCCTTTTCATGTATAATTGGTAATTAAGCATATGTAACCTAAACCTTTGTCACATAACTGATTATGTAACATGTTTAGGCATATAACACTTGTCATAGGGCTAGTTAGGCGGTCCGAACGCGTTTCACGCGAACGACGCGTTAAAGTAGCATAAGCTACCTAAACGGGTCGTAATGGGTCGTAAACAATTATGTTAGGTTTCAATTAGTATGTAGGCTTTGTTGAACCATACTACACGAGTCTCAATACTCGTCTGGTTTACAAACCCTCATACTACCCGATCTTCCGATTTAGGTCCGGTTTATTAACATAGTTACCTATATTAGGTGCCGTTTGATTCCGAGATCGATAGCATTATTTGGTGGTTATCTTTAGCCAACTGAGCAATATCAAGTGAGTACATAGACCCCTCTTTTACTGTTTTCCAAACTGTTTTGGGGTGGAACACATGTGCCTACTTGTTACATTCATGCTTTTCCTGTTTTCACATCATATATCGGCTATGTTTGTTAGTACATTATAGTACATGATTTCATTACATTTCATGCTAGGTGTGCCCATTGTGTGCATTACTTAGTACATCGTTTTACATTACATTTTATGCTAGGTGTGCCCATTGTGTGCATTACTTAGTACATCGTTTTACATGACATTTCACGCTATGTATGTTCATTTGATTACATACTTAGTGCATTGTTTTCACATGCTTACATTTTGGTATGACATTTGGTTTGTTTACATGGGACAATACATTCATTAACAATGATCACGCCGTTCGTTAGTAGGTAGTGGTACCATAGGAATTGACAACTCCCGTTCCGGACATCCCAGGGAAAGGGGATGAAAGGAATGACCGAATTCGATGATAAAATACAGATAGACATTTAATTTGTTTAAAGGGTTTATCACCACAGTCACAAGGCTTGGATGTATGCATTTTCACAATACCACATAAATGTTCATATTCAGTATTAGCATGCATTTTCCACAAGACATAATATTGATTTAAACCATGTTTTACTTCAATACTTTGTTTTCGTGCATATGGTTTAGTTGAGACATTTCACTTGCCATACATGACATTTTGACATAGACATTTTACACAAAGATATTTGACATGGATATTTGACATAGACATTTTGACATGATTTACATTTGACACATAAACATGTTTGACATTTGTTTTACACTACATGATTTACATCTTGACATAAACACTTGACATATTATCCAATACATTTGACAATTGGTTTAGACATAGACATCTTACATTGTTGGTTTGGTTTGGTTTGATTAAGTGATTAAGTAACGATGCATGTGTAATATGATACAAGCATGGTGGATACGCCGCTGGTACTTCCTATATATAAGTGTTTGTATGGTATTACATATCGTAGCGTTATTTGAATCATTTCAGTTTGATACATATAACATTTTATACAAATAACATACTTTTCACAATACATTGTTTTACAAGCAACTTACCTTATACAAACTCAGTTTACAATGGTTATTTATTTAACCTTACATTTACTTATACATATCATCTGATCTTATTGTTTTCAAATGAATTACAAGACAAAGCAAATTACAAGGTTCATGACTAAACATTTTTCTTAAACATAAGTCATGAATCATATTTTCACAAAACCTATGTATCTCACAGGCATTTTTATGCTGACGTACCTATTTTCACATGTGTTTTCAGGAGCTTTTCCGTAGGATGTTGATCATGATACTAGGGCGGACCTGTGCCTTAGAGACTTTAAAAGAAGATAGACTATGTTTAATTATGATCTGAACTCTTTAATTTTTGTTTAAAACAATGAAACTCTTGTGTTGATAAATAAAATACAACTTTGTATGCCATGTCTCTGATACCAACTCTTCTGTCACACCCTGACCAAGTGTATCATACAAAACGTGGCGGAAAACGTCGGCTGTCACACCCCGACCACGTGTATCATACAAAACGTGGTCGGGGTGTGACAGAAGAGTTGGTATCAGAGCCAATGGTTATAGGGAATTAGGTTATTAGTAATGCTTTGACCTAGACTATAACTTTTCTAGGACCCTAACACAAGTTATCTTGTGTTTAGATCTTAAAACATGCACATCACCTATCCTTAGGTGATTATCAAAACAAGAACCAAATTTTTCCGAAATGATTTTTGAAAAACAATCATTTGTTTTTGGATAATTTATTACAAGGTTTTGAACCCTCTTTTGTAAGGTTTTGAACCCTTTCGGTTTAACTAAAATTCTTGGCCTTGTGCCTTCAAATTTTTAAAATCCCGTCAAGGTTTTGAGTTTTAAATAATGTGAACACGTGCAAACTGGAAGGGTGAATGCCTGTATTCTGGGTTTTCTGTCTAGGCAAGCACTTCGTATACATCTCATCAGACGCGAGACCAGTTGTGCTTACCTGGGAATTCTTGGGATGAGTGTTCACTTATAGGTGAGCATGTCTTCATTATACATTATTTTTGACCCATTTACTTTGATTAGTCACTGTGATTCGTTTGTTTGCTTTGTGATACGGACAAATGACCACCATCTATGTTGTTTGCAATTCTTGTTTTTATCATCTCATTCTCTTCATCCAATCATCTCACTCGTTTCCTTTCATGTTTTTCCTCTTTTAGAATGCCTCCTCGACGCGAGAACCAGATAGCAACTGCCGAACTGGCAGAAATTATTGCGCAGCAGATGGCTGCTCAGTTCCCAAACCTCTTTGCTCAATGGAACCAAGCCAACAACAACAACAATGTTCCATGCAAATACAAGGATTTTAATCAGGCTAAACCACTCAAGTTTAGTGGTTCTGAAGGAGCGACTGGGCTTCTTCAGTGGTTCGAAAGCATTGAGAATACTTTTCGCCACGTGCAGTGCCCGGATAATCGCAAGGTCGAGTTTTCTTCGAGCGTGTTTCAGAAGAGGGCTCTTACATGGTGGAATGGGGTAATGAGAGACCGAGGTGCAGAAGTTGCTCTCTCACAGACATGGGCTGAACTTAGAGCCCTTATGATGAGGGAATTCTGTCCTCGCCATGAACAGCGGGCGTTGGAAAAGGAGTTTGATGTTTTGAAGCAAGATAGTGGTGAGCACAAGGCTTATACTGATCGGTTTGAAGAGTTGAGTTTGCTTTGCCCGACAATGGTTACCCCACTTGACAAGGCTATCGAAAGATACATCGACGGCCTACCTGACTCGGTACAAGACATTCTTACTGGTAGTGAACCTGCCACACTCCGTCAGGCGATCGAGTTATCAGCGACATTGACTGAGTCGCAGATTAGAAATGGAAAGTTACACAGGAAGGGTGACAAGGGCAAGAAACAGTTGGCTGAGAAGGAAGATAGCAAGAAAGGTCAAAACGGGAATGGAAAGGTTTCTGGTTCATCGAAGAGGGCAAAGAAGCGTAAGGCTTCCCAAAACTATGCTGTTACTGCCCAAGCTAACCAGGCAGCTCCCAACCAACCCGCACAGCCTCCAGCGAAGAAACCCTATTCAGGGAATGCACCTTTGTGCAATAGATGCAACAGTCACCACCAGCCGCAACTTCCATGCCGTTTCTGTACTAACTGTGGGAAGTCAGGCCATCTTGCCAATGTTTGTCGGTTTGCTCAGAATCCCGCGGTTCAGAACCCGGCTCAACAAGTTGCTCAACCTCCTGCTCAGCAACAGGGTCAAGCTGCACGACCACACTACCCACCGGGTGCTTGTTACAATTGTGGGGATCTGACCCACTACAGGAACCGGTGCCCAAGGCTAGCCAACCAGAATCCGAATCAGGCTCCGGCTCGAGGCCGAGTTTTTAACATGAATGCCCAAGAGGCGCAGACAGACGATAATGTGGTGAACGGTACGTTCTTTATTAATAATCAGCCTGCATCTGTTCTCTTTGATTCGGGTGCCGACAAGAGTTTTGTGTCTTTGTCTTTTGAGCCGATGCTTCGCGTGTCTAGAACAAAACTAAGTAAATCTTTGACAGTAGAGGTTGCTAGTGGTGAACCCATTATTCTTGATTCTGTTCTTCACAACTGCCAGTTGAACCTTAACGATCATCTTTTTCCAATCGATCTTACGCCTATGCAACTTGGAAGCTTCGACGTTATTGTTGGAATGGATTGGTTATCCAAGCATCGCGCAGAGATAGTTTGTTCTGAGAAGATTGTTCATGTGCCGCTTTCGTCAGGCGAGATCCTGCAGGTTCAAGGTGAGAAGCCTACCGTTGGTCTCAAACTCATGTCTTGTTTTAAAGCTCGGAAATATCTGCGGAAGAACTATGTGGCTTTCTTAGCACATGTTACAGAAGATAAAGGCAAGGGTAAGTCTATTTCAGATATTCCTGTCGTTCGGGATTATTCTGAAGTATTCCCTGAAGATTTACCAGGTCTACCTCCAGCACGCCAAGTCGAGTTCCGTATTGATCTCGTACCTAGTGCCAACCCCATTGCTAGAGCTCCATATCATCTTGCACCATCTGAGATGCAAGAGTTGTCTAAACAGCTTCAGGAGCTCTCTGACAAAGGTTTTATACGTCCTAGTTTTTCACCTTGGGGTGCTCCTGTTCTCTTTGTCAAGAAGAAGGATGGATCCTTTAGGATGTGTATCGATTATCGTGAGCTTAACAAGCTTACCATCAAGAATCGATATCCCCTACCGCGCATAGACGACCTCTTTGATCAGTTACAAGGTGCTTCTTATTTTTCAAAGATTGATCTGCGATCTGGATATCATCAGCTTCGGGTGCATAAAGAAGATATTCCAAAGACAGCGTTCCGTACTCGTTATGGACATTATGAGTTCACAGTCATGCCATTCGGTTTGACTAATGCTCCGGCTGTTTTCATGGACTTAATGAATAGGGTCTGCAAACCTTATTTGGATCAGTTCGTCATTGTTTTTATTGATGACATCTTGATATACTCAAAGACGCGAGCTGATCACGAGCAACATCTTCGTCTTACCCTAGAACTCCTAAAGAAAGAGCAACTTTTCGCCAAATTCTCCAAGTGCGAATTTTGGCTTAAAGAAGTTCAATTTTTGGGGCATGTTATCAACGAACGGGGTATTCATGTAGATCCCTCCAAGATCAGTGCAATTAAGGATTGGGATACACCCTCTACTCCTACTGAAGTTCGTTCTTTTCTTGGTCTAGCGGGTTATTATCGCCGCTTCATAGAAAACTTCTCGAAGATTGCAGTTCCTCTAACTGCTCTAACTCAGAAGAAAATGCCCTTTTTATTGGGGATACAAACAAGAGGAAGCTTTTCAACACTTGAAGCAGAAGCTTTGCGATGCGCCTGTTCTATCATTGCCTGAAGGTGATGATGATTTTGTCATGTATTGTGATGCATCGAAATTGGGTCTTGGTTGTGTTCTGATGCAAAGGAACAAAGTCATAGCCTATGCATCGAGGCAGTTGAAGATTCATGAGAAGAACTACACCACTCATGATCTTGAGTTGGGTGCAGTTGTTTTCGCTCTAAAGATCTGGAGACACTATTTGTACGGTACAAAGTGTGTGGTTTTCATTGACCACAAAAGTCTTCAGCATATCTTCAATCAGAAAGAACTCAACATGAGGCAACGACGTTGGGTTGAGCTTTTAAACGACTATGACTGCGAAATTCGCTACCATCCCGGTAAGGCGAATGTCGTAGCTGATGCATTGAGTCGTAAGGAACGTACTAAGCTTCATTGTGTACGTGTTCAATCTGTTATTCAAGCTCGATCCGATATTCAAGCACGCATTTCTCAAGCTCAACAATCTTGTGTTTCACAAGGTTTGATGGATAAGGAATTTCCTTACCACATAACACCTGCTTTGGAACTGAAGGACAATGGATCATATTACTTCATGAACCGTTTGTGGGTCCCAAGCCAGGATGACCTTCGTACCTTGCTTATGGATGAAGCCCATAAGTCTCGTTATTCTATTCATCCGGGCTCAGATAAGATGTATAAGGATCTTCGTATTCAGTATTGGTGGCCTGGTATAAAGAAAGACATTTCCTTATACGTATCAAAATGCCTTACTTGTCTTAAGGTTAAGGTTGAACATCAGCGTCCTTCTGGTTTATTGGTACAACCAGAGATCCCAGTTTGGAAATGGGAAAACATTACTATGGATCTTGTTACCAAACTTCCACGCACTAAGAAAGGTCATGATGCCATCTGGGTAGTCGTTGATCGTCTTACAAAGTCAGCACATTTCTTGCCAATCCGTGAGGATTATCCTGCTGACAGACTTGCTCAAATCTATGTGGATGAAATTGTAGCTCGACATGGTGTTCCTTTGAACATCATTTCTGACAGAGATGCTCGTTTTACTTCTCATTTTTAGAGAACCATGCAATCTGCTATGGGGACCCAACTTAATCTGAGCACAGCTTATCATCCGCAAACAGATGGTCAATCTGAGAGAACAATCCAGACACTGGAGGATATGCTTAGAGCTTGTGTGATCGATTTTGGTGGTAGTTGGGATTCACATCTTAAGTTGATTGAATTCTCCTACAACAACAGTTATCACACCAGCATCAAAATGGCTCCTTTCGAGGCTCTCTATGGTCGAAAATGTCGTTCACCAGTCTGCTGGAATGAGATCGGCGAGGCTCAACTTACTGGACCTGCCCTCATTTTAGAGACAACAAATAAGGTCAAGAAAGTTCGCGATAACCTTCAGGCAGCTCAGAGCCGTCAGAAGATTTACGCGGACCCAAAACGCAAAGCCTTGGAATTTCAAGTCGGTGATCGAGTATTACTTAAGGTCTCACCTTGGAAAGGTGTGATCAGATTTGGAAAGAAAGGAAAACTTGCACCTAGATACGTTGGACCATTCAAGATCGTCGAAAGAATCGGAAAGGTAGCCTACAGACTTGAGTTACCTCCTGAACTGGGAAATGTTCATCCAACTTTTCACATGTCCAATCTCAAGAGGTGTTTAGCTGATGAGAACCTCCACATACCGCTTGACGAAATTCGTGTTGGCAAAACACTGAAATTCGTTGAAAAGCCAGTGGAAATTATGGAACGTGAAGTCAAATGGCTTAAACGCAAGCGCATTCCTTTGGTCAAAGTTCGCTGGGAAGCTAAACGTGGACCCGAGTTTACTTGGGAACGCGAAGATCAAATGAAGGCGAAATATCCGCATCTTTTCCCACGAGTTTCCTCTAAATAAATTTCGGGACGAAATTTCCACAAGTAGGGGAGACTGTAACATCTGTGCTTGTAATCATTATGAACAGTTCTATTATCAATAAAACAATGTTATTTAATCCCAATGTTTGTTTGGTTGTGTTTTACATTTTTCATGTTTTGACTTTTATCCAATTTCAAACTCTATATCGCTTTCTGGAGAGTTATACGCAAACTGGTGCGAAAACGTAACCAGTTTAATGAGAAAAATACTCCGGAACATCAACATATACTCAACATACCTTAAATAACCTTTACATAACTTAGAAATAAGTTTTGAAGGCTTTGGTATGGCAAAAACAAGTTAATTCGCTTACAGGGACTAAACTTGACAAACTGCAAAAGTATGACGATTCGTACTGGAACAGACATTCCGGAACATAACCATAAGTTAAACACACCTTAAATATCCTTTACATAGCTTAGAAATAGGCTTTGAGGGGTTCGGTGTGCTAAAATAAACTTTTGGGTCATTCAGGGACTAAAAGTGTCAAAAAGTGCACAAGTTTGCATTTTCGCGCATAACTTACGTTCTGAATACATCCGGACATCTAAAAAATTTATGTAAGCACTAAAATATTTTATTCTAGTGTTTGGCTTGAGAAAAATCCATTCGTCACGCAATTTAGATCATTTCTCGCGCTTATGCGCATACCGTCGAAATTAACCGAACATCGCGATCGTACGGACAAACGAACCGACATCCGGCATATTTTTGAGCATGTTTCATGTTCCCTATACTTTAACATCCTTGTGAAGCTTAAAAATGGGCTTGACGGGTGTTAGAAGTGCCAAAACACGACGATACGCGCACAGGAACCAAAACTGCAAAACTGCAAAAAAAATATACAAAAAAAAAAAAAAAAAAAAATGCATAAACTCGTTTTTAACAGCCCTTACACTCTCCCAAAGGTCAAGTGCCACATGTTAATCACTTGTGGTGGCCAAAATTAGTTACCACAACATTTTGACAAGTGTACGCACCAGATTAAATCACGTTATTCAAGAAACGATCTTAACGGTTACCCGAAATCTATAAATACCCCACCCCCCATGCTTCAAAATCACAAGAACTTTGATTTGAGAAACTCTAAGTTGAAACTATTGTTTCATACCTGAGATTTTTGAATCAAAGTTAGCATTCGGGGACCCTTCATAAGTATTCTTTCGTTCTTTTCCTTATTTTATTGCTTTTCGAGTCAGAAAGTCAAACTTTGTTTGACTTTCAGCGTTGACCAGTAATGGTCAATGCGAAGTTCGTTTGAACTTCGCAACGTGATTGTAATCACGATGGTTATAATCCCTTGGGACTATGCCTACTGATTACCACGTTGTCTAGGGTCGTAGGGTAAGCGATCTAATAAATCGCTTATACCTCGAACCCGACCCATTTGGTCGATCATTAGGATCCGACCAAATACATTAGGTGACCATAGTAGGTAGGGAATAACCTTCCGAGGTTATACCCTATGGTCACATCGTTTAAGTAGTTGTATGATAGGTAGTTTATATGCCTTAGGTAAATTACCAGAATACCCTTTTCATGTATAATTGGTAATTAAGCATATGTAACCTAAACCTTTGTCACATAACTGATTATGTAACATGTTTAGGCATATAACACTTGTCATAGGGCTAGTTAGGCGGTCTGAACGCGTTTCACGCGAACGACGCGTTAAAGTAGCATAAGCTACCTAAACGGGTCGTAATGGGTCGTAAACAATTATGTTAGGTTTCAATTAGTATGTAGGCTTTGTTGAACCATACTACACGAGTCTCAATACTCGTTTGGTTTACAAACCCTCATACTACCCGATCTTCCGATTTAGGTCCGGTTTATTAACATAGTTACCTATATTAGGTGCCGTTTGATTCCGAGATCTATAGCATTATTTGGTGGTTATCTTTAGCCAACTGAGCAATATCAAGTGAGTACATAGACCCCTCTTTTACTGTTTTCCAAACTGTTTTGGGGTGGAACACATGTGCCTACTTGTTACATTCATGCTTTTCCTGTTTTCACATCATATATCGGCTATGTTTGTTAGTACATTATAGTACATGATTTCATTACATTTCATGCTAGGTGTGCCCATTGTGTGCATTACTTAGTACATCGTTTTACATTACATTTTATGCTAGGTGTGCCCATTGTGTGCATTACTTAGTACATCGTTTTACATGACATTTCACGCTATGTATGTTCATTTGATTACATACTTAGTGCATTGTTTTCACATGCTTACATTTTGGTATGACATTTGGTTTGTTTACATGGGACAATACATTCATTAACAATGATTACGCCGTTCGTTAGTAGGTAGTGGTACCATAGGAATTGACAACTCCCGTTCCGGACATCCCAGGGAAAGGGGATGAAAGGAATGACCGAATTCGATGATAAAATACAGATAGACATTTAATTTGTTTAAAGGGTTTATCACCACAGTCACAAGGCTTGGATGTATGCATTTTCACAATACCACATAAATGTTCATATTCAGTATTAGCATGCATTTTCCACAAGACATAATATTGATTTAAACCATGTTTTACTTCAATACTTTGTTTTCGTGCATATGGTTTAGTTGAGACATTTCACTTGCCATACATGACATTTTGACATAGACATTTTACACAAAGATATTTGACATGGATATTTGACATAGACATTTTGACATGATTTACATTTGACACATAAACATGTTTGACATTTGTTTTACACTACATGATTTACATCTTGACATAAACACTTGACATATTATCCATTACATTTGACAATTGGTTTAGACATAGACATCTTACATTGTTGGTTTGGTTTGATTAAGTGATTAAGTAACGATGCGTGTGTAATATGATACAAGCATGGTGGATACGCCGCTGGTACTTCCTATATATAAGTGTTTGTATGGTATTACATATCGTAGCGTTATTTGAATCATTTCAGTTTGATACATATAACATTTTATACAAATAACATACTTTTCACAATACATTGTTTTACAAGCAACTTACCTTATACAAACTCAGTTTACAATGGTTATTTATTTAACCTTACATTTACTTATACATATCATCTGATCTTATTGTTTTCAAATGAATTACAAGACAAAGCAAATTACAAGGTTCATGACTAAACATTTTTCTTAAACATAAGTCATGAATCCTATTTTCACAAAACCTATGTATCTCACAGGCATTTTTATGCTGACGTACCTATTTTCACATGTGTTTTCAGGAGCTTTACCGTAGGATGTTGATCATGATACTAGGGCGGACTTGTGCCTTAGAGACTTTAAAAGAAGATAGACTATGTTTAATTATGATCTGAACTCTTTAATTTCTGTTTAAAACAATGAAACTCTTGTGTTGATAAATAAAATACAACTTTGTATGCCATGGTTATGAAACAATTAATTCTGTTACAACACTCCCCGACGTTTTCCGCCACGTTTTGTATGATACACGTGGTCGGGGTGTGACATGAGGTGATTATCACTTCATACTTGAGAATATTTGGAATCAAACCTCCATTCTTGGACCCGTTGTAAGTATTCTTTCGTTCTTTTATGCGTTTTTAGCAACGAAAGTCAAACTGTGTTTTACTTTCTGCATTGACCAGTTTATGGTCAACACGAAGTTCATTTGAACTTTGCAACGTGAGCGTAATCACGATGGTTATAGTCCCTTGTGACTATACCTACTGATTACCACGTTGATTAGGTGTAGTGACGAGTCGTAGTTTTGGCCAAAATGCGTATTCTTGCGTATTTTGTAACCAAACTACTCTAGGGTATCAAAACCCTTTGTTTTGATACCAAACCTGTTTTCAAACCTCGTTAAACATGTTTTAACATGTTTAGCTCGTCACTTTAGGTTTAGTGCTTATATAGGGTCGTAAGGTAAGCGGTCTATAAAACCGCTTAGGCTTTCGAACCCGACCCGTTTGGTCGATCATTAGGATCCGACCAAACACATTAGGTGACCATAGTTGTATAAGGAATAACCTTCCGAGGTTATACCTTATGGTCACGACATTTAGTTAGTTGTATGATAGGTAGTTTCTATGCCTTAGGAAAATGACCAAAATGCCCTTTTTACGCCAAAATTCATTTTAAACATATGTAACAAAATTTTTGACGTCTAAACTGATTAGGCAACAATATTAGACATGTTAAGGCATATTTTACTTGTCATAGGACTAGTAAGGCGGTCCAAACGTGTTTTACGCGGATGATGCGTTAAAGTAGCGTAAGCTACCTAAATGAGTCATAATTGGTCGTAAGCACTTAGGATAGGTTCTGTTTTAGAATGTAGGCTTTGTTAAACCATATTACATGAGTTCCTATACTCATTTGGTTTTCGAACCCATATTTTATCCGATCCTCTGATTTAGGTCCGTTTATTAACGTAGTTACCTATATTAGGTGTCGTTTGATCCCGTGATCTTTCTAGCATTGCTTGGTGGTTATCTAAAGACTATTGAGCAATCTCAAGTGAGTACATAGTCCCCTATTTTACTGTTTTCAAACGTTTTGGGGTGAAACACATGTGCCTACTTGTTACTTTCGTGCTTTCCATGTTTTCATATCTCATATTTGATATGTTCATTAGTAGACTTATAGTACATGATTTCATTATGTTTTTGCTATGTATGTCCATTGTATGCATATTTAGTACATCGTTTTACATTACATTTTATGCTATGTATGTCCATTGTGTGCATACTTAGTACATCGTTTTACATTTCATTTCAAGCTATGTATGTACATTTGATTGCATACTTAGTGCATTGTTTTACATTATATTTCACGCTATGTATGTTCATTTGATTACATACTTAGTGCATTGTTTTCACATGCTTACATTTTGGTATGACATTTGGTTTGTTTAAATGGGACAAAAATACATTCATTAACATTAGCTACGCCGTTCGTTAGTAGGTAGTGGTACCATAGGAATTGACAACTCCCGTTCCTGACATCCTAGGTATGTTTGGATGGAAGGAATGACCAAATTCGATACACATAACTCAGATAAACCTTTAATTTGTTTAAAGGTTTATCGCCATAGTCTCAAGGCTTGAATGTATGCATTTTCACAATACCGCATAGATGTTTGTATCAGTACAGCATGCATTTATTCCACAAAACATAACTTGGATTTAAACTATGTTTTACTTCAATACCTTGTTTTTGTGCATTTTTACGTATGGTTTAGTTGATATATTTCACCTACCATACATGACATTTGTTTACACATTACATGATTTACGTTTGACATAAAATTTTTGACATTGATATACACATTACATGATTTACAGTTTGACAATAGACAATTATTTACTCATATTCATTTAACATTTGTTTAAACAAGACATTTGGTTGGTTTGTTTGGGTAAGTGATTTAAGTAACGAGGCGTGTGTAATATGATACAAGCATGGTGGATACGCCGCTGGTACTTCCTATATATAAGTGCTTGTATGATATTACATATCGTAGCGTTATTTAAATCATTTCAATTTAGACATATAACATTTTACATAAATAACATATATTTCACAAGCCATTGTTTTACAAAACAGTTTATTTTATACAACTCATTTTATTTGGTTATTTTATTTAACCATACACCTTTCTTTTATATAATCTGCTTTCTTATCACATTTTCATACGATTTATAAAAGAAAACACTTAACAAAGATTTATGACAATTTTTATTAAACATTTCTTTAAACTCAAGTCAGGAATCCTATTTTCATAAAACCTATGTATCTCACAGGCATTTTTATGCTGACGTACCTATTTTCACATGTGTTTTAGGAGCTGTTGCATAGGATGATCGTGATACACTTAGGCGGACTTGTGCCTTAGTGACATAAAACAAAGACTAGAACTTGTTTAATTGTGTTATGTACTCTTTGTTTCTATGGTTTTTAAGACAATGTAATCCTTTGTTTATAAATAAAACATAACTTTAATTGCCATGGTTGTGAAACAATAATTCTGTTACAACACTCCCTGATGTTTCCGCCACGTTTTGTTGTTTTACATGGTCGGGGTGTGACAGAAGAGTTGGTATCAGAGCCAATGGTTATAGCGAATTAGGTTATTAGTAATGCTTTGACCTAGACTATAACTTTTCTAAGACCCCAACACAAGTTATCTTATGTTTAGATCTTAAAACATGCACTTCACCTATCCTTAGGTGATTACCAAAACAAGAACACAATTTTCTAAAACGATTTTTGAAAAGCAATCATCTGTTTTTAAATAATTTATTATAAGGTTTTGAACCCTTCAATTTTTCAAAATGATTTTGAAAATTTAATCATCCGTTTTTGAATGATTCTTTTGGCCTTGTGTCTTCCAAGTTTTCAAAATCTTGTCAAAGTTTTGGGTTCTAAATAATGTGAACACGTGCAAACTGGAAGAGTGAATGCATGTACCTCGGGTTTTCTGTCTAGGGCTATAGTGTTCGTACAAATCCACATAATCGGACCAGTCACTCTTACCTGGGAACTCTTGGGGTGAGTGTTCACTTATAGCCGAGCATGTCTTCGCGATACATTATTTTTGACCCATTTACTTTGATTAGTCACTGTGTGTCATTTGTTTGCTTTGTGGTAACAAACGAATGACCACCATCTTTGCTTTTGTCAATTTTTGTTACATCTCATTCTTTTTATCTAATCAACTCACTCGTTTCCTCTCATGTTTCCTCTTTTAGAATGCCTCATCGACGTGAAAATCCGCTACCTAATGCCGAAATGGCACATATTATGGCGCAGCATATGGCTGCTGTACTCCCATACATTATTGCTTAAGTGAACCAAGCCAATAATAACCAGAATGCTCCATGCAATTTCAAGAGTTTTAATTCGGCTAAACCACTCAAGTTTAGTGGTTCTGAAGGAGCAACTGGGCTCCTACAGTGGTTCGAGAGCATTGAGAGTACGTTTCGTCATGTTCAGTTTCCTGAACATCATAAGGTCGAGTTTGCATCTAGCGTATTTCAAAAGAGGGCTCTTACTTGGTGGAACGGGGTTATGAGAGACCTTGGTGCTGAGGTTGCTTTAGCACAAACTTGGGCTGAACATAGGGCTCTTATGATGAGGGAGTTTTGTCCTCGTCATGAACTAAGGGCTTTAGAAAGGGAGTTTGATGATTTAAAACAGGATAGTGGTGAGCACCGGGCTTACACTGACAGATATGAGGAGTTGAGTTTGTTATGCCCAACAACGGTTACCCCACTCGAGAAGGCTATCGAAAGGTACATCGATGGCTTACCTGACTCCATACAAGACATCGTCACTGGTAGTAACCCTACCACAGTTCGTCAGGCAATCGAGTTAGCTGCGACGTTGACTGAGTCGCAGGTTCGAAAGGGTAAGCTGCACAGGAAGGGCGACAAAGGTAAGAAACAGTCATCTGATAAAGTTGAAAGCAAGAAGGCTAAGAGCAAGAAGGGCAAGGATACTGGTTCCTCGAAAGGGTCTAGGAAGCGAAAGGCTTCCCAAAATTTTGCTATCACTGCCCAACCGAACAAGGCAGTCCCCGACCAGCCCGCACAACCACCAGCTAAGAAACGGTATGCGGGGAATGCACCGTTGTGCAATAGATGCAATAGTCACCATCAACCGCAACTTCCGTGCCGTTTCTGTACTAACTGTGGAAAGTCAGGTCATCTTGCTGATGTCTGTCGCTTTGCTCAGAATCAGGCTGCACTTAACCCAGCTCAGCAGGCTGCTCGACCGCCTGTTCAACAGCAAGCACAAGATGCACGACCTCATTTTCCTCCTAGTTCATGTTATAATTGTGGGGACCTGACTCATTATTGAAACCAGTGTCCCAGGTTGGTCAACGCAAATCAGAATCAGGCTCGAGGTCGAGTCTTCAACATGAATGCACAAGAGGCGCAAGCAGACAATGAAGTAGTCAACGATATGTTCTTTGTTAATAATCAATCTGCATCAGTTCTTTTTGATTCAGGTGCCGATAAAAGTTTTGTGTCATTATCTTTTGAGCCATTGCTACGCGTGTCTAGAACGAAACTAGGAAAGCCTTTGACAGTAGAAGTTGCTAATGGTGAACCCGTTGTTCTCGATTCTGTTCTTCGTAACTGCCAATTGAACTTTAACAACCATCTTTTTTCTATAGACCTCACGCCAATGCAACTTGGAAGCTTCGATATTATAGTGGGTATGGATTGGTTTGCCAAGCATCACGTAGAGGTAGTTTATTTTGAGAAGATTGTTCGTGTTGCGCTCTCGACAGGTGAGATCCTACGGGTTCGTGGTGAGAAACCTGCTAGTAGCCTAAAGCTCATGTCTTGTTTTCAAGCTCAGAAGTATCTGCGAAAGAATTATGTGGCCTTCGTGGCACATGTCGTAGCAAATAAAGGCAAGGGTAAGTCTATTCAAGATATCCCTGTTGTTCAGGATTATCCTGAGCTGTTTCCTGAAGAGTTACCTTCTTTACCCCCAGCACGCCAAGTCGAGTTCCGTATTGATCTTGTACCTGGTGCAAATCCTATTGCCAGATCTCCATATCGTCTTGCACCGTCTGAAATGTAAGAGTTATCTAAGCAGCTTTAGGAGCTCTCCGACAAAGGTTTTATCCGTCCTAGCTTTTCACCTTGGGGTGCTCCAGTTCTTTTTGTAAAGAAGAAGGATGGATCCTTCAGGATGTGTATCGATTACCATGAGCTTAACAAGCTTACCATCAAGAATGGATATCCCCTACCTCGTATTGATGATCTCTTTGATCAGTTACAGGGTGCTACTTGTTTTTCGAAGATTGATCTTCGTTCTGGGTATCATCAACTTCGTGTGCATGAAGAAGATAGTCCCAAGACAACATTCCGCACTCGTTATGGGCATTATGAGTTCACTGTTATGCCATTCGGTTTGACTAATACTCCTGCTGTTTTCATGGACTTAATGAATAGGGTCTGTAAGCCTTATTTAGATAAGTTCATCATCATTTTCATTGATGACATCTTGATATATTCTAAGACGCAAGCTGATCATGAGCAACATCTTCGTCTTACTCTGGAGCTCCTGAAGAAAGAGCAACTTTTCGCCAAATTCTCCAAGTGCGAATTTTGGCTTAAGGAAGTTCAATTTTTAGGGCATATCGTCAACGAACAAGGTATTCATGTAGATCCCTCCAAGATTAGTGCGATTAACGATTGGGATACGCCTACTACTCCTACTGAGGTTCGTTCTTTTCTTGGTCTCGCAGGTTATTACCACCGCTTCATCGAGAACTTCTTAAAGATTGCAGTTCCCCTAACTGCTCTAACTCAGAAGAACAAACCCTTTGAATGGGGAATCAAATAAGAAGAAGCGTTTCAAACCTTGAAGCAGAAGCTTTGTGATGCACCCATTCTATCTTTGCCTGAGGGCAATGATGATTTTGTCGTGTATTGTGATGCATCGAACTTGGGTCTTGGCTGTGTTCTCATGCAAAGGAACAAAGTCATAGCCTATGCATCAAGGCAGTTGAAGGTACACGAGAAGAACTACACCACTCATGATCTTGAGTTAGGTGCAATTGTGTTCGCTCTTAAAATCTGGAGACACTATTTGTATGGTACAAAATGTGTGGTTTTCACTGACCACAAGAGTCTTCAGCACATCTTCAATCAGAAAGAACTCAACATGAGGCAACGACGTTGCGTTGAACTTCTAAACGACTAAGACTGTGAAATTCGCTACCATCCTGGTAAGGCGAATGTCATGGCTGACGCTTTGAGTCGTAAAGAACGTGTCAAGCTTCATTGTGTACGTGTTCAATCTGATATTCAAGCTCGATCTGATATCCAAACCCGCATCTCTCAGGCTCAACACACTTGTGTTTCACAAGGTTTGATGGGTAAGGAGTTACCCTATCACATTACGCCTGATCTTGAACTGAAGGACAATGGGTCATATTATTTCATGGACCGTTTGTGGGTCCCAAGCCAAGATGACCTTCGCACCTTGCTTATGGATGAAGCTCATAAGTCCCGTTATTCTATTCATCCTGGCTCAGACAAGATGTATAAGGATCTTCGTACTCAGTATTGGTGGCCTGGTATGAAGAAAGACATTGCCTTATACGTTTCAAAATGCCTTACTTGTCTCAAGGTTAAGACTGAACATCAACATCCTTCTGGTTTATTGGAACAACCAAAGATTCCAGTTTGGAAATGGGAAAACATCGCTATGGATCTTATTACCAAACTTCCACGCACTAAGAGAGGTCATGATGCCATCTGGGTAGTTGTTGATCGTCTTACAAAGTCAGCGCATTTCTTGCCGATCCGTGAGGATCTATCTGCTGACAAGCTTGCTAAAATCTATGTGGATGAAATTGTATCTAGACATGGCGTTCCTTTGAACATTATTTCTGACAGGGATGCTCGTTTCTTGTCTCGCTTTTGGAGAACCATGCAATCTGCTATGGGGACCCAACTTAATTTGAGCACAGCTTATCATCCGCAAACAGATGGTCAATCTGAAAGAACAATCCAGACTTTGGAGGATATGCTTAGAGCTTGTGTGATCGATTTTGGTGGTAGTTGGGATTCGTATCTTCCGTTGATTGAATTCTCCTACAACAACAGTTATCACTCCAGCATCAACATGGCTCCTTTCGAGGCTCTCTATGGTCGAAAATGTCGTTCACCAGTCTGCTGGAATGAGATCGGTGAGGCTCAGCTTACTGGACCTGGCCTCATTCTAGAGACAACAGATAAGGTTAAGAAAGTTTGTGATAACCTCCAGACAGCTCGAAGCCATCAAAAGAGTTATGCGAAACGACGATGCAAGCCCTTGGAATTTCAAGTCGGTGATCGTGTATTACTTAAGGTCTCACCTTGGAAAGTTGTGATCAGATTTGGAAAGACAGGAAAACTTGCACCTAGATACGTTGGACCATTCAAGATTGTCGAAAGAATCGGTAAGGTAGCCTACAGACTTGAGTTACCTCCTGAACTTGGAAATGTTCATCCAACCTTTCACGTGTCCAATCTCAAAAAGTTTTTAGCTGATGAGAACCTCCACATACCACTTGATGAGATTCATGTTGACAACACAATGCATTTTGTTGAGAAACCTGTGGAGATCATGGACCGTATAGTCAAGTGGCTCAAACGCAAGCGCATTCCGTTGGTCAAAGTTCGCTGGGAATCTAAACATGGACCAGAGTTTACTTGGGAACATGAAGATCAAATGAAGGCTAGATATCTACATCTATTCTCACGAGTTTCCTCTAAATAAATTTCGGTACGAAATTTCCACAAGTAGGGGAGACTGTGACATCTGTGTTTGTAATCATTGTAAATAGTTCAGTTATCAATGAAATAATGTTATTTAATCCCAATGTTTGTTTGTTTATGTTTGACATTTTTCATGTTTTGGTTTTTGTTCAATTTCAAACCCTATGTCGCTTTCTAGAGAGTTATACGCAAACTGGTGCATAAACGTAATCAGTTTAAATGCGAAAAATACTCCGGAACATCAACATATGCTTAACATACCTTAAATAAGCTTTACATAACTTATAAATAAGTTTTGAAGGCTTTGGTATGGCAAAATCAAGTTTTTTCGCTTATAGGGACTAAATTTGACAAACTGCGAAAGTATGCCGATTCGTACTAATAACAGACAATCCAGAACATGATCATAAGTTAAACATACCATAAATATCCTTTACATAGCTTAGAAATAGGCTCTGAGGGGTTCGGTGTGCTAAAATAAACTTTTTGGCCATTCAGGGACTAAAAGCGTCAAAAAGTGCATAAGTTTGCATTTTCGCGCATATCTTATGTTCTGAATACATCCGGACATCCAAAAATTTATGTAATCATTAAAATATTTTATTTTAGTGATTGGCAAGATAAAATCCCATTCTTCGCGTAATTTGGATCGTTTTTCACGTCCGTTCGTGTTTCGTCGTAATTAACCGAACAACGCAATCGTACGGCCAAACGAACTGACATCTGAGATATTTTTGAACACATTTCATGTTCCCTATACTTAAAATTCATTAATGAGCCTTGAAAATGGGTTAACGGGGTTTAAACGCATCAAAATAGGCCTTAAACATGTGCAGGGACCAAAACTATAAATATTTGAAAATTTCTGGAACTGGCACATGGTGGCGTCGTGCGACGGGTAACCCCCTTAGCTGTGGCGGCACGCCACCACCCTATCTGGGCAGAAACTCCATTTTTGCAATAGCACGTCCATTTTCAGCATTTAACTTGAAGTTTAGGGGCTATTTTGTAACATTTTCAATACCATTTGATGGTTTTGAGGCACCCCTAGTATTCCAAAACCTTGTGCCCACTTGGACGGTCCAGATCAAAGCTCGTTTCACGATGAACGATCTTAACGGTCCTATGAAATCTATAAATACCCTCACCCTCTTGCTTCAAAACCCACATTTGATTATGAAATTTCTCTATGTTGAGGTGATTATCACTTCATACCTGAGAATATTTGGAATCAAACCTCCATTCTTGGACCAGTTTTAAGTATTCTTTTGTTCTTTTATGCGTTTTTAGCAACGAAAGTCAAACTGTGTTTGACTTTCTGCATTGACCAGTTTATGGTCAACACGAAGTTCATTTAAACTTCGCAACGTGAGCGTAATCACGATGGTTATAGTCCCTTGTGACTTTACCTACTGATTACCATGTTGATTAGGTGTAGTGACGAGTCGTAGTTTCGGCCAAAATGCGTATTCTTACGTATTTTGTAACCAAACTACTCTCGGGTATCAAAACCCTTTGTTTTGATACCAAACCTGTTTTCAAACCTCGTTAAACATGTTTTAACATGTTTAGCTCGTCACTTTAGGTTTAGTGCTTATATAGGGTCGTAAGGTAAGCGGTCTAAACAACAGCTTAGGCTTTCGAACCCGACTCGTTTGGTCGATCATTAGGATCCGACCAAACACATTAGGTGACCATAGTTGTATAGGGAATAACCTTCCGAGGTTATACCTTATGGTCACGACGTTTAGTTAGTTGTATGATAGGTAGTTTATATGCCTTAGGAAAATGACCAAAATGCCCTTTTTACGCCAAAAATTCATTTTAAACATATGTAACAAAATTTTTGACGTCTAAACTGATTAGGCAACAATATTAGACATGTTAAGGAATATTTTACTTGTCATAGGACTAGTTAGGCGGTCCAAACGCGTTTTACGCGAACGACGCGTTAATGTAGCGTAAGCTACCTCATAATGGGTCGTAAGCACTTAGGATAGGTTCCATTTTAGAATGTAGGCTTTGTTAAACCATATTACATGAGTTCCTAGACTCATTTGGTTTACAAACCCACATTTTATCCGATCCTCCGATTTAGGTTCGTTTATTAACGTAGTTACCTATATTAGGTGCCGTTTGATTCCGTGATCTTTCTAGCATTGCTTGGTGGTTATCTAAAGACTATTGAGCAATCTCAAGTGAGTACATAGTCCCCTCTTTTACAATTTTCAAACATTTTGGGGTGAAACACATGTGCCTACTTGTTACTTTCGTGCTTTCCATGTTTTCATATCTCATATTTGCTATGTTCATTAGTACACTTATAGTACATGATTTCATTATGTTTTTGCTATGTATGTCCATTGTGTGCATATTTAGTACATCGTTTTACATTACATTTTATGCTATGTATGTCCATTGTGTGCATACTTAGCACATCGTTTTACATTTCATTTCAAGCTATGTATCTTCATTTGATTGCATACTTAGTGCATTGTTTTACATTACATTTCACGCTATGTATGTTCATTTGATTACATACTTAGTGCATTGTTTTCATATGCTTACATTTTGGTATGACATTTGGTTTGTTTAAATGGGCCAAAAATACATTCATTAACATTAGCTACGCCGTTCGTTAGTAGGTAGTGGTACCATAGGAATTGACAACTCCCGTTCCTGACATCCTAGGTATTTTTGGATGGAAGGAATAACCGAATTCGATACACATAACTCAGATAAACCTTTAATTTGTTTAAAGGTTTATCGCCACAGTCTCAAGGCTTGAATGTATGCATTTTCACAATACCGCATAGATGTTTGTATCAGTAGAGCATGCATTTATTCCACAAAACATAACTTTGATTTAAACTATGTTTTACTTCAATACCTTGTTTTTGTGCATTTTTTACCTATGGTTTAGTTGATATATTTCACCTACCATACATGACATTCGTTTACACATTACATGATTTACATTTGACATAAACATTTTAACATTGATATACACATTACATGATTTACAGTTTGACAATAGACAATTATTTACTCATATTCATTTAACATTTGTTTAAACAAGACATTTGGTTGGTTTGTTTGGGTAAGTGATTTAAGTAACGAGGCGTGTGTAATATGATACAAGCATGGTGGATACGCCGCTGGTACTTCCTATATATAAGTGCTTGTATGATATTACATATCGTAGCGTTATTTAAATCATTTCAATTTAGACATATAACATTTTACTTAAATAACATATATTTCACAAGACATTGTTTTACAAAATAGTTTATTTTATTCAACTCATTTTATTTGGTTATTTTATTTAACCATACACCTTTCTTTTATATAATTTTTTTTCTTATCACATTTTCATACGATTTATAAAAGAAAACACTTAACAAAGATTTATGACAATTTTTATTAAACATTTCTTTAAACTCAAGTCATGAATCCTATTTTCATAAAACCTATGTATCTCACAGGCATTTTTATGCTGACGTGCCTATTTTAACATGTGTTTCAGGAGCTGTTGCATAGGATGATCGTGATACACTTAGGCGGACCTGTGCCTTAGTGACATAAAACAAAGACTAGAACTAGTTTAATAGTGTTATGTACTCTTTGTTTCTATGGTTTTTAAGACAATGTAATCCTTTATTTATAAATAAAACAAAACTTTAATTGCCATGGTTGTGAAACAATAATTCTGTTACAACACTCCTCGACGTTTCCGCCACGTTTTGTTGTTTTACGTGGTCGGGGTGTGACACCAAGTCCCTTACTTGAACATGATTTAGGTGAATCTATCATTTATCCTTTCATTACAGATGTCATGTTAAATCCAGAGACATAGAGTGATCACTCTCTGTTGATTTAACTTCAGCAGGCCTTAGACATCTTACTCTCAACGAATAAGAGGAACAAATCCCTTCTTGACTACATACGTATCTCACAATCACCTTGTACCACACCTGAGCTTAGCCTTATGTACTGTCATATTACTGACAGCAAATAAATAAGTCAAGGTATAATATTTGGTGAATATCAATACCCAATATTTATCTCAGGTCAGAGGATACTATGATATTCGCCTTTACTCAAATTTACTTATGATCAATCACAATTGATTCCATGCAGTAACATTTGAGAGCAAGTCAGTCCAATATTTATATCCCACAAATATTTATGAACCTTGGCAGCAACACTTTGCTCTATATTCATATCTAATGAATATCCACCAATCCAAGTTCATAATTGTTATGGGTGAAATTCTGAGCCCATATCTTGGATGGTATCTTGAATTATATTCTGATTACATAATATGTGTTCATAACCAGGATGCTGAATCAGGATATTGGTAACATCCTGATACTGTATCCTGAGGATTACTAATGGATTGTGTGCAGGAGTACGAGTTCAAGTTTGCAACGTTCATGAAGACCTCTTCCCCTGAAGACTCGGTCCAAGTTGTTCGAAGGAGAACGTTGAGGCCGCTTTACTTGATCTCCAACGTTAACTTGGGAATATTCGCTGGCATCCCCCTATTTTAGGAGATTTTGTTTTCATTTTGTAGCTATAAATAGACGGAAAAACCAGATCAAATAGGGCATCATACTCACTACTCTCGAGCTCTCATACTCTCTCTCTCACAACTCTCACTTTCTGAAAAACGTTGTAACACTTAGCAACGATCTGGTCAATATCCTGCACTGTATCCTGACATTTGAAGTAATAAGAAGAACAAGGCAGCTGCGATTGTCAGCTCCTGAGGTTTTGTGCCAGCAATCTAGATTGATCATGGGCTTTCCTCGTACATCTCGTGTCACCCTTTACTTTTTGCTCATTGTTTGATACTAGATATAGCTCAATATCCTGAGCTATATCCTGAGAATTGTCTTTTGCAAACAACTAAATCAGGATATTTTTTATACACATTTTTAGTACACTACCTCACAATACTAATTTGATCACTAAATTGATTAGGTAATTTTTGACCAAAACAATTTGGCGTCCACCGTGGGGCAAGTGGTGTTATTTCTACTAAAAGCTTTCTTAAAATCTCTACTTGGTTTTCTGTTTTCAAAATTTTTTGCTACACTATTTTCAATGGCCTCAAGATCAAACATGAGCTCTTCTACCATGTCTGCTACAACCTCTACAACAATTGGTTCGGTGCTTCCACCACCTCCGATGACGTAAGCCTCTTCACAGCCTCAGGATCTTCCAATCAGGACTGAAACTCATGTGGCTCGGGATGTTATCCCCACTCAGAATGTTCAAGGATCTGCTGTCTCAGGGGGAACTCCTATTTTGGCTTCTAACAATGAAATTCTAACTTTGTTTGGTAGTATACAGGATCAGATGAAGCAACAGCAGGAGACCAACCAAATGCTGATGAGAGAGATACAACTCTTGAAATCCAGCTTAAGTAGGCCTGCTGAGGATACTGTCACTCCCTTGCATCCCAGAGCTTTGAACTTCAGTTCGGCAATATATACTGAGGATAATAGGGGCAATATTGTGCCTAGTCATTCCCAGAGTCATATCCCTGAGATACCCTCTTCGGTTAGGGTGTCAACTGTGAGAAGTTCAGGATATGTTTCATGATATGGCCAGAATCCACAGACTGGTAACGTGTCTAATAATACTAATACTCTTGCTACTAATGGTGTTGGATCTTTGCATGATGCAGGTATGACATCAGCACTTTCCAGGGAGCTTCAGAAGTTAAAGGACATGATATCCAGTGTACCTGGGGTGGTCCAGCCGATCCTAGGAGTATCCCAGGATAGCCACAAGATATCACGATTTGCATATCCTATATGTGATGCTGAAATTCCAAAATGATTTCAAACCCCCAACATGAAGCTCTATGATGAAACCACGGATAGGGAAAGGATGGAAATCAACCAAATCCCTTCGGATCTCAAGGAAGCATGCCTCTGCAAGGGTTTTGGTTCTACTTTAACAGGACCAGCCTTGAAATGGCTCTTAAACGTTCCGCCTCACTCAATTACATCATTTGCTCACTTAGTCAATTTATTTAACAGTCAATTTTCTTGCAGTCGAAGTTTTGAAAAACTAACCAGTGATCTCTACAGGATAATTCAAGGACCTCAGGAATCCTTAAGGGATTATGTGAACAAGTTTAGCAGGGAATCCTTAGATATCCCACATTTTAATATTGCAATGGTTGTGCAGGCTTTCAAGATGGGGTTGCAAAAATATTCTCAATTTTACAGGGATCTTGTAATGAACCCTTGCAGGAACCTGGATGAAGCTCGAAATAGGGCTTTAAGATATATTTGACTGGAGGATGATAAAAAGATGTAAGAGAGGATGAATTCATCTTCAACCTACGAATCAACCAACAGGAAGTCAGAATCCTCGTACAAGCCATATCGTTCTAGGCCATATGGCAGGAATGACAGCAAGAAAGTGAATGTTGTCAAAGACGAGGATCCTGAGGAGTATTCTGAATTGTCAGAATATTGTTTTTCTGTTAATATACCTGAACTAATATATGCTATGCAGGGTTTGGGAGACAAAGCAAGGTGGCCTAGGAAGAACCAACAAAAAGCCGATTGGAAGGACAAGTCCAAATGGTGTGCCTTCCATGAGGATTTTGGGCATGTCACAGAAGATTGCATTGCCCTGAGGAAGGAAATAAGCTATCTGCTGAGCAAAGGATATCTGAAGGATCTTCTAGGAAGAAAGAAGAATAAGGGCCAGGATACTGAGAAGGATCCTGAACGAGCAACATCACCTCCTGCAGATGCCAAGATAATTAACTTTATTTCAGGAGGATCTGACATTTGTAGAACTTCCTACTCCGCAGCAAAAAGACATGCAAAGGAAGCTAAAGCAGAAAGGGGAGATAAGCCAACCAGGATGGCGGCCCTCACAACTGATAAAGTGATCACGTTCGACAGTGATGAAAGGGATACTGTCCAGGATCCTCTTCATGATGGTTTGGTAATAACTTTATATGTTGCTAATCATTTTGTGCGCAGGATACTGGTGGATAATGGCAGCTCCGTCAACATTATTCAACTAGAAACATTGAAGAGGATGAATGTATCCCTGATGGATATCATTTCAAAGTCCACTGTACTTGTTGGGTTCATTGGATAGGTGAAGAATACTGTGGGAGAAATAAAGCTGCCAGTATATGTTGAAGGAGTCAAATCAATGCAAGGCTTCTGTGTCATGGACTCCTTATCCTGCTACAATATTATATTGGGTAGGCTATGGGTCCACGATATGAAAGCTGTGCCATCAACCTATCATCAGTGTATCAAGATCCCTACCCCTTGGGGGGTTGTCAAGGTTGAAAGTGATCAACATGAGGCAAAGGAATATTATTCATCCTCTAATGAAATCCTCAACCAAGCCCAAAGCAGGATAGCAATTAAAGATACGAGCCAAGGATATCGCGGAGGCTTCAGAGCAGGATGTTAAGAAAATTATCCGTGATCAGGATAATCCAGATATCTCGGTGCTCGTATGTCACACCCTGACCACGTAAAACAACAAAACGTGGCGGAAACGTTGGGGAGTGTTGTAACAGAATCACTGTTTCACAACCATGGATTAAATAATTTCGTTTTATTGAATTATTGAACTTATTGTTTTATTACAAATCAGAAAAATACAGATATTATCTTTCAAGTTTTAAAGTCGCTAAGGCACGAGTCCATCCTATGTATAGCATGCATCAACAACATCACATAACAGCACCGGAAACATGTGTAAAAATAGGTACGTCAGCATAAAAATGCCTGTGAGATACATAGGTTTTTATTATAATAGGATTCATGACTTGTAAGTTTGGAGAAAAATGTTTAATCAAAAATAGTCATGAACCTTAAAATATTTTTCTTTTATAAATCATACAAAAATTTATAAGAAACCAGATAATAGAATAATGCATAGGTAATCAAATAACCAATTAAAATGAGTTTGTATAAAATATATTGTTTGTAAAACAATATTTTGATAAAAAGGTTTATAGTATATATATAAAAATATACTTTGGTTTTAAGAAAGTCGAATAAGTAATATATTAAAATATATTTCAGTTCCAAAATAATTAAACAGATAGTATATTAAATATACTTTAGTCGTCAAAATAATAATTTTCGGTAGTATATCAAAAGTATACTTTGGTTTTATTAATAACATATTAAACTATGCTTTGGTTTTGTAAATAACATATCAAACTATGTTTTTAATAATTTACAAAATATATGTTGTTTTGTACAATATCACACATGAGAGCATATCAAACTATACCTTTGGGAGTATAACAAAATATACAATAAAAATGTGGTTTGGAATTCATTCAAACCTTAGTGCATCAAACTACACCAATTGAGACTATAGAAATACCACAAAGGCAATCTCTATTTGGATAAAAATCGGTTTCTAACATTCCTTACAACAGGAATGGGGTGTCTAATCCTATAGTGCTATATCATACTACCAATCGGTCTGGTGAACATAAAATAAGTACAATTCAACAATTAATTTTACAATCTTTGAAAAATTAGTGTTTAAACCATAAATAATCATTCAGTTTGTTAAAAGATAAATACTAATATGTATAATCAATTATACTTTGAAATCCTGAACATAACAAATAGCTACACATGCTTCACCCCAAAACATTGAAAACAGTAAAATAGGGGACTATGTACTCACTTGAGATTGCTTAGAAGTCTTGAATAACAACCAAGCAAAGCTAGAGGGATCACGGAATCAAATGGCACCTAATATAGGTAACTATGTAAATAAACCGGACCTAAATCGGAAGATCGGATAGAATGAGGTTTCGTAAACCAAATGAGTATGGGAACTCATGTAATATGGTTTAACAAAGCCTACATACTTAAACGAAACCTAACCTAAGTGCTATCGACGCGTTACGACCCGTTTAGGTAGCTTATGCTACTTTAACGCGTCGTTCGCGCAAGAGTGCGTTCGAGACGTCTAACTAGTCCTATGACAAGTATTATATGCCTAAACATGTTTAAATATGTTGCATAATCATTTTAGGTGACAAAAGTTAAGTTACATATGTTTAAAATCCAATTATGCATGAAAAGGGCATTTTGGTCATTTACCTAAGGCATATAAACTACCTATCATACAACAACTTAAACTATGTGACCATAAGGTATAACCTCGGAAGGTTATTCCCTATGAAACTATGGTTACTAAACATGCTTGGTCGGATCCTAATGATCGACCAAACGGGTCGAGTTCGAAAGTTTAAGCGGTGGTTTAGACCGCTTGACTTACGACTCTAAATAAGCACTAAACTAAAAGTGACGAGCTAAGCATGTTAAAACATGCTTAACTAAGTTAGAAAGCAAGTTTAGATATCAAAACAAAGTGTTTTGATACCCTAGAGTAGTTTGGTTGCAAAATACGCATAAATACGCATTTTAACCGAAACTACGACTCGTCACTACGCCTAGTCAACGTGATAATCAGTAGGTATAGTCACAAGGGAGTATAACCATCGTGATTACGCTCACGTTGCAAATTTCAAAAGAACTTTGTGTTCACCAACTCGTGGTTAAAGCAGAAAGTCAAACACCGTTTGACTTTCACGCTAGGAAAGCGATAAAAGAACGAAGCTTACAAAGGGTCCTTGCTAGGGAAAACTTGATCTAAATATCTCAGGTATGAAGTTTAGCAACTTCAACTTAGAGAAATCAGATCAAGGGTGAAGAAAAATGAATGAGGGCCATGCTATTTATAGTTGTTGCAAGTTCATAGGATCAAGACACTTGTTTGTGTGGCCAACAAGCATGAAATCTCAACCATACAAGTGTTGTGAGCAGGTGTTATGCCTTGGAGATGTGTTAACTTGGTTAACACACCAAGAAATTTGCATAAACAGCCCCTAAACATCAAACAGTTTGCTAAAAATTGAAAATCTAGAACTGGGCATTTTTAGGCGCCCCGTGTAAGCTGAGGGACAGGCTTACGCGGCCCGCCTAGTCCTCACAGTTCAGCAAAAGTTTCAATGTTGATAGTTCAGGTCCCTGCACTTGCATAAGCCCATTTTGGCACTTTTAACACCTGTTAAGCCATTTTCAAGGCTCTACAAGGTAGTCAAAGTATAGAGGACCAAAAATATGCTCAGAAAAGTATCAGATGTCGGTTCGTTTGGTCGTACGGTCACGTTATTCGTCAAATTACGACGAAATTCGAACGGACGCGAAAACGATCCAAATTACGTGACGAATGGTATTTTTGCATGCCGATCACCAAAATAAAAATATTTTAGTGTGTACAAAAATTTTGGATGTCCAGATGTATTCAGAATGTAAGATATGCGCGAAAATGCAAACTTATGCACTTTTTGACGCTTTTAGTCCCTATTGATCAATAAAGTTTATTTTAGCACACCGAACCCCACAAAGCCTATTTCTAAGCTATGTAAAGGATATTTAGGGTATGTTTAACTTATGATCAAGTTCTGGAAAGTTCGTTACTGAACAAATCGGCATACTTTCGCAGTTTGACACAAATAGTCCCTGCGATCGAATAAACTTGATTTCAACACACCAAACCATCCAAAACTTATTTCTAAGTTATGTAAAGGTTATTTAAGGTATGTTAAGCCTATGTCTCTGTTCCGAAGTGTTTTTTTCATTAAACTGGTTATATTTACGCATCAGATCGCGTATAACCTTCCAGAAAGCGATTTAAAGCTCGAAATCGCACAAGAATTAATATGTGCAAACGATACACATATTTATACAAATCCCAAGTATGAAAAACAATATTTCATTGGTTTTGTATTTGTTTGATGGTTGAAGTGACACATGTGTCACAGTCTCCCCTACTTTAGGAAATATCGTCCCGAAATTTGATTTTAGTGGAGACTGGTAAAGAAAACCGTGATTGTTTCGCCTTCGAATGAATCCCTTGAACCCTAAGTAAAACTCTAGGTCATGTTTGGATTCTTAGCAAAATTGTGAACTGTCAAAGTGAAGTCCTTGTAGTAACAAAACATGGAGTTTCGAACTACGGACAAAAGAACGTTTCTTATGAAGACTTATCATAGG